>CM073733.1:34452500-35652500 GCA_037113605.1 Calophaca sinica | reverse complement strand
AAAACCCTAGAATTCTCACCGTACCCGGAGAACCCACTGATCAAACAGTACAGCGCGGAGTACTAGATCATGGGGGATCTGATGACACCTCCCCAATTGCGAACTGGGTCATTCGTAAAACGTGTTCTTGACGCACGTGACGTCGACGTGGTCTTCGTTCTCTTCTTCGCCATTCTCAGTGCTGAACTGCAACTGGGTATGGCCAAAGGAGCGTTCAGGAAGAAGGTTGGGAACGAGGATTACAAGAGGCAGAGGGAGTTCATCCATTTTGTGAAGAAAACTCAAGCTTGGAACCGTTCTGGTGGCCGAGATCACGTGTTTGTGGTCACCGGTATGTTTTATTTGCTCGCAAAGTTGCAACCTTGTTTGTTATTGTTAAGGTTGTGAATTTTAATGTAGTGAACTGTCATTTAAGAAGGTTCATGGTGTTGAATTAATTGCTATGTATGCTTAGTATATTAATTATTCTGATCTTGTATGGGGTTTGACTGAAATAGGGTTGGATTTGATTATGAGTTTGGACAGCACTGTGTTTTTGTTCTTGTTGGTTTGCTTGATTTATGGTTCTTCTTCTTGCTTGGTGGGTCAACTCCCCAGATTGCCTATTATTGCTGACGCTGCTGATAGGCAAGTTCTTTGAATACACCCCCCCAATTGATATTTTACTTGTATTTGTATGGCAACTTATTGTTCAAATTCAGCATTTGTTAGTGGTGGTCATAAGTTAGTACTGCTTGATAGAGTAATTAGGTGCATGTATAATTTATAGTTTGTTAGAATAAATTTGGAAAATGTATGGATGATTTACTCATTGAGAATACATATTGTAATCTAATGACGAGGAGTTGTCTTGACTTATGTGAACATAGGTTGTTGGAGCAATTGATCAAATGGGTGTTGATGAGTCACGTGGATTTTTCCAAAGCAATTGTACAAAGAGTAATTGACCTGTTAAAAAACACATTAGAAATTAGGCAGCTATTGTTGCATATAAGTATCATAACCTTCAGTCATTTGACCAAATCCTCATGCTTTCTTGGCTCCTACAAATGCACCAGTAAGAATATGTTTAATGAAATTTAAGGGATAGCAATATGTAGAGAAGCTAATCAGAAGAAAAGCATACAATAATAGCTATGTGTTTTGTTTTGGTCATGCTGAAACTATAAGTCATTTATTGTTTTCTTGTCCATTTTCATATAATGTATGGCATTCCATCTATGCTTAGGTCGGTTTGGAGGGTGTCTGACATAGCAATTGTGCACTCAATTTCACACAACACAGTTCTTTGCTCAAAGGGAAAGCGGTTGAGAAAGGTCAAGTATCTTATATGGAGCGCGGTGGTGTGGTGCCTTTGATTGTTACGCAATCGTATTGTATTTCAGGGCAGAACATACTGTCATTGTTTTACAGGTGAATGTAATTTCTTAGGGGGGTGGTTCATTTCCAAGGTGGGCAAAAATTTAGATTTATTTATTTTGACTGGTGCATAAATCCTATGGGGTGTCTAGAGTCCCTCAGGTAATTTTAGGGACATGTAAAAATACCTTTATATTGGGTTGGAGTACCCTTGTACTCCCTTTTAGTAAAATTTGTTGCTTATCAAAAAAAAAAATTAAACCAGTAATGTAATGCTTGAATACGTAGAGTAGCTACTCTTAATCTAATATGAGTAAGGGTTCAACATAAACGATGTTTTTTTTTAAATACTTTGTTAAAACTGTTTCTGGAAAATTGCAGTAGAGAAGCTTCTCTACTTGAACAAATTCTTACTCAATATCACAGATTCTCAATATTGTTTAGAATATAAATGATTAAGGGAAAGGGAGTTTTGCACAGAGGATTTATAGTGGTTCACCTACTAACTCTGAGCTACATCCACTGCTCATAATCTTGTGAGAGTTTCCTTTATAATCAACAATGATACCAGTATTCTTTCACCAAGCTTCCTTCAAGTTCCCAATATTTTCTAAGCCTCTGCAGGCTACCTTCCTCACTAATCCTGCTTCATTTCCTAAGTCCCCACAGTCTAGTAGGAACTGTATTCTTGCACAAGCTTCAACAAGTTCTCTGTGTTCTTCAAAGCCTCTACAGATCACAATAGACTTCTCTCACTAACCCTGTATCACTTGGTATAGTAGAGAATCTCAATATAAAGATAAGGAAATGTGTTTGTTTGAGATAATACAACTCAGGAATCACTAAATAGACTGCAATATAATGTTGTAAGCTAACTTTCACTCAAATAAGATATCTTAGATTTTGGTGATGAACACGAGTGAAGATGAGTAGAGAATGTGTGATTCTTCACTTGATGATTAATTCTGTTTTGTGCAGCTCATACCCATTACTATTTTTTATTTTTAATTGCATAGATAAAGTACCCTCAAACCAGAAACCAGTCGTTGGAGAGTGATACAGGTCTTAGTCAAAAAGTGCAACACCTTTAGTACTTTTTCTGCTTTTTATGGCTGTGAAAGTATAAGTCCTGTCATGCAATGAGTAGAGAAGAGACATGGAACATGTGATCTTTAGTAGTTGAGCTTCTGATCTTCTTGTTGATATTGAGAGACATGGAATGGTAATAATCCAAATAAAGATCTTGTAGTTTTTTGATTCTCTTGACATGAGAGTAGCTAGATTAGTTACTCTAGGCTTTCTTGAGTCTTCTCTAAGCTTTGCTTAAGCTTCTTGATATTTTATGAACATGGTTAAGTATTTAGCCTTGAAGATCATTACAATGCATCACTCATCCTTGATATGATCATTGACAAAAGAGCTTGTTGAGTGATGGGTAACCTTTTGCTTCTAAAGAGTAGAGTAAGATCTATTCTTTAGTGTCACACTCAAGCACACAACTTAGTATGTAAATGATCAGAATACTTAAGCATTATTCAATAGATTTTTTATCATTAAAACACTATAGGGAAATAGATTTTGCCTTAACAGTACTCCCAGTACTTCTCCAACTATTTATTTTTTGAAAACCTTTGCGTCACTCCAAAACTGTTGAATGAGTCCTAGAATGAAAAACTCATCCATTTAGAAGTAGTTCATTCACCCTATTCCATCAATTTCTTCTACGAGGTCAACATCATACAAAACCACTGAGAAAAAGACTGATGGCATATTCCGTAAGAATGAGCGAGGTTTCATAAGGTGCCATATTCACTTCTATAGAGATGAGGAATGTGAAGATTTACTTAAGGATTTTAAAAAGGAGATGGGATTTCTACAAACTAGATGTTGGTTGAACATATATAAATAGTGAAATGATGATTGTTGTGTTTCCATTTTAATTGACTACTCGAGGCAGTTGATGAAATGCGAAGAGTCGTAATAATCAATTAGAACAGTAGTAACTTTTAACACTTTAACGTTAAAAAATGGAGAAGGCGAACAAGTGCTTCCGATGATGGATCATCTTTCCCTCTTTTGTTGAAATTTGCCTATGTATGAAGAAACGCAAAAGCAAGAAATTTGTTTTAAAAAATCAATCATTTAGATAACACTTTCTTGAACATGTGTTATCTAAGTGGTATTTAGATAACACTTGCTTGAGTTGGCGTTATCTGAATGTCAAAACCAGATAACGTTTTTCCAAGAAAACTTTATCTGAAATACACATCTAGATAACGCGTGCTTAAGTAGGCCTTATCTAAGATTTCTTCAGAGAACGCGCACACTTTTTTTTGTGCGACCCTGATAATGCTTTCGAAGCGTTATCTGGAGTTACATTTGCATCAAATGAGTGATATTTAGATAACGCTTGCTTGAGTTTGTGTTATCTGAATGTCACAACCAGATAACGTTTTTGCAAGAAAACGTTATCTGAACTACACATCTAGATAACAGGTGCTTAAGTAAGCCTTATCTAAGATGTCATTCAGAGAAGACAATTGTTTTTTGTGTGGCTCCAATAACGCTTTCGAAGCGTTGTCTGGAGTTACATGTGCATCAAATGACGCTGGCACGCATAACACTTCAGCGCGTTATTATTTTCATGGGTTTTGGTTCGGTCTCCCATGCTTTGTCATTCTTTTTCATTTTTATCAATAAATTTTGATGTGCCGTAAATGATTGTTGAGCTTTGAGGTGCCAACTTAGTTGAGATCTCACTTCTCATAGTGATGCCTGTGCACATCAATTTTGCTTTAAAAAAAAAAAGAACTAAACACCATCTAATTTCTTTTTCAACATAGTATCACTCATCCTAGCACTACTTTTGCCCAATTACGGTTAACCGTAGAGTTCTGATGGATCCAGTATATTAGTGCTGGTATATTAGTACTAATATGATTGCACTTATATGTGTGTGTGTATGGTTGTGTGTGTTGTGTAATTATAATGTGGAGAATCCATTTTTGAGTCAACTAAATGACATATATATTCCAATTTTTTTTAATCTATTTGACCATATTTTTTATAGGCAATCTATATGGGATTATATAATTTCCTAAGATGGCAAGTGAGAACCAACTAATTATTAAATAAGCTTTATATATAAAATATTTGAACCCGGTACCAATCCTAAGATTTCTGTGGGACACGCATTGACTTGACAACAACCGGAGAAGAAAACAAAGAAAGAAACCGATACAAACACGGCATTAAAATATTACACTTTTGGGTGATGACTCCCCATGTGGCCATGTCCCACTCTTCCCCTTCTTGTACACGTTTTGAAGCCACGCATGATATCTATTTCTTCTCTGTTTGGACGTTACCAACCATGTCAATTCGTTCTTGCTGTTTTAACGTGGATGATATGCCTTGGCTTGACCTCTTTATACATGTCTTATTCTTAGCACAAGTTGGAGAAGGTTACTTAATTGAGTTCTTAATTGGGTTTGTAAGTATTAGACAAGAGTGGGGTTGTTAATTTCTTAATTGGGTTATTGAATCAATACTATCAAATAATTTTGCTTAACCACGTGTGTAAGCGTATGTTTGATTGAAAAAAAAGTATCAACCTTAATCTATACGTACTTTTTTTTTTTCACTTAGTAACTCCATTAACTGTTTGGTTGATTCATACAGGTGAACCTACATGTTTGTCAGTAATTTAGACACCCGATAGTACAAAGATATAACATAAAAAATGATAACAATGAAAAAATAGTTTTTTTCCAAAAAATAATAATTGGAGTGACTTAAACCGCTGCAAAATACACGCACCTTTGCATATCGCAGCGGTTTAAACCGCCACAAAATACAAGTATTTTAACGCGTTTTTTGCGTACTGCGGCGGTTTAACCCGCTGCAAAATACACCAAGACTGCCGCCATACAAAGTTGTTTGTGGCAGTTAGAACCCGTCGTAAATCTAAACCGCCATGTAAAACTGGCGTGTCAAGCGCCGCAGATTACGACCGCTGGTGGTTATGCCAGCGGTTACACCAAATCGCTGTGGAATGACCTCGCGGCAGAGGTAACTGCAGCAATTGCCCAACCGTCACGAGAGTCAATTGGCAACGGCCGCCGCAGAATGACAATTTCAATCGCCGCAGTTTACCTTTTTCCTTGGTTTAATTATTCTCTTAAATTTTGAATCATAATTTATATATATATAAATTGAATCGTAATATTATATATATCAAAAGGAACTTCAAGAATGAATGCTGTACATATGAATGTTTTCTCTTCAATTGCTTAGTCTAAGGTTTAATTTTATCATGGAAAGATTTATTATAAAAGATAAAGATTGTTTGACACTTTGTTTCGAGTATGTGGACCACATTGGAGAGGAAAAGATAGGAAGAGAAGACAGAGAAATAAGAGATATGAATAGTGAGAGACATATACTTGAGGAAAAAGAGAGAGAGAAAAAAATAAGGTTTTTTTTTTGGTTACAGAAAAAAAAAGTTTTAAAAGGAGATATAAGATAAAAAAGTGTGAGAATATTATTATTCTACCATAAATATGGTGATTCGTGCATTGTTTTTTTTCAGATGAGTTACGACTAAGGTCTCATTGGTAACTTATAACTAAGGTCTAGTTCATTTAAGGGTTTTTATTATTTATTTTCTTCTTCTTTTAACGGAATTATTTATTTTCTTTATTAGTTATATTTAAAACATTACTTTATTGTCATCTTATTTCCAATTTTAAAAATTTGTGCAAGAAACCGTAAAAAAATATAAATATGAAACAAAGTGAAATTTATGTAGGATTTTCTAATTTAATGTGAAAATATAAAATAAAAAACAGATTTTTTTTTTGGGGGTCAAGGACAGAAAATGTTTTTTAAGCGATAGTTTGTTAAAGCACTATTTTTAGGCCCCCAACCTGATATACTTTTCTCCAACGGGACGGAGACTTCAAATGGGCATTGATACATACACCCCATAACCAATAAAACACACTCCCCTTTCACGTATGTATTTATTTGGGTTAGAACATTCTAGAAATTCAGTTTCCTGCCAGTGCTATGAAATTCTTGTAATATAAGCACTCAGTTTTTGGAAAGTAATAACATATAATTTAAAAAATGTATTTATTTTCTCTTTTTTAATGATTTTGTTTGTATGTTTTCTTTTATATAAAGACTATTACATATACATGTGCAATGCACGGGGAAATAAATTGTTGAACTGATATTGCATCTCGATAAAAATGTAATGAATAACAGAAGCACGATGATTTTCAACAACTATATATATATATAAAAATTAAAATTGTGTCAAAATTACATGTTCATTACAAAATACCTAAAAAATATGAACAAGTGTCCTTAATAACACTCGTACATCATGGAATAACACTAAAAACTAAAAAACATGACAATACACATCACAAAAATTGCCCAAATTTGTGTCAGCTATCAAGTTATATCTAATAAACACAACAATTATCAAACCAATCCAATTGAGCACCTGAAAATTAAAATAAGAATTGTTACTTATCTTACAAACTA
This sequence comes from Calophaca sinica, assembly GCA_037113605.1. NCBI lineage: Eukaryota > Viridiplantae > Streptophyta > Magnoliopsida > Fabales > Fabaceae > Calophaca > Calophaca sinica. Next base: position 35,645,585 of record CM073733.1, on the reverse strand, counting down.
TATGTAATTAATTTTACAACATATATTTCAGACATAAAAATATAAAGAAGTAAGTCTTACCTATCTTAGATTCTAAAAGACTTATTTGTAAACTATATCTATAGTCTTGTTGGAGACTTGTCATTCATTATCACATATAAGAATCTTCAAACCAGCTCTCCCTTGAAATGATAACATAAAACTGTTCATGCGAAAAAACAGGATGTGGAAGATATATACTGATATTTCCAAGAGATCGGCATTGACTCTTATTTATAGTCATTGCAAATGATACAACGACAGGAAATTTTTTACGCTAAAATCTGAAAGAAATTATGGGGATCAGATGGAGTCAATGATAATCTTAGAATGTAGACTTTTTGGCCAATATTGCTTCCTCAGATGACCTTTGCTTCAAGGACACAATTTCTCATCTGGGTGACTGTCAGACGAGTGCCATTGCATAATCCTGAAGATTGGTCAATATTCCTCAACAACATTATCGGTATACCAACCTTCAGTTTTAACTCATGACTTGGAAGTCTTGATGCATTAATAATGTTCAGAAATTCAGGAGTGTGGACATTATCTGGCCTATCAATGATAGTATCTATTGAACACGGGCTATCAAAACTTAAGTAAGTTTTTGCCTCACCAGGAATAATTGACAGAATATAAATTCAAGTCCACTATTTTATTTGTAGGTGCTAAAATTGCCCTATGCTGAAAAATGAAGAATCATTCAAATTCTCCAATAGGGATGGATAAGTACTCTCAACAATCGAAGCGATGGGATCACCTGAAGTATTTATAAGTAGGTCATCAGGAATTTCAATGTCAACCTCACCATCATTGCTTTCTACCATGCTTCCATCTCCAATACTCAATATCCAGTTTGAGAATTCCCTCATCTCATTCACATTTGAAGATAAAGACCCAGTCAGGAGCCTCATATTTTTAGTTAATCTTAAGACTTGACAGAATTCCCATAGGTATGAAGACTTGGGTTTTGATTTTTTTTATCTGAAGCAGAAGAGAGACGTGGGTGAGGGACAGTGAGTGAGGAATACATATATGGTTTCGATTTTTCTGTTCTAAAGCAAAAGAGAGACATGGGCAAGGGACAATAGGTGAGGAACATGGATCTAATGGACCAAAAAAATTATCAAAATCAAAATAGAAAATAATTAAATCTTTATTTTTAAATGAAAAAAATAAGTAAAATTGTTTCAACTTTCTCAACTTCGATAGTTTGATTGGAAGGGTAGGACTAATTTGATACTTTTCATTTTTCAAGGATTAAATTGGTCTTTATAATTTTTGTCGGAGACCAATTTAGGTATTTACTCTTCTAATAATATATTTTTTTATAAAATATTTTGTATTATTAATATTAAAAGGAAATGTATATTCTCAATTGCATATCATTACGAAAAATTATATTATCAAGCACATATTTCCTTATTTATCCGATATCAAATCAGAATATTTTAAATAAATATTATATCATATTAATTCGTAATAAGCTACATTAATACCTTTTAGTTTTGTTTTTTAAAAAAGAAAACACTATTAAGACATTTTTTTTGTGATTCACTATTAAGGTAATAATTATCATTTATTAAACATGCAATCTGTCTTGATATAAAATTTAAAATTATTTACTGCTACTTTAATTGTTGACCAAATCAATTAAAATATGATTTCAATTTGAAATTAAACTGATATAACAAATCGAATCTTCAAATCAAATCAGACAAATGAATCAAACCTGCAAAATTATTATTAATAAAATTTGTTAATTGTATTTTTACTTTTTTATTTTATTTTATAAAAAATCGAATCTTCAAATCAAATCAGACATAATAATCATACTTGCAAAATTAGTAATAATGCAATTCGTTAATTGTATTTTTACTTTTTTTTAATTCAATTTTTATTTTTATTGTATTTTATTATTCATTATTAAATATTATCATATATTATATTATCAACTCTTCTAATTGATTATTCAAAGTGGGTGTGTGACTATTTGTCATGAAGCCAATTCATACTAAATAATAATATAATAATACTGATTAAAAAATAATGGCTAAGAAATAGTAAAAAATAATGGCTAACAAATCATAAGTTATGTTAATACCCTCAATTTAGGTTTTTAAACATACACATCTTTTGTCTCATTATTTATTAAATCAAATAATAAGAAAAAAAACTTACTTTTTTATTTTTCTACCTGGACAGATATAATTTTTTTTTTATTTTTTGTTCATTTGTTTTTTATCTCTTTATTTTCTCTTCATGTATAGTAAGAGAAAATTAATGAGAATTAAATGAGACAGATAAAATTAAAGAGGCGAGAGAAAGAAAATGAGGTGGTGTGAAGTGATGATTTTGCCCCAGTTTTAGGCTGAAGTTTTAGGCGAAATTTTGGTTCGTTTATATTAGCAACAACTTTTATATATAAAGATTTTTTTAACTAATATATCTATTTTCTGCCCCCATCCTAACCCCCACCCCTACTCCTCCTCACTTGAAACCCCCTTCCCCAAACCCCATCCCAAAAATTTGTTCCGGCAACTTGTTGTCAGTAGATAAAAAAATTACTTCTGACATCTCGTTGTCGGAAAGATATAAAACAAGAAAAAAGGGGTGGCTCGGGGTGGGGTTCAGGAGAGAGTGGAGTGAGGGTTTGGCTGGGGGAGGGAAGCGGGAGTGTGCAAGGGGGCGTCAGTGGGAGAGGGTGGGGGATGGGGAGAGTGAAAGGGAGGGAGTGTTGCTGGCAAAAATAGGGGTGCTGGAAGCAACCCAAAAAGGTTGTATAAATGAAATGTGAAGCTTGAACTTTTTTTTGATAGAACGCGTTGGGGAGGGGGTGGGGCTAACATGCCTACACAACAGCAACAGGGGAACAAGCTCGCTTCTTATCAGAATCAATTAACAGGGCAAGACTAAAAAAAAGAACATCAAAAATTGAAGCGAAAACCCTGCAACATGGTCTCTCAAAGCCAAAGAATCAGCACAAATATTTGCACTTCTGGGAATGTGATTAATAGTAACAGACCACCCAGACATGTTGATGTAATGAAGTGCCTCCTTCAACAAAGGTTGGTGGGATGGGGTTGAAGCCATTCTCTTCTGAATCATATTCACTATACCAAGTGAATCAGTTTCTAACACTACTTGAGTTGCAAACATCTCTCTTGCCATTTTTATTCCCAGTATCAGACCCCAAAATTCTACTAACAAAGCATTGCTAGGCGCTAACTTGCAGCAAAAAGCTTTAATAAAATTACCATATGAATCCCTAACAATTCCACCACAAGAAGAATAAGAACCATCGGTATTAATCTTGATACTACCAGCTGGAGGTTTTTGCCAATGCAACTTGGCATAATTGGTAATACCTTCTCTAGAAACAAGAGGATTGGACAACTCCTTATCTATTTGATGAACATTATTAATAACTTTATGTAACAACTGGGACCCCATTTCTATTTTTTGAGAAAAGACCGGAGAATTTCTATCTTTCCAAATAGCCGACAATGAAACCCAAAGGTAGTAGGCCAACTCCTAGGAACATCATCAATAGTTTTAGTCTTTAAATTCCACTCAATCCAAGCATGAAGACTAAGACTAAAAAATTTGGCCCAATTTGCATTATCAATAGAAATGAAATTATTCCAATACTCCTTAGCCTCATCACAATCTCTAAGAAGATGCATAATGGATTCAGAATCATTCATACATCTAGGACATAAATCACAATTAGTCATACCTCCATGCATCCTTTCTGCATTAGTCAATAATGATTCGTGGGCTAGCTTCCACAAGATGGAACAGATTCTACTAGGGCCTTGCTATTTCTAAACTAAATTGAAAAGAGGCTACTCATTACTAACTTGCCGCTGATTTGCACGTAAAAGAGAATATATCGATTTCAAAGAGAACTAGTCATCCTTTTCATGCTTCCAAGTTAGCATGTCTTGGGTCCCAGGAAATGGAGGTCTGATATGAGCAATGAGATCACTAATTGAGGCAGGCAACACAGAATTAATAACATTCCATTTCCAGTTACCTCCTTTTGAGAAAAAAAGGACACAGGAAATTCCTTTTCATTAACAGGAATAGAGACTAAATATACATCCTCTAGGCAACCACAATTTGGAATCCGATTATCTCTTCAATATCTAGCATTATTACCATCATTTATCACCTAACCAATGTTACGATTAACCTCTTGCCAAGCAGAAGAAATATCTCTCCAAATATTAGAAGTGTTGCTACGAGGAGTAATATTTGGAATATGTAAAGATCCACAATGATACTTTGCTCTCATAATTTGGACCCATAACTTCTCAGGACTTGAAACTAACTGCCAAGCCAACTTGCACATGTAAGTTTTATTAAGCATTCTGAGAGACCTAAAGCCAAGGCCGCCTTCCTCCTTAGGACCATAATTTTATCCCAAGAAATAAGGTGACATTTTCTTTGCTCAGTAGAAGACCCCCAAATAAAATTCCTACAAATCTTTTCATCTTCTTCACAAACTGATATGGGAATAGCAGAGGTTTGCATCACATAACCTGGAATGCAAGATATGGAGATTGAGCTAGGGTCACTCTTCCAGCAAAAGATAAATTATTAGCCTTCCAAATTGAAAGTTTTTTTCTCATCTTGTCCAACAGGAACAAAAAAAAATTCTTTGAAATTCCTTGGTGAAGACAAAGGGGCACCAAGATAAATTCCTAAATCCCGAGTTTGCTCAAAACCAAGGGCCTGACTTAACATCTCAGCAGCTGAATCAGAAACATTCTTTGAAAAGAATTTTTTTGATTTGTTCAAATTTATCTTCTGATTAGAGTTCACAAAAAAATCATCTAAGACACTACGAATGAGGGTTACTTGATCATCACTGGCTTTGGCAACTAAGACCACATCATCAGTAAAACACATATGAGATAATTTTGGGCCACAACTCTTGATGAAAGAAAGTGGTTTCCAACTACCATCAGTAACCTTGTCATTGATACAGTGACCCAACCTTTCCAAAGCAAGGACAAACAGGTAAGGAGATATTGGATCTCCCTGCCTAAGGCCTCTAGAAGACTAAAAAGATTGAGTTTGTTGACCATCCCAATTTATAATAAGAGTAGCCGAACAGATGCACCAATGAATAAGATTTATTAGATATATAGGCAACTGGATCATGTTTAAGGTCTCTATAACAAAGCTCCATTCCATCCGATCATAAGCCCTCACCAAGTCTAGCTTAAGAATCATGAATCCTTTCGAGCTCTTCATATTATTAAGAGTGTGAATAGCTTCCTGCAAAGCACGAATATTGTCAGTGATGCACCTATTAGGTACAAAGCTACTTTGGTTAGCAGAATCCATATAAGGGAGGATAACTCTCAATCTCTGAGCCACTATTTTGGTAACAATTTTGTAAATAACATTACAAAGAGCAATATGACGTAATTGAGTGACTAAAGAAGTATCATTGCATTTTGAGATCATTGTGAGAAAAGTATGATTGACTTCTCTGATGTTACTAGGATTAGCAAAACAATCCATAATAAACTAGTACCCACAGTATCCCACTGACTTTTAATGAAGAGAGGATGAAAGGCATCCAGGCCAGGTGACTTATAATTTTTAATTCATCTTGAGTCTATGGTGATCCTAGAAGAAATGAGACAAGCTATGGTTCATCATTTCCTCTCTAATAGCAGGAAATGATGAACCAACACCAATCATAGTACTGAAAGGCATAGCAGTAGAGTAAAAATTAGCATAGTAATTAACCACATACTGCTTAAGAAGTTCTGCATCCAGAATCCTTTGATCACCCTCATCTTTAAGAGCAGTAATTTTATTTCTCTGCCTTCTTATCAATGTTGACTGATGGAAATATCTTATATTATTGTCACTGAGAGTAATCCATTTACTTCAAGCCTATTGGAACCAGTTGTTTTCCTCCTGCTGCACAATAGAATTGTATTCTCCCAAAGCTCAACTTCAGAAGATGATCAATAGGGCCATTAGAGAGGACCCTATTCATCCCTTTCAAATGTCTCAAGATGCGCTCCTTACCTTTGAAGATATTACCATAAAAAAATCTATTCCATCTTTTTAAATTTGCTGTGGTGCGACCAATATTTTCCTTCCAAGAGGAAGAGAATCTCCAAATATTCCTCACTTGATTAGAGAAGTCAGGATGGTCTAACCAAGATCCTAGGAATTTAAAAATATCTAACATTACCTTCAATATTAATTCAGAGCCATAACCCACAGTGATCCGAATCTAGAAGGGAAAAATGAGTGTTAGAGCTATTGGGAAATAAATTAATCCATTCTTCATTGCGAATTATCCTGTCCAACCTCTCTTTCAAGGTTCCATGAAAAAAGGTACACTTAGGACCAACATACCCAATAACCATGAGCTTGCAATCGAATAAACAATCAACAAAAGATAAAGAAGATCACAGGTTCATCGGCCTACCTCCTTCCTTTTCCATATCATAAAGAATTGTGTTAAAATCTCCTGCTAGACACCAGGGCCTAGCATTAACAGCACTAAATTTTTGAAGTTCATTCCAAACATCTTCCCTAAGTCCTACATTAGGACTCACATGAGCAATAGAGAAGAACCAATAACAACCTCCAAGATGCTGCATTTTAAAATGAATGCAGTATCTAGAGGTAGAAACAACAACAATGATAGCACAATGAGCATTCCAAAGGCACCAAATACCTCTTGAAAACCTGTTAGCATCAACTTTAACACCATCATTTAGACAAATCCTTCTTATACTTTATCAGCAGTTAAACAACTGATCCTTGGCTCAAGGATTGCCATAAAAGAAAGGTTATAAATCCTCATACAATCTCTAATATAAGAAGAGAAACCCTTTCCTCTAGCATCCCTACAATTCCAAATCAAGGCATTCATGACAACTGATTAGTCATAGTGGGCTCCTCAGGCCCTTGATCATTTTTCTTAGGATCACTCCTTTTGTCAACCAGCATGTCCATATCCCCTGGCTTAGAAAGCTTATTATCAACCACATTTTTGCTTCGAAGTTTCTCCACAAAAGTTATGGTTTCACTATCTGATAAGATAACTTGAGTCTCAATAGAACTTGTTTGCAACACCCCAGTCTTCGTTGCAATATTACTACCACGTGGAAGAATCCGAACCTGCTCAAACATAGTGCTATCTTCGACTTTTTTTCCGAATTTTTAGAGGAAGACTCTGACTCTGAGCACTGGAGTATTTGCTTTCCAAGAGTCTTAGAAGCTGACTTCTTCATATTTGTAGAGTTTTTTGATACTTTAATTTCCTTTTCACGTGTATTCTATTATGGATTTTTACCCCCAGTAATATTCCTCACTCGCTGCACAGTTGGCACATTAGAGTTAATACCTTTCTTTTGTGGAATCCCACCAGCTGGTAAATTTTCATCAATATCTCCCTCCACTAATTCCTCATGATTATTATTCAAAATAGCAAATCTCAATCCATCCTGTTTAATTTCCTTTCCACCAATCAAGTTTGACTTTCCTTCTTTACTTGGACTAACCGAATCCATGATTTGCAATTTTCCTTGAATTCTCCTACGTGGTTTATGTTTTACATGCAGCTGAGGACCATAATTTGAGACTTGAATGCTCTCTTTAGAATCAGTAACATCCAAAATCGTGATACTAGGATCATTGAATTCCATAACTTTTGTAACAGTACTCCTATGATTGCTCGCCTCATTCATTGTTGATACCCTACCCAACTCTGAGTTGACCACTGCATGTGCCGTCAGAGTTGTGTTTACCACTTTGAGAGAGCCGCCATTTTTTTTCGGAAAACCTTGCGAGTTGTTCATAATATCTGATGAATTATTTCCCAGGAATTCTCTGCATTGATCTTGGACATGACCATATTGACCGCACCAGAAACATATTGAATGTAACCCTTCATATTCTATGAATAGCTTAAAATCTCTAATGACAACATGAGAAACTAGAGGCTTATCAAGATTAATCTCTACACATATTCGAGCAGATTGACCCCGAGAATGTATAGATGTTAACCGATCGACTTTCAACATAGTACCTGATTGAGATCCGATATGATTAAGGAACTCATCAATATATAGTTCAAAGGATGGCTTTAGTATCATTATCTACATCGCCACCTTCTTCATGACTTCTGCATTTTGGAGAAACATGGGATGCCATCTTTGGACTATCAAGTAATGATCTGTAATCATTCATGGTCCTTCATATAGGGCATATAAATAGTCAGCTTCCATAGAAAAATACACAAAAAATAGCCATCTGCCATATCAACGAGTTTAATGGTGCCATTCCATGTCCATCTTCTTTGGAGGTAGCATTCCAACATCTTGTAGTTAGCCTTTTTTCCTAGAAACTTAACAACAAGAGTTTTCTTCCATGTATAGACCATTTTTCCCATTCTTCATCAGTTAACACAATTTCAGGACCATCAACAATCTCTTTCTCTTCTTCAACAGCATCTACCATCGCATCTTTCTCACTTGAATGATTGCCACATCCTCACCAAATAGGTTGAGAAGTTTCTTTTTATAAGAACCATTATTTTTCTTAAGCTCTCTCCCTTAAGTTTCTGTTGCCATTGACTTATTTTTGCTGATATCTGTATCCCCCATTTTTTTTGGCTTCTGAGAAGGAGATCGACCTCCTCCTTGGATTTCTCTTGAGGGTTACCATGATTAGAGAAAACCCTAGCAGAGCTCACCATTCTTTTTTCTCTAATCCAATTTTTTTTAAAAGTGAAGCTTGAATTTTCATTCCAAAAAACACATTATTACAGTATTGCTCAAAAAAAGGTTCTAATGAATGAAATATGAACCTTATTGCACTTTTGAAAGCAAAAATTTCATTATTTACGGATTTTTCGAATGTTTTATTATGCTATAATACATACTATCAACTTCTCTCGTGATTCACAATTTTTCATTACTTATTTTTCATTCCATTGGCATATGGTTTGATGATGACATACCAAAAGAAGTTTGCAAGACAACCAATGTGTTTGAAGATTTGACTTCAAAGAAAATACCCCACGGTTTGCTCACTTGCTTAGATCCCTATGAGTATGTACATCTTAACTTTAAATTTAATATGATGCTTGGTAAGTTGCATGAGTCTTGCTATTCTTCTGCATGTGTTAGATTTGATGATTTGCTTACGTTGCATGACTCTTGTTATCTTAATGATTCTAGTTTAAGTAATAGTTGTCCAAAAGTTTCTTTTGACACATTGAACATGATGCAATCAATCTAACTTACTTTCCTAAGCTTACTTTGCGAGTTATGAGCCAAGACTTAAATGAATTTATTGATAAATGTGTTGTTGCATTTTATAGTGATAATTTGGTTCATGAAAATATTTTTGAGTGATGTGTTGGATTTCTTAAAACCAAGAAGTATGTTTTGAATGAAGAACACTTTGTGTCAAATAACTTTAGCCCCATTGGTTTTATTATGAGCACTAAAGGATTACATGTGGAATTAATTAATGGGTTCACTACTACACCTCTTCTTACTATACTTATTATTGCAAAACCTTCTAAGCTTCATATGATGCTCCTAATGTGTTTGAGGAAGTTTATTTGCTTCCAAAGGATAAGCCATTTGTGTGTGATATGGAGAATATCCATGAGACTCAACGTGTTTTTTAAGCCTTTGCAAAGAATGAGTGCTTTCTCTTTTGTCACCAAGTCAAATCCAACAAATGAATGTCAACTCCAAGAGGTATTACTTTGTCCTTATCTTTAAATTTCCTTACCTTGGCTATGAATGTGTTGGGATGTTGCTTCCACAAGATAGAAATGTGTTTCGCCCACTTGCTACATATAGTAGTTTTTCTCAATTTCCATTTGACCTATTAAATTCAGGAACACCAATAAGCAATTTCTAGCCAAGAGCCTAATTGCCACAAACAATGAATGAAAGAAAAACATGGCCAATCCAAATCGAGTTTCAGCCGTGGACATTCACGAAGCACCCGAAGACGTAATTTTTTTTTTTAATTTTGTTTGATTCAAAGAGTAAAAAGCTTGGTAACAAACTTTGATTACCACTTAATATGGTTCATGATGAACTAGCATCTAATCAAGTGATTTCTTGAATCAAAATAGCAAATAAAAGGGAAAATAAACAAGTAAATGGAATAAATGAGAAGATGGAAGAAGGATAGCCACATTCTAGAGAATGATAAGATAAATTTTGAATCGCCACAAAAGTAAGAGGCTCTTAATAAGATTCTAATTTGGTTCATCCAAGAACCCTATAGAGCATCTCTATATCCTCACACTAAAAGTGTATTCTATTTCTGAACGTGACAAAAACACAAGAAATTGGGGTTTGAATTAGGTTTTAGAAATCTCTTTCAAATACTTGTGATTTTGAGATCATTATCAACAACAAAAAAACTCTTTAAACAAAAGTTATAATAAGAAGCAGTAAAGAGAAGACAAAGAATAAGACTCAGTGATTTATATTAGTTCACTACCACCTGGTAGCTACGTCTAGTCTCTTCACCACCCTGAAGGATTTCTCTACTATAATCAACTGATTACAACTCAAGAGTATACCACTGCCAAATTGGCTATACTCTTAACTTCTCAAAACGACTTAGTACAGTCAAGCCTCTGAGGAATACAGCCACTACTCGGCTAAATAATAGTGTTCAAAAGTATTTTGAAATAATATAATCAAACTCTCGCACAAGAGGATTTACAATGAGGAGCTTAAGCAATGAAAAATAACTTTCTTGAAAAAAGATAAAACGATTTAAGTGATGTTCACTTGGTCTCAGAATACTTGGAATGATTCTTGGTTGTTCACTTGTCTGAAACGTTTTTCCCTTTGTTAACCTTCTTCACTGATTTGAATAAGATACATATAGCTAGTGTTTCAAATAGTGTCGTTGTGACCTAAGCATGTCCTTCACTAATGGATAAAAATTGAGATCCGCTTTCTGTGGCTTTTAGTGCGTTGTGTCCTTTTCAACTTTTATTCCGCATACTGACACAGCTGTCAAATAAAATATCTGTCCTTTTGTGATCCTTTTTGAATTTGAGATCCTTTCAGAGTAAGACAGATTGGATGATTATTTCCGTTGACATTCCATTTAGCCTTTGATTACTCGTACATTAAAAGAGCAATCAATGAGCATTCTTTAATGCTTCCCTCAGTCTGGTTTTATACCAGATGCATCTTCATACTAGATGATCTTTGACATAGTAATATTCTGCTTACTAGAGTAAGCTATACCAGAGTCTAATTCTACCAAAGAGTAGTTTCACTAAGGCTTTCATCTACCAGAGCCTTGTTGTACCACATGCAGGATTCCAACAAAGTGTAGTCCTACCATAGCTTGGTGTCACTAGAGCATGGTCTACCAGACCATCTTACCAGAGCATTGACTACCAGAGCTTAGCTATAAGATGCTAACGTCATCAATTCTAACCAGATGATTGATGCCAGACTAACTTCAATAGACCAAAGGGTGAATCACGCACAAAGCCAAAGCTTTCTGAGACATATCCATATGATGAATAATGACTTACTCACTAGTTTCTGCATACTAATAAATATTTCAGAGGATAAATTGTTCTTATCATTATTTGTTATCATGAAAACCATTAAGGGTCATTGTTTCTAAATACACTTGATTCCTACAATCTCCTCCTTTTTTATGATGACAAACAGATGGATTGACGTATGTTCATGTTCAATTATAAGAATGACATATCAGAGTGCTAATGCAGCTGCATGGTGTTTAACTCCTTTTTAACACTTGGTTGATACACTGTGTTCACCAATTACTCCATATTCTTTTCTATTTTCTTCTCCCCCTCTTGTCATCAGACAAAAAGGTTAAAGATATGAAGAATAACATTGTCAAAACAAAACAAAGTATATATAAGAAGTATGGAAAAATATAAGTTAAAACACACTCCCTGCTTGGAAATTAACTTTGTCATTAAATCAAAAATTGTACCAAGTTACAGAGTAGAAGTTTAAAACAAAATAAAGAAAAGAGCTAAAACAAAAGGTAAAATTCCTAAGGCTATCTAGGGCTTGGTCACTTTCTCTAATAGCAGCTTCAACATATCAGCTAGCTTATCCTATCTTCTGCTTGAAGAGACCATGAATTGCTTGAATTCCCTATTATCTTCAATCAACTTCTCAAGTATGTCTTTTGGAACTTCAATGCGGTCAGAGTGACTAGCTTGAGCAGAGGCAGAGGACTGTGCAACCAAAGCAGATTTAGAAGCAATAGGAGGTGTTTCCGGAACAATAGGTGTAGGTTCAGGTTCCCAAATAGCAGGAGCTGAAGGTGGAGTCTGTTTCCAAGCAGGAGCAGCCAAGAGTCGCCTGTTGATCTGAAGTTGCTGCTTCTTGTGACTTTCAAACAGGTCAGCCACTTTGTACCAATCAGCATAAAAATTCTCTAAAGCTAGCCAATTGTGAGTAGACATAGCAAGGTCCTTGACTATCTGTTGTTCTATTTCAACCAGTTCAAGCTGTTGGTTCATATATCCCTCAAAGGTTGGAAAAATAGAGGGAGATGCTAGAGGCAAAGGACGTGTTTAGGTCTGGGTCATAGGAATAGGTTGGATCTGGTTCACATGGGTTGTTTGGATCTGGTTTTGATTAGCAGAGGGTGTTTGGGTTTGAGTCTCAGAGGTTGTTTGGATCTGATTTTGATTTTGGGTATCAGAGGGTAAGGAATTAATGGGGCTAGAAGGAAGAGTTTGGCTAGGGTTTGAATCTGGAGAGTTAGGTTCAGATTCAAGTTGTTGAACAACTTCAGTGGCAATCTTAGAAGTGATGATGATTTCATCTTCTAAAATTGAATCTACTGTTGTTTTAGGTTCAGTGTGGTGTTGGGGTGATGGTGGTGAAATCAGTTCAAGTGAAGAAAGAGGTTGTAGGTCTAGAATGGTTTCAGAGCCAGGGTCAAGCGTTTAAGTTCCCTGGGTGAAAGGTTGTGGGTCTGATTGTGGTGGATGAATTGGTTTTGGTTGAGTTGGGAGGTTAAGGTCTGGTTAAAGTTCGGGATGATGTGGAGAGGTAGATTTTGTTTGAGGTGTAGAAGTTGGTTTTGGTTGGGGTGAAGAGTAAACAGATATTGGTTGTTTAAAGATAGGAACAGAGGCAGAGATTTTAATTCTCTGCCTTAAACGGGTTTCATCTTCTGAGTCATCAGATGATGAGACAGATGGTAGTGTTGTTTGTGGGGTTGTGGTGGTTTGAGGGTTTTGGGTTACACGAGAGGCACCAACAGGATTAACATAAACTGATTGAAATAAAGTAACAGCATTATCAAGTACCTTAGTCTTCTTGGGAGGTAGTTCATTGGTCTTGACAAGCTTCCTCTTCCTTGCACCATGTTGCGGCTCAGATAAGTGCACCTGATCGTAACTCGTAATAAAAGTGGAGTATAATTTGGACTCCGAATGTCGAACCCACAGAGAATGCGTAAGTACCAGCGTAATAAAGATCTTAAGTCCCTTAAGCTAACAAAATAATTAGATTTGGGATTGAACAGAAAACTAAGTGAAATTAGAATAAAAACTTAGAATTTAAATATTTAGAGCAAGATTGAATAGGAGAAACCTATGGGAACCGGGTTCACTAATACTAAATCCTGAATCTATTTCCTTGCTATTATGAATTATATTATCCTATTGACCGCCAATTACTCACTCTAAATTACTAAGGGCTACCTAGCTTGCAATAGCCTTTCTCCTAACTAATTACTTCGTTTGGTCCTAAAAGGTAATTAAAGGAAAGAGCATTAAGAACAGACAAGTTTGTTAATCTAATAACTGATTGGAAACAAGAAATAACCTATCCGGCATATAAAGTGAGTTCTGTGATCCTAGAGTTCTACTAGTTAACTATGATCCTGTTACCACAATTAACTAATTTTATAAGGATTAGCTATTTCCTATGAAATTAAGCATGCTAAGATCAACACATTCATAAGGATAATAAGAAATTCAAAATAGCAATTAAATAGAAATCAAGAACATTGTAAACGATTCCCCATCACCCCTAGTGATGAAATAGCTACTCATATTGTTTTGCAACAAGACAAAATAGAATAATTCCGAACATAAACTCCTAAAAGACATGAGTAAATAGAACCGGGACTCCCTTTCGGTAAGACATGAACGTGAATACAAGAAGGGGGTTGAGTTGTGTTTACAAACTTTTCGCAAACTTTGAGATAGAAACACTTTAGAACACTTGAAAATGAATCTGTTTGAAATCAGATGCTGGAGTAGGACCAGACGCTGGAAATAAGATTTTTGAACACCTGTTTTTATGCGCAAGATAACCATAAGTATAAAGCAGTAAAGCAAGAGACACAGATATTTATACTAGTTCACCACCAACCGGGTAGCTATGTCTAGTCCCTTCGTTCCTAAAGGATTTTTTATTATAATCAACTGATTACAAATTTTCTTAAGAGTATTCTACTGTCACAAACTTGAAAATACACTTAACTTCTCAAATGACTCACTACCTTCGAGGCTTTGAGGAACAAAGCCTTAACTAGGCAATACAACTTTCACAAAGATAGTTTTGAACGCAATCAAAATAACTCTCACAGAGAGGATGAAAAGATTAAGTTCAAACAAATAACTTTCTAAAAGAAAGAATCAGACGCTGAGGTCCAGTTCTTGTAGTCTAGAGACTTGGCACGAAACTTGATTGCTCACTTGAGTAATAACCTTTTCATAATGTAATTTCTTGCAGTTTCTCTCTAGACATTTCTTCAATGAATACCTTGAAGTATTTATAGGAGTCTTGAGAATAATACCGTTGCAGATATTTCAGCTCCAAATCATTGGGTGAGGCAATTTGAAATTCTGTCATTTTCTTCCTTTCCAGAGAATATCGGAATAGTACATATTTCCGTTATTATACTATCTGCTTTTCACACAATTGCCTTATACGAATTCTATCTTATACCAAAGGTGTCACGTTTGATACCTCGTACATCAAAATGAGCACACAAAATCAAATTCGAATTCCGTTCCAAATAGCTGAGGTAGAAGAGCACAAACGTGACCATCACGTGATTCATTAAAAGACCAGATGCTCGCTCAGAACAGGAGACGGACGCTCACAGCAATTGAGTAATCCATGTGTCAAAGAATAACACTATCGAACGCTTGCTTTACACAGGACACTGGAGTGAACCGGATGCTGACACACATTGAATGAATTCAGTACTTGTGAATTTTCTTCTTCTTGCTTGAGTGAGATAAACATAAGAGATTTTAATATCTGCGTACTCAAAGACTTATCAGAAGATACTTTGTTGTCTTCAAAATTAATGAGGGTCTTAAACTTCTCAATCATTTAGGTTCCAACAATCTCCTCTTTTTTTATGATGACAAATATCCAAGGTTGATGAACAATTTAATTTTAAAAATAATTTCAAGGGTCTCCCCCTGAGTTCAACAACTCAGATAAAATTAAATATATCAGGTATCAGAGCGATTTATGATAATTAGAGCATTTATGTGATCGCAAAAATACATACAAGTATCAAAGCATATATTTGATTTAAACGATGAGATCAGATACTGAGAACAATGTACCAACAATGAATATATTCAAGTATCAGATGCTGAAATTCATTGTACAAAATTGAATAAAATTGTGCCAACAGATATTGAAGATTATCAAAGCACCAGACAATGAATATCAATAAGTATCTGAGCAATTAAGGAACATGCTATGTATATGATTTATGCATGAAATTTGTGATGCTTTAGCGTATCCATCGGACTTTCAACGAGTTCATCAGACCTTTCTTTTACTCACTCTTTTGTCATCAGACAAAAAGAGTGTAAAACACATCATAGTCAAAATAGTAAGTAGTAGGATTTAGAAAAATTTGAAGATAAGGTCAGATCAATTGAATATAACTGTACCAAGTAACATAAATATTAGATTGTATCAAAAATAGAAATTGTCATTAGCACACAAATACAAAGTAAAAAAAAATTAGGGGTTTGGTGGAGGATCCAGATTGAAACGTTCCAAGATGAATTTCAAAGTACTTTCCAACTGAGCCACTTTTTGATTGGTTGCCATGATAACTTCAAATTCTGCTCTAGGCAAAATGACAACATCAGCATTTGCAGGTGTAGGTTCAACATCAGCTTCTGGAACCGATTCAACTATAACAGCCCTTTAAGATTCCATCTTCTGGTGCTCTGCTAGCACATCTTGTGACAATCTCAGTTTCCTTTCCTTTCTTGCCCTAGCCTGCTAAAGGAGGTCATCATTTGGTAAGGACCATTTGATGAATCTTCCCAGCTTTTGTTTCTCTTGATCCATTTCCCATTCCCATTTACACAGAAGTTCTTCAAGATACAGCATAAGCATAAAAACAGTTTTCCTGTGCTGAAGCAGATCTTTAGTATAAGCATCAAATTTCACTATGGCAGCTTCTCCAAAAATTCTTCTTATGAAAACTCCCATTCCATAAAAAATGAATGTGAGTCCTTCATTTTCAGCAAGGAATAACTTATGCAGATTCTCCCTATCATCTTCTTCAATCTTAAGAGGCTTAAAACAAGGCAGAATGGCTTTGTCTTTCCAAGACATAGTCCATTGTCTCTAATTAAAGCCAATATCAAAATGTTTGCAAACAGCAGCTCATTGATCTTCTATTTTCATAGCATTCAGGGGCCTTACAACAGAACACATAAACATATCATCGAAATGAATAGTACCAAGTTTTGTGTCTGTTACCCTGCTGATGGAGCCAACTATAGGAATGGTTGCTTTCTCTGCATTGCAGCAGCCAGAAGAACCAGTGCTCCAAGCATCTTTATTGAGCAAGTTCAGGTATACTCGCCGAGCATGGTCTTTACCAAGCTTGTTGATCGGAAGCTGAGAGAATAATTTGACATCGAATCTTCTAGGAGCTTTCTTATATTCCTTCAGTCCAATCCTGCTGAATGGCATTTTCCCAGGGGCTGGTTCCTTCCTTTTTCCAAGAATAGACTAAGGCAACCACCTTTGCATATCAGGTACAATCTTGACAGATGCTGAAGCAGGATCTCTGTATTGACGGATCAGCTCAAGCCTTTTCATCTCCAGGCAATGAGTCATAAAAGCCACTTCTTCATCTGTTATCCACCTTCCGCATTCTTTAAGAGTAAGAGGTTCATTTATGATAGGAACCTGGGAAGATCAACAGAGAAGGGAATTGTTTTTCTGTTTGATTGAGGTCTCAATCTTCCCTTGAAGGACATATCAACTTGCTCATCTCCTTCTTTGAATACAACTCTTGATGGAGATGAAACTTCCAGTCTTGCAACTCCAGAAGTGAATGTTTTCAAATGTCATAGAGAAGGGTGATCCTAAATGGAGTGATACACGTCTTCTCTAACAAACCTTGGTCTATTAATGGCTGATACAAACTTATTTGCAACAGAAAAGGAGGTAGGTTTGTAAGTGAGGGTAAGTGGGAGAGGCGAAGTCTCATTGACAGTGTAGCTTTTGGGCTTGTTTGGATTGATTTTGAAGAGTTGATTGAATGGGTGAGAGTGGAGTGAGGATATGTATGTAGCGAGGGATGTGTTTGATGAGGTAGAGGTTTGTGGTGAGGGAAATGTAAGTGTTTTGGACTTTATGGTTAATTGGGAAGTTTGTGGTTTAGTGGATGGAGGTTGTGTGTAGCGTGTTTGTGGTTTTGTTTGTGGTTGTGCAACAGACAATGGTGGTGCAAGAATAGTATCATCAGACTCAAAGGTAGTTACAGAATCATCAATGGTAAAATCTAGTACCTTTGGATTAAGCTTCTTAGAATGCCTAACCAATCTCTTCCTTTTGCCTTGTGGTGCAGCAGGAGGAGGAGGAGGATGTGGAAGAGCTTGCTTCTTAGGGCCAGACGCTGAAACAAGCTTTTTAGCTTCTGCCTTTTTCTTCTTCTCCATAAGGCTTCTAATGGGGACTCGGTCCTCATCATCTTCTGGTACAGCTTTACCTTCTGGTGCAGGAGACACCTTCTGCTTCTTGCTTCTTATCTCCCTTGCTAGAGACTCACCAGTTCTCTTCGCACCAGATACCGAGCTTCTGGTGGGTTTTGTTTTAGCTTCTTCACCAACAGAAACACCAGCTTCTTCTTCTTGTTGCTCCTATTTTACTTCCTTCATTCTTTCACCAGTTACCAGCTGCATTCTTACCAAACTATATACACCGAATACATCCGGATGCACAAGAGCATCGATATCAAAATAGTTTTCCTTTCTTTTTCTTCCAAAGCTCCAAGCGTTTTGGGAATACCAGCTTTAATCAACAGGGCAGTAAGACGAACACCATAGGGTATCTTCTTATAGGTGTTCTTCTTTTCTACAGTGCCTTTCCTCGAACTCACAATGGCTTGAACCAGATTGTTGTAGACTAATCTAGGCAGGTTCACCTTCTGTTTTGCCAAGTAAGTCCTCATAATGAACTTTTACTCATAGTTCACTATGTCACTAGACCCAGCCTTCAGAAGAACACTCTTGACTATGATCTTGTGAAATACTCTGAAGTGACTCTTCAGATGCTTGGCAGTAGGAGTTTCCCCAGATTCTTTCAACTGCTCATAGTTCTCAAACAAGGCTTTATTCACTTTCTCCATACCATTGAAAGCTTTTTCCCAGCCATTGTAAAAACTAATTCCTTCCAATGAACAACCAGTAACATCAGCAATGTCGTTGATAGTAAACTCTGACTTAAATCCTCTGACATAGCCTCCGATTTTTCTATCTAGAAAAGTAATATTTCCCCAAAGTTCTTTAATAGAAGTAACTATAACTTCAACAGAAGAACTCGAGAAGAAATATTTTGACCAACCCATAGCCTCAAAACCTTCGTTGAAGTTCAAACCATAGACTTTGAACTTCTCCAAATCAATCCTGTTCTCATTCAAAAGCTTTGCTTCTGTCATGATGTCGAAGATAGCAGTGTAGTCACTGACCTTAACGTTGGCCATGGTAGCAGTTGGAGAGTGATTTGATGGAGGTTTAGGGTTTCAGAGAAATTCACACAGAGAGAGAGAGAGAAAGAGAAAGAACAGTTTTCGCAGACAAAAACAGAAAGTGGAGCGAAAGTGAAGGAGCAGTGGGAAAGTTTTGATAAATGGTATAATTACTTTTTGAAAAACTCTTCACATTTCCTCTGAATAAAAATAATTCAAAAAGAAAATAAAATAAAGATTTTTTTTAATAAATGCAGTTGCCAAAATGAGGATAAAATCAAGAAAAAGATTTTATTGAAAACATAAATAATCATGACTCAGATTAGGTGTGATGAGACGCTTGAGTCCCACACGAGTTCAACACGTGTGTGCTCGGACGCACGCAACCGAATTCACCGAACGTTGAGTTATGCATTATGAATGACATATCATATAAGTACACATGTGAATGCTTATGTCATACCAGATGCTGAATGATGGTATCATAAGACGCTGAGATTAATCATTCTTTTATAAGATGAAAATTTAAATTTCTTCTTATAAAATTGAATCTATCCTCAGCAAGGGGTTTTGTAAAAATGTCAGCCCACTGATGATCAGTAACATAGTCTCTTATGAAATGATGCTTAATCTCAATGTGTTTTGGTCTAAAATGCAGTATAGGATTCTTAGTGAGACAAATTGCAGATATATTATCACAGAAGATAGGAATGTTACTCTCTTTTATCAAGTAGTCTTCAAGTTGATATTTCATCCATAGAAGTTGAGAACTGGAACTTGTTGATGAGATGTATTCAGCTTCTGCTATTGAGAGTGCAGTTGTGCTTTGTCTTTTGCTTGACCAAGATACAAGATTTGCTCCAAGGAATTGGCAGCCTCCACTTGTGCTTTTTCTTTCAATTCGGTCTCTAGCAAAGTCCGCATCACAGAAACCTACTAACTTGCAATCTTTTGATTTCTTATAGAGCAAACTAAGATTAGTAGATCCTTACAAATATCTAAATATTCTTTTAACAGCACTCAAGTGTGATTCTCTAGGATCAGACTAAAACCTAGCACATAGGCAGACGCTGAATATAATATCAGGTCTTGAAGCAGTAAGATAAAGTAGAGATCCAATCACACCTCTGTACATTTTCTGATCTACCTTCTTACCAGTTTCATCTTTACCAAGAATGCAAGTGGGATGCATAGGTGTGCACATTGGCTTGCAATCCACCATCTTGAATTTCTTTAGCAGTTCCTTGACGTATTTGCTTTGATGTATGTAAACACCATCATTACAATGCTTGATTTGAATTCCAAGGAAAAACTTTAATTCTCCCATCATGCTCATTTCAAATTCAGTCTGCATTAACTTAGAAAATTCTTTGCACAGACTTTCATTAGTAACTCCAAATATAATATCATCAACGTAAATTTGAACAAGTATAAAATGTTTGTTTGATGATTTTCTAAATAGAGTGGTGTCTACTTGACATTTGGTAAAACCATTACCCATTAAAAATGAACATAGTCTATCATACCAAGCTCTAGGAGCTTGCTTAAGACCATACAGAGCCTTTTTAAGTTTAAAAACATGTTCTGAAAATTCAATATCTTCAAAACCAGGAGGTTGTTTCACATAGACTTCCTCAGTTATAAAACTATTCAAGAAAGCACTTTTCACATCTATTTGATAAAGAATTATATCATAGTATGCAGCAAATGAAAGCAAAATATGAATAGCTTCTAACCTTGCAATAGGTGCAAAAGTTTCAGTAAAGTCTATACCTTCTTCTTCTGAGTAACCTTGAGCAACTAATCTTGCTTTGTTTCTCACAACCTTACCATCTTTATCAAGCTTGTTTCTAGATCCCATTTAGTACCAATAGCTTGCTTATCTTTTGGTAGAGTGACTAACTTCCAGACATCATTTGTTTGAAATTGATTCAACTCTTCTTGCATAGCCAGAATCCAACCTTCATCTTTCAAGGGTTGATCAATCGTTTTAGGTTCCATTTCAGAGAGAAGTGCAATATCTGCATGCTCTTTGAAAGAGGATATTGTTCTAACTCTATCTCCAGGTTCTCCTATGATTTGATCATTGGGATGACTAATTTTGTATCTCCAATTCTTTCTGACTCCAGCTTCTGCTTGAGTAGAATCCAGAGTCTGGTCACCACCGGATGCTGAAGATGCTGGATCACCATTTGTAGTGCCACCAATATTTAAATCTGAAAATAACTCATCCAGCTCTGACATGCCAGTGTCAGGCTTCTTGTCATCAAACTTGACATGAATGGATTCTTCCACTATCAAAGTTTCTTTATTGTATATTCTAAAAGCTTTAGATCTTTAAGAGTATCCCAAAAAGATACCTTTGTCAGCTTTGTAATCAAACTTACCAAGTCGATCCTTAGTATTCAGAATATAACATATACAACCAAAGGGATGAAAGTAAGATGTGTTTGGTTTTCGACCTTTCCACAGTTCAGAAGGAGTCTTCTTCAAAATAGGTCTAATAAGAATTCTATTTTGAATATAACAAGCTGTGTTTACTGCTTCTGCCAAAAAATGTTTAGCAATATCAGCTTCATTGATCATGGTCCTGGCCATTTCTTGGAGGGACCTATTTTTCCTTTCTACAACACCTTTATGCTCTCATTCTTACTTTCAATATTCAAATGAAACTTAATTGTCTCATGAGTACTATAATAATCATGATTAAGTATAAGTCATGGATTATCATACTAATGCAGTGCTTAGGAGATAGTCTCACGCAAACTTAATTGTCTTATGTTTACTGAATTGAAATACTAAGTAATTTTATGATGTATACATGCATAGGAATATGGTGAAGTACTAGCCCTGAACATCTGGAAGTAAGGATTTTTTGTTGGTCTTTCATCTTTTAGGTTGTTAAAGCTCGATATGGATTTGAAAAGTAAGATGTCATTTTAGAAATTGGAAGGAGGTGCATCTATCAAAGCTTTGCCTCCTGAAGAATGTAGGTCAAGGTACTTGACATTGATTTGCCTTTATTTTATGAAAATGTGATGATAAATTTGATGTTATGTGTACAATTGCTATACAATCTTCTATCCTGAAGTCTCCATGTATTCATGTATGTTGGCCAATCAATCAAGTTTCTCTTAAAATCCCAAGTATAGCAAAAGTCAGCAATGAGCAGATGGGAGGGGGAAAAAAGGCGTCAGGACATTGTGATGGTGGATACAAGTGCGCTGAATCAAGAGGTGGTGTTGGATGGCCAACACCACCTACTCCAATGAAGCTCATTAATTAGTTGGAAATGTTGGGGTTTGGGAAATCCCCAAGCAGTTCGGGCCTTGCTAAGGCTCATTCGGTTGGAAAACCCCCTAATGGTCTTCTTGATGGAGACTAGATTAAAAGAGACAAGAATGGAAAGGATTAAAGGGAAGTGTGGCTTTAACTCATGCCTCACAGTGGCGTGTAGTGGAACTAGTAAAGATAGGGCTTGAGGTATTGCATTACTCTGGAGAGAACCCCTTATAAATGTAATTGTGCCTTCTTTCTCTCTAAATCATATTCTAGGCTACTTTTTTTATGAGGAGGAAGGGGTTCAAAGTTTTTTCTCTCAAATCTATGGCTATCCAGAGGATCAAAACAAGAAGAAAACTTGGCAACTCATACAAAGTTTTTATCTCAAGTGGGAGGTAAATGGTTATGCTTTGGTGACTTAAATGATGTCTTGTCTTCTGTTGATAAAATTGGAGGGGTAACTTGTAGCTCAGCTCAACTTTTGATTAGTATGCAAGCTATGGAATTGTGTGGTCTTGTTGACCTTGGCTTTGAAGGGTACTCAGACACATGGTTTAATGGAATAGAGGGAAAAGAGAATATTCAATGTCGACAGGATAGAGCTCTAAGTGACAGAAGGACAAGAGTCCACATGTTTAGATTTAGAGATTGTTGACCTTGTTAATTGATATTCCCCAATCAGAGTTGTCCACCTCCGAAGATTTGGATCGGACCACGCTGCTATTATGATAATTCTTCAACCACACCCTCATAGGAGCACGAGGACAAGAGTCCACTTGTTTAGATTTGAACACTATTGGACAAAAAATGATAAATGTGAAGATGTGGTTAGAAGAACCTAATTGAGTACAATGGATAATTTTTTTGAAGAGTTCAACACTGGTACAGTGAAGAAAGAGATCAAACGTACAGAGAAGCTCCTGAAGTACCGGAACATGTGGTGTAACTCGAAGGAAGATATTTGCAAATACAAATAGTTGAGCTCCTCCAAACCGAAGAAATCATGTGGCGTCAAAGAAGTAGAGCTGTATGGCTCAAAGAGGGAGATAGAAACGCAGTTTTTTTTATGGCAAAGTTATCCAAAGAAGCAAGGTAAATAGGATTGTCATACCCCATTTTTGTTCGGCCCTTATTTACTTATTTATTTTGTTTCCAAATAATAAAAAAATAAATATAATATTTTTGGTCTTAGAATAATAAAAAAGAAGAAGGGAAAAATGAAAAAAGAAAAAAGAAAGAAAGAAAAAGAAAAAGAGAAAAATTGAAACATGGTTGCACATAGTAAAAGGATGGGGTGCCAATAGTATCTCAGAGTTGGTTACAGCCCAACAAGTTGCGTCCCCTTTGCTCCTTACTCGTTACACCCCATTTATTTCCTTATGCGCCTCCCAGGCGCTCATTCTCATACCCTTTGCTACACGCACCCCACCTGCGTTTTGCTTGCGCCTCCCTGCGCAGCTCTCTGTCACTCGCTGCACCCCCTCTTTTATTTCTTCCCCCACGTGGCCCAAACCAATACCCATCCCAAACCTTCTTCTTAACCCTAATTTCAACCTAACCCTCACCCTCATTCCCTCGCTTCCCAGAAAATAAGCAGCCGCAACTCCCCCTCAATTCTCGCCCTCTCTCTCATCCGTTCCCATTCTCTCCCTCATCCTTTTTCTCTTCAATTTCTCCTTCCTTCTTCATCTTCACCAAAACCTAACCTTAATCTCTTCCTCACCCTCTCAACCCTCAGCCGCGGCCACAACCTTCTCCCCCCACAATATTTTCTTTCCTTTTTTCTTTTCTATTCCCACAAAGTAGAATCAAATCCTCTCCACATGATTCGGCCCAAATTCAAGTTTTTAAAGATTTGCATGAGGAAAACGTGCAGATCTGACGAATCAGGGAAGTTTCTATCTCCTTTATTTTCTTTTAATTTTTATTGTTTATTATTCTGATTTGATTCTATTCTTTTGGCAGGGACTATGAGACTATAAAAGCCAAAGACATGCAACTGAGATGGGGGGAGCGATTCTGGGAAAGATAGAAAAGTAGAAGCATCCAAAGAGAGAAGGAGAGATTACAATAACACAAAAACATAGATCTTAGGCTCTCTTTGATTTTTCTATAATTTTTTTTTATAGATTTCTTTCTTGAGGATCTGAATTGTGGAAGGGTCTCTCACTTAGGTGACACTTTCTCCCATTTCCTGTATTATTTTGAGGTTTTTGTGTATTTTCGTCAGAAGAAATCAGTCTATAAAATTATCCTCCACTCCATCTTCTTTGATCTTATTTTTCGCTATTGTTTTTGTTATTTTTTGTTTTTTGTTTTGGTTTCTCTGCTATTGCATTGCAATCGGCCAAGGCAGGGGAGCACCTCGGTCCCCCCATTGGTTTTGTGTAGACCAGCCGCCGCGAAACCCTGGTCTCTGGTTAAGGTAAAAAATTAGGGTTTTTAAGAAATTCATTTGTTTAAAGTTTTTATTTTATTTTTATTCTACTCATTCTGTTCATCTTGTTAAATAACAAAATATAGTTTATCTTTATAAAAAATTGAAACTTTAGA
Organism: Calophaca sinica; assembly: GCA_037113605.1. NCBI lineage: Eukaryota > Viridiplantae > Streptophyta > Magnoliopsida > Fabales > Fabaceae > Calophaca > Calophaca sinica. The sequence continues at coordinate 35,620,718 of CM073733.1, read as the reverse complement.
AGTCCTGCGATTAAAGGGCTTTTATGTCTATTCTTATTAAAAAGGGAAATTAAAATGGGACAAATTAAGTGATTCGGTTTTATAATAAGTTTTCCTTAAATAGAAGAAATTAATTTACTTGATTATGTCAATGATTAATAGTAATAAGTGTAAATAAATGAGCAATAATTTTAGGTTTCAAAAATATGGTATCTTTCCTAGTTTCGATATTTTTATCATTAAATGAGATTTTTGGTTAGAAGTTCCGGAATGCCACTAGTACGATTCGGTCATTTTGCGGCTTCTCACTTCTTTTTATCTGAAAATAAAAATAAATAAATTTTATTAAGGGAATTATTTTTAAGGCAAACATTTTTGTAAACAATTAATGGGTACCTTTTTGGGCGTCGCGGGGTGCTATTAGCTTCTTTGAGCGTAATCAATTCCCGCACCCTTATCTTGGTTCGTAAGGCTTCATATTTTCTTAAAGGGGTTTTTCATATCGTTTCCCTCAATAAACATAGGTGGCGGCTCCATTGAATTTTAGGGTGCTTGTCACAAGAATTAAAACATTAAAGGATGATGTCGGTGTTTGGAGGTATGAGGAGGAGAATGTGGAGAGGCTTCTAATTTCATATTTTTCTAAGTTGTGCTCAACCTCCTATCCTTCTGAGATTGAGAGGACTTGTGAGGTAGTTAGAGGAAAGTTGTCTCAAGACCATAAAGAATGGTGTGCTAAGCTGTTCACAATGGAAAAGATTGCAGAAGCAATCAATCAGATACATCCCTTAAAATCTTCAGGCCCTGATGGACTACCAGCTTTGTTCTTCCATAAATATTGGCATGTAATAGGGAGGGATGCCATAAACTTAATACTAGAGATTTTGAATAACGACAGGTCCCCTGAGGAGATCAATATCACCTTTATAGTCCTCATTCCAAAAGGTACAAATCCAGCCTCACCAAAAGATTTTAGGCCTATAAGTCTTTGTAACGTTGTTATGAAGATTGTTACAAAGTTGATTGATAATCGGGTCAAGCATATCCTTCCTGAGATTGTAGATGAAGAAAAAAGTGTTTTTGTCAAAGGGAGATTGATCACGGATAATGCTTATTGTCATGGAGTGCTTCTATTTAATGAAAAAGAAAAAGAAGGACCAGAAAGGCATGATGGCTTTGAAATTAGATATTTTAAAGGCTTATGATAGAATTGAATGGGAGTTCGTTCAAGCGGTACTATCATCTATGGGATTCCCTGAGAAGTTTCTCAAAATAATCATGAGTTGCAGATCGTTTGTTTCCTATCAAATTCTCATTAATGGCCAGCCTAACAAAAGCTTCTCCCCTGAGAGGGGACTCTGGCAATGTGACCCATTTTCCCCTATCTGTTTATATTATGTGCTGACGTTCTATCTGGCTTAATATTCCTTAATGGCAGGAACAATAGGATCCACGGGATTAAGGTGGCAGGATCGTCCCCTCATATATCCTACTTGTTGTTTGTTGATGACAACCTATTCTTTGACTGTGCAAATCCTACAGAGGCTGAGAGTAATCTCAACACCCTCACCACTTACCAGAAGGCTTCTGGACAAGTGGTCAATTTGGACAAATTAGAAGCATCTTTTAGTCGAAATGTGCAAGAAGAGGAAAAAGAAATCATCTGCAGAATGATGATTGTTAAGACTGTGATGTCTCATTCTAGATACATGGGCCTCCAAGTGGTATTTGGAAAATCAAAGAATTTTCTCTTTTGTTATTGACTGTGTCAGGGAGAAACTAAAAGGGTGCATGGAACGAGAGATGCCTATCTAGAGCAGGGAATGAGGTTCTAATCAAAGTTGTTGCACAAGCAATCCCCAACTATATAATGAGTTGTTACAAATTGACTAGGGGTGTTGCAGGGACATTGAATCTATGCTAGCCAAGTTTTTGTGGGGATCTAAAGATGGGGACTGCAAGGTTCGCTGGATGAGTTAGAAGAGGTTGTCAAAAATCCAAGAACAAAGTTGCAATGGGCTTTAGTGGATTTAGTGACATTAATAAGGCACTCCTAAGAAAACACAGTTGGAGGCTCTTAATAGGAGAAGACACTTTGATAGGGGGAAAGTTTTCAAAAGCCGCCATTATCCAAGAGGAACCTTCATGGAGGCTAAAGATGGTTTTCTCCCTAGCTATGCTTGGAGAAGTATGATGCTAGAGAAGTTTTGAGAAAAGGGATTAGATGGAGTAGCCTTCCCTGGGACTCGGGGGGGTCGACCTGGTGCTCCCAGGTTCGATTCCCGGCAGAGTTAAAAAATGTGTTGGCCAACCTTTACTTGGTTCCCGGGCGAGCGGAGATTAGTCTTTCGTTGAAAGCGTTGGGACACTCTGTGGGTAGCCAGCAATGGTCCTAAATCAAAAAAAAGAAAGATGGAGAGTAGGCAATGATGAGAAAATTAAAATTTGGCAAGACAATTGGCTCCTATTGCGAGCGGCCTTTGAGGTTATAAGTCCAAACCCTAACCTGAGTTCACTTAAGATTGTATGTGATCAGATTAACCCCCACACCGAGCAATGGAGAAAGGACACAATTTTTTCCTGCTTTAATAAATTTGAAGCAAGGTAGATAGCTAGCATCCTTTCGTGCTACAGGCTGCCGAAGGATAGAGTGATTTAGCACTGAGAAAAAGATGGCACATACTCTATCAAATCCGCTTATCATCTTCTGAGTGATGATAGAAGAAAGTTGTAAACTGGCACCTCCAATGATCCTAATATCAAATTAAGAAAGGAAATATGGAATTCCCCTCTTCCCAACAGAGTTAGAAACTTCCTTTCGATAATGGCCAAAAACATATATTACCCACTAGATTCAATCTCAGCATGAAAGGTATGAAACTTGATATGTTGTGTCTATCGTGTAGTGTGGCAGTAGAGTTTGTTGACCACTTATTTATGCATTTTCATGTTGCAAAGCGAGTCTGGTTCTCTTCCCCATTAGTGTTCATGCTCCCTCTGATGTTGTTAATTTAGTTGGTACTAATGATGTTAATCCAGTTTGTATTGATGTTGTCAGTTCAGTTTGTAATGACTCTCTTACTGTTCATTGAATTTCAAAAAAAAGTAGAGCAACAAGGACAACTGATAAAATGATCACCAAGAGGAATAGCAGAAGTTGGAGCAAATTTAGATTTTGCAACCAGTATAGGAAATGGAAATGGAGAAACCTCCAAGACTTGTGGAAGACAAGAATCTGAAAAATCATTAGGGTGTGCTTGGTTAGGGGGTTTTGGAGGGGAGGGGAGGGGAGGGGAGGGGTTATTTTAAATTATGTTATTTGGTTCAATTTTTTAAAGGGAGGGGAGGGGAGCAAAATCCCTCTTTAGCCAATTTTGACTCCCTTCCCAAAGTGAGGGGGTTTAGAGGGGAGGGGAGGGGAGATTAAATTATTTAAAATAAAATTACTTAAATATTCTTATATATAATATAATATAAAAGACTATAAGAATATACTAGTTAATTAATCCCTCCCCTCTATTAAAATCCCTCCGCTCCCCTCCTGAACCAAAACAAGCAAAGGCTTTCCTCCTCTTCCTACCCCACCTCTCAACCAAACACAAAATCAAATTAAATATTTCTCCTCCCTTCCCCTTCCCTCCCCTCCCCTCCATTAAAATCTCTCCCCTCCCTTCCCCTTGTTTGAAACAGGATCTGTTTGGGAAAGGATTTTAGGGGGAGGGGAGGAGAGGGTCTTGGAAGGCTAAGTCTATATGTTGATATATATTTGAGATTTTAAAAAAATTGAAAGAACAATTTGATAGATGATCATATAACGTTTTAATCACACTTCAATCGTTTTTAGAAACATGTCATAGCTTCCTTAATTTTGAAAAGAAAAATAAGCCCTCCCCTTCCCTCTCCCCTAAAACTCATTCCCAAACAGACCCTTAGTATCAACAACAATATATTATTTTTAATTCATTTGAATATACTTGTATTATTAGGTCATTCATAACTCTCATTGTAAATCCTAATTAAGGTTTATGAAAAATGCTAGGGATTGGATTCCTTTTTTTTTCCAAACTTTCGGTTATCAAATAAAAAACCAATCAGAAATAAAATAAATCATAATATATATATATATATATATATATATATATATATATATATATATTAGTTTCAAAATATAAAGTTTCATTAAACGTGATTTTAAACTAACTTAATACCTAAATGTGTCTTGATGAATCTTAATGCAAATGTCTCTAAAACTTTTATAATGGGAAAAAGATGTCGGACATACATAATTAACTACATAAAAAAAATTATTTGAATATTTTCACTAGGCTCGGATTAATAGGGATCCAATTTAAAAAACTAAAGGCCTCACAAAAGATTTCAAAAACATTTTCCTTTAACGATAACTAATAAATCCCATTTGATTCTTCTAAAACCATGCATTTGAAACATTTTCTAAAAGTATGATTCTTTAAAAATAACTAACATTAAAAACCAAACCTCATACAAATATTACAATTTAATCTACAATGCATTTACAAGACAATAATACAAATTCTCTTTGAATACAATTTAATTTACATGCTTAAAGCTTTATTTACAGCATACATTTCAAATATTCAAATCTCAGTTTAGAAAGATATCTATAGCACTCCCAAACTAGTTAGCTGAAAAAAACATAAAGGAATGAGAAAAATCTCAGCGAGTGCTCCCGACACACACGCACCCGATAATTACCAGGCAAAGGCATGCAAAAGAGACAAGTGTTCATGTAGCAGACATAATGAAGCTATACAACAACTTGAGTCATTTAGCACATAAGACAAAACACATTAAATTCAATAGCAACGAAGATTTCATTCATACAAGTACAAGGTCAAACTCATTTCAAGAACACATAAACTCAAGCAGAAAGCCAAATCAGTCTTAACAACAGACGAGCTCACACTCAAAGTATGACTATGCAATGACTCCACATGCATATGAAACATTTTCTAAAAGTATGATTCTTTAAAAATAACTACACATTAAAAACCAACCTCATACAAATATTACAATTTAATCTACAATGCGTTTACAAGACAATAATACAAATTCTCTTTGAATACAATTTAATTTACATGCTTAAAGCTTTATTTATAGCATACATTTCAAATATTCAAATCTCAGTTTAGTAAGATATCTATAGCACTCACAAACTATACATTTCAAATATTCAAATCTCAATTTAGTAAGATATCTATAGCACTCACAAACTAGTTAGCTGAAAAAAACTTAAAAGAATGAGAAAAATCTCAGCGAGTGCTCCCAACACACAGGGACGGATCTAGGAATTTCATCTAGTGGCGTCAAGATCATATACAATAAATATTTATATAAAAAAATATAAATGCATAAGCAATAAAATAGCGGCTTCATTATCATTAAGCAAAAAGTTGGAGATTACAAAAAGTATAATATTATATACCCAAAAAATTTAAAACACCTAAACATTACAAATTATAATTTCCCTCTACGTGTCTTCATATTTTGAAATTGTTGTATGATTTTTTCATTTTCAACACTATCAAAAATATCTCTTGTATGATTTTTTCATTTTCAACACTATCAAAAATATTTCTCTCAATGTATATGACTAAGCAATCATTCAACAATTCATCTTCCTTGCGGTTGCGCAATTGATTCTTCACAAAACTCATCACAGAGAAACTCCTCTTAACCGTTACAGTTGATACAGACAAAATCAAAGCTAACTTCAAAAGTAAATACACCATTGGATATGCAATATGCTTTCTAGTTTCTACCAACATTTTTGAAAGATCACCAATCCCATCTAAATTAGAAAATTGTTCACTAGATCGAACATCCATGATATAATTTTCAAGCTAATTGTCAAGCCCCATAAGCTCCACAGGAGAAAATTCTGATGGATAAAATCGAGCCAAAGAAATCAATGTCTCCTTGTCAAATGCAAAAAATGAATCTCTTTGATTTAAGCTTGCCACACAAATAAGCAATTCATTGCTCACCTTTGTAAATCCTCTCTCTGGGATCAGCAGGAAGATTTTCCAAATCAACATCTAGGAATCTTTTTTTAAGGATGGCCCTAATGGTGTTGGTGTATTTTTTGCTTCATTAGGTTCTTGAGACTCTAATGTTGATCTTCTTTTGAAATATTTTTCCATTTCTAGCACATTAAAAATATGATACTAATTAATAACTTATTTTGCACACTCCAAATAATAACAACCGCAGCATCAACATACCCTTCTTATTTTGCACACTCCAATAATAACAACATCAATTTTATATTTGTAGTTAACAACTAAAGAGATAAAAAATAAAAGATTAGAAAGGAAAGAAAGAACAAGGGAACTGGAATGGGATCGAGAGAAGAGATTTAAAAAAGAAAGGTTTTTTTTTGACAGCTTTAACCATTTTGGAAAAAAGAAAGAAAGGTACCTTGCAAATAGCATATGATGAATTGATGATATGAAGTTGAGAACGCTGGAAGTGGCAACGCAACAGGAACTATGGAATTGTGACTGTCACAAGAAAAAATTGTGAGGCAGTAGAAGTGGAACACAAGGCGATGCCCACATGAGAGAGAGAGAGGGGGGGAATAAAAAATATCTCTCTGTTGAAACTAAAAGGTGACCTGTATTAAAAAAAAATGAAAAGTCAGACTCAATCATGGGCTTGAGCGGGCGTCACTGGCTGGCGTAATGGACTGTGGGTGTGGGGTCAACACATATTTTATACAGGGGGCAAAATTTCAATTTATCTATAGTTATTAAAAAAATCAGCGGGGTCAGTTGACCCCAATTACATGTAGGTGGATCCGTCCCTACCGATACACACGCACCCGATAATTACCAAGAAAAGGCATGCAAAAGAGACAAGTGTTCATGTAGCAGACATAATGAAGCTATACAACAACTTGAGTCGTTTAGCACATAAGACAAAGCACATTAAATTCAATAGCAACGAAGATTTCATTCATACAAATATAAGGTCAAACTCATTTCTAGAACACATAATCTCAAGCAGAAAGCCAAATCAATCTTAACAACAGACGAGGTCACACTCAAAGTATGACTATGCAATGACTCCACATGCATATGAAACATTTTCTAAAAGTATGATTCTTTAAAAATAACAACACATTTAAAACCAAACCTCATACAAATATTACAATTTAATCTACAATGCATTTACAAGATAATAATACAAATTCTCTTTGAATACAACTCAATTTACATGCTTAAAGCATTATTTACAACATACATTTCAAATATTCAAATCTCAGTTTAGTAAGATATCTATAGCACTCGCAAACTAGTTAGCTGAAAAAAACATAAAGGAATGAGAAAAATCTCAGCGAGTGCTCCCGACACACATGCACCCGATAATTAACAAGCAAGGCATGCAAAAGAGACAAGTGTTCATGTAGCAGAGATAATGAAGCTATACAACAACTTGAGTCATTTAGCATATAAGAAAAAGCACATTAAATTCAATAGCAACGAAGACTTCATTCATACAAGTACAAGGTCAAACTCATTTCAAGAACACATAAACTCAAGCAGAAAGCCAAATCAATCTTAACAACAGACGAGCTCACACTCAAAGTATGACTATGCAATGACTCCACATGCATATGAAACATTTTCTAAAAGTATGATTCTTTAAAAATAACTACACATTAAAAACCAAACCTCATACAAATATTACAATTTAATATACAATGCATTTACAAGACAACAATACAAATTCTCTTTGAATACAATTTAATTTACATGCTTAAAGCTTTATTTACAGCATACATTTCAAATATTCAAATCTCAGTTTAGTAAGATTTCTATAGCACTCCCAAACTAGTAAGCTGAAAAAAACTTAAAAGAATGAGAAAAATCTCAGCGAGTGCTCTCGACACACATGCACCCGATAATTAACAGGCAAGGCATGCAAAAGAGACAAGTGTTCATGTAGCAGACATAATGAAGCTATACAACAACTTGAGCCGTTTAGCACATAAGACAAAGCACATTAAATTCAATAGCAACGAAGATTTCATTCATACAAATATAAGGTCAAACTCATTTCAAGAACACATAATCTCAAGCAGAAAGCCAAATCAATCTTAACAACAGACGAGCTCACACTCAAAGTATGACTATGCAATGACTCCACATGCATTTGAAACATTTTCTAAAAGTATGATTCTTTAAAAATAACTAACATTAAAAACCAAACCTCATTCAAATATTACAATTTAATCTACAATGCATTTACAAAACAATTTAATACAAATTCTCTTTGAATACAATTTAATTTGCATGCTTAAAGCTTTATTTACAGCATACATTTCAAATATTCAAATCTCAATTTAGTAAGGTATCCAAGCACTGCCAAATTAACTTGTTAGCTGAAAAAATCTTAAAGGAATGAGAAAAATCTCAGCGAGTGCTCCCGACACACACGCACCCGATAATTAACAGGCAAGGCATGCAAAAGTGACAAGTGCTCATGTAGCAAACATAATGAAGCTATACAACAACTTGAGTCATTTAGCACATAAGACAAAGCAGATTAAATTCAATAGCAACGAAGATTTCATTCATACAAGTACAAGGTCAAACTCATTTCAAGGACACATAAACTCAAGCAGAAAGCCAAATCAATCTTAACAACAGACGAGCTCACACTCAAAGTATGACTATGCAATGACTCCACATGCATATGAAACATTTTCTAAAAGTATGATTCTTTAAAAATAACTACACATTAAAAACCAAACCTCATACAAATATTACAATTTAATATACAATGCATTTACAAGACAACAATACAAATTCTCTTTGAATACAATTTAATTTACATGCTTAAAGCTTTATTTACAGCATACATTTCAAATATTCAAATCTCAGTTTAGTAAGATTTCTATAGCACTCCCAAACTAGTAAGCTGAAAAAAACTTAAAAGAATGAGAAAAATCTCAGCGAGTGCTCCCGACACACATGCACCCGATAATTAACAAGCAAGGCATGCAAAAGAGACAAGTGTTCATGTAGCAGACATAATGAAGCTATACAACAACTTGAGTCGTTTAGCACATAAGACAAAGCACATTAAATTCAATAGCAACGAAGATTTCATTCATACAAATATAAGGTCAAACTCATTTCAAGAACACATAATCTCAAGCAGAAAGCCAAATCAATCTTAACAACAGACGAGCTCACACTCAAAGTATGACTATGCAATGACTCCACATGCATTTGAAACATTTTCTAAAAGTATGATTCTTTAAAAATAACTAACATTAAAAACCAAACCTCATACAAATATTACAATTTAATCTACAATGCATTTACAAAACAATTTAATACAAATTCTCTTTGAATACAATTTAATTTGCATGCTTAAAGCTTTATTTACAGCATACATTTCAAATATTCAAATCTCAATTTAGTAAGGTATCCAAGCACTGGCAAACTAGTTAGCTGAAAAAATCTTAAAGGAATGAGAAAAATCTCAGCGAGTGCTCCCGACACACACGCACCCGATAATTAACAGGCAAGGCATGCAAAAGAGACAAGTGATCATGTAGCAAACATAATAAAGCTATACAACAACTTGAGTAATTTAGCACATAAGACAAAGCAGATTAAATTCAATAGCAACGAAGATTTCATTCATACAAGTACAAGGTCAAACTCATTTCAAGGACACATAAACTCAAGCAGAAAGCCAAATCAATCTTAACAACAGACGAGCTCACACTCAAAGTATGACTATTCAATGACTCCTCATACTCTATTCCATATGCATGTGGTACCATCTACTACTCTGAGATGTTTGATTAGGAGGACATGTTTGGCTTCTTGAAGGAATATACCGCAGTGGTGAACATTTCATTGCCACACACTCTTGACTAACCTTGATAATGTTCGGCGACGGTCAGGGTAGCTAAGTCTGATAAGTATCCCTCGGTTCAATTAGCTAACTCAAACCATTTAAGGGTTACAGACTTGAGCTTCGTACCCCAAAGGCTGAGATATTGTCACGCAGGCTCATGTTGGCCTCCACCCTTGAAATGAAGGGTGGAGGCCAACATGAGTGAGCCTGCGTGACAATATCTCAACCTTTGGGGTACGGAGCTCAAGGGAACACGAAAATGAGATGACGAACGCGAAGGAGGAACGGACAGAGAAGCAGGTCAAGGTCTGGGGTCAGGGTGCAAAAAATAAGTTTCAGAGGGTCAAAATTAAAATTTTATATGGTGGTAAGTGAAAAATTTTAAAGTTCAAGGGGTGCAAGTGCACACCCTGAACTATACATGGGTCCGCCTCTGCTCCCCCCATTAAAACCCAAACATGCATCCTTATATGAAACTTAGCTTCATTGTAGAGCCATCCCAATAGTAGTGGGGAAAAGCTCTCATCCCTTAACGTTAGGACTACCCGACGAGTTCGCATATTGCATCACCATTCGTCATTGGAGTCTCTGCAACCATTGAGCCTTGCGACTCCTCCATTCGAGTTTCCACAACAACAATTTCTTGGGACAATCCATCCATTTTTGGTTTCTCTACACTCTGACAGAGCCAGATTTAGATGGGGGTGAACATGGTCTCAAGCCCACCTCCAAATCTACAAAAGTATTTTTGGATAATTTATTATAATTGTTACAAATTTAAAACAAAAAAAAATGTTCATGTAAAATATTCCATGAATAATGTTTACAAAAAAGATGTTTGGCAAACTTTTTTTAAAAAAACTTTAATTTTAAAATATTTTAATCCTAAATAACTGATTCCAATATAATATAATAAAAGCAATGAATTTTTCTCGCATTATTACATCCTTGCTTGTGACTGTTTCTACATACAAGTTTACAATGCAAATTTTGGTATTTGCAATATATTTAGGAATTTCTCGTCATTTAGAGTGATAAGATGGCTTGGTGGATTGGGGGAAGCATATAGGGGTTGGCGTGATAAGTAGGTCATGGGTTCAACTCCCCACTAACATTTTGCAATAAAAATCGAGAGTTTCTCGTCATTTTCGTTTTCCATATTCTTTTATGTCACAAAAGAGGGTTGTGTCATAAGCTCCTACTAGCTGCTACTTTAGTTGTATATCATAACACCAAAACAAAGAATATTTGTTTTTTGTGTCACATTTTTTAAAGCAAAAATGGCATGCAAAAGCACAATAGAGAAGGAGATCCCAACTATGTTGGCACCTGAGTCCCTACCAATCATCTGCAGCACACCATAATTTTATTGAAAAATATAAAATAAAAGAGGACTATAAGATATGGGGGGACATGTACACTTAACTTACATATGTTTAGCCAAACTAATGTGAAGGGAAAACACGATTGTAATACATAGGCCCACGACAAAAGATTTGTCCCCAATATAGTTCCAATTTTATTTCAATTGCAGTCTTTGAAATCTCTCCAACTAGTCCTTGAATTTGCATGCCTATATCCTTTATATAGGAGTTGGAAGCATTCTTTGAGTGGAGTGGCAAAGCTTCTATGAAAGCCTTAATATATTGGTTTTCCCAAAGCTAGTTCTTGTGTTTCAGACTTGCAATTTCAATCTATAACAGTATAATACATAAGTTAGAATTGAAGGCATCTATTACGAAAATCATAATAAATATCAATTATCAAAGATAACTGTTGCACAAATCCTTTGCAAAAAAAAAAAAAAAAAAGCTGTTGCACAAATAAATATCCTTACCAATATTATATAATTTAAGCAGAAGAAATTGCTAATTTGGTTTTGTAGCTTCAAGTAACTATAAGTTAAAATATTGCAGCACTTTGTAACATGTCTTGACAACCATGAGCTACAAAAGAAAATAAGTGAACACAGATCAAGTGGAGCCCACGCATCACTGTATGACTAAATTACAAAAGCAAAACAAAACAAAAACTCAAATCAATATGTACTTTAAATGTACTTAATGTCCAAATTAATATGGAGAAAAACACAGCAATAGAGAATTTTCAAAATTAAAAGGCTCATGGTGAACTACATGTCTAAAAGTTGTTGCTAGTCAAACATAAATATAAAATAAACAAACAGGGGATATTAGGATAGGAGACCATATTGATATCTACTTATAGAAACCAGAAGGGACTAATAAATAATTTAGGAAGAGATAATAAATAATTAAGCATATATGACATCCTAGTGAAACTCTTTAAGCAACAAATATCTAATGACATAGCAATGAAGTTACCAAACAAGGATGAATCTTGGACTAACTTATATTCAGGAGGCACTATTTCCATGTTAATATGTGCCAATGAAGTTTTCCTGCCAGACTTTTTGAGAAATATAAAAATATATTAAATTCAGGAAACTATCAAGTTCAATATATCAATCACTAGGTGGCCATCCAATTTGATGTGTTCATATTATATGTTCACATTGCAAACCATCCCTATAAATAGAAGCTTGAAGGCAAGAGCAAATCATTCCAACATTAAGAGAAAATTAGTGAGCACCAAGAGAAAATGTGAGAAATATTTAGAGAGAAATATTTCTTTGGGTGTAATTGGGTTGTGGGTTTTGTGAGAGATTGTGAGTGTTTGTAAACACAGTGTATATTTCCCTTTTCAATATAAGGTCTGCAGCAGCCCGGAGACGTAGGCATAATTGGCCGAACTCCGTTATCAATTTGTGTGTGTGCTTCCGCATTTCATTATTTTTCGTTCTTCCACTAATCTGACCATGGGGAAATTTTGCGTAATTTCCTAACAACTGGCATCAGAGCTAGTTGGTTATTTCGGCACTACCAATTTGTCCACGGAGGTGTTCTAAAGCACGGTGGTTCGCAGAAATTGTCAGAAACGATCCTGAGAAGTCAGACTCGAGTGGGAGTGATGGCCGCAGATGAAGGAAAGGTGAAAATTGAAAAGTTCGATGGTGCGGACTTTGGCTTTTGGAAGATGCAGATCGAGGATTATCTGTATCAGAAAAAGCTATATCAACCTCTCACAGGAAAGAAACCAGCGGAGATGAAGGAAGATGAATGGATCCTTCTTGATAGACAGGCCCTTGGCGTTATCCGTTTGACGTTATCCCGTAATGTTGCGTTTAACATTGCAAAAGAAAAGACCACGGCGGATCTTATGAAGGCTCTTTCCAACATGTACGAAAAGTCGTCGGCCTCAAACAAAGTTCATTTGATGAGGCGGTTGTTTAACTTGCGGATGACGGAAGGCGCATCGGTGGCACTACATCTCAATGAACTCAACATAGTCACAACCCAGTTGAGTTCAGTTGGAATCGAATTTGATGATGAGGTACGAGCATTGATACTTTTGTCTTCTCTTCCAGAGAGTTGGAATGCTACTGTCACAGCTGTGAGTAACTCAACGGGAAACAATAAATTGAAATCTGACGATGTTCGTGATCTGGTTCTCAGTGAAGAGATCCGACGGAGAGAGTCGGGTGAATCTTCATCCTCTTCAGTATTGCATACAGAGTCAAGGGGAAGAAATTCAACCAGAGGAAATGGACGTGGAAAATCAAAGGGCAGGCGGTCCAAATCCAGAAATCATCATAGTTCTCAAAACTCTAACTCGAAGACTATCGAGTGTTGGAATTGCGGGAAGACCGGGCACTACAAAAATCAGTGCAGGAGTGCATCGAAGAACCAGGAGGCGAAAGACGAGGCAAATGTTTCTTCCACCTCAGGAGGAGGTGACGCGTTGATATGCTCTTTGGAGAGCAAGGAAGAGTCTTGGGTGTTAGACTCTGGAGCATCTTTTCATGCCACTTCGCAGAAAGAATTCTTCGAGAACTATGTACCCGGAAACCTTGGTAAAGTTTACCTTGGTAACGAACAATCTTGTGAGATTGTCGGCAAAGGTGTGGTGAAGATTAAGTTGAGCAGTGCAGATGGGAATTGAAAAATGTCGGACATATTCCCGACTGACGAAGAACTTAATCTCGATAGGCGATTGGCGATGTGACTACACAACAGTCTTCCACGGCGATCATTGGAAGATTTCAAAGGGTGTAATGACAATTGTTCGCGGCAGAAAAAGTGGTACTCTTTACAAGACAGCAGGAGCATGCCATTTGATTGCAGTTGCAGCAAATGAAAATCCCAATCTATGGCACCAGAGACTAGGCCATATGAGTGAGAAAGGGATGAAGATCATGCACTCGAAGGGAAAATTGCCAGGTCTTCAGTCAGTAGAAATTGACATGTGTGAAGACTGCATACTTGGAAAGCAGAAAAGAGTTAGCTTTCAGACAAGTGGAAGAACCCCAAAGAAAGAGAAACTCGAGCTTGTTCACTCTGATGTTTGGGGTCCAACGACTGTCTCATCCATTAGTGGGAAGCAATACTTCGTGACCTTTATTGATGATCACTCTAGGAAGGTATGGGTATACTTTCTGAAACATAAGTCTGAAGTATTCGAGGCTTTCAAGATGTGGAAAGCCATGGTAGAAAATGAGACAGGATTGAAGATCAAAAAGCTCAGAACCGACAATGGTGGTGAATATGAAGACACCAGATTCAAGAAGTTCTGCTATGAGCACGGGATCAGAATGGAAAGAACCGTGCCAGGTACGCCTCAACACAATGGTGTAGCTGAGCGTATGAATCGACCGTTGACAGAGAGAGCCAGAAGCTTGCGGGTGCAGTCAGCTTCAAGCGATTCTGGCGGCGATCAACACACAGCCGACTTACTTGATCAACCGAGGTCCATCGGTACCATTGGAGCCGCAGAATACTATAAGAGGTATGGAAGCGGAAAAGAGGTAAAACTCTCACATCTTAGAGTTTTCGGTTGCCGTAGCATATGTGCATATCGATGATCAAGGCAGAACAAACTTGATCCCAAATCAAAGAAGTGCACTTTCATCGGTTATGGTGAAAATGAGTTTGGCTACCGTCTTTGGGATGATGAAAACAAAAAGTCGATCCGCAGAGAGATGTGATCTTCAATGAAAGAGTGATGTACAAGGGCGAGGCATAGCACGGACACACGGCTGACTTCGAGCGAGTGGGCCAGTGTATGCAGAGGTGGACGATGTCCTAGAAAGTCCTATGGTTGAGAATCCTCAGTCAGAGGAATCAACTTATCCAGGTAGCAGACAACAATTTGACACAATAGAGCATCCTACTCCAGCTCCGGCAGTGAGAAAGTCTTCTCGAGTTCCTGTGCCCAACAGGAGATAGCAAGTGGGAGCTTGCCATGAAAGACGAGATGAAGTCTTTGATCTCCAATCAAACATGGGAACTAGCTGAGTTACCCGTGGGAAAGAAGGCACTTCACAACAAATGGGTGTATCAGGTGAAGGAGGAGAATGATGGCTCCAAGAGATACAAAGCCCGACTAGTCGTTAAAGGATTCCAGCAAAAGGAAGGAGTTGACTACACCGAAATTTTTGCTCCAGTTGTGAAGCTCAATACTATCAGGTCAGTGTTAAGTATTGTTGCAAGCTAAGAGCTCTACCTTGAGCAGTTGGACGTGAAAACTGCGTTTCTTCACGGAGACTTAGATGAGGAGATCTATATGCACCAACCTGAAGGTTTCTTAGAAGATGGAAACAAAAATATGGTGTGCAGATTAAAGAAGAGCTTGTATGGCCTGAAACAAGCTCCGAGACAGTGGTACAGGAAGTTTGAAAGCTTCATGCACAAGGAAGGCTTTCAGAAGTGCAACGCTGACCACTGTTGTTTCTTCAAGAGATATAAGTCCAGTTATATCATTTTGTTACTTTATGTCGATGATATGTTAGTAACAGGTTCAGATATGGATGAGATTAAAAACTTGAAGATGCAGTTGTCAAAAGAATTTGATATGAAGGACTTGGGTCCAGCAAAGAAGATCCTTGGAATGCAAATCACGAGAGATAAGCAGAGAGAAATTTTGCAGTTGTCTCAGGCGGAGTACATCAACCGTGTTTTGCAAAGATTCAACATGGGCAACGCCAAACCGGTCAGCACACCTTTGGCCAGTCATTTTCGTCTATCCAAGGAACAGTCACCTCAGACGGAGGAAGAAAGAGAATCCATGGCTAAGATACCATATGCTTCATCCATTGGAAGTTTGATGTACGCAATGGTCTGTACGAGGCCAGACATTGGCCATGCAGTGGGAGTTGTTAGCAGGTTTATGACAAATCCAGGTAAAACTCATTGGGAAGCAGTGAAATGGATTTTGAGGTATCTACGAGGCACTACAGAGAAGTGTTTGTACTTTGGTAAAGGAGAATTGCAAGTACAAGGCTACGTAGATGCAGACTTTGGAGGTGAAGTTGATCATCGAAGAAGTACCACTGGTTATGTATTCACTGTTGGTACTACAGCAGTTAGTTGGATGTCGCGGATCTGAGAAGATTGTTGCTTTATCCACTACAGAGGTGAGTATGTAGCGATGTAAGCCAAAGAAAGAATTGATATGGCTTGAGGGATTGTTAACGAGTTGGGTTTCACACAGAGAAGAGTGTTTTGCACGGTGATAGTCGAGTGCGATACATCCGCAAAGAACTCGAGATTTCAATCCGAACAAAGCACATTGGTCTTCGTTATCACTTCATCGATCTACGCTTGAGGATGAGGTGTTAATGTTGAAGAAGATTCAAGGAAGTAAGAACCCGGAGACATGTTGACAAAGGTGGTGACTATCGACAAACCGAAGTTGTGCTCAACTTCGGTTGGCTTTGAATAACAAACCAGGAAAAGGCTTTGCATTGATCGAGGTGTGAAGACCGATTGAAATCAGTCTTCAAGTGGGAGATTGTTAGTCAAAAGAGGCAAGCCACCAACCAAAATAAGAAAAACATGGGTTAGAAAATTTGGAAAGTCATAAAACACATGATGGTAGGTGGCCATCCAATTTGATGTGTTCATATTATATGTTCACATTGCAAACCATCCCTATAAATAGAAGCTTGAAGGCAAGAGCAAATCATTCCAACATTAAGAGAAAATTAGTGAGCACCAAGAGAAAAGGTGAGAAATATTTAGAGAGAAATATTTCTTTGGGTGTAATTGGGTTGTGGGTTTTGTGAGAGATTGTGAGTGTTTGTAAACACAGTGTATATTTCCCTTTTCAATATAAGGTCTGCAGCAGCCCGGAGACGTAGGCATAATTGGCCGAACTCCGTTATCAATTTGTGTGTGTGCTTCCGCATTTCATTATTTTTCGTTCTTCCACTAATCTGACCATGGGGAAATTTTGCGTAATTTCCTAACAATGCGAAGATCAAGTTCTAAATATTTGAATAGGAATTGAAGGTCGCAACAAGATTTCATGCACTTAACAGAAGAAAAAACTAAAGGAGCTAGAGATTTATATTCAATAGGTTGCTTCTAAGTTGCATGCTTAAATCTCAAGCTCCCTATATCTACACATGGATCGAGAAAGATGCATTAAATTCTGTTTAATGTCTTAGCTATACAATAGTTTCCTTGCTAACCAAATTCAAACAGAAACTAACAAGAGAATTAATATTACTTAAAATTTGATCATTCTTGACTTTTGCTAGATTGGGGATTTTAAGAGAAACGTAATTGATTGTCTCACATAGATGAATTCATGCAGACATCAGGATGGAAGATTATTTCAAAAATTACACACATAGCATCAAATTTAACACAACATGTTAACAAAATAAAACCAATTAATGATATGTACCTTGGCCTGCTGTCTTTTGAAGACATTTTTTGCACCTCCTAATTCAATTTCTTGAATGACGTCTGTCTTCCTTACCACATCCGCATCAAGCTATAGCAACCTGAATAAGCAACAGAAAAAGGCTTACTTCTAGTTCCAAATGATCGGGATGAGTATATGAATTGAATTACTTACTACAAAAAGAGTCATCTTCTACGAAACATACAATTACAACTTAAAGATGCTTGGCTTCTGCTCGAGTTTGCACTAAAATATGTCAAAATCACCAGATTCCTAAGCATGTGTACATCATAAAATTTCTCAGCATTTTGATTCATTAAATGTATGTATGTATGTATGTTCTGCTTGCTTAACGAGAGATGGAAGATTCATTAAACTCGGATGGGAGATTCATTAAAGGTAAGAAAATGAGAGGTGCACTCATAGCAATGGACATATGTGATTACAAGATACTAACAAACTATATGACTATCCATGAATAATTCTAATTAATAATTAATATGGAGACAATTGAGTTTCAATGGAATAATGAAAAATAAGGAGGAGAGTATAAGGAAGAGAAAAAATAGATGTCAGGAGGAATAAGTAATCTACCTCAATAATTAATCTACCTCAATATTACCCATAAATCAAAGCATCAAAGTCCCTGTCTGTCACAAAATAAATAAATAAATATTACTTAAATGAGCATTAAGAATAAGTAAAAAGAAGCAGAGAGGAAAGAATTAATGAATAAGGAAGGATTCATAGGTAGAACAGAATAGAAGGAGAAAGGGGTAGAGAAGAGACAGTTGTAATATTATTTCATACCTCACACCAACGTTTACAATCGTTTACTGTGTCGTATCTCCTCAATCACCTCTTCGTTTTTTCTACCAAGACTGCTTTGCACATATACATATACAGACTTAAGATGTGGTGTGTATAAGGTCCCATTGTACCAGAAGGTCTTCATCTTTGGGCAATCACTAATGCGTATCTTGGAATACGTTGGCATCTCAATATAGCAAGGGAAAGAGCTTCGACAGAAACATTTAAGGTTGGGTAGCTTCTTTAGTTCAATCATATCCAAATGAGGGAATATGATCTTAGCCTCTTGTTGTTGTTCTTGTACATGGATAGGATCAGAATTATTCCCAATGGATAGGATCAGAATTCTTGTCCTCTCCAACGTTGCATAATGGGATATCATAGTCACAATCTCCTGAGCAAACACATTCTAGCTTAGGCAGATCCCAAAGAATCAATCTCTCCAGTTTGGGAAATATAATCTTGACCTTATTTCCTCCTTTGGTATTAATATCTTCCTTCTTAACTATCTCCTTCATCGTTCCACATGTGACAACTTTTATTTCTTTAAGTTGCACAGGGCTTCTGGCCATGGAATGGGAGAGCAAACTCTTCAAACTGTCACATTCTTTAACATAAATTGATGTTAGCTTCTCGAAGCTTACAACCTCTGTAATATTGTGTTTCCATATGTGACTCAATTTTCGCAAATACATCAATTTCATCTTTTCTAGCTGATAATATGTGGTGGCATCCCTTTTTTTGGCTGTACCTGATTCAAACACCTCAACCATTGAAGCACAACCACTTAAGGTTAGTTCCCTTACATGTTGAAGCATTTGTATCTCATTCAACGGAACAAGCACCAACAGTTTATTAAATGATACGATATTCACTATTGTTGATTCTTTGATGAAGTATCCAAATATACTTTTGCTGCAGAGATCTGTCCAGCTTAACATCTCAGAACTTCTTAATGACGCCTGCAAAATAAATATTAATTTAAGTATATATCTTCCAAAAGCATCCCGGCCCTCACTTTTATTTATTCTAAAAAAGACTAATTAATGTCTTGTTACCTAATTAATCATGCATCAAGAATATTTTGTTGCAATTATTCAAGTGTACTAGCTTGCTAGCTAGATCATGAAATTTATAAATAACTTATCTGTAACTTGGATATAATAATAATTAAGGCTTACAAATGCTTTCAATCCTTGTATAGTGGCATTCAAGTCTTTCTTTTGTATGCAGTAGCTTTTGAGAAATTCAATCTCTATGCTGACATCCTCAAGATTAGGTGTACAAGAAAATCCTCTTGAGAACACTTCTATATTGCTACATCCTTGAATTTCCACTTTTCTCAGTGATGGGAAATATAAATCATAGGAACTTAGGGAAAAGGCCTTAAGGTTGGTTAGATATCCAAGATGTAGATACTGCAATCTAGGGAGCACAGTCTTATTTGCACTTGTTTCTATTTCTTCTTGAGATGTTATTGCTTCTATGTTTATGCAATATGACACCTTTAGCTTCTCGAGATGCTGGAGTCTACATAAGGATGAATAAGAGAACAAGATGTTGATTTTGTCGCAATTAGATACAAGCAGAGATGTTAAGTTTGGTAACAAGGACTCATCCATGAACGGGTGACGTCTTATCCTTCTGTCATCTCCCTCACATTCATCCTACAATTGATAAAATCATTTTGCTAACGTAAAGTAGTATTTCATTATTCAATATATACTTAATTTTATACAATACTTCTCAATTATATATATTATTATATATATATATATATATATATATATATATATATATATGTATATATACCACTTAAACATAACAATAGATCGTAAAAGTATAAATTTATAATGAGCAACTTTGTAAGATGAGGCATATATAATATTACCAGTGATTTCAATCCTTGTATATTGACATTAATCATGTCTTTCTTTTGTGCGCAGTGGTTGCTGGGTGAGTCAATCTTCGTGGTGACATCCTCAAGTTTAGGTGTATGAGAAGATCCTTGTGAAAACACTTCCATATTGCGACAATCTTCAACTTCCACTTTTTGCAGCAATGAAAAATCAAAATCATATGAACCCTGGCAGAAGGCCTTAAGGTTGGGTAGGCGTCTAAGAATTAGATCCTGCAATGAAGGGAATCGAATCTTGTTTGCACTTGCTTCTATTTCTTCTTGAGATACTATTTCTTTTAGGTTTTTGCAATTAGCTAAGTGTAGCTTCTCTAAACGCTCAAAACATCTCAAGGACGGAGGAGAGAATAGGACGCTTATTTTGTCGCAGCCACACATGGTTAACGATTTTAAATTTGGGAACAAGTGCCCATCTATAACTGCTTCTTGTCTTATCCTTGTTTCATCCCCCTCTTGCGAAAATAATTTATCATGCAAATCACAATTATTTACATTAAGTTCTTCAAGAAGAGGCAAACGACCCACTTCTACCTTGATCTTCCTTTTAGAAATAGAAGGAGCGCCCTGATAATGTAATGACCAAATTTTATACAGCCTCGTTAGGAATATATATATATATATATATATATATATATATTAATAGAAAAGAGAGCTATCAAAAAATGAAAATAAATGAGAGTAAATTATGACAAGAAACTAAAAATTAGGAATCTAATAATTAAGATGCAAGGGGAAATTAATTAATAAATAAATAGTAAATGTGTGTGATGAACTCATATACCTTATTGACTTTCTTGTTTAAGTTGCTTTGACGAATCAATTTAGAACACAACGGCATACACCCAACGGGCCGATTATAGGATCTTGATGAATAGTTTTCTTCAATATTGCTAACACAAGTGCCACTGGTGTTTGAAGATGATGCAACAGACTGATTATCGTGTTTTGTATATGCGGTTGTCAAAAAAGATACATCTAGCTTTGGACAATTATCAATTTTCAATTTTCTCAAGGATGGCAACTCTAACTCATCAGAATTTGCACAAATACCCACAAAACTTGGGAGTCTCGAAAGGTTTAAGGAATCCAATTTATCAAACAAGATAACATTCAAATTCTCTTTATGTTCATGACCACCCTGACCCTCTTCAGTGTCGTCATTGTTAGTCACTAAATTCTCCAGTAACATACAAGACTCTATCTCCAATTTCTCCAAATTGGTGATTGCTCTAACAATAGCCAGAGTAAATACATGTTTTATGGAGTTACACTGAGATATTGTCAAGAATTTCAAATTTTGAAAACCTTGAACACCATGCATAGCTTTACTCCACACACGTGTTAGTTTATTAAGGTAAACTATCTTGATTTCTTTCAGTCGAGGAAACACTTGGCCATCCAAATGTGAGTATCCGTGTATGTCAAAAACCATATTTATGGAAGAACAATTTTGTACCAAGATTGTTTCCAATTTTGGGAATTGTTGCATCCAATCAGATGAAAACAACTTGGTGTTCATTGATACTGTTGTAAGGCCACCCGATAATGTTGTTCTTTGTACCTGTGCAATAAAATTCACTATTTGATCACCTCATTTGATGCGATAATCAAATATTCATGCTTAATTTAATCACACACAAACATTGACCTAAGTGTAAGTATTGGATATTGGGAATGTAAAATTAACTAACTTTTTCACCGATAAATCATGAGATATTGACTTGATGATCATGTATACCAAAATTTTGATAATTTATCTTTCATAAGTATATAATCTAATAATAAATATTTACCTATATTTTAAGTAACATATTACGCATTAAAATAAGTGATATGATTGATGAAGTATTAATTAATTTTTGAATTATATATATGAAATTTCATAGACATGATTTACTTCACTATAACTTTCAATTTCAACGAAGAATTGATAAATTTTTTATTTCTAAAAATTTATTTAAAATTGTAAATTGAGTTTGTGTCTGTGGGTATCTTATCATTAGTTACTATGCTTAACAACTCTTTGTAGACATTAGATTTTACCATAATATTGACTCAAAATTGATAATTGAACAACAAACTATATACTTAGTTAATTAGGAAGTACTGATAAAAATGTATCATAATAAAACAACTAAAAAAACATAATTTACTTACTTGATGAAGCTCATTCAAATCGATGGTTTTCCCGAATCCAACTAAACTTGGGAGATCTATTAACTCCAATTTCACCAAATTTGAGAACTCGTTTATTGATCCATGTACTTCATGGTGGTCAGATGTATAACACATCTCTCTTAAATTATTAAGCTTCTTCAGAGATAGTGACTGGATTTGTGGGAAGGCATTGCAATGAACAGTACAATCTATGAGATGCACCAAATTAGGGCATGAATCAACCCTTAGATCTTTCAAATATGGAAGTCGGCGATCATCACCTAATTGGCTTATAACACTTTTCAAATCTTTCACCTTTCTTAGTGCCAGGATTTCACATTTTTTAATCAACTGCAAGATCATCGATATGCTCAGAATAGATTTGTAATCTATAGCACTCACTTGCAATAGATTTGACTCCAAATATGCAGAGCGCTGAAAATCAGTATAAGGATCCACGTAAACCCAAAACTTTTCTAGGTGTTTGAAATCCAAATCTTTGCCTAAGACTTCAGTCCCTCTAACTTTCATCTCAACAACCTTAAGCTGATGGGATATATTTTTCAACTCATTGATCACAACATCATTTTTCTTCCAAGGAAAATTTTCTATCCTTAAATAAAGTTCTTCCAACCGAGACAACCTCTTCAAGACATTTGGAGAAATAAAGTTAAGATCATTGCATTCCGTCAAATCCAATAATCTTAGAGAGCCTATGTTTCCGATTTCAATTGGAAGTTCTTTAATATTTGAGTGTGCAAAACTTAAGACTTCTAGATGTATAAGTTCCTTACCAATTACAGATATATCTCCGACATCACAATATTCTACTTGCAATGTGTGGAGGTTGATTGAGGCTTGGGATACAGATGGCAGTTTTGGAATGCACAAGTTTTGCACAGATAAAACTTTAAGTCCACCCATGCCTTGGAAGAAAAGTTCGGGCCAAAAGATTGGTTCCTTGCTTTTTGATCGTACTTGTAGAAGTTGAAGTGTCGGACACTCTAAGCCATTTTCTAACTCAAGTGTCTCATTCAAGATAAGGGATATTGCATTGATATTATTCAATTTCTCTTCTTTTAGATTCTTCATGTCATATTTCACCATAAACCCATGTTTTGCATTTTTAGATGCTATAGATATGACAAAATCACTTACAATATCATGCATCTTCACACACCCTGGCACATTGCTATCCAACAGCATGAATTTTCTCTTGAGATTGTTCACCAAATAATTTACTAGATTTCTGGCTTTCCAAACTGCATCAGTTGCTTTAAACAATCCTAAGCCCACCCCATGACGCAATAGGCTTTCAATAGGAATGTCAAAGTCTTCAGGAAACAAGCCGCAAAGGAACAGGCAAGACTTGAGTTCTTCACTACCCAAAAAATTGAAGCTAAGTTGGATACGTGAATACACATATTCTTGCATATCTAAGAAGGATGATGACTGAGAGTTTCTCAATTGTTGAAGTGCAACCTCCCACGTAAGCTTTTCCTCATTCGCCAGTGCTCTTCCAACTGTCACGATTGCAAGGGGCAAGCCACCACACTCCTTTGCAATCTTTTTCGCAATTGGATTGATGTCGGGTTTGTCTACAACATCTCCTGCCATCTCTCGAAATAGTTCCCAAGCTTCATTCTCTGACATCACAGGGACTTCGAAATTTTCTTGGCTTCCCATCATTTCACAAAATTTTTCTTCTCGTGATGTGAATAGTATTTTTATACAATTGTGTTTATCTCGAGAAGCAAGTCCTATCCACTCAAAAGTAAGCGGCTTCCACACATCATCTAGCACTATCAGGACCTTACTCTTCTTATCATCAATTTCCTTCCACCTTTCAAGTATTTCCGAGCCTCTTCCTTCTACACTATGCCTTTTCAACTCCAAGCCCAAACCATCGGCAATTTGTCTTTGGATCTTCTCATAATCAGGATTTTGGGATACCTCTGTCATCACAACTATATCAAATATCTTATTTTCTATAGTTTTGATCAGCTCTTTTACTATTGTGGTTTTTCCCACTCCACCCATCCCGCAAATGCCTATCCTTTTGAACCGATCATCCTTCAATTTCTCTATGACCTCTGTTATAATTTTGTTTCTGGACTCCAGGCTCTTAATATCTTCCATGAAGGTAGATCTAAGTGCTGGCGGGGACTTAGAGTAGGATATAAGCCGAAGTTTGCTTTCTTCGTCCTTTAACCCTTTAATATCTTCTATTCTTTTAGTGGCTCGCATTCCCAGTGAGTAATTAAGTGCCAAATTATAATCTGGACATTGCCCACCAAAGCATTTCTTGTTCTTTTTAACTTCATTTTCATTGAAACTTTGTAACTCATTTTCAAGATTTTCCACGTCAGAGATCCATTTTTGCACGCTACGTGGAATTTCATATCCTTTCCTGCTTTCCATCTCCACCCACCCTTGCAATGTTTGTTTCAGATCTTTCAACTTGTCAAGTTCTTCCTTCAAATTGGCTATAATTTTTTTGTGTTGGATCAAATATTTAAATTGCTTCATCATAGGCTCCACTCCCAATTCTCCAAATTTTGAGACAACTCCTTTTGCCACTTCGATTAGACAATCCATCTTCCTTTGCCTTAAATCCTTGAATTATCACAATATTGTGCAGGCGAAAGTAAACAAGGTAGAGAACAACGGGTTATACTAATGCACATTTATAGGTAATCAGAAAGGGAAAGTATGTAGTGTATTAGACTAGACATCTTACAAGCTAGAGCTAACGAAATGTATTTCTTTTCCATAACAAGTAGGACAAATGATTCCATATTCCATTAAATGAGACTTTATTTTATAGCATGATGAAACGTTCAATCATTTCTACCTATCATTCATGCTTTATTATCAATTTTAAATATTCAGATAGGATTTTAAAAGCTAGGATTTTAAAAGCTAAGTGTCATGTATATCCGTGATAATTTTATTACCATAATACTAATTGGCCCAAGATCGAGTTAATTTTTTGGGTTACAGTAAAAAAAAAAACAAGTTAATTTTTTGGGTTGAAATATGAAAAACATAAATTATTATATTTTTCATTTTTTTATCCATATTGCTTATTTTCTTCTTTATCTAAAACTAGCAGCAAGACCGGCACTACTGTGCCCGTCTTTCCACATTTCTATTGTGCTACGATGAATACCAGCAAAAAAGAATGGATAGACATAGAGGGTACAATACTTTATGCAAGAAGAAGAAGAAGAAGAAGTTGCAGTTTTTTTTTACAGTTATTTTTTATAAACAGCTCAAAGATCAAATGGAAAATAAATTAGGATATCAAAAAACAGTTATTGAAACTCATTCCCTTTATATAATGGTATTGTTCTGAACAGAACTTCAGAGGATGACCGGAGGGAAGCAATGCGGTTGTGCTCGCGACGGATGACGACGGCGTGTTGGGTGGTGTACCTGCAAACACTCCGACGCTCAAGTCAGTGTGTGTCGAGGTGAGTAAGAGGTGGTAGAAAGTTCATTACCTCGACCGTTCGACGCGGTCTTCTTTAAATATGAGTCGAGGGCGATTCTGTCGATGTGTAACCGTCCGTGAAACCGGAAGTCGGCATTAAATTCCTTTAATGCACAAAGCCGTTAGATTCATTTGCGTCGAGGAAGAAGCGGAGAGGCATGCGGACGACGTGGCATCGAGGGAAGGTGGACCGACGAGTGGGAATGGGCCTGTGAATACTGGATCTCTGGATTGGGCCTCGGCCCAGTCCGGTATAGATTTCAATTTTTCTCTCACTGGAAGCGGGGACGGATCCATGTTATAAAAAGGTCTAATGCTTGCATATAAAAGCTCATGCACGAGGTTCACATTTGTAATTATTTAATTAGTCTCTTATTATTAGTTTTTTATATTATCTTATTAATATATAGTATAGTCATTTGATTTTGATTAAAACTTTTATCTAACTTGATTTTCCTATAGTTTTATGCTAATTTATCACTAAACATATTATATAATTTCAAAAATGTATCTTTAATTAGAATCATTTAACCACGATTGAACTACTGAACTGTAAATAAATACCTTTATCAGTTTAAAAACTAGTTTTTAAAACATCACTATCAACAAACATATATTAAATTAAATTCAGCTGAATATACTTTTATTATTAGGTCATTCATAACTCTCATTGTTAATTCCTATTGAGGTTTATGAAAAATCCTGACATTAGAAGAGAAAAGGGGATGGCATTCTTCTTTTCTCTTTTTTTTTTTTTTCAAACTTTCAGTTCTCAAATAAAAAACTAATCGAAAATAAAATAAATCATAAAAAAATATATACATTAGTTTCAAAATATATAGTTTTCTTTAAATGTAATTTTGAACTAGCTTAATACCTAAACGTGGCTTGACGAATCTTAACGTAAATTTCTCTAAAATTTTTATAAAGTGAAAAAAAGAAGTGGGACATATAATTAATTACATAACATCTTTATTCAAATATTTGCATCAGACTCGATTCAGATTCCGGTTTAAAAAAAGACCTGACTCAAATTAATAGGGATCCAACTTAAAAAACTAAAGGTCTCACAAAAAAAATAGTGGAAAACTAACATTTTCTAAGTTCATGTAGAAAATAAATTTGGCTTCAAAACAACTAAAATAGGAATTAATTTTTGAAATTATAAAAAATATTTTCAAAATTACATTTCTTATGATCATTGAAGGTCGATTGTGTTAAATGTTAACACAAAAAATTGACTACACCGCATGGTTGACGAACATCAACTGAAGACTTTGGTAGACAACTGAGAAGATGAGTTACCCAAGTTAGTCAAATAATGCGAGAAAATCGAGTCGGCTAGTGAACTTAGATAAATGGGTGGAAATTAATGAGTTGATGCAAGTAGCTTAATTAGTCAATTGATTTAGTCATATTAGGCTAAAATTTTTATTAGACCATGGGATCAATTTAATGGGTCGTGGATGTTGAGCCCAGTTGATCGTACAACACTCGATAGCTATTTTGGAGTAGAAAATGCAAATCGACCAAAGTCAATACAGCAATGCCATACAAGGATAAATCTAGGTAGGGGACAAGCATGAGTGCTAGCTCCTCCCTCCCCTTAGAACTTCTTATACCCATTTGATCTATGGCTAAGATTCATGATGGTTCCCCATAATCCTCAATATCATGTGCTTAACTGAAGGGAATTCTCATGCAAACTTAGATTTTGATCCTTGTTTGGCCTCAAATCCTTTGAGTTTGAGTCTTTGTTATGGAGTTTTTTTAAAGTTGCAAGTTATGTTAGTTCTTTAGTTGTTTTGATGAGCAAATGTCCTTATTTTATCTTGATTTAATGTAGGTAAGCAAATGGATTGATTGGAGACATTTACCTTAGACCAAAGGAGCATATTTTGAGGTTTAGAAGTGCAGCAGGCGCAGGAGGCGCTGGCGCCTGTTGGGAGCAGAATTTGTGCCTGACACCTGTTCAATGTTTCGATCATATCTAGAGTTTTATGTGTCCAAATGCGATGAAACCGGTGCCATTGGAAAGCTAAGATCCATATCTTCAACTTTCATGAGGAACCTTGAGCTAATTCGGACTTTAAAGAGGTGAAAATCGCAGAACAACATAGAGCTCAGGCGCAGGGCGCCCTGGACATCTGGGCGCCTGGCGCCTCATCTCGGGATTTGTGGGCGCCCCGACTCCAGGCGCTGGACCAGCGCCGCTCAGGCGCCCCATATCAGGCCCACTTACTATAAATACCCATCTTATGTTGGCCTAGGGTTTGGATCACGAAATAGAGGTGGAGAAAAGCTCTGGAACTGAAGCCCTAGCACACCCATTGAAGGAAGCAAGAGGAGGAGAGTGGAAGCTCAAATCCTTGGCTTGTGGATGGGTTCTTTTCTCTTTTCTCTGTTTTTGTTTTCATTTTCCATCACTATCATGTCGAATTAAATCCCCTTGTGTTGGGGTTGAGTGAATTTCTATGAACACTATGAATGCTTGATGTAGTTTATGTTAATGCATGTGGGTTTCTTTTAGTTTGGTGATCTCCTTCCTTGTTCTTAATGCTTTTTGAGACTTGATCAATCTTGGAATGAACTCTTGTTTGTGTTTTGAATGGAAGTTCAATATGCTTATGTGCTCTAGGAAGGTGACCCTTGTATCACTTTAAGCTAGGAATAGCCTTTGGGTACTTGCTATCTTTGCGATTTCTTATTCTTAATGCTTTTATCTTCTTGCATGCATCCAAGGAATTGGACTTCTAGCTAGATAAAAAGGGTTATTTACCTAAGGAATTGGGATTTAACTTGTTTAGAGAAATTGATAGACAAACTAGAGAACCAACTTGTGTTAATCACTATGTTAAAGTATGTCATAGTTGAAGTAGAATGAAGCTTAACTCCAACATCTTTTCATTGCCTTACATCACTCTTTACATTGTGTTCCTGTTGTTCTTTAAACCAATTTCATTGTCACTTGAACTTTCCAACCATAATCAAAACCATTTGGTGTTCACTTAGAAGTTGTTGTCAATTATTGGTATTTGGCTTTCGCTCCTTGAGGACGATAACCGGTATTTACAGAAATTATTACTTGCAACGACCCGGTACACTTGCCGTGGCCCTATCAATTCACTCCTCTCACCCTCTCATATAAACACTCCTCTCACTTGATACGTTTCCTATATATATATATATAGTGTGTGTGTGTGTTTTCTAACGTGAGCAATATTGCACACGATAAGAAACATTAATTATCCACATTTTTTCATATTAATTACCAAGTTTTCTATTTTGTGGGTGAAAAGAGATAACATAAATGTGGATCTATAATATAAAAATGGAAGTGAATAATTAATAAGAAAAAAATTGATAATTAATGTTTCTTATCGTGTGTAATATATATATATATATATATATATGAGTCAGGATCTGTTGACATCAGGTGTCAAACTTGGCATACTTACACCTACAATAAATCTTTGTAAAATTCAAATGAAATCAATCAAGCCATTGAATCATCTTATATTATGTTGATGATCATGTATACAAACTTTCAAACGATTTCGACATTCATAAATATATGATTTAATAATAGATATTTACTCATATTTTAAAAGATATCAAATAGCTTTAAAATTCTATGAAATTTTATAGACATGATCTACTTAACTATAACTTTCAATTAAACGGCTTGATTGGTTTAGTTTACATTCTACAAAAATATATTAAAGGTGTAAGTATACTCAGTTTGACGCCTTGTGCCAACGGATCCTAATTCTCTCTCTCTCTCTCTCTCTCTCTCTCACACACACACACACACAAGGTCAGAGCTACTGGAGTGCTTCAAACTATTGACAAAAATTTGTAGCAATGAATTCAAAATACGTCTACCAAGAAAAGTTGAGGGCTCTATTTGCTCGAGCTTGGTTATAAAAAGCTCTCGTGATTTTAGTGACACTTATCATGTTCTCTAGCCTACAGTTATGAGGGAGACCATGTAATCTTTTCGAGTTTTATAATTTATGTCTGTATATAGATAATTTGTCTTCTGAGTATTATTAAACTTTTTTTGCCCTTTTCTTTAATGAGTTTCTGGATCCGTCCCTGATACCATATACACTTGGGGGCAAGTAGAGCAGCAAGGAAAACTGATAGAATGTCAATAAGATGAATAGCAAAAGTTGGAGCAAATTCAGATTTTGCAACGAGTACAGTAGGAGTGATTACTGTTTTATTATAATTAGTTGTAGTTCTACATATTCACTAAGATTGAAGTCAAATTCTAAGCATGTCTTTGCTTTCACAGTGAAAGCACAGGCCGAGGCAACTTCATCGTGAAAGCTATCTGTGGTAGCTTTTCACCAGGGGCAAACCAACATGTACCCCTGGGTGTACACGTTCATCCACTCGGCAAATCTCCCTTAATCCCTTGTAAATTTTTTATTAAGACTCCTCTAATTTTACAGTTTTGCACCTACTCCCCAAAGTCTCTGCTCTCTTATTTATCTCTCTCTTGATAACACACCTCTCCCCCCCCAAAAAAAACTCCCTTTTAATTTTTGTTTTATTACTATTTAGTCTTGTTTTTTCCCCTAAAAATGGTTACGGGTGGCATAATCCGCTTTGTTACGTGTGGAGTTTAAAATATAAGAACAGGAATTCCCACCCCTTAAAAACATTAATGTGATAATAAATTTTTAATTTAAATTTACTTAAAAATAAAACAAAAATTTTACAACACACAAAAATATAAGGACCGTAAATAAAATGTTAACAAACACAACACAAGGAAAAAAGGAAACAAAAAACAAGAAACTAGCAAGAGTGTTTAGAAATGCTTACTAGAATGAGCAGCCTCGAAAGAATAGATGTTGATTAAAAGACGGTGATTAGTGTTACCAAGAGCAAATAATGGATGCCAATACCGAGTAATTGGACCCTCAGCAAACTGCGTATGATTACAACAAAGAACACTCAAGCCAAATTTGAAAGGAAACTTGGCTTGAGTAACACAATATATATATTATAGAACAAAGAATGAAATAATTGAGGTAGAGACTATATTAGAATGTGGTGATGATATATATACATACAAAGGGTTTCTGATTCTAGTTCCTCAACCAACCGTGAAGCAACTTAAGGCCGAAGAAAGAATTTGACTTTTTAAAAAAGAAGAAATTAAGAAAGACGAAGGAATTCATACTATGCAATCTCGCGAATACAAAACCCAACACACTCATCAATAAGATTCTTAAAATTGTCAGTTTCTACAAATACAATACTCCCGTCGGTACTTTTTATAAGAAACTAAATAGTTCATTTTCTTGGTCTTAATTATAATAAATAACATTAATTTTTAAAAGCATTAAATGCTTAATTTTTATTTATATCCTTATTTATAATGAAACATATATCAATGAGATACACTTATTTTCTATGCAAGTGTGTTAATTTATAAAAGAGGTATTTTTGAAAAAAATAAATAAATCTTTAGGAGTATTAATTAAAGTTCTATTTTTTGGATCTGTGTGAATTAGAGTTTTGTTCCTTATAATAAAATCTGAAGGGAGTATCTATTTTCTTTTTGTATAAATTTTTTTAATCATATTTATAAAGTATAAACGTCAGATATAGTAAACATGAATGTAATATAATGCAACAATAGTACTTGCTAGTTTCTCGTTATATATCATTCTTGTTTTATTTATTTGTTTATTTTATTTTCTTGTAAGACTAAGATGTAAGCAACCAAAAAAAATAATAATGAAAGCATCCTTATTGCTTCGCTCACGAAAAGATTTCTTTGCATGCAAATAAAGCATTGCATAAAACAAAAAACAAGTACTTTTAGAAGTTACAGTTAAGGTATATCTTGAAGTCAATAAAAGGATTTAAAATAACAAAAGAGCGCCAAATTTAGAGATTCTCAATAACCATTAGAAATGATACATGAAGGAGGAAAGAAAAGAGTACAACTCTTTTCCCTGAAAATCAAAAAGAGACGAAGACAAGATGAGAATGATAAATGAGAATATGTGTCCTGGTAAATTTTAGTGATAAATGCCCTTTGAGAAAATACCAATTTCTTTCAATCTGTATTTTCTTGTTATTTAAAGTACAATACAATTCCTTTCACCTCTGAATTAAGGATCTAGCGTTCATTATTTCTATTCCATAAACGCTAAGTTCTATCAGTATCCAATAACTTCAGTTATTGCAGAGTAAGAACCATATCTGCATCAATGATATATAAAAAGGTGCTAGCTGCTACCACATCACATGCCCAGATGTATCATTGATTTTTAAAAGTTGAACAAAATGGAAACCAGATGCTTTAACCCAGTCAGCTAGTAATTTAAGGTCGTTGGCCGCTCCGGCGTGATCACGCCACTAAATGGCGCTATTGATAACTGAGTGTGACATCATACTTGGCAAACAGATAACAGAATACAGGACCAGAAAGGAGCCTCTCAATCATTCTTATGAGGCTACAAAGGTAGCAAACCATAGGATGTCAAGTGGCAGAAACACTCATTGTTTTATAGCTGGCAAAAGCCAGTTCGACTGTGAAGGAGATATATAGTTCGTACATTGGCTTATATGGCAGAAGCATGACAAGAAAACAGGTTACCTTTAACCATTTCTTACTTGTACCTACTTTATTTGGGGTGTGTTAAAGAACAATTTTCACGAATTTATAAGCCATGCAATCAAGGAACCTTACACTCTACTGACAAATATATAGATATTAAACGATTGATAATGGTGACTGTCATTCTTGGCATTAAACATGCACTTGTAGGGCATAAGTCTAGTTTTTCCCTTTCTGTGCGGACAATTACACACAGATAATAGAACAAAGCAAAGGTAAAGATTGGCAAGCCACTATTTCAAACCGAAGGAGAGCAAAAATTTTGACCAGCAAAGAAAAATAGCTCCACATTCCAAAATCTAAAGTTCTACCAATTCTGACCATCAATTAGTTAGCTCCATGATGGCAGCAACGATGTCACCATTGGCAGCCTTGAGAGCTTTAACAGCTCTTGATCTTGACACGCCAGCTTGAGTCACCACCAACTCGATATCCTTGGGATCTACACCAGTCTCATCAACATCCTCATCTTCCTGGGCAATACCGGAGGATTCAGGCTTCACTCCCACATTGCTCAAATTAGGAGCCTTGAACTGCTCTGCAGCCTGAGTTTGCAGCTGTGAGCTCAAGTCTTCAATCTTAGCTTCCCCAAATATAATGTAGGTGTCAGAAGTTGGACTCTTGAAAACATCTGGTTTTGAGATAACGAACAGGATCTGAACAAATAGAAAGCAAAAAATTCAATTTTGACAAATATTAAACAGTGATACAGCAGGAAAAAAAAACCAGTCAAAATAAATACACATATGTCAAATGCTAACATTCTTGCTCTTCTTGACTGTCACACGACTGACACCGGTAACAGGTTTCATCCCAAGTTTAAGCACTGCCTTGCGACTCTTCTTTTCGCTTCTGGTCTGCTTGGACCTACCAGATGCATCACCTTCTTGACCTGCAATAGAACAAAAATTCATCAATCCATCATTGCAGCTTCAGTTCATGTAAAGATCAATAGCAGTATTAACTCAGTTGTACAGAACAGGGGCACATCACAATCTACATGTATTTTTGGTTGGATTCCAATACAGATTATTAATCTGGCCAACAAGTTCCACTAAATCTACTTATGACACCAGCATGATTTATTATTTATTACAACTCTCAACCTTAGGTGTAAATACAGAACAGCTGAGAGTGAATCCCAGCTTTACTTCAACTGATGCCACTAAATCATGTGAACCATCACAGTTGTACTGACAAGTGATCTCTGAATCTAACTAATAAAAAAACCCTGAAACTGAATTCTTAATCAAGAATAATATTATACAACTTTGCAAACGTATCACTATCACTTTGTAAAGGAACCCCCAAATAAAAGAATGAAATTAAACATATTTACCAATATTTGAAAGAGCCTATTTTTAATCGAAAAATAGGTCACTTTGAAATTGTACATTCTTTTTACTCTGTACTAATTCCAACCAAATTATTGAAGAAATGCTACTAAACCTTTGAAAATGCAGAGAATAAAAGCGGGTAAGTCATGAGCACTGTATTAGTTAATCTTATTTGCTAGCTTACCTTCACCAATGTCATCATCGTCATCTTCATCATCATCCTCATCCTCCTCATCATCATCATCCTCAACTACAGGCTCATCATCCTACAAAAGATATTATTCAACAGTTCAAAACTAGAAAATAGAGAAAATAGCAGACCATTACACATTTAAGTTTTCAGTGAATACCTGGTAGTCACAAGAAAATATTTAACTGTAACAATCAGCTAGGATTATGGGTAAATAAACAAATAAAAAGTCAATTAAAAATGTTTTACAAGGACAGTGGTTGAATTCCTCTCAAGATATAAGAGTTCATTTTTTTTCCCCAAAGATTGAGTTCTCCTCCTATCTTTGATTTGAAAATTACACTCTTTTTTTTTCATACAAAATTGCTGTAACATTCAAATCCCAAGAAAACCTTTCAAATTATTGCATATAAAATGTTCAACCTTGAGCAACCATGACAAAACCATTCAATTCCAAAAATCCTGAGATCAAAGACAGCATGCAAACATAGCCATCTAAAACCTAAATCTTGTCAAATTGAACCAAAACACAGTCCTTTAAAATCCACAAGCCATAAAACCATAAAAGGGTTAACTGATATAAAAATCCCTAAACATTGCACACAATCAAATTGAACCAAAGCACTTTCAAATCCAA
The DNA here is from genome assembly GCA_037113605.1 of Calophaca sinica. Classification (NCBI taxonomy): domain Eukaryota; kingdom Viridiplantae; phylum Streptophyta; class Magnoliopsida; order Fabales; family Fabaceae; genus Calophaca; species Calophaca sinica. The sequence continues at coordinate 35,585,863 of CM073733.1, read as the reverse complement.
TTATAATCCACGAAGACTACTTTAAAAATAGTAAATAAAATGAGATAAAAACACAAATTAAAAACAAAAAAAAAGAGTAAAGGATCGAGAAGAGAGTTAAGAAGAGAAAGTGGTGATGCGAATTACATGGATCTTTTGCTGTTCGAGATGCGCAGCAAGAAGCTCTTCTTGAGTCTGAGCAGTCATAGTGGTATCGTCAGAAGTGGATTCTGGTGAAATAGATCCAACACAGCACAAACCAACAACCTCAAAACCCTAGGGCGATGGTTTAGCTTAGTTTTATACCCTTAATAATTCGGGTTGGCCCGGTTATATTATAACCCGTTGCTTCCTATCCCCGTCCTGTTTTTTCAATGCGATTCGTACGGAACCCTTTTACACTTCTTCGTTCTTTATTTTTGTTTTTTTGACAAAAAACAATTTATTTTTGATAAAGACAAAAAACATTTCCTTTTTTTTTTGATAAATTAAAAATTTTGGTTGAGGGGATGGCACCCCAGCTCAAAGCAGGAAAGACTTTTGGGCTCTTTGAGCACTTGCAAAGGTAATTACATTTACCTCACCTCAAGAGGACTAGTGCGACTCGAACTTGTGTCGTGTTGGATATAAATCTTGTCATGTTCTACTAGGCCAATCCCTTGGGGTTAAAAAAAACATTTCTTAGTTCTTACTACCGCATCAAATCAATTTTAAATAAAGGAAAAAAATTGTTCGATTTGCAAGAAAGACATCAGTCTTGCAAAAAAAAAAATTTGACGAGGATGTTACAATCTTCTCTATTATAGAAAACAAACCCCTTTATTGGCCACGTGGCAACATTTTTGGGGTTTGTTAACTCCCGCCCCTCGTGCTGCTGCTCTAACTTTTTTTTTCTTCCAAATTCCTGCTCCCGAGCGTATTAAGTCCAATTTTTTTTTCCAAATTCCTACTAATTGGTGCAGCAGCTCAGTTTGATTTCCTTTTTTCTTTTTCAAATAAGTCTATTAAGTTTTTAAGTTGGGTCAAATAGGTACTGTAAGTTTTTAAATTGAGCCAAATAGGTCCTTTAAGTTTTTAAGTTGGGCCAAATAGGTCCTATGAGTTTTTAAGTTGGGTCAAATAAGTCCTTTAAATTTTTAAGTTGCACCAAATAGTCTTTTAAGTTTTTAAATTGGGTCAAATAACTTTTTTTTCTTTCAAATTCCTGCTCCCTCGCACTGCTGCTCCAACTTTTCTTTTCTTTTCTCCAAATTCCTGCTCTCTGGCGCTGTAGCTCACTTTGATTTTTTTCTTTTTCAAATAAGCCCATTAAGTTTTTAAGTTGGGCCAACTAGGTCATATAAGTTTTTAAGTTGGGTCAAATAAGTCCTTTAAATTTTAAGTTACGCCAAATAGTCCTTTAAGTTTTTAAGTTGGGTCAAATAGGTCCTATAAGTTTTAAGTTTGGCCAAATATGTCTTTCAAGTTTTTAAGTTGGGCCAAATAGGTCTTTTAAGTTTTTAAGAGGCCAAATAAGTCTTTTTTACTTATACATGATTATAACTTTTCTTTTTCTTTTTTTTTCCAAATTCCTGCTCACTGGCGCTGCAGCTCACCTTGATATTTTTTCTTTTTCAAATAAGTCCATTAAGTTTTTAAGTTGGGCCAAATAAGTCCTTTAAATTTTTAAATTGAGCCAAATAGGTCCTATAAGTTTCTAAGTCGGGTCAAACAAGTCCTATAAGCTTTTAAGTTTGGCCAAATACGTCATTCAAGTTTTTAAGTTGGGTCAAACAGGTCCTATAAGCTTTTAAGTTTGGCCAAATACATCATTCAAGTTTTTAAGTTGGGCAAAATAGGTCCTTTAAGTTTTTAAGGTGGGCCAAATAAGTCTTTTTCACTTATACATGATTATTTTACTTTTGATTCTCGATGGGAAAATATCACATCATCGATATAAATGATTATTTCTCTTTTGCGTCCCGACGGGAAAGCATTACAGGTTGTTGGTATAATATCATCGTCTTTGAGCACATATCAAGTTTCATAAGTATTTTGTTATTTATAAATGATTATTTACTTTTGAGTGCCGGAAATTTTTTAGTTTTTAATTTTTCTATTTATCTTATATTTATATTTCTTTTTTTTTGCTTTTCTTAATGTTTTTTATTTCTTTATTTTTAATTTTTAGTTTTTATCATTGTAAATGTTTTTATTATTTATAACTGATAAACGATAAATGATTATCTTACTTTTAAGTCTCAATGGAGAAACATTATATGTTATAATTTTATTGTCTTTGATCACGTGTCAAAATTTTATAAATATCTTTATTATTTATTTTATTCTTGAATCCAGACAGAGAAATATTACATGTTAGCAGTATAATTTCATTGTTTTTTTCATCACATAACAATTTTATAACTATCATTATTATTTGTAAATAGTTATTTTACTCTTAAGTCCTGACGGAGAAATATTACATGTTGCTTACTTTTACTTTTCAATTTTTTAGAACTAAAACAACAAATTATATTTGTCGAAACGTATAACTTTAATTTTATAAAAAAAATATATTTTAAAAATACGTAAAAACAAAATGACTCGTGCGTATGCACGGGTATTTCCCTCCAACAATACCACTCTCTCACATGTATATTTTTTTAATCTCGCCCCTTCTCTTTTAAATTCCTTCTCTCCTCTTTCATGCTATCTATCATTTTTATTTTAAATAATTATTTTGTTTTTAAATTTTTAAGTTGGGCCAAATAAGTCCTTTAGTTTTTAAGTTGGGCCAAACATGGCCTATAAGTTTTTAAGTTGGGCCAAACAAGTCCTTTAAGTTTTTAAGTCATCCCAAAAAATAGTTAAGGGACCAAATTGAACCTCAAAAATAAGTTAAGATAACAAAATGATATTTAACAATTTTCTTTTCATTTTTACTTCATGTTTTTTATTTCTTTGGTTTTTAAAATTTTATTTTTTTAATATCATCGTCTTTGAACACACATCAAATTTTATAAGTATTTTATTATTTATAAATGATTATTTACTTTTGAGTCCCGAAAATTTTTGACTTTTTAATTTTTCTATTTTTTATTTTATCAGTTGGACTAACGCTTAGTTAGTTCTCTCTTTTTGCTTTCTTCTTCATTTTTTTGTTTTTTCCCCTCTTTTTCTTTTCTTTCTTCATTAAACTACAAGACAACACCTTTGGTGAAATCTTCATTTTGATTTTCTACGGGAAAATATTAAATATCTGTATAAGGGGTTACTTTTCTTTTGCGTCCCGACGGGAAGCATTACATGTTGTTAGTATAATTTTATCGTCTTTGATTATAGCTGTCAATTCGGGTTGGCCCGGCCCATTTGGGCCAAATACAATTTCGGGTTGAACTGGGTTGGGCCAAAATTAATTTGGGCCGGTATTTTACTAGCCCAACCCAGCCCTATGCGGGCTACGGGCTAAATGGGCTGGCCCATGGGCCAAGAACTTGTGCTCAACAGAATTAATTTTGAACATTTATATTTAATTGTGCTCGATAAAACGGCCGATCTCGCCTCTCGTGCTCTCGCAGAGAAATGTTAAACCATAGCGTCCAATTCCATGCGTGAATAAAATGTGCAGCCTCTGTTCTTGTCAAAAAGAAATGTGCCACCTCTATTGAATCAAAAGAATTTAGAGCCAAGACATTTTGTACAGATCGTTTTTGCGTGTCTTTGTGATTTTTATTAAAAATTCAAAATATTGAGGAAAAAAAATAACATTGATATGTTAATATAGTTTAACAGCTATATAAAATCCATGGATAAATAATTTCACACATAATGGGCCAGTCTGTTCACAATCATCGGTTCACGTAATAAAATTAAAAAATATAATCAGGAAAAAATTCAAAAGTAATTCGGGCCAACGGGTTGGCCCAGCCCATCACGGGCCAGCCCATAATGGGCCAATAAATTTTTGGGTCGGGCTGGGCTAGAATTTTTCGGGCTAAGGTTTTTCTTGTGACCCACCTTTTTATCGGGCGAATTTGGGCCGACGTCAGTTGGGCTTATTTTGACAGCTCTATCTTTGATCATATATCAAAATCTATAAATGATTACTTTTACGTTTAAATCCCATTGGAAAAACATTAGATGTTGTCGCACGGGTCTATATAACTGTTCGTGTCGTCTTAACGAATTTTTCCTTTAGTTTTTTGATATTTTTTTATATTCAATATTTATAAATTTTTTAATTTATAGATGATAAATGATTATTTTTTTAAGTCTTAGGAGGAAAATTTTACATGTTCTCGATATAATTTCATCATCTTAATCTTGATTCTTGATGGAAATACATTACATGTCAGGATAAATGATTACTTTTCTTTTGCTTTCCAACGAGAAAATATTATATATTATGGATATAGTTTCATCTTTTTTGCATGTAACAAATTTTAGAAATATTTTATTATTTATAAGTGATTAGTTTTTTCTTTAGCCCCGACGGATTGACCCGTGCGTATGCACAGGTACTGTGATAGTATTTTTAATAATAATGGTCAGATATCACTCTAGTTACCCGTTGATATCCAATCCAGTTATAATTATAATTACAATCAAATCTATGCATAAACCCATTGACTGTGCGGGTGTTAAAATATTTTTAATAATGGTTAGATATATCAAAAGTAGATTATCTATATCTATATAATATATAATCATGAAAAAGTTAAAAATAGCAACTTACAAATGGCACGAATTTAGAACACGTTAATCACAAATCCGCAACAAATGACCCAATTAAATCGCTTCCCAAAAATGAGGTGGCATGACACATCAAAAACTAACGTCAGTCGCAATGCCAACCTTAGAGCATCTTTAGTGCAAAACAACTAAATGGTTGCTTAACTTGCTTTTTGTGAGCCCATATTGCCACATAAGATTTAAGCAACCCATAACCAACCCAACCACAATTTGCTCCAATAGTGGTTTTTTGGAAGCAACCCATCTTGACCCCACATGTTTATATTATTTTATTTGCACTTAATTTTTTATCCAAATTTAAATATTAATTCAATTATTTTAATTAATACATATAAAAATATTAAATATTAAAAAATAGAAATTTTGGTTTAGTTAATTTTTACCATAATAAGTTTAAAACAATAAGAAATACATAATATTAAAGTCAGTGTTTGGATCCATTATATGGATGATATGAGAAGGTGAGAAATGAGAAGAGAATGATAAAAGATTAGAGAATAGGAGAAGATGAGAGAATGGGAGAAGATTGCACAATTTGGCTCTCTTATGTGAGGTATATATAGGCTAGTTCTACAACGGCTAGTTTTTACAACGACTCAATTTTGTCCCGAACGGATCTTTTTTTCCAACAATTGGGTCAAATGGTCCAAAGTAAATTTTTTTTTCAAACTGGGTCGGGTCAAACGGCTCTATTTTGAGCCTAAAATGTTCCAGATTGTTCCATTTATTTTTTTTCTCTTCACCACTTTCGTCCCTTCAATCTCCCTTGTCCTGCGTCTTCATTCTTCTCCCCTGCATCCATGCCTTTTTGCGTCTTCATTCTTCACCACCTTCCCTGCATCCCTCATCTCCCTCCGTTTCTCCCCATCTCCCCTGATCTATCATTGCCTCTCCGTTGAGCCCCCTCTCCCTCGGCGCCTCATCGTTTCGCCCCATCTCCCTCGATCTATCATCGTCCTATTCCAAACACCCATCTCCCTCACCTAGATCTATGTCAAACCCTCTCCCTCTCCCCAGATCTGCGGGCGAGTAACGGCACGGCGCGGCGAGCCACAGCACAGCCCAAGCAAGTCACGGCGCGACGCAGGGGAGTCACGGCACGGTGCAGGTCTGACTTGGTTCTGGAGTTTTTTTTTGCATCTACTCTTCACAGTGTTGGTTCTGGATTGATTGGTTCTGGAGTTTTTTTTTTTTTTTGGGTTTCATGCAAGAATATTGGTTCAAAATTGAATGTATGTATTGTGTTAAAATCTTCTTCACCAAATTCTAGTTTGTTTGAATTATCGATGATTCTTCTACACTGGTGTTATTTCTGGTTTGGGAATCAGTTTTTTTTCCACTTCTTTTCGATGATTTTTGGTGAGAACGTGAGAGAAAAAAATGAATTTTTAAAGATAACACACCGTTGGCGAGAGAAATGCCGTGAACTAAAATTTAGTTTCTACTACTTTCACATCAGCCTTCTCCAGTGCTGGTTAACTAAAAGAAACGCCGACTAAAATAAGACACGCTCTAAAATAACCCCACTAAAGATGCTCTTACACTTTCAAAATCCTGAATCATTTTTACAAAACATTGGTCAACAAACGTTTACTTATATTATAGCATTGATAGTTTGATACCAATTAAATACCAATTAATATTCCATTGAGCAGATACAACGTATCCGTATAATAAAAAAAAGGTATCCGTATCAATTTGAATTCCTGATGCCAACATTTTCTTCTCCTCGCACCATTAATTTGCACAATCAGGGGAGATTGTCTCACCATCACACTTGATTAGCTCCAAAATATAGCAATGAATAATTAATAATTAACTTTTATTTCAAATGCAAATATCAGACCCATGCTATTCTCTCCCTTTCTCTCGATTCAATTTTTAATTTCCATTATTCTCTCTTCCACCCATCTTCTGCCTTCTATTTTCCCAAAAATAGATACTCTACCTTTGGTAAACCAAAGGTACTAAGGTAGAGTAACTTTAGGCAAAATTGGTGTGGATTGAGAGAGTGAATGGTAATTTAAAATGGAGAGAGAATAAAGAGAGAAAAAGCACAATAAGAAAAAGATAAGGAGAAAGGTAAAAAAAGATAGAAGGCAGAAAGTTAGAGAATCCACTCCCTCATGTCTCCTCTCTCACCGCAGTTACAACCTCACTGCCACAAAGACAGTGCCATCTCCATCAACTGGCGGCTTTGGCCATGTTGTTTCCGATTGTCGTCTCACTGCTTCAATTTACGATGTCATGGTAACACTTGCCTTCTCTTCTATTTTCTCCCCTTCTCTGCTTCTAAATCTTTCAGCACTCTCCGCTCTGCAACCCATTTTCCATTTTTTTTCTCTCTCCCTCTCGAACTGAATATGTTTGGAATCATCCAAATTTTGTCCGTATTTTGAGATTTAGCTAGGTCACTTCGCTTCTGGAACCATGTAAAAAAGTTGTACAATCTACACCGACTTCCAGCAGAAGGTGGAAAGTTAAAAGCAAACCATGTGTGTCAACTATTTATAGGAATTAGGAAGTACCGTATAACACTCTAGACAGAAGCTCCAATATAAACAATGTTCTGATAGCGAGCCCTTACTGCTATTGGTCGAGATCATTATTTATGTTGGTGTGTGGGTAATTTGAAAGAGGTCTCTGAGGTTTTTCTTATATCTTCATATTGTTTTTCTAATTTTATTTTTTGGTCACATTAAGATGTTAATTCGAAACAAAAGAATATACATTTTCTTATATCTTTGAGTGGATGTGTTCTATATTCATATTTAGAGTACTGAACACATGTCCATCTTTTCTTTCCACTAATTTGTTTAAGATGGATAATTCTAAAAGTAGTTATGATTATGTTGCACTGTATGATAATCAATTGTGGGTGTCTCTCTCCTGCTTATAGTCAAAAGGTAAACATAGCTGAACTCAGGAGCCACTAGATGAAGAGTTGGCTCAATCAAAAGAAAAGCCAGAAAAGGTTGCATTTGATCTAAAAGTTGTTATTCATAGACCTTTCTTGCCCTTATGATTTCTCCATACACTTCCTTTTCAATTTGCATCCAAAGGATCTCACAAAAATAATAATCAGTTACAAGAATTATTAATCAATTTATTTAAAAATGTATACAAAAAATAATTGGTTACCATGAAGAATAATCAACCTTCTCATTCATTTTGTAGACATTGACCCGTGTCTGCGAGAACCACTCCAATCTAACGAAGTTGGGCAAATAGGTGTTCTGTGACATGACTCCTAAAACGACACCGTTTTCAATGGCACCAATATATTTCTTAGCATCCCAATTGATCTCCATGGTGACTCCACCATCAAGATCAAGAAAGCCACCGATATTCTCATCATCTTCCTTCACCACCAACACCACCACGCTTATCACATTAGATGGAACCCAAGCCATCAAAACCAAATTGGGTCGGTCTGTCATTGTGGAATGGTGAGATATGTTTTCCCCTTTTCTTCGTAGAGAAGCATGGAAATAAATTGTGGGTCCCACCTTTTTCTCGTCAATTTTTCCTTTTTCCTTGAATTGAATGATCTATAATATGATTTTCTACCCAAAATCAATTAGTTTATTTTCTTGTCTTAACAAATCAATTGAAACAAACACTAGTTTATCTTAGTCACTAAGTTAGGTGTTTCACATTCGGTCTCTACTTTATATGAGCGTACAGCAGGACCTCCTCTTGAGATAATGTGTCCTAATAAATTCACCTCTAATCAAAACTCGAGCTTAGATAGTTTAGCATACAACTTTACTCCTTAAGGATTTGCCTCAAATGTTCAACATGTTCATCCCTAGTTTTAGAATACACCAAGATATCATCTATGAAAACAACTACAAATTTATCAAGATATGGGTGAAAGATCTTGTTCCTGTTGTCCATAAACACAACTGGAATATTGGTCACACCAAAAGGCATCATCAAATATTGATATTGCCCATACCATGTCCTAAACACAGTCTTTGGAATGTCCTTAGATTTCTCACGATCTAGTGATATCATGATCTCAAATCTATCTTAGAAAAGACATATGCTCCTATCAATATGAGATCATCTATTCTAGTAAAAGTTTATTTATTCTTAATGGTTACATTATTGAGCTGACGATAGTCTACACATAACCTCATACTATATTCTAGAAAGAGTGAAAAATATACCCTATATTCTCTAATAATGCCAAACATTTTTTTCCAAAGAACTGCACATAAAAACACTTATAGCAACACATGTTTGGTATCTTTTTTTTTTTGAGTTTTTTAGTGAACTATACCATGTTCATCAAGCACACCATACCAAACAAATCAATGATACATCTTTGACAATAGATCGCTCACCAAAAAAAATTGAAAATAGAAAGATGAAAAAAAATTATTTGATAACATTAGAAGTACTCTCCAAGGTTTAATCTTATAGGAGTCTGCCTTAATATTGGAATGACCATGACTATTGTCAAGCAAAGTGGTAGCCAATATCATGTCATGCTGATAATTGCAAATGGACAAATAATTCTTTAATTCATACTTCACACTGTTGAGAGGTACACTTTAAAGAATTTGTTTCTATATCAGACATCTTTAATTTCATATATAATTGAACAACAAAATGTTGTAGTCCTAACATGCAAGCATACTTAATTAGGTTTCCTTGGAATTGCTTGTACCTATTGTTGCACAAAATATCATTCTACACACTCATTCAGCAACTGTTTGCGCTTGGAGAAATGGTTTTTGGCTTGGATTTTGCTTTCAGGTCCCATTGGAGATGTGAGAGGCTTGAAAACTTTGGACCTGCCCTCCAACCTACTTTCTGGATCCATTCCCTATTGAACTTCAATAACAAAAGAATTTTTAGACAACCAAATAACAACAAAAGAACCTTTAACTAAAGCTAGATATCACCTTCAAACTTAAGTTTTACTGGTCTAAACATAATTTCAGAAAACCACAAAAACTATAAGGAGACATAATGGTAATGAATCTAACTGCCCTGGCTTCTACAATACACGTTGTACAATCCACCAAATTTCATGTGTCAAAACTCCATAGTTGAGCAAAAGCAAAGGCACGTCACGAATGTCAATAGACACTTATATTTCAAGTAAATTTACCAAATTTGTTATGGTGCTATGCTGGAAAACATATTGTTCATTTAATAAACAAATTACCAATCTTTGTACTCTAAAATAAGCCCCTTATGAAATATTACATGGCTCACCACACCTTGTTAAATATTAGAGTCTTTGATTTTCTTTGTTTTTCATATACACCACAACAACAAAAACCTAACAAAACTAGACACCTCAGCCCATAAATGCATTTTTCATGGTTTCAATTTAGAACTAAAGGCTACATAGTTTATAACCTAAGGCCTAGACAAATTTTTTTGTCAAAAAAATATTTTATCTGATGAACATATGCTTCCCTTTGCACCACAAAATGAACCCACAACAATGACCTATCTCCTCATTTCTTCTTTCAATTTTTTCCTTGACTTGCCAAACGACAATCTCTCCAATAATTTTGACATCACCATAACATAATCTAAGACCATTCCTTCCCCACCCTCCTTTCATCTTATTCTTTTGGTTTTCTCATTGACTTGCCAAACAACAATATGTCCAATAATTTTGACGCCACTGTAACAGAATCTAAGACCATTCCCTCCCCACCATCCTCCCCATTTCTTCCTCCTTGAAGATCTCTGACTACTTCAAAGATTTTCAATGCCACTTGTACAACACAACAAAATACAACTCTATTCTCAACAATGGTAACACAATTTCTTATCTTTTATCCTTTCTTACCATCATGAGCTCAACTTCATTGCACCATATCTATATCCTTTACAATTGAACCTCAATCTTATCAATAAGTTGTTAAGTTGAGAATAGGTGTAAAGCTATGAGGGATGAATTTCAAGCACTTGATGCCACACTAAGAAGCTTACTAAACTCCTTATTGGAAAGATTTCAATCGGTTATTAGTGACTCTATCACATCAATTGTAAGGCAGATGGTAGCATTAAAAGGTATAAGGCAATGCTTGTTACTAATGGTTTTACCCAACAAGGTGTTAATTACCGAGACACAGTTACTTGCATGGCTAAAATGACAACAACTAGACTGCTCTTGGCTTTTACTACCACATAAATTTGTTTTCTTCATCGATTAGACATGAATCATTTGCAAAGTTGTCTTCTTGACCTCTCACCAATTCAAACAATCACTGTCGGTGAGACGCCTCGTCGTCCCATAACCTTAGCCAATTAACCTTAATTGTATAATAAAAAGTTAGCGCGTTTATTAAGAAAATACGACTGAAAGTAAAGGCAATATACACATATAAAGATAATATTTATATATAAGTGTTTATGGCCCCATCTGTGGAGCTCACGTGCCAATAATGTCATCCAAGTCCCAGAGCAGCAAATGCATAATAAAGCTACAGTCATCCAAATATAAGATAAGAGGCATTCCTTCGCCTCGTTAAAAGACAATGATCCAAAAAACATAACTACATAGAACTCATTGCCATCAACAAGAAGCAGAATTAAACAAACATCATCATCATAGTAGTGGAGCTTAAAGTCACCCCACACAGGGATTTCAAGATCCATCAACATCGCTGGATGTAGGTAGTGTGTGATATCTTAAAATTTCAGTTTATGTAACTACAGTAGAAATAATTTTATTTTAATATTTTGGGTGAAAGTAAACAAAAATATCCAACCTTAAGGCCTTTTGATTGTACAGAGTATCTAACAACTGGGACTGACTCTGACGCACTAGCTGTGAACCCGCAACTCTATATTTCTTCTGAACTTATCTTGTACCTGCTAGTGTCTGTAGACAGACATATACAAAACACAAAATAGAACGGGAGACTCATAACACACTATACGCACCATTTAATGGGAAAGTAAGACTTAGAATTCATGTATAAAAAGGTAAGCATATACAAATAAGGCAAATAAAGGAATCAACCACACATCCATCCTCTGATAACAATTTTGGATCATCACCTAACTACTTGTTTCCATGCAGCTTAAGTCTACATGCCTACATGGCCACACAGCTCAATTATGGCAAAAGCAGCCCCACCTTAGCCACTTTGCCTGTATAGGTAACAACGACCTCGATAGGCCATCCAGTTGTCCATCCCCCTATCTCGCTCATCGTACCCCTAAGAGTGCATCCCTGCTCTTCGATAAGAACAAGTATCGGGGCAGCACTCGGGATCGGCACTATGGACAGTGATACGATGGCACCTTGTCAGGATAATCAAGCTCCCCAACGTCCCTACAGAATGGTAGCTAGCCATTCGTTACCTGTAGACTTGTTGGTCCTTGATTATCCCCAAGGATTAGCACGAAGCATATCCTGTACCCGACATATCGTGCCCGCATTCTGGCACCTGGCCTCGTACACAGCCTATGTGCACGGCGGTGGATTACAGCATATGCATATGATCATTTATTACTCAACACTTTAACAGCTTATCATTACTCATCAGCTCAGCACATCAGCACACCAGCTCATTATTCATCAGCTCATCATCTTAGCCAGTATTATCATTTTATCTCAGCACTTAACAGCTCTTATAGTTAGATAGCTTCAACCATACCCCACATAACTTTACATCAAACTAGCATAAGCAGAATTACCAGTATTTACAGCATATTGTAAATCAACCAATACATTATCAGTACTCAACCATTATCGAATGACTTATAGATCAATCAGCAAAACAGCAACTATCAATCATCCTTTATCAACATATAAATCCATCCTAATGTCGCTCAGGCGACTTACTATGTTATCATTTAACATATCAGCAGTCACACATACAATCATAAGACATTCACATGTTATCAGCATCATGTCACACAAACATTCATCACAGATATAAATAGATTATTCCTATGGTTGATAGACCTCTGACAACTGTCATCAGCTATCACAGGTCACAGCCCCTCTCCTAAGGTGCTGCTATTATCAACCACTAGTAGGGCTTGGGTCACCTTATGCCTAGTTATGCACTTATTCTAATCCTATAATCCCTGGTGGATAGGGTTCAGGTCTCCCATACCTGGCTAGAAGGCCATTGCAACTGCTGCCACTCTCTGTGTCCTCACCGCTCTTACTACTCTTACTCCTACCTCTGGACACTCCTATCTAGTCTACTAAGCTATTCTCATCCTCCCCTCTCAGAGGATTACTTACTAAGGATTTTCTGATGCACCAGATCCTCATTAGAGGCAAGTGCAGAGTATACTTACCCTTAGAAGTCCCTAGAGAGAAAAACTAGAGAGAGGAGAGATTGAATACGTACCTGGCTTAGAAGACTGCCTTTGCCCACACCCGGTCTCGCTCTCGGAGCTCCTTCACTCCGTCCACCCTCTCCCAAGGACCTTTGGAAGAGGTTGGGTCGAAATGAGGGGGCCTAAGGCCTATTTATAGGCAAAACGAAAGGCTCTGGAAGGCTCCCCCATTCTCCACCGACTTTGCATCGCATCGTGATGGAAAGGCTATCATGTTGCGATCCTCATTTTTTAGTCTATTTTAGAAGAATCTCTAAGCTTTCCAATGCCACAAAAAACGCCTCAATCGGACACCCGGAGCTCCAGTTATGACCAACACAGTGACAAAGTGTTCCCGCGAACGTAGTTAACGTCTAAAACCTAATATTTGTTCCTGATTTACTCGAAACTCATATTTTGGGTTTCTAGACACTCAATATACTTAAGAAAATGTAAAGATACACAAGGTTAGCCAAAACAAATCGAACTAGAGATAGGGTTAACTTAGGGTTTAATTTAAGCCTCCTATCGCGTCGCGAGCCCATTACATGTAAATCCTGTCGCGTCGCGAGCTAGGACACGTGTCACGTATCGAACACACGTGATCACCGACTTACCCACCGACCTTGCTTGCATCGCGAGCCACTTTGTACTAATCCTCATCGCATCGCGATCCACTGTTTCCAAAAAATTCCAGTTTCATCCGCCCTAGAGAATTCTAGGGTATTCTTTACCCTTCTATAAATTTCTTAACTATTCTAGGGTATCTAGAGTATTCTAGAGGCTTCTTAGGCTATTCTTGATGATTTCTATCTCCTTTATAGGATTTCTGGGTCCTATCTAAACCCATTTTATCCCTAATTAAGGTTTTTAATACTCATTTATTACTCAATTACCAATCTAATTATAGTTAAAATATTATTTATGATTATCCAGAAATCAGGATGTTACATAGTGCACTCCCTACATCAAATCACATCCTAAACCTTGATATGATGCATCACAAAACATCTTAAACTATCCTATATCATGCCTTAATAAAACTAACATCGATAGAGTAGTTCCTTTCATGAATTCTTAAATGTCTAAAAGGATAGGTTGTTACTCTAACTCCCTGCATCAACACACATCCTAAACATTGATACAATGCATCACAAAACACCTTAAAATGTCATAAAGGATTAGGTAAAACTAACACTAGTGATGTGGTCAACCTCATATATTTCTAAGCACACGAAAGAGGTACCTTTCCTCATCAATTGCGTCACAAGTAACACAATTTTCGAGAATCATTCTATAAACCTCCAGTAATAACTAACTAACCCAAGGAAACTCCTAACCTCACTCACCGTCTTAGGTTTTTCCCATTGAACCATTGCTTCCACCTTAGAAGGATCTGCATCTATACCATCCCTATTGATCACATGTCCTAAAAAATGAATTCTTCTAATCAAAATTCACACTTCAAAAGCTCCACATAAAGCTACCTATCCTTCAAAACTTGAAGTACAATATGAAGATGCTCCCTATGTTCTTCTCTATTAGGAGAATAGATCATAATATCATTAATATACATCACCACAAACTTATCCAAGAGTAGTCGGAATATCATGTTTATGTAATGAACACAACAAGAGCATTGGTTACACCAAATGACATAACCGAGTGATCGTAGTGTCCATATCGGGACCTAGAAACAGTCTTCAATATATTTTCCTTCTTCACGATAATCTGATGATAACCCGGTCTCAGATCTATCTTAGAGAACGCTATCGATCCTTTTAGCTGATCCATGAGGTCATATATCCTAGGAAAAAGGTACATACATCACCTTGTTCAATTTTTCTATAATCTACACATAGCCTAGAGGTTCCATCTTTCTTCTTTTCAAAGAAAACTAGAGCTCCCCGCGGTGAAACATTGGGTCTAATAAACTCCTTCTTCAACATAGCATCACATGTTTCTTCAACTCAACTAACTCTATTGGAGACATCCTATAAGTTGCTATCGAGATAGGTCCAATACGATAGGTAATACGAGAAGAGGCTCTCGTGATGCACAAACACTGTTTTGAAGCTGTTGAAAGAACTTCTAGGGATATCCTTCGATTCTTCAATAATAGTCTAAACTTTCTTTTTGGAGGAAAAGTAGTCGTTTTGGGGGGTGACTTTAGACAAATTCTTTCTATGATAGAAAAAGGAACAAGACAAGACATTGTATATGCCACCATTAATTCATCTCACCTATGGTCATTTTGTGAAGTTTTAACGTTAACTAAGAACACGAGGCTTCAAACTGGATCTTTAGATTCTGATGTGAACCAAATGAAGTAGTTTTCATATTGGTTGTTTAGTACTGGAGAAAGAACTGTTGGCAAAGACAATGAAAGCTTAGTTGTTTGTCAAAATTCTCTAGGGACATTTGGTATATATCAACCCAAATGGATACTGAAAGCGACAAACAAATGGATAACACTGAAAATGTGAAACATGTGTTAGCTACCAAACTTTCCATTGTGCACTAGTTAGAGATACTCGTGATTAATTCACGGGTGCACAAAATATCTGAGAAGAGAAAAAAAGGCGGGAAAATAGTTTTTAGCGGATGGATGAACTTTCGCCACGTGTCACTATTGTAGTTAACTTTTTTTAAAATAGATAATAGATACCATACTGACTTTGTAAGTATCGATTGAACTGAAGGAATATTGGTCTTTCAATTTTGAATAATAAATATTTAGGATGAGTTTTTGTTGACAATTATTGTCTTACCTTCTTCCAAAAGAATGCCATTATTGTTTTCAATGGATTACTATAATACATTGCAAATTCGGTCAAACTTTGTGATCCTTTTAGTAATGAGTTTGAATTTAGTGTTAACAAGAAAAAAGTGAGTATTTAGAATAGAGTTGGCATCAGATTGAGATTGTATACAATCTGCCATTAGATGGATGACTGCATTATATCGTAGTTCTAATGAATTTCTGATTAAGGTAAAAGATAAGATGCTGAAAAAAGTTGATTACCCAATACCTCCTAAAAAGTACAATATTGGTGGTAAAATACTCAGATATCTCTCGTTGGCGATGATGACGAAGAGGATATTAAACAACTAGTTCAAGTTCAAGATTCTTTCTTTCATTCCTTGGAGAAGAGATTATGCACATCAGACATAAATTTTGATTCATTGGTGTGTATTTGTTTTAACACACTTCGTGTTTTTCAATATTAATGTTAAGAAGCAAGCAAATCAAATATGGAGAATTTAATGTTATTTGTTGTTCTTCTATGCATATTTTGTCATTATGTTTCTGTGAAATTGCTTTGTCACATAAATTATTGGAATGTAATTTGGTGGATGCAAATTGAAAAAAATATGTTTGACGTCTTAGTTGGGTGACTCAATCATAAAACTACTGATATCTTACAAGTGGATGAGACAAGTTTTAAAAGAAAATGGTGGTAAAGGAATGAGATGTTATACGTCTTGGTGTATCAAAGAATGATGAAACCATGATTTTCTTTGTGTTAGCTAAATACGGAGTGGTGATGGTGATGATTTTTTTTGTCTTTTCCACAATGGCGGCTGTCCTGCTCTCACAGAGGCTGAAATGGTTTTCTGTCAACCGCACATAAATTTATATGTACTTACTTTGCTTTATCTGTTTAGGAACTCTTTTATTTTATTATAAACTATAAGTTTACGAATTATGTTATCTAAATTAGTCATCAAATTGAATTTAAAATTATCTATTATATACTCTTATTATATGTCTTCATTGTTTTAATATTTGTCTTAATCGACCATTGTTTAGCATTGATATTCGATCAATTTTACATGTTATTGGTTGTTTTTTTGTTATACAACTTTCATCTCATTTAAGCTGTTCAAAAAGTGTTATGCCTTGTACTAATTCAAAATAAATTTGTTTAAAAGTTAAAATTAGACTACGATCGGACAACCCTTTTTTATGTTTGTGTGTAGGCATCAAAATAATGAGTCGATATCCTCTCAATTTCTAAAAAAAAAATGGACAATTTTATTAATATAATTTTGGCTGTGTAAAGGATATAAAGTCACACATTTTTAGAATTGATGACATTTATTGGACATTTATTAACTCAAAACCATTGTAACGAGGAAGTCAATTTCTTTTGAGAAATTGAGAAGATGTCTGCTCCAAAATAGTAAGAGGCATGACTAATTGAAGAATTATGTGCCAATTAAGACTATATTAAGGCTCTGTTTGGTAAGGTCATTTTGCGAGCTTATAGCGAATAGCTTATAGTGGATAAGCTTGTAGAAGGTGTTTGGTACATTAGCTTATAGCGTTTTTTTACTAGCTTATAGCGTTTTTTCAAACGCTACTACAAGTAGCATTTGAGCTTATAGCTTATAGTATTTTATTTTTTCTCTCATTTTTACCCTTATTACTTTAATTAAATTCCTTGTTTATCCTCTATTAAATTATTAACCAATGTATTCTCTCTCACGTTTATTACAAATGTCCTTTTATGTCATTTTATATTTATCAGTTAGTTCATCCACTAATTTTATCAAACACTTTAAATTCAATCTGCTAGCTTATTTGCTATCAGCTATCCACTATAAGCTCAACCACTATCCGCTATTTTTTACCAAACAGAGCATAAAACTAATCCATCTTTTAAAAAAATGTTGATCTTGCCTTAAGCAAAATAATAAAAAAAAGGCATACTTGAATAACAATGATAACAATAATGACAATAATTTATTATAATCCGAGGTATCTATCTAAGATAAAGTATAATTTTTTTTTTTTATAATTAAGATAAAATATAATTTATATGAAAGTTTAACGATAACAACATTAAAATTACAGATCAAATTATATATCTGGTGCATCTGCATTGCGATGCATGAGTACACACAATAGTTATTATTATATTCCTTTCGGTCTTTTTTATAAGGAACAAACTAGTCTATTTTCTTGTTACTAATTATAAGAAACAACATCAATTTTTAAAAGTATTAAATACTAAATTTCCATTTAAACACTTATTTATGGTGAGACTTATATTAATGAGATAAATCTATTTCCTATACAAGTGAGTTGGTTAATAAAAAAGGTACTACCTCTGTTTCTATTTATAAGCCCCTTTTAGAGAGAAAAAATGTTTCTTTTTATAATCCCCTTTACAATTTACAGGATGTATTAATTATTTTTTTCCAAAAATATCCATAATCAATGTTAATAGTCTTGTCTCAGGAGATGACAAGCCACACTATAATCAATGTAAATGAAGGGTAAATAACAAAAAACATACACATTATTGACAAATTTAATTAGACTAACTACTTTTCTTAATAAGCATATTTTTGTCTAAAAGGGCTTATAAATAGAAACGGAGGTAGTAATTTTGAAACAAATTTAATCTTTAGAAGTATTAATTAGAAAAAACCATTTTCAATGTTTTTTCCTGTATGTGTTAATTAGAGTTTTGTTTCTTATAATTATGATATAATTAAGATGAAAAGAATATTATTATATTATTTACTGAGATTTTTTGTCTGACGTGGAAATTGTCTGACAAACCCAAAACGAAACAATTTTTTTTTTCAAACGATGCATGTTCTACAAGTTAACACGGTAATCTCGTCAAATAAGGGGTTTCGTGTTGGGAATCAGTATCCTGTCAAGAAATCAACTTAGCAACGTGAGGCCAAGAATTTTGCCAGAATCACTGCGAGGCTCAACTTGGCTGTTATGCCAGGGCCTCACGTCGAAGTGACGGTTAAGAGAATAGAGAGTGAAAATGGTTTTAATGGAAGTTTGAGAAATGGAAGTGAGATGGAACACGATAGTGAAAACGATGAAGACAGAGTGCGATTGTTTTTAGTTGTTTTGTGTTTTGAGAGACTGAAAGTAAATGAAAAAGCGTGTAAAATTGGGCAGAAGGTAAATTGCATGAAACGTAAAGAACGTTTAAAAGAAAAGTGTAGAGAGTTTAAATGTGCTTGAAAATTAAAGTGTAGAAAAGGTAAAGTGTGGGAAGATAAATTTGCAGGAAACGTAAATGGCTGAAATGTTAAATTGCATTGAAAGAAAAGGTGGAAGGTATACTTGATCTCAGTTCCGCGAATCTGTTGTGTGTTGACATGTAGGGAATTCAATCAAGTATCCAACCCATAATACATTGTTCGGCCTCCTATTTATAGAAGAATGTAAAAATAACTAACATACTATCTGCTTGACACGTGTACAGTGGAAATGTCTTACAGTTACATTGTATTTACTATATTCGACATTTCCTAGTTTAGGTAACTAACTACGCTAACAAGCACCGGGCTAGTCTCGACATGTCTTCGCTGGCTTCGACAGTGCTTCATTCACCAAGACAGGTCAGTTTGACCCTTTTCGACACTTCATCTTCATTTTACTAAGTCTTCAAAGCCTGGTGGAAACTTTGACCATTCTTTACTTGTGTGCTTAGGCAAAGCCTGCCAGTTTTGGACACTTCATGCGGATCGTCGAATTATGACCCAGTCTTCTAGAATTGTGTTTTTGTTTTCTTTTCTGGAATTGTGCTCTTGGCTTCATTGAACCTTGGTGCATCGTCGAGAATCCAAATTGTAAATTTGGCACCCAACAAATGCCCCCAAGTTTTGGTTTTCGACGGCCAGGAGAAAGATCAAAACTTAGTGGTTTCCGAATTTTTCGCATAACTGCCACCCATTAACTCCATCACTTCTGTCCCATCAACACGTTTCCTAACGTAGTGAGTTCATGATGGTCTAAATGGATTACGTTAAACCAACGCCTTTATATAGCCTTTCATTCATGGCATGACAAGATCTCATGATCTTGGCCCCCTGATGGTGATCGAGTCTGTGAAGTTGAATTTTTATCTCAAACTTTTCATCTAGTTCCATCACCATCATCCTTCAATCTGGCTCGACAGATGAAGATGCAATGGTTTGGTGACATTCTGAGTTTCTTCATCCGGTCAATTCCAGCTTCCAAGAACAAATAATGCTCCAAACAATGAATAGCCTAGTAATTTAGAAATAGTGTTATTTCTGTATTTCCAAGCTAATGACCAATTCGACAATGTATTTGTATATTGCCAAATGGCTTATGATTAAAGAATTATTTTTATTTTATGTCTGGATTTTTACTTCGTACATTGTCGGCCTATATGGCTTCAAATACTTGCCATTAATGGACTTAATCCTTAAACCAGAATTTACATCGACAAGTGCATAAGTATTGCCAGGATAAACTAGCATAATTTTGAATGGTCCTTGCCATTTGGGAGACTATTTGCCTAATTCTCGACAAGCTTTATCCATGGGCAGAATGACTTTCCAAACCAAATCATTGACATTAAAGGATTTGTACTTCATTTTACTGTCATAAAATTTGGTCATTCTTTCTTTTTGTCTCACCAAGTTTTCCAACGTAATCAACCTCTCATCATGCAATTCTTTAAGTTTGTCGAACATTGAATTCCAATATTGTTCAACAGGCAGATCATCTTGCCTTAATATACGAATTGATTCAAGGCTAATTTCGATAGGCAACATTGCATCATGTCCATATACCAATTTATACGGTGTAGTGCCTATTGATTCTCTTGGTGAATTCCTACATGCCCATAAGATTTGCTCAAGTGTGTTATGCTAACTTCTGGGATACCTTCCAACATGCATTTTTATTAAACCAATTATGATCTTGTTCGTGGCCTCAACTTGACCATTTGCTTGAGCATAATATGGAGCGGATGTGAGCATTTTGATTCCCCTTGACTCATCATAATTTGACAATCTTTGACCAATAAACACTGACCCTTGGTCAGTTGTTAGTTTTGAGGTATGCCAAATCGATAAACTATGTGCCTCTTGACGAAGTCAATAACATCCTGTTGGGCGACTTCTTTCAAGGCAACAACATCAACCACTTGGTGAAATAATCAACACCTATCAAGATGTACTTATATCCCTTTGATGAAGTGGGATGAATTTGGCCAATGATATCTAATGCCCAACCTCTAAATGGCCAAGGCTTGACAATATAATGTAATTCACTGGCATGAACATTTTGTATATGGCCATGTCTTTGACACTCTTCATAAGACTTGGCAAACATGATACAATCCCTTACCAATGTTGGCCAATAATACCATTGACGTCTTAAGATCCACTTTATTTTGTCACCTGCCTGATGTGCTCCACAAATTCATCATGGACTTCAGACAAAGCCAAATAAGCTTCTTCTTGTCTTAGACAAGTTTCCAGATTGCCATCGACTGATTTCCTATATAATGCTCTAGCCAATAGCACAAATTTTGATGCTTGTACCTGAGTTTCCTATCAACATTTTGACTAGGATCCTCCAAGTATTGTATTATTGGCTTTCTCTAATCATTTTGTGTTGATTGGTCAACCTGTAAAACATCCCTTTCTTTTAAAGGATAAAGGAGTTATCTAAGTTCCGCCAAATCGTTCAAGACTTCTGGTGACATTTTATAACCAGAGGTTATTTGAGCTAAGTCATTTGCCCACTGATTCAACTCCATTGGGATGTGTTTGACAATCACATTGTCAAACTTCTTCAATAACTTGGTCGCCACTGCACAATATTTGACTAAGCTATGGCTTACGCATTTATATACTTGGGTCAATTGTCGAATCATAAGTAGTGAATCCCCAAATATATGAACACTACGTGCTTTTAATTCCAACAGTATTTCTAGTCCAACAATTAAGGCTTCGTATTCAGCCTCATTATTTGAACAGACATACTTAAGTTCAAACATGAACTTGGTTGGAATTTCTTGTGGGGATACTATTAAGATCCCAACTCTAGCACCAATTTGATGCCTTGAACCATCAAAGTACAAGCGTCAGGGTTTGAGTTCGACAAACTCCACAGGATTGACCACCTCCAAAGATGGGTGATCTACCAATAAATCTGATATTGCTTAGCCCTTGACAGCTTTCATTGGAACATATTGTAATGAGAATTCAGACAAAGCAAGTGTCCATTTTCCTATTTTTCTATTAAGAACAGGCTTAGACAACATATACTTTATTACATTTGTTTTAGACATAACCATTACATTGCAAGGCATCATATAATACTTGAGTTTTGTACATGAAAAATACAATGCTAAACATAACTTTTCTATGGCACTATATCTGCTTTCAACAACATTAAGAACTCTACTAAGAAAATAAACGACTCTTTCAACATTGTTTTCAGCTTCCTGAGCCAGTAAACTATCCATAGTATCTTCTGACGCCGAAATGTACAACTTCTACGGTCTACTGGTGACATCATGACCGGTGGATTTATCACGTATTACTTGAATTGGTCGAAGGCCTCTTGATGACAAGGCTCCCACACGAACTCTTATTCTGCCTTCAACTTTGAACGTGAACACAAGAAGGGGGTTGAATTGTGTTCAAAACTTTTAGCAAACTTTAAGTTAAAAACACTTTTGAACTCTTGATTTTAAATCTGTAAGTTATCGGATGCTGGAGAATGACAAGATGTTGGGATTGAAGTTTTAAGAAAACTTGTTTTTCTTTGCAAGATAAGAATAAATGTAAAGCAGTAAAGCAAAAGACACAGAGATTTATACTAGTTTACCATCAATCTGGTAGCTATGTCTATTCCCTTCGTTCCTGAAGGATTTCCACTATAATCAATTGATTACAAATTCCTTAAGAGTATTCTACTGTCACAAACTTGACAATACTCATAACTTCTCAAAACGACTCAATACGTTCGAGCTTTTGAGGAACAAAGCCTTAACTAGGCAGAACAACTTTTACAAAGTAATACTCTTTTGAATACAATCAAATAACTCTCACATAGAGGATGAAAAGATTAAGCACAAAAATAAATAACTTTATAAAAAAAAGAATATCAGACGATGAGGTTCAGTTTTTGGTGTCCATAAACTTAGCATGAAACTTGATTGCTCACTTGAGTAATGGCTCTTTCAGAATGTAGTTTCTAGTAGTTTTTGGCGACCTTCTTCAATGAATACCTTGGGGTATTTATAGGAGTCTCTGAGGGGTATTACCATTGTAGTAAATTTCAGCTTCATATCATTGAGTGGGGTAATTTGAAATGCTGTCCTTTTCTTCCTTTCTAGAGAATATCAGAATAGTACACATTAACGTTTTTGTACTATTTGCTTTTCACAATTGCCTTGTACGAATTTTGTCTTATACTAAAGGTGTCACCTTTGATACCTTGTACATCAAAATGAGCGCATAAAATAAAATTCGAACTCTGTTCCAAATAGCTAATGTAGGAGAGCATAAACGTGACCATCACGTGCTTTATTAATAAATCAGATGCTTGCTCAGAATAATGGACGGACGCTCGCAGCAATTGAGTAATCCACGTGTCAAAGAATAACATTACCGGACGCTCGCTATACACAAGACGCTGAAGTGAACCGGATGCTGACACACATGGAATGCATTCAATTTCTTGTAAATTTCTCCTTCTTGCTTAGTGACTTATAAAGCGTAAACAATTTTAATACCTGCACACTTTAAGACTTATTAGAAGATAATTTGTTCACTTGCAAGTATTTTGTTATCATCAAAATTAATGAGGGTCTAAACTTCTCAATCGTTTAGGTTCCAACAATCTCCCCCTTTTTGATGATGACAAATATCCAAGGTTGATGAACAATTTAATTTCAAAAAAAAAAAAAATCAACGGTCTCCCCCTGATTTCAACAACTCAGATAAAATTAAATAATTCAGGTATTAGAAATATTTTTAATGATTAGAGCATTGTGATCATAAAAGGCATATAAGTATCAGAGCATATATTCAATTAAACGATGAGAACGGATGCTGAGATCATTATACCAATACTGAATATACTCAAACAATTTTCGAGATCAGATGATGAAATTCATTGTACCAATTATAATAAAATTGTGCCAGCAAATGATTAATGATTATCAGAGCACAAGACAATGAATATCAATGAGTATCAGAACAACAAATTACATACAATGAATATGTTATGAAATGATTTATGCATGACATGTGTGATACTTCAGTGTGTTCATCAGACTTTCAACGTGTTCATCAGACCTTTCTGTTACTCCCCCCTTTGTCATCAGATAATAAGAGTGTAAAACACATCGTAATCAAAACAGTAAGTAATAATACCGAAAAATTTTGAAGAGAAAGGTCAGATCAAATAAATTTGTACAAAAAAATAGATAATTGTACCAAAAATTAACACACAATTAAAATATTTGAAATAAAACAAAGTGTTTTTAGGGGTTTTGTGGAGGAGGCAGAATTTGATTGAGGCGTTCCATAAGAAGGTTCACAATACTTTCCAGCTGGTTCACCTTCTGATTTATAGCCATGATAGCTTCAAATTCAGCTCCAGGCAAGATGACAACATCATTTGCAGCAGAAGGAGCAGGAGCAGCTTCTGGAACAGGTTCAACAATAATAGCTCGTTGAGATTCTAGCTTCTGGTGCTCTACTAGCACTGCCTGTGACAGACTCAGTTTCAAATTCTTTCTTTCCTTGACCCTCTGAAAGGCACCATCATTTGGTAAGCTCCATTTGATGATTTTTCCCAGCTTCTGTTTCTGAATTTTCATAGCCCATTCCCATCTTTGCGCAATCTCTTCAGGGTAAAGCATACGCAGAAAGATAGTTTCCCTGTGCTTAAGCATATCTTCAACATATGCATCAAATTTTGCAAAAGCATTTTCTCCATAATTGCTTCTTATAAAATCTCCCATTCCATAAAAAATGAAGATAAGTCCTTCATTTTTAGCCAGGTACAGCCTATGCAAATTCTTCCTATCATCTTCTTCAATATTGAGAGGCCTAAAGTGAGGTAGAATGGCTTTGTCTTTCCAAGACATAGTCATTTTACTCCAACTGAATCCAATATCAAAGTGTTTGCATATAACAACCCATTGGTCTTCAATTTTCATAACACTTAGAGGCCTAATAACAGAACACATAAACATGTCATCAAAATGAACAACAACAAGGTTTGTGTCTGTTACCCTGCTGATAGAGCCAACAATAGGGATTGCCTTTTCTGCGTTACAGCAACCAGAAGAACCAGTTCTCCAATCATCTCCTTTGAGGAGTTCAAATACACACGCCGAGCATGGTCTTCAGATAGCTTCTTAACCGAAAGCTCAGAGAATGCTTTGACATTGTATTTCTTAGGAGCTTCCTCATACTCCTTGATACCAATAGATGTTGGAAGTTTACCAAGAGCTGGTTCCTTCCTTTTACCAGGGATAGACCAGGGTAGCCACCTTTGCCTATCAGGCACAATCTTTACAGGTGCTGAGGAGGGATATTTGTTCAGATAAACCAGTTCCATCTTCTTCATTTCAAGATAGTGAGCCATGAATGACTTTTCATCATTCGTGATCCATCTTCTGCATTCCTTCAGAGTGAGAGGTTCATGTTGTGGCAGAACATGAGGAAGATCAACAGAAAAAGGAATAATTCCTCTATTTGAAAGAGGTCTTAACCTTCCACCAAATGACCTTTCCACTTTCTCACTATCTTCAGAGACAGTGAGGCTTGAACGAGGGGCAATCTCCAGTCTTGCAACCCCAGAAGTAAATGTCTTCAAGTGCCACAGAGAAGGGTGATCACAGATGAAATGATACACTTCTTCTCTTTCAAACCGTGGTTTGTTTATAGATGACACATATTTCTTGGCACCATGGTAGTCGGTAGGTTTGAGAGTCAGAGACAGTGGGAGAGGGGAAGTCACATTGACTTTGTATGTTTTGGCTTGGTTTGGAAGGATTTTGAAGAGTAGGTTGAAAGGGTGAGAGTGGAATGATGAAATGTATGTAGTGAGGGATGTGTTTGATGAGGGTTGTGGTGAGGGAAATGTAAATGTTCTGGACTTTGTGGTTAATTGGGAGGTTTGTGGTTGGTTGATAGATTTATGGGTGTGTTTGTGGTGATAAAACAGAGAGTGGTGGTGCATAAATAGTGTCATCAGAACCAAAGGTAGTAATGGAATCATCAATGGTAAAATCTAGTACCTTTGCGTTAAGCTCAGAGTGCCTAACCAATCTCTTTCTTTTTCCTTGTGGGGCAGCTACAGGAAGAGGAGGTGGATGAACTTTGACGCTGAAATAGACTTTTCAGCTTCTGCCTTTCTCCTTTTCTCCATAATGCTTCTGATGGGGACTCAGTCCGCATCATCTTCTGGATCATCTCTCCTTTTAAGTGCAGGAGGCAGTTTCTGCTTCTTGCTTCTTCTCTCCCTTGCTGGAGACTCACCAGTTATCTTCACACCAGATACTGAACTTCTGGTGGGTTTTGTTTCAGCTTCTTTACTAACTTTAGTTTATGTTCCTTCTCCTTGTTCCTTTTACACCTTCTTGATCATATCAGCATTGATCAATCTCATTCTCACCAAGCTATTGACTCCAAAAATCTCAGGACGAACAATAGCACCAATTCCAAAATGCTTATCTCTTTCTTCTTTGTTTATCAAGGCACTAAGCCTTCTCGCAATTCCATCCTTAACCATCATTGTAGTAAGAAGAACTCCATAAGGAATAACCTTGATGTTGTTCTTCTTGTCAGCAGAACCCTTTCTTGAACCAACAAGCGCATTGACAATATTGTTGAAAATCAACCTGGGCAAGTTGATTTTGTGACCAGTCATATAATTTCTCATAATGAACTTCTGCTCATAGTTCACTATGTCACTTGACCCAATCTCCAGAATAACATTCTTAGCGATAATTTTGTGTAGAACTCTGTAATGAGTTTTCAGATCCTTGGCAGAGGGAGTTACATCATTTTCCTTCTACTGGCGATAGTTCTCGAACAGAGTCTCGTCAACATTTTCCATTCCTCTGAAAGCGTCTTCCCAACCAGCATAGTAACTAATGCCTTCACAGGGGCACTTAACTGTATCATCGATGGTGTTTATAGTGAACACCAACTTGAAACCTCTGACAGACCTTCAACTATTCCACCCGGAAGCATATGAACGTTTCCCCAGACTTCCTTGATAGCATTAACCATAACATCAACAGGTTCCCAAAGGAAGTAGTTTTTTCACCCCAGATTCGTCAAACCTTCATCTAAATCAAACCCATAAAGCTTGAAACTTTTCAAGTCGATTCTGTTCTCAGTCAAGACTTTTGCTTCTGTCATGGTGTCGAAAATACCAGCGTATTGTCCGACCTTAACATCAGTTATGGTTGCATTTGGAGAATAGGTGATGGAGGTTTAGGGTTTTAGAGAAATCACACATAGAGAGAGAGAGCAGTTTTCGCAGACAAAAATAGAGTGAGTGTGTAGCAAAAGAGGTGGAGTAGTGGGAAAGTTTTGATAAAATAGTACAGTTATTTTTTCAACAACAAAAAAAACCTCTTCACATTTCCTCTGAATAAAAAAATAAATCAAAAAGAAAATAAAGTAAAGATATCCCTTTTCATTAAATACAGTTGCCAAAATGATGTTAAAATCAAGAAAAAGATTTTATTGAAAACCTAAATAATCATGACATAGGTTAAGTGTGATGAAAGTCCCACACGCGCTTGACACGTGTGTGCACAGATGCACGCAAACGATTTCACCGGACGCTGAGTTATGTGATGTGAATGACATATCATATGTGTACACGTTTGAATGTTTATGTCATACCGGATGCTGAATGATGCATATCATAAGATGCTGAGATTAATCATTCTTATATAAGATGAAAATTTAAGTTTCTTCTTATAAAATTGAATCTATCTTCAGCAAGGGGTTTTGTAAAGATGTCAACCCACTGATGATCAGTGTCTACAAATTTTATTTCAAGAATACACTTTTGAATATAGTCTCTTATGAAGTGATGTTTAATCTCAATGTGCTTTGCTCTAGAATGCAATATTTGATTCTTAGTAAAACAAATTGCAGATGTATTGTCACAAAAAATAGGAATGTTACTCTCTTTTATCAAGTAGTCTTCAAGTTGATATTTCATTCACTGAAGTTGAGAGCTTTAACTTGCTGCTGAGATGTATTCAGCCTCTGTTGTTGAGAGTGCAATTGTGCTTTGTCTTTTGCTTGACCAAGACACAAGATTTGCTCCAAGGAATTGGCAGCCTCCACTTGTGCTCTTTCTTTCAATTTGGTCTCCAGCAAAGTCAGCATCACAGAAACCTTATAACTTGTAATCTTTTGATTTCTTATAAAGCAAACCAAGATTAGTAGATCCTTGCAAATATCTAAATATTCTTTTAACAGCACTCAAGTGTGATTCTCTAGGATCAGATTGAAATCTAGCATACAGGCAGACGATGTACATAATATCAGGTCTTGAAGCAGTAAGATAAAGTAGAGATCCAAGGATAATTTGATGTATATAAATACCATCATTGCATTGCTTAATTTGAATTCCAAGGAAAAACTTCAATTCTCCCATCATGCTCATTTCAAATTCAGCCTGCATTAGCTTTGAAAATTCTTTGCAAAGGCTTTCATTAGTAGCTCCAAATATAATATCATCAACATAATTTGAACAAGTATAAAATGCTTGTTGGATGTTTTTCTAAATAGAGTAGTGTCTACTTGACCTTTGATAAAACTGTTTTCCATTAAAAAGGAACTCAGTCTATCATACCAAGCTCGAGGAGCTTGCTTAAGACTATACAGAGCCTTTTTAAGCTTAAAAACACGTTCTAGAAATTCAATATCTTCAAAACCAGGAGGTTGTTTTACATAGTCTTTCTCAGTTATAAAACCATTTAAGAAAGCGCTTTTCACATCCATTTGATAAAGAATTATCTCATGGTGTGCAGCAAATGAAAGCAAAATGCGAATAGCTTCTAACCTTGCAACAAATACAAAAGTTTCTGTAAAATCAATACCTACTTCTTGTGAGTAACCTTGAGCAACTAATCTTGCTTTGTTTCTCACTACCTTACCATCTTCATCAAGCTTGTTTCTAAATACCCATTTGGTACCAATAGGTTGCTTATCTTCTGGTAGAGTGACTAATTTCCACGCGTCATTTCTTTGGAACTGATTCAACTCTTCTTGCATAGCCAGAATCCAACCTTCATCTTCTAATGCTTGATCAATCGCCTTAGGTTCCATTTCAGAGAGAAGTGCAATATCTGAATGCTCTTTGAAAGAGGATCTGGTTCTTACTCTATCTCCAGGTTCTCCTATGATTTGATCCTTAGGATGATTGATTTTGTATCTCTAACACTTTCTGGTTTCAGCTTCCGCTTGAATAGAATTCTGTGTCTGGTCACCACTAGATGCTGAAGATGCAGGTTCATTGTTTGTTGTACCATCAATATTTAAATATGAAAATAATTCATCTAGCTTTGACATGACAGTGTCAGGCTTCTTGTCATTAAACTTGACATATCAAAGTTTCTTTATTGTATATTCTAAAAGCTTTAGATCTTTTAGAGTATCCCAAAAAGATATCTTTGTCAGCTTTGGAATCAAACTTACTAAGTTGATCCTTTGAATTCAGAATATAATATATACAACCAAAGGGATGCAAATAAGATATGTTTGGTTTTCTACCTTTCCACAGTTCATATGGAGTCTTCTACAAAATAGGTCTAATAAGAATTCTATTTTCAATATAGCAAGCAGTGTTTACTGCTTCTGCCCAAAAATGTTTTGCAATATCAGCTTCATTGATCATGGTCCTGGCCATTTCTTGGAGGGACCTATTTTTCCTTTCTACAACACCATTTTGTTGTGGTTTTTAGGAGAAGAGAAATTGTGGGAGATGCCTGAATGTGAACACAAGAAGGGGGTTGAATTGTGTTAAAAAACTTTTCGCAATCTATGTGTAAAAACTTCAAAATAAGTTGTTCAAAACTGTTTTGTATATCGGATGCAGAGAATTAAACAGGACCGGATGCAGAAACTTAAACAGTTTATAAAAATTTGTTTTACTGAGTAAGGTAGAGATAAATAATGTAAAGCAGTAAAGGATGAGACTCAGAGATTTATACTAGTTCACCACCAACTGGTAGTTACGTCTAGTCCCTTCGTTCTTGAAGGATTTTCCACTATAATCAGCTGATTACAATTTCCTCAAGAGTATTCTTCTGTCACAAACTTGACAATACTCTCAACTTCTCAAAACGACTCAGTACAGTCGAGCCTTTGAGGAACAGAGCCTTAATTAGGCCAAATACAGTTTTACAAAAGAGATTATGATTTTGATAACAATCGAAATAACTCTCACAGAGAGGATGAAAAGATTAAACTCAAAACAGAATAGCTTTCTAAAAGAAAGTATAAGACGCTGAGTTCAGTTCAATGTAGACCAGAAACTTGGCACGAAGCTTGATTTCACACTTGAGTAATATTGCTTTCAGAATGAAGTTTCTTCACAGTTTCTCTGCCTGTTCTTCAATGAATACCTTGGGGTATTTATAGGAGTCTTCAAGGGTATTACCGCTATAAAGAAAATATCTCCTTGCTATTGAGTGAGGTAATTTGAAATGTAGTCCTTTTCATCCTTTCCAGAGAATATCGTAATAGTACACATTACCGCCAGATTATCTGCAATTTGCAATTGCCTTGTACGATTTTTGTCTTATGTTAAAGGTGTCACCTTTGCTTCCTCGTACATCAAAATGAGCGCACAAAATCAAATTCGAATTCCGTTCCAGAACAGTCTGAGGTTGAGAGCAAAAACGTGATCACCACGTGCTTCATTAAAGAGATCAGGCCGCTCGTAATGCGAGAGGGCGGGCCTTCGTGGCAATTGAGTGTTCCACGTGTCAAGAAGTCACACTGTTGGACGCTTACTGGTAACAAGACGCTGAAGTGGATTCGGATGCTGACACTAGTGGATTGTATTCAATTCTTTTGTATATTTCTTCTTCTTTCTTGAGTGAATTGTACATATATAAATGAAGCTTTGATACCTGTACACTCAAAGATATGTTAGAGGATAAATTGTTCTCTTGAGAAATATTTTGTTATCATCAAAATTAATGAGGGTCTAAACTTCTCAATCGTTTAGGTTCCAACAATCTCCCCCTTTTTGATGATGACAAATATCTAAGGTTGATAAACAATTTAATTTCAAAATAACATTAAAGGTCTCCCCCTGACTTTAACACTATTGATGTATAAGACAATTCTAGTATTAAGGCGATTGTTGATAAACAAATTCATTTAAGTGATCGCAAAAATACATAGATGAATCAGAGCATATTTTTAACAAGGTGAGATTGGATGATGATTTTCATTTTATCAAAAAGATTTTCATATTACCAACTTTATTGATCATTGTTAGATTATTGGGTCAATGAATATCAATGCAGTTAATAGATATTAGAGCAATGAATAACCATACAAATGCTATGTATGAAATGATATGCATGATAAATTCAGTTTTTGTGTATTCATCGGACGATGAATTTGTTAATCAGACTCTCACGTGTTCATCAGACCTTTCTTTTACTCCCCCTTTTGTCATCAGACAAAAAGAGTGTAAAGCACATCATAGTCAAAAAGATGGCTTAGAAAAATTTGAATGTATATAAACAAATAATCAGATAAAGGCATGTATAGTCAGATAATCAGAAAAACACTGAATATATATATAAAAAAAAATAAGATAGTACTTAAAAAAAATTATATCACAAAAAAAATTTAAGGGTTTGGTGGTGAAGGAGGGATGTTAAGACTTTCATAAAGAAGTTTCAGTGCATTCTCCAGCTGAGTGACTTTCAGATTAGTAGCCTTCATTTCTTCAAACTCTGCTTTAGGAATGGTGACCATTTCAACTGCAGGAGTAGAAGTAGAAGGTCCAAACCGTGCAGGTTTCATCTTCTGATGCTTTGCTAGCACCCAGTTGAAAAGCTTCAATCTCAAGTCCTTCTTTTGTTGAGCCTTTTGAAAGAATGCATCATTTGGTATAAACCATTTGATGAGACTTCCAAGTTTCCTCTGCTCAGATTCTGACTGAATTCTTCTCCTTTTCTCCACCTCTTCTGGATACAGCAAATCCATGAAGACCGCTTTCCTATGCGTACATCGCCGACAGTGAAAGCCTCAAACTTATTTCCAGCTTCTTCTCCCCATATCCTTCTGATGAATTCACTCAATGCTTCAGAAGCAAAAGAGATTCCTTCATTTTCTGCCAGGTACAATCCTCTCAGATTTTCCCTGTCATCTTCTGTAAGCACCAGGGGGACGAGGCATGGTAACAAGGCTTTGTCTTTCCATGTTTTTGACCATTGACTCCAAGTGAATCCAATGTCAAAGTGCTTTGTCACTGCAGCCCATTGGACATAAGTCTTCATGCAGTCGTATGGTCTAATTACTGAGCATCTGAACATATCATCGAAGTAAACTGTTCCCAAATTGATGTCAGTAATTCTGCTGATTGTGCCAACTGTTGGAATAGTGGCCTTCTCGGCATTGCAGCAGTTTGAGGAGCCAGTTCTCCATTCATCTTCCTTCATAGAATTCAGGTAAAACGTTCTGGCATGATCCTCAGAGATCTTGGCAATCGGAAGCTTAGAGAATTCCTTAAGATTGTACTTCTTGGGAGCCTTCTCATACTCCGTGAGCCCGATCTTGCTGAATGGCTGCTTGCCAGGAGCAGGTTCTTTCCTTTTCCTAGGGATATACCAAGGTAGCCACCTTTGTCTGCATGCAGTACAATCTTCATCACATGTATGACGGATCCCTGAACTGTCTGATTACTTCAATCTTCTTCATCTCAAGACAGTGTGCCATGAAGGCAGCTTCTTCATCTATGATCCACCTTCCGCATTCTTCCAATGTGAGCGGTTCAGTTTGCGGTAGGGATCTAGGAAGGTCAACAGAGAAGGGAATTGCTCTGCTACCAGATGCTGGTCTCAATCTTCCTTTAAATGACATCTGAAAGCGGTCTTCTCCATTCTTGAAGGTAGCACTCATTGGAGAGGCAATCTCCAGTCTGGCAGCTCCAGAGGTGAAGGTTTTCAAATGCCATGTGGAGGGACGATTGTAGATGCTATGATATATCTCATACTTAACAAACTGTGGTTTGTTAGTACATGAGACATTCTTCCTTCCACCAGTGTCTGTAGGTTTATGGGTAATAGTGTGTAAGGTGGGAGTGGTTTTGGTGATTTTATAGGTTTTAGGTGTGTAGGGTTTGAAGGGATTAACGGGAGGTACTTTGAATAATAGATTAAAGGGATGAGAGTGAAGTTTGGAAATATATGTGGTAAGAGAAGTATTTGAGGAATTTTGTGGTAGGTCAAGGTTGAGTGTAGAGGATGATGGTTGGGTAGGTTTAGGGAGGGTAGAGGTTTGTCGGAGGCTCATTCTGGTTTTCTTGGTTTGTGGTTGTGTTTGTGGTTGTGAAACAGACAATGGGGGAGCAGGAATAACATCATGAGCATCAAAGATAGATACTGATTCATCAGCAGTAAAATCAAGTACCTTTGGATTAACCTCTGAAGACTTAACCAGCCTTCTTTTCGATCCTCTCGTGACAGCAACAGCAGGAGGAGGAGGAGGGACTTACTTCCCTTGACCGGACGCTGAAGCATCCTTTTCAGCTGCTGGTCTAAACTGTTTCTCCAAGACCTTTCTGATGGGAATTCTATCCTCATCTTCTGGTTCTTCAATAGTAGGTGCAGGAGCCACCTTCTGTTTTGTTCTTCTTGTCTCCCTTGAAGGAGACTCAGCAGGTCTTTTCACACCAGTCATTGAGCTTCTGGTGGTTTTCTTTTTAGCTTCTCCTTCCTGTTGCTCTATTTTCACTTTCTTGATCATAGAGCCAGTAATTAGTCGCATCCTGACCAAACTGTTGACCCCAAAAACTTCTGGACGAACAACAGCACCAACACCAAAGTATTTTTCCCTTTCCTCTGTGTTGATGGAGTCAGTCAACTTCCTCACAACGCCGTCTTTGATCATCATAATGGAGAGAAGAACTCCATAAGGGATTATCTTGACGATATTCTTCTTGTCAACACTCCTTCTTGAGAAGACAAGGGCATTTATCAGATTGTTGATAATCAACCTTGGCAGATTGATTTTCTTCCCATCCATGTAGTTCCTCATAATGAACTTTTGCTCGTAGTTCGCTATGTCGCTTGATCCAGCCTTCAGAATCACGCTCTTGGTGATGATTTTGTGCAGTACACGGTAGTGGCTTTTGAAGTCTTTGGCCATGGGAGTGATGTTCTTCTTCTTCAGTTCACGGTAGTTCTCAAACAGGGCTTCGTTGACGTTTTCAAGTCCTCTGTAAGCATCAGCTTAGTTTGAATGGTAACTGATTCCTTCACACGGACACTTGATCGTTTGAGCAATAGAGTTGATGGTGAAGCGTAGTTTGAAGCCTCTGATGTGACCTTCTATGACTTCCCCCGGAAGTAAGTACGCATTCCCCCAGAACTCCTTAATAGCGTAGCTCAGTACGTCAACTGGTTCCCAGATGAAGTAGTTTTTCCAGCCCAGTTTCTCAAGACCTTCTTCTGTTGGAACCTAAACGATTGAGATGTTTAGACCCTCATTAATTTTGATGATAACAAAATATTCACAAGAGAACAATTTATGTTCTAACATTTTTTGAAGTGTGCAGATACTAATAATATGTATTTTCTAAGCCACTCAAGCAAGAAGAAAGTAATTCTCAAGAGAAGGATTCATTCTATTTGTCAGCATCCGGCTCATCCTAGTGAGCTTCTGGAAATTCCTCTTTATACACTATGCTTATCAAATTGCTACAAGCGTCCGAACTTCCAACTTTGAACGAGCGTCCGAACTTTCTGAACCTCACTTCAAATCACGTGTTAGTCACGTTGCTGCTCTACCTCTCAGAAGTCTTTGGAACGGATCTCAAAATTGATCTTGAGCGCTAAAATCGGTGTACGAGATATCAAAGTTGAAATCTTTAACTACAAGACAAAAATCGTACAAGCAAGAAAAACGGTAACATGGACTACTGGGACATTCTCTACAAAGCAAGAAAGAAACAGCATTTTGAATTTACTCTAGTCAATGGTAAGGAGCCATTTTTACCTCAACAGTCATATCCTTGGATCTCCTATATATACCTCATGGTATCCATTGAAGAGAGGAAGAGAGAACATTCTGTGAGCAACCAAGTCTCGTGCTAAGTCCTTGGACTACTGAACTGAATTCAGCGTCCGACCCTTTCTTTAAGAAAGTTTTTCTTTAGTTGAGCTTAATCTTTTATCCTCTCTGTGAGAGTTATTTTCAACTGTATTTCAACTCACTTGTATAAGTTTGTTTTGGCCTAGTTTAGGTCAGTATCCTCAAATGCTCGATCAGACCGAGTCGTTTTGAGAAGTTGAGAGTATTGTCAAGTTGTGACAGTAGAATACTCTTGAGGAAATTGTAATCAGTCTGATTATAGTGGAAAATCCTTCAGGAACGAAGGGACTAGACGTAGCTACCAGTTTGGTAGTGAACTAGTATAAATTTCTGTGTCTCCTGCTTTACTGCTTTCTATTCATTTTTATCTTGTTGAGTTAAAAACAAGTTTTCACAAACTGATTTTCAGCGTCTGGTTTATTTTCACCATCCGATTATCAAACAGTTTTGAGAAACTTTTATTCTAAGTGTTTTTAACATAAAGTTTGCGAAAAGTTTTCAACACAATTCAACCCCCCTTCTTGTGTTCACTTTCAGTTGGTACCAGAGCTCGGCCTTTTGGTTGAGCACTTAACAGTGTCAAGAGAAAAGATTCTATATTGTGAACATGTCTACTGAAGGTGGTCATATGAACCGTCCTCCTCTATTCAATGTAGAAAAATTTGATTACTGGAA
The DNA here is from genome assembly GCA_037113605.1 of Calophaca sinica. NCBI lineage: Eukaryota > Viridiplantae > Streptophyta > Magnoliopsida > Fabales > Fabaceae > Calophaca > Calophaca sinica. The sequence goes on along the minus strand of CM073733.1, from coordinate 35,550,028 downwards.
AGATAAGATGAAAGCATTCATTGAGGCACAAAATCTTGATTTGTGGGATATAATTGAAGGCGGATACATTTCTCCCGCTAATGCCCTTGGTGTTGCAATACCTAGGGAAAATTGGTCTGATGATCAGAAGAAGAGATATCAAACAAACCAGAAGGCTAGATTTATTCTCATCTGTGCTATGACAGAAAGAGAATATGACAAATGTGGCAAGTTTGATACTGCCAAAGAAATCTGGGATTCTCTTGTTTTGTCTTATGAGGGCTCTGCCCAAGTAAGAGAAACAAAAGCTAGCATGATGGTTCGCCAGTATGAACTATTTAAAATGGAAGATGGAGAGAACATTGAAACTATGTTTGGAAGGTTCCAAACACTAGTTCATGGGTTGCAGGCCCTTGGAAAAAGCTATACTACACCTGATCATGTTAGAAAGATCTTAAGAAGCTTGACTAAGCAGTGGAGACCCAAAGTCACTGCTATTCAAGAAGCAAAAGATCTAAATGTTCTTCGACTTGAAGATTTTATGAGTTCGTTGAAAGCTCATGAACTTGAGCTAAATGAAGAAGAACCTACCAAGAAGAGTAAGTCTATTGCTCTAAAAGTCAATCATCATAAATCTAGTACTTCAAAAGCCTTGCAGGCTGAAGAAGAAGAATCAGACGATGAAGTGTCAGAAGGAGATTCTGATGAATCAGATGATGAGCTAGCGTTCATATCTAAGAAGATCCAGAAAATGTGGAAGAAAAGAAACTTCAGAAGGAAGTTTCAGAAGAAAGATTCAAAGGACAAGGAGAGCAAAGACAAAGCCCAAGTCATTTGCTATGAATGTAAGAAGCCTGGACATTTCAAATCCGAGTGTCCTAATCTTAAAGAGAAGTCCACAAGAAGCTCCTTCAAGAAAAAGAAGAAAGGTCTCATGGCAACATGGGAAGATCTTGACTTATCCTCCTCTGAGGAAGATAAAGAAGAAGCTCACATTGCTCTCATGGCGCATACCACGGACATTGAGTCAGTAGATGTTGAAGAGGTAATAGTATATGACTCCTACTCAACTTCAACTTGCTTTTGATGATCTTTTTAAGGACTCGCCACTCTCTCATCGAGTACAAGAATTTGAAAAAGAAATTTTTAAAACTATCACAAGATTTTCATTCTTTACGCAATGAAAACTCAGACTCATTAAAGAGAACTGTGGCGAAAACTGAAAATCAAGAACGGTGGATAACCACGTCTGGAAGCTAGCAAGCAACCGTAAGCCGAGAGCTCTCAAGCTAAGAGTTCAGTAGTTACAGTGCAATCCTATTTGCAAATCAAATGACTACGAACAAGCATTTCAAAAGTTTCTTGCAGAGAGTGTAACTCGAAGCAAGCAAGCTTCAATGATCTGGGGTGTCAGTAAAACGACAACTCATGGTCTTGGCTATATACCAGATGAAACCATTTTAGAAAATAATTCAGCATCTGATAAATCCCATAGCCATAGTAAATGCTTACATTGTACTTACTGCAATAAATCTGGTCATTTGAAAAATGCATGTAATGTTTTTAAAACTAAGAAGGATAAGCCTCCTTCTAGAACTAACAAGAAAAGACCCAAAAAGATATGGGTACCTAAAGATAAAATAATCTATGTTGCAGACATGCTTAGCAACAAAGTCAACACACCAGTCTTGGTACTTAGACAGTGGATGCTCGCGTCACATGACGGGAGAAAAGCATATGTTCCAAGAACTAAGACCTAGAGAAGCTGGATTCGTTGGTTTCGGAGGAAACCAGAAAGGTAAAATAGTTGGAATTGGTCGGATAGGTAAAGGCTCTCTTCCTTCTATTGATAATGTTCTATATGTTGAAGGACTGAAACATAATCTATTGAGCATAAGTCAATTATGTGACAATGGTTATGAAGTCATATTTACAGAAACTGGATGTTTAGTAAAGAGCAAAAATGATGGATCTATATTCTTTACAGCAAAGAGAAAACAAAATGTTTATAAAGTTGATCTTTCTGAACTTGAAAAACAAGATGTCAAGTGTCTTATGTCTGTTGAAGATGAGCAATGGATTTGGCACAAAAGATTAGGTCATGCCAACTTGAGGTTAATCTCAAAGTTAAACAAGCACAATCTTGTTAAAGGCTTACCAAATCTTAAGTACAAATCTGATGCCCTTTGTGAAGCTTGTCAAAAAGGAAAACAAGTTAAAACCTCCTTTCATTTAAAAAATATTGTTTCAACTTCTAGACCACTTGAACTTTTACATCTTGATCTTTTTGGTCCCACAAGGACAGCCTCTTTAGCTGGAAAGAAATACGGTTTAGTCATTGTTGATGATTTTACTAGATGGACATGGGTTAAATTCCTTGCCCACAAGGATGAGTCTTATAAGGTATTTACTGTTTTCTGCAAATCAGTTCAAAATGAAAAAGGCATTTGCATTTCCTCTATTAGAAGTGATCATGGGGGAGAATTTGAAAATGAGAACTTTCAAAAATTTTGTGAAGAAAACGGCATCTCCCACAATTTCTCCTCTCCTAGAACACCTCAACAAAATGGTGTTGTAGAAAGGAAAAATAGGTCCCTCCAGGAAATGGCCAGGACCATGATCAATGAAGCTGATATTGCGAAATATTTTTGGGCAGAAGCAGTAAACACAGCTTGTTATATTCAAAATAGAATTTATATAAGACCTATTTTGAATAAGACTCCTTATGAATTGTAGAAAGGAAGAAAACCAAACATTTCTTACTTTCATTCTTTTGGTTGTATTTGTTATATATTGAATACTAAAGATCAGCTTGGTAAGTTTGATTCCAAAGCTGACAAAGGAATCTTTTTGGGATATTCTGAAAGATCTAAAGCTTTTAGAATATACAACAAAGAAACTTTGACAGTTGAAGAGTCCATTCATGTCAAGTTTGATGATAAGAAGCCTGACACTGCAATGTCAGAGCTAGATGAGTTATTTTCAGATTTAAACCTAGGTGAAAAGCCAGACGGTGAAAATACATCTTCATCATCCGGTGGTGAAAAGACGAAGAATTCTACCTGCTAAGTCAAGCAAGAAAAAGTCGAAGTACAAGACCAATCATCCAAAAGATCAAATCTTAGGAGAACCTGGTGATAAAGTACGAACCAGATCCTCTTTCAAGGAGCATGCTGACTTCGCACTTCTCTCTGAGATGGAACCTAAGACGATTGATCAAGCCTTGGAAGATGAAGGGTGGATTCTAGCCATGCAAGATGAGTTAAATCAGCCCAAAGAAATGATGTCCTGGAAGCTAGTCACTCTACCAGGAAGATAAGCAAGCTATTGGCACTAAATGGGTATTTAGAAATAAGCTTGATGAAGACGGTAAGGTTGTGAGAAATAAAGCAAGGTTAGTTGCTCAAGGCTACTCACAAGAAGAAGGTATTGGTTTCACTGAAACATTTGGACCTGGTGCAACATTACGAGCAATTAAGCATTTTACTTTCTTTTGCAAAGACATCATGAGATAACTTTATATCAAATGGATGTGAAAAGTGCTTTTTTAAATGGTTTTATAACTCAAGAAGTTTATGTCAAACAACCTCCTGGTTTTGAAGATATTGAATTTCCTGAACATGTTTTTAAACTTAAAAAGGCACTATATGGTCTTAAGCAAGCTCCCAGAGCATGGTATGATAGACTAAGTTCCTTTTTAATGGAAAATGGATTTACTAGAGGTTTAGTTGACACAACTCTTTTCAGAAAAACCTCAAACAAGCATTTCATACTTGTCCAAATATATGTTGATGATATTATTTTTGGAGCTACTAATGAAAGCCTTTGCAAAGAATTTTCTCGACTTATGCAGCTGAATTTGAGATGAGCATGATGGGAGAATTGAAGTTCTTCGTTGGAATACAAATCAAGCAATGCAATGATGGTATTTATATTCATCAAAGTAAATACATCAAAGAATTATTGAAGAAATTCAAGATGCTTTGGATTGCAAGCCAATGAGCACGCCTATGCATCCTACTCCGCTTCTCAAGAAAGATGAAATTGGTAAGAAGGTAGATCGAAGCTATACAGAGGTATGATTGGATCTCTACTTTATCTTACGGCTTCAAGACCTGATATTATGTTCGTCTGCTGTGTGCTAGGTTTCAATCGGATCCTGAGAATCACACATAAGTCTTTGTTAAAAGAATATTTAGATATTTACAAGGAACTACTAATCTTGGTTTGCTTTATAAGAAATCAAAAGATTACCAATTAGTAGGTTTCGTGATGCTGACTTTCTTTGGAGATCGAATTGAAAGAAAAAGCACAAGTGGAGGCTGCCAATTCCTTGGAGCTAATCTTGTGTCTTGGTCAAGCAAAAGGCAAAGTACAATAGCACTCTCAACGGCAGTTTAATACATCTCGATGGCAAGTTGCGGTTCTCAACTTCGTGGATGAAGTATCAACTTGAAGACTACTTGATAAAAGAGAGTAACATTCCTATCTTCTCGTGATAATACATCCGCCATATGTCCGACAAAAATCCAATATTGCATTCTAGAGCAAAGCACATTGAGATTAAGCATCATTTTATAAGAGACTATGTTCGTAAGGGTATTTTAGAAATAAAATTTGTAGACACCGATCATCGGTGGGTGACATATTTACAAAACCCCTTATCAAGATAGATTCAATTTTATAAGAAGGAATTTAAACTTTCATCTTATAAAAGAATGATTAATCTCGTCGATAATAAGCTAAATTTCAGATCCGATATGACGTAAGCATGTATGTGCATCTGCATCTTATTTGTCATACGCATCATAACTCATCATCCAGAAGTCGGTTGCGTGCCCGAGCACACCCACACGTGTCACACGTGTTACGGACTCAAGCGTCTCATCATACCTACTGAGTCAAGATTATTTACGTTCTTCGATAAAATCTTCTACTTTTATTTTGGCGTCGCATTTAATGAAAAGCGAATTTTTATTTTCTTTTCTTTTTGATTTAAATTTCATGTGGAAATGCGTAGCGGTTTTGAAAAAGTATCAGACTCATCGCTATATCCTTCCCACTACTCCACTTCTTTCGCACCACTCTCTGTTTTCTGCTAAAGATGTACTCGTTCTCTTTCCCTCTCTCTCTCTTTGTGTGTGCTTAAACCCTAAAACCTTCATCGCCTCCATTTCTCAACTGCACTCATGGCTGGAGTATCAACTTCAATATACAAATATCTATAACACCATGTCTGAAGGAAAAGTCTTGATGGAAAATCGAGTCGATTTGGAAAGCTTCAAACTTTACGGCTTCGACTTCTTCAAAGGGTTCAAGGCAATGGGCTGGGGACAGGATTTCTTCTGGAACCCGGTTGAGGGTCTGGTGACGGCGATTAAAGAATTCTGGGGAAATGTTCGGCTACACAGAGGTGGTATCATTGAAGGAACAATGAAAGGATTCAAGTTTGTCCTTACCATCAAAAACATTTATGAAGTTACTGGGTGTCCGTGTGAAGGCATCGTCTTCTATTCAGAATGGGCCGACGATTCCATGGGATTGAGAAGGTCAACAACGATCTGTTTGAAAACTACCAAGAATAAAGAATGCGGTGTAACTCCCATCGCCAAGAATCTGAAAAGTCATTTCAGAGTTCTTCATAAGATTATCACCAAGAGCGTCCTGTTAAAGGCTGGCTCTAGTGATATTGTCAACTACGAGCAGAAATTCATCCTGAGAACTTCATGGCGGGCAACAAGGTGAACCTGCCAAGGTTAATCTACAATAACCTGGTCAATGCTCTTGTCAACTCAAGAAAAGGTGTTGCTGACAAGAAGAACACCTACAAGTTCATTCCGTATGGTGTCTTGCTCACCAAAATGATGGACAAGAATCTGGTCATAAACAAGCTACACTTTACGGATCAAGTAAAGGCAAAGTATTTTGTGTCGATAACATTGTGATTCCCGACACTTTTGGAGTCAACACCTAGTAAGAATGAAATTGCTTATCGGGTCCATGATGAAGAAAGTGAAAGTTGAGCAACAGGAAGAGGAAACGGAAAGACAACCACCGGCTCAAAGCCTGGTGAGAAAAGACACGCCGAGTCTCCTTCGAGAGAGACCAAGAACAAAATGTAAGGTGGCTCTCGCACCTACCGCTGAGGAACCAGAAGATGAGGACCTCGCTCCCATCACCAGGTTCTCGAGGAAGAGGAGCAAACCGTCGAGAAGCCGGGCCTCAAAGATCCGGACTACGTAAGGACATTCAAGATTCGCTTCCAAAGATCTCGCCTCGCATGTAAGCTCAAAAGATCGGCCAGTAATCAACTCAACCAAAGGTATCAATTCTCCTGATGAATCAGATCTGTTGTTGCATCTGATACTATTCCTGCTCCACCACTATCCTTTGCTCAGCCATCACAACATCAAACCCTTACACAGAAAACCCCCATTATCCAACCATCATCCACTACACTCAATCTTAACCTACCCTAAATTTTCCCAAACACTTCACTCACTACATACATTTCCAAGCTTCATTCTCATCCATTTAACCTCCTTTTCAAAACACCTCCCATTAATCCATTCAAACCCCACTCACCAAAAGCCTATAAGATCACCAAAGCCACTCCCACCTTACTTACCCTTACCATAAAACCAACAGATCTTTGGTGAAAAGAAAATATCTCATACTAACCTCGCTTTGTAAAGTATGAGATATATAACAAAGATCTACAACCGCCCTCAACCTGGCATTTAAAAACCTTCACTGAGTCGCCAGATTGAGATTGCCAATCCTATAAGTGCAACCTCAAGGATGGAGATGACCTCGCCCAAATGTCCTTCAAAGGAAGGTTGAGACCACCGTGAAGGTGGCAATTCCCTTCTCTGTCGATCTTCCTCTATCCCTTCCTCGCCTCAACCACTCACATTGGAAGAATGTGGAAGGTGGATAATGATGATGAAGTCGCCTTCATGGTACATTGCCTTGAATGTAAAAGAATTGAAGTTATAAGGCAATATCGAGACCCATCATCTGCTTCATTAAGATAGTACCAGATAGACAAAGGTGGCTACCTTGGTCTATTCCTGGAAAAGGAAGGAACCCGCTCCAGGGAAGCAAATTTTCAAAGAAGATAGGGCTAAAGGAATATGAGAAGGCACCTACAAAGTACAATATTAAGGATTTCTCACGACTTCCTATTGCCAAGATTTCGAGGATCACGCCGTAAGGTTCTACCTGACTTCTCTGAAGCAAGATGAATGGAGAACTGGCTCCTCAAGCTGCTGCGATGCTGAAAAGGCCACTATTCCTACTGTTCGGAAAATCAGCAAAGCTACTAGCATCAACTTCGGAACAGTATACTTCGATGATGTGTTCAGATGCTCGAATCGCACTTGACCGCATGAAGATCAATAACCAATGGGCTCTGTGACTAAACTCTTCGATATTGGGTTTACGTGGAGTCAATGGTCTCAATCATGGAAAGCCAAAGCCCTGTTACCACGCCTCGACCCCTTGTGCTTGAAGAATATGACAGGGAAAATCTGAGAAGAATTTAGCTGGCAGAAAATGAAGCACTCTCCTTCACTTGTGAAGCTTTGAGTGTCTTTATCAGAAACTTATGGGGAGAAGACGCTGGAGATAGATTTGACTCTTACACAGCTGATGTTGTTCGTCATAGAGAAACCATCTTCATGATTTTGTCAGATCCGTAAGATGTCAAGCATCGATGGGAGATTCGCATGAGAATCTGAGCTAAGAAGACTCTAAACTTCATCAAATGGGTTATACCAAATGATGGATTCTTCTTAAGAGCTCAAAAGAAGAAGGATTTGAGACTGGAGTTGTCCAACTGGGTGCTTGCAGAGCATCGTAAGATGAAGTCTGCATCTGTACTAAAAGTCGACCTTCTACTTCTGCAGTTGAGATGGTCACCATTCCAAGAGCAGAATTTGAAGAAATGAAGGCTACAAACTTAAAGGTTACTCAGCTGGAAACTGCACTGAAGCTTCTCTACGAACGTCTCAATATCCCACCTCCACCTCTTCAAAACCCTTGAAATTATTTTTTTTCTTGTGTGTCATATAAAATATGTTTTATTTGGTTGATATATATATATATATATATATATATATATATAACTGTTTTTTATCTTATTATCTGTCTCTTATTCAAATTTTTCTAAGCAGTATTTTGACTATGATGTGTTTTTACACTCTTTTTGTCTGATGACAAAAGGGGGAGTAAAAGAAAAGGTATGATGAACACGAAAGAAAGATATATTGAACACGTGAGAATCCGATTCTCCACCATCCGATGTCCACTGTCCGATGGATATAGTATCATGCATATCATTTCATACATAGCATTTTTTGTGCGCTAATATTCATTGATCAAGTGTTATGATAATGTTTAATAAATTTTCGGAACAATGAAATATATTTGATTAAATCAATCTATTTGGTATATAATCAGCATCCGATCTCACTTTATTAAATACATGCTCTGATATATTTACTGATTTTTCGTAATCACTTAGATGAATTTGATTACCAAAAATTGCCTTAAAACCTGAATTGTTCATATAAATCCAAACTGTTAAATTCAGGGGGAGACCCTTAATGTCTTTTTGAAAATAAATTGTTCATCAACCTTAGATATTTGTCATCATCAAAAAGGGGGAGATTGTTGGAACCTAAACGATTGAGATGTTTAGACCCTCATTAATTTTGATGATAACAAAATATTCACAAGAGAACAATTTATGTTCTAACATTTTTTGAAGTGTGCAGATACTAATAATATGTATTTTCTAAGCCACTCAAGCAAGAAGAAAGTAATTCTCAAGAGAAGGATTCATTCTATTTGTCAGCATCCGGCTCATCCTAGTGAGCTTCTGGAAATTCCTTTTTATACACTATGCTTATCAAATTGCTACAAGCGTCCGAACTTCCAACTTTGAACGAGCGTCCGAACTTCCAACTCGAGCGGCGTCTGAACCTCACTTCAAATCACGTGTTAGTCAAGTTGCTGCTCTACCTCTCAGAAGTCTTTGGAACGGATCTCAAAATTGATCTTGAGCGCTAAAGTCGTTGTACGAGATATCAAAGTTGAAATCTTTAACTACAAGACAAAAATCGTACAAACAAGAAAACTAGAATACATGGACTACTGGGACATTCTCTGCAAAGCAAGAAAGAAACAACATTTTGAATTTACTCTAGTCAATGGTAAGGAGCCATTTTTACCTCAACGGTCATATCCTTGGATCTCCTATATATACCTCATGGTATCCATTGAAGAGAGGAAGAGAGAACATTCTGTGAGCAACCAAGTCTCGTGCTAAGTCCTTGGACTACTGAACTGAATTCAGCGTCCGACCCTTTCTTTAAGAAAGTTTTTCTTTAGTTGAGCTTAATCTTTTATCCTCTTTGTGAGAGTTATTTTCAACTGTATTTCAACTCACTTGTATAAGTTTGTTTTGGCCTAGTTTAGGCTGTATCCTCAAATGCTCGACTGTACTGAGTCGTTTTGAGAAGTTGAGAGTATTGTCAAGTTGTGACAGTAGAATACTCTTGAGGAAATTGTAATCAGTCTGATTATAGTGGAAAATCCTTCAGGAACGAAGGGACTAGACGTAGCTACCAGTTTGGTAGTGAACTAGTATAAATTTCTGTGTCTCCTGCTTTACTGCTTTCTATTCATTTCTATCTTGTTGAGTTAAAAACAAGTTTTCACAAACTGATTTTCAGCGTCTGGTTTATTTTCACCATCCGATTATCAAACAGTTTTGAGAAAATTTTATTCTAAGTATTTTTAACATAAAGTTTGCGAAAAGTTTTCAACACAATTCAACCCCCCTTCTTGTGTTCACTTTCATCTTCAAAATCAAAACCGTACAGCTTGAAGTTCTCAAAATCAACCCGGTTCTCATTCAGAAGTTTTACCTCAGAGAAGACGTCGAAGGCAGTGGTGTATTGTCCAACCTTTCTGTCGGCCATTGTAGCAGTTGAAGAGAAGGTGATGGAGATTTTAGGGTTTGAAAACTCACAGAGAGAGAGAGAGAGACAGAGAGAAAGAGAACGATTTTGCAGAAAAATGTGGAGTAGTGGGAAAGTTGATAGAAAATGGTACAGTCCTTTTTCAAAAAATCGCTTCGTATTTCCACATAAAAATTAAATCAAAAAGAAAAGAAAATAAAGATTCGCCTTTTCATTAAATGCAGACGCCAAAAAAAAAGTAAGATCAAGAAAAAGATTTTATCGAAAGACATAAATAATTATGACTCAGTAGATGTGATGAGACGCTTAAGTCCTTAACACGTGTGACACGTGTGGGTGTGCTCGGACGTACGCAACCGATTCACCAGACGATGAGTTATGATGCATATGACAAATAAGATGCTTATTCATATACATGCTTATGTCTTACCAGATGCTGAGCTTTTGTATATTATCTGAAGTTGAGATTAATCATTCTTCTATAAGATGAAAATTTAAATTTCTTCTTATAAAATTGAATCTATCTTCAGCAAGGGGTTTGGTAAATATGTCAGCCCACTGATGCTCAGTGTCTACAAATTTTATTTCTAGAATACCCTTCAGAACATAGTCTCTTATGAAGTGATGCTTAATCTCAATGTGCTTAGCTCGTGAATGCAATATGGGATTTTTAGTAAGACAGATTGCAGAAGTATTGTCACAGAAGATAGGAATGTTACTCTCTTTTATCAGATAGTCTTCAAGTTGATATTTCATCCACAGATGTTGAGAGCTGCAACTTGCTGCTGAAATATACTTAGCTTCTGCTGTGGAGAGTGCAATCGTGCTTTGCCTTTTGCTTGACCAAGATACAAGATTTGCTCCAAGGAATTGGCAGCTTCCACTTGTACTTTTTCTTTCAATTCGGTCTCCAGCAAAGTCAGCATCATAGAAACCTACTAACTTGTAATCTTTTGATTTCTTATAAAGCAAACCAAGATTAGTAGATCCTTGCAAATATCTAAAGATTCTTTTAACAGCACTCAAATGTGATTCTCTAGGATCTGATTGAAACCTAGCACACAGACTGACGCTGAACATAATATCAGGTCTTGAAGCTGTAAGATAGAGTAGAGATCCAATCATACCTCTGTACATCTTCTGATCTACCTTTTTACCAGTTTCATCTTTACCAAGAATACATGTGGGATGCATAGGAGTACACATAGGTTTGCAGTCCACCATTTTGAATTTCTTTAGCAATTCCTTGATATATTTGCTTTGATGTATATATATACCATCATTGCATTATTTGATTTGAATTCAAAGGAAAACTTCAGTTCACCCATCATGCTCATCTCGAATTCAGCCTGCATTAGCTTAGAAAATTCTTTGCAAATGCTTTCATTAGTAGCTCCAAAAATAATGTCATCAACATATATTTGAACAATTATAAAGTGCTTGTTTGATGTTTTTCTAAAAAGAGTAGTGTCTACTAGACCTCTGGTAAATCCATTTTTCATCAAAAATGTACTCAGTCTTTCATACCAAGCTCTGGGAGCTTGCTTAAGACCATAAAGGGCCTTTTGAGTTTGAAGACATGTTCTGGAAATTCAATGTCTTCGAAACCAGGAGGTTGTTTTACAAAGACTTTCTCAGTTATAAAACCATTCAAGAAAGCACTTTTCACATCCATTTGATAAAGAATTATATCATGATGTGCAGCAAAGGAAAGCAAAATGCGTATAGCTTCTAACCTTGCAACAGGTGCAAATGTTTCTGTAAAATCAATACCTTCTTCCTGTGAGTACCCTTGAGCAACTAATCTTGCCGTGTTTCTCACAACCTTTCCATCTTCATCAATCTTGTTTCTAAATACCCATTTAGTGCCAATAGCTTGCTTATCTTTTGGTAAGGTAGCCAACTTCCATACATCGTTTCTTTGGAACTGATTCAACTCTTCTTGCATGGCCAGAATCCAGCCTTCATCTTTCAATGCTTGATCAATCGTTTTAGGTTCCATTTCTGAGAGTAGTGTCATATCTGCATGCTCTTTAAAACAGGATCTAGTTCTTACTTTATCTCCAGGTTTTCCTATGATTTGATCTTTAGGATGATTGGCTTTGTACTTCCAGCTCTTTCTGAAGTCAGCTTCTGAAGATTCTTGTGTCTGGTCACCACCGGACGATGAAGATGTAGGTTCACTATTTGTAGTATTACCTATATTTAATTCTGAAAATAATTCATCTAGCTCTGACATGGTTGTGTTAGGCTTCTTGTCATCAAATTTGACATGAATAGATTCTTCCACTGTCATAGTTTCTTTATTGTATATTCTAAAAGCTTTAGATCTTTCAGAATATCCCAAAAAGATTCCTTTGTCAACTTTTGAATCAAACTTACCAAGCTGATCCTTAGTATTTAAAATGTAACACGTGCAAGCAAATGAATGAAAATATGATATGTTTGGTTTCCTTCCTTTCCACAGTTCATATGGAGTCTTCTTCAAAATAGATCTTATAGAAATTCTATTTTGAATGTAACAAGCTGTGTTTACTGCTTCTGCCCAAAAATGTTTCGCAATATTAGCCTCATTGATCATGGTCCTGGCCATTTCTTGGAGGGACCTATTTTTCCTTTCTACAACACCATTTTGTTGAGGTGTTCTAGGAGAGGAGAAATTGTGGGAGATGCCGTTATCATCGCAAAAATTTTGAAAGCTTTCATTTTCAAATTCTCCCCATGATCACTTCTAATAGAAGATATGCAAATTCCTTTTTCATTTTGAACTGTTTTGCAGAATACAGTAAATACCTTGTATGACTCATCTTTGTGAGCAAGGAATCTAACCCATGTCCATCTAGTGAAATCATCAACAATGACTAACCCATATTTCTTTCCAGTTAAAGAGGCCGTCCTTGTTGGACCAAAAAGATCAAGATGCAAAAGCTCAAGTGGTCTAGAGGTTGAAATAACATTTTTTGAATGAAAAGAAGTTTTAACTTGTTTTCCTCTTTGACATGCCTCAGAGAGCATCGATTGATACTTGAGATTTGGTAAGCCTCGACAAGATCTCGCTTGTTTAATTTTGAGATTAATCTCAAATTGGCATGACCCAATCTCTTGTGCCAAATCCATTGTTCTTCGTCAATGCATACATGAGACACTTGACATCTTGTTTTGCAAGTTCGTAGAGATCAATTTTGTAAATATTTTGTTTCCTTTTAGCAAGAAAGAAAGTAGAGCCGTCTTTCTTGCTTTTTACTAGACATCCGGTTTACGTAAAGATGACTTCATAACCATTATCACATAATTGACTTATGCTCAATAAGTTATGTTTAAGTCCTTCAACATACAGTACATTATCAATAGAGGGAAGAGAGCCTTTACCAATGCGACCAATTCCAACTATTTTACCTTTCTGGTTTCCTCCGAAACCAACGAATCCAGCTTCTTTAGGCCTGAGTTCTTGGAACATATGCTTTTCTCCCGTCATGTGACGCGAGCATCCACTGTCTAAGTACCAAGATAGGTGTGTTGACTTTGTTGCTAAGCATGTCTGCAACATAGACTATTTTATCTTTAGTTACCCATATCTTTTTGGGTCCTTTCTTGTTAGTTCTTGAAGGAGGCTTATCCTTCACAGTTTTAAAAACAGTACATGCACTTTTCAAATGACCAGGTTTATTGCAGTAAGTATAGTGCAAGCATTTACTATGATTATTGGATTTATCAGATGCTGAATCATTTTCTAAGAGATGTTCATCTGATATATAACCAAGACCATGAGTTGTCGTTTTACTGACTACCCAAATCATTGAAGCTTGCTTGCTACGAGTTACACTCTCTGCAAGAAACTTTTGAAAAGCATACTCATAATCATTTGATTTGTATTTAGGATTGCCTATAACTTTAGAGCTTTCAGTTTGAGAGCTCTCAGCTTCTGGTTGCTTGTTAGCGATCAGACGCTGGTTATCCATCAGATGCTGATTTTCAGTTTTCAGCTTCTGATTTTCTTTGTTGAGTACAAATTTTTCTTGGTTTAAAGCTTGAAAGTCTTGTGATAGTTTTGAAAATTTCTTTTTCAAATTCTTATACTCAACAGAGAAAGTGGCAGAGTCTTTAAGAAGATCATCAAATACAAGTTGAAGTTCAGAGTAGGAATCATATACTATTACCTCTTCAACTTTTTCTTCTGAATCAAGGTCAGTGTCTGCCATGAGAGCGAGATTTGCTTCTACTTCATTATCTTCCTCAGATGAGGATGAATCTAGATCTTCCCATGTAGCCATGAGACTCTTCTTCTTTTTCTTGAAAGAACTTCTTGTGGACTTCTCCTTAAGATTAGGACATTCGGACTTGAAATGTTCAGGCTTATACATTCATAGCAAATGACTTGAGCCTTGTCCTTGCTCTCTTTTTGTCCTTAGTATCTTTCTTCTGAAACTTCCTTCTAAAGTTTATTTTCTTCCACATTCTTTGTATCTTTCTGGATATGAACGCGAGCTCATCTTCTGATGTGTCAACATCTCCTTCTGAAGCTTCATCTTCTGATTCTTCTTCTTCAGCTTGAAGGGCTTTGAAAGAACTGACTTTATGTTGAGAGACTTTTAAGGCAATAGATTTGCCCTTTTTGACCGGTTCTTCTTCATTTAGCTCAAGTTCATGAGCTTTCAACGAACTCATAAGATCTTCAAGTCGTAAGACATTTAGATCTTTTGCTTCCTGAATAGCAGTGACCTTGGGTCTCCACTACTTAGTCAAGCTTCTTAAGATCTTTCTAATATGGTCAGGTGTAGTGTAACTTTTTCCAAGGGCCTGTAACCCATGAACAAGTGTTTGAAATCTTCCAAACATGGTTTCAATGTTTTCACCATCTTCCATTTTGAATAACTCATATTGGCGAACCAACATGCTAGCTTTGGTTTCTCTTACTTGGGCAGAGCCTTCGTAAGATAAAACAAGTGAGTCCCAGATTTCTTTGGCAATATCAAATTTGCCACATTTATGATAATCTTTTTCTGTCATAGCACAGATAAGAATGAATCTAGCCTTTTGATTGATTTGATATCTCTTTTTCTGTTCATCATTCCAATCTTCTCTGGCTATCACAACACCACGGGGATTAGTGGGAGGAATGTAACCACTTTGAACTATATCCCACAACTCAAGTTGTTGTGTCTCAAAGAAAGCTTTTATCTTATCTTTCCAGTAATCAAATTTTTCTCCATCGAATAGAGGAGGACGGTTCATATGACCACCTTCAGTAGACATGTTCACAGTATAGGATCTTTTCTCTTAACACTGTTAAGTGCTCAACCAAGAGGCCGAGCTCTGGTACCAATTGAATGTGAACACAAGAAGGGGGGGTTGAATTGTGTTAAAAAACTTTTCGCAATCTATGTGTAAAAACTTCAAAATAAGTTGTTCAAAACTGTTTTGTATATCGGATGCAGAGAATTAAATAGGACCGGATGCAGAAACTTAAACAATTTATAAAAACTTGTTTTACTGAGCAAGGTAGAGATAAATAATGTAAAGCAGTAAAGGATGAGACTCAGATATTTATACTAGTTCACCACCAACTGGTAGCTACGTCTAGTCCCTTCGTTCCTGAAGGATTTTCCACTATAATCAACTGATTACAATTTCTTCAAGAGTATTCTTCTGTCACAAACTTGACAATACTCTCAACTTCTCAAACGACTCAAGATAATGAGCCTTTGCGGAACAGAGCCTTAACTAGGCCAAATACAGTTTTACAACAGAGATTATGATTTTGATAACAATCGAAATAACTCTCACAGAGAGGATGAAAAGATTAAGCTCAAAATGTAATAGCTTTCTAAAAGAAAGTATAAGACGCCGAAGTTCGCCTCAATGTAGACCGTAAACTTGGCACTAAGCTTGATTGCACACTTGAGTAATATTGCTTTCGAATGAAGTTTCTTCACGCTTTCTCGATTGTTCTTCAATGAATACCTTGGGGTATTTATAGAGTCTTCAAGGGTATTACCGCTGGTAAAAATATCTCCTTGCTATTGAGTGAGGTAATTTGAAATGTAGTCCTTTTCATCCTTTCCAGAGAATATCGAGAATAGTACACATTACCGTTGCATTTATCTGCAATTTGCAATTGCCTTGTACGATTTTTGTCTTATGCTAAAGGTGTCACCTTTGCTTCCTCGTACATCAAAATGAGCGCACAAAATCAAATTCGAATTCCGTTCCAGAATAGTCTGAGGCTGAAAGCAAAAACGTGATCACCACGTGCTTCATTAAAGAGATCAGACGCTCGCTCAGAACAGAGGACGAACGCTCGTGGCAATTGAGTGTTCCACGTGTCAAGAAGTCACACTACTGGACGCTTGCTGGTAACAAGACGTTGAAGTGGATTCGGATGCTGACACTAGTGGATTGTATTCAATTCTTTTGTATATTTCTTCTTCTTTTTTGAGTGAATTGTACATATATAAATGAAGCTTTGATACCTGTATACTCAAAGATATGTTAGAGGATAAATTGTTTTCTTGAGAAATATTTTGTTATCATCAAAATTAATGAGGGTCTAAACTTCTCAATCGTTTAGGTTCCAACAATGCCATTTTCTTTCCAAAATTTTTGAAAGCTTTCATTTTCAAATTCTCCCTCATGATCATTTCTAATTGAAGAAATACAAATTCCTTTTTCATTTTGAACTGATTTGTAGAAAACAGTAAATACTTTGAATGACTCATCCTTGTGGACAAGGAATCTAACCCATGTCCATCTAGTAAAATCATCAACAATGACTAACCGATATTTCTTTCCAGTTAAAGAGGTTGTCCTTGTTGGACCAAAAAGATCAAGATACAAAAGCTCAAGTGGTCTAGAGGTTGAAACAACATTTTTCGAATGAAAAGAAGTTTTAACTTGTTTTCCTATTTGACATACCTCACAGAGAGCGTCAGATTGAAATTTAAGATTTGGTAAGCCTCTAACAAGACTATGCTTGTTTAATTTTAAGATTAATCTCAAACTGGCATGACCCAATCTTTTATGCCAAATCAATTGTTCATCTTCAGCAGACATGAGACACTTGACATCTTGTTTTGCAAGTTCAGAAAGATCAATTTTATAAATATTATGTCTCCTCTTTGCTGTAAAGAAAATA
This sequence comes from Calophaca sinica, assembly GCA_037113605.1. Taxonomy (NCBI): domain Eukaryota; kingdom Viridiplantae; phylum Streptophyta; class Magnoliopsida; order Fabales; family Fabaceae; genus Calophaca; species Calophaca sinica. Next base: position 35,532,928 of record CM073733.1, on the reverse strand, counting down.
GAGCCATCTTTCTTGCTTTTTACTGAACATCCAGTTTCTATAAAAATGACCTCAACCATTGTCACATAGTTGACTTATGCTCAATAAATTATGCTTTAGTCCTTCAACATAAAGTACATTATCAATAGAAGAAAGAGAGCATTTACTAATGCGACCAATTCCAACTATTTTTCCTTTCTGGTTTCCTTTGAAACCAACAAATCCTTCTTCTCTAGGCCTTAGCTCTTGGAACATATACTTTTCTCCCGTCATGTGACACGGGCATCCACTGTCTGAGTACCAAGATAGGTGTGTTAACTTTGTTGCTAAGCATGTCTGCAACATAGACTATTTTATCTTTTGATACCCATATATTTTTGGGTCCTTTCTTGTTAGTTCTTGAAGGATACTTGTCATTCTTAGTCTTAAAAGCAGTACATGCACTTTTCAAATGACCAGGTTTGTTGCAGTAAGTACAATACAAGCATTCACTATGATCATTGGATTTATCAGATGCAGGATTTTTATTTTCTAAAGAGGGTTCGTCTGATATGTAGCTAAGACCTTGAGTTGTCGTTTTACTGACACCCCAGATCATTGAAGCTTGCTTGCTTCGAGTTACACTCTCTGCAAGAAACTTTTAAAAGACATATTCATAATCATTTGATTTACACTTAGGATTGCCTTTTGCTTCAGAGCTTTCAGTTTGAGAGCTCTCAGCTTCTAGTTGCTGACATGTCACCAGACGCTGACTATCCATTAAATGCTGATTTTCAGTTTTCAGCTTCTGGTTCTCTTCACTGAGCTTTGAGTTTTCATTTTTCAAAACTTGAAATTCTTGTGATAATTTTGAAAATTTCTTTTTCAAAGCTTTGTACTCAGTGGAGAGAGTGGCAGAGTCCTTAAAAAGATCATCAAATGCAAGTTGAAGTTCATAATAAGAATCATATAGGTAATAATCAAATGCAAGTTGAAGTTCAGAATAAGAATCATATATTATTACCTCTTCAACTTCTTCTTCAGAGTCTAAGTCGGTATTTGCCATGAGGGCAAGATTGGCTTCTTCTTCATTATCTTCCTCAAAGGAGGATAAATCCAGATCTTCCCATGTGGCCATAAGACTCTTCATCTTTCCCTTGAAGGAACTTCTTGTGGGCTTCTTCTTAAGATTAGGACATTCAGATTTGAAGTGTCCTAGCTTTTTACATTCATAGCAAACAACTTGGCTTTTGTCTTTGCTTTCCTTCTTGTCCTTGACATCTTTCTTGTGGAATTTCTTCTTGATGTTTCTTTTCTTCCACATTCTTTGGATCTTCCTGGATATAAACGCGAGCTCATCATCTGACCCATCAATGTCTCTTCTGAAGCTTCATCTTCTGATTCTTTTTCAGCCTGAAGGGCTTTAGAAGTGTTGGCTTTATGTTTGTTGATTTTCAAAGCAATAGACTTGCTTTTCTTCACAAGTTCTTCTTCATTCAGTTCAAGTTCATGAGCTTTCAAAGAACTCAAGAGATCTTCAAGTCTTAAGACATTTAAATCTTTTGCTTCTTGAATAGCAGTGACTTTGGGTCTCCACTGCTTGATCAAACTTCTCAAAATCTTTCTCACATAGTCAGGTGTGGTATAACTTTTTCCAAGGGCCTGTAACCCATGAACAAGTGTTTGGAACCTTCCAAACATAGATTCAATGTTTTCACCATCTTCCATTTTGAACAGCTCATATTGGCGAACCAACATGCTAGCTTTAGTCTCTCTTACTTGGGCAGAGCCCTCATAAGACAAAACAAGAGAATCCCAAATTTCTTTGGCAGTATCAAATTTGCCACATTTCTCACATTCTTTTTCTGACATAGCACAGATAAGAATGAATCTAGCTTTTTGATTGATTTGATATCACTTTTTCTGCTCATCATTCTAATTTTCTCTGTCTATTGCAACACCAGCAACATTAGTGGGAAGAATGTAACCACTTTCAACAATATCCCACAACTCAAGTTATTATGTCTCAAAGAAAACTTTTATCTTATATTTCCAGTAGTCAAATTTTTCTACAGTAAATAGAGGAGGACGGTTCATGTGACCACCTTTTGCAGACATGTTCACAGTATAGGATCTTTTCTCTTAACACTGTTAAGTGCTCAACCAAGAGGCCGAGTGATAACTCTTAGAAATAAGAGTTATTTATGCTTTTATGACTATGAATCAAGTGAGTTCAAGAGTAATTTAGGGCCTTTAATTATTAGAATTGTGTAAATAATGGGATTTCCCTTGCTTGGAACTGTTTAAGTCACTTTGGTGCATTTGTGAGCATTTTGATGTGTTTTTACAATGTGCAGGATTTTGTTGAGAAATACTCAGTGCCAAGTCTGGTGCCATGGCACTGCACTCTGATGTTACACTCCTATTCAGAAAGCGCCGTTTTTAATTCATTAGAGCTGAAGGAAAGGACTATGTCCTTTATTGCAATGCTGCAGAGTGCATTTCTGATGGTCCCCACTGTTCTGTAGTGTTTTCTCTCTCTGCTAAAGGACAAAAGCCTTTATTTTTGGGCCAAAAGGAATCAACTTTCATTGGGTTTACCATTGGTCCGCCCATTTGAGGAGAGGCTATAAAAACAAAATGACATAATCAAGGAAAGGAGGCTGGTGCAGGGGCTGTGCCCTAGATTAGAATTCATTTTTATTCCTCTGGACAACAGCTGTCATCCTCAACATCACCTTCATCCATCATTTTCCATTTTCATATCCTTCCATACACCATTTTTATGAGAAAAACATGCTGAAAAACATGGATGCTGAACCAATCTCAGACATAGCAAGGAAATGCAGCAACAAGACATTGTTGCAGTGAAGTGTTCTCTCATCTTGACAGATTTGAAGGCCTCCACGTGTTGTTTTCTGCTTCTGTGTGTAGACATTTTCTGCACTGCAGATTTCGGGTGCCATGGCATCGGTTTTTGGCACCAGTTTCTGCTATTCTATGTTTTTTTTTATTATGAGCTAAATACTTTATGCTAGGATGGTGTGATTTTGTATTGAATCCTTGTTGGTGAATGTCTATCAGTCTTTGCCTTTGAACCTTTGACTCATGCGCATTTATTTACAATATGCTTGACCTAAGTCTGGCCAACTTTTGTTGGTGTAGTACCCTAATTTTGTCCGGCCTTTTATTTTATTTTATTCTATTTTATTATTTATTTTAACCTTTTTAAATTTGTAATAAAAAATAGAAATAATATTTTTGGTCCTGGAATAAAAGAGAAGAAAGAAAAATTGAGTAAAGAGAAAAAAGGAATAAAGCGAAGAAGAAATGAAAATGAAAAGAAAAAAGAGGAAAAATAAAATAAATATGTTTTTGAAGAAAATGGGATGCATGTAGCAATTCTTGGGGTGCTAAAAGCAGTCCATCCCAGCACACAATAGCTCTAGCGCTTCCTCACAAGCCAACAAGCTACCTACACCTCCCTTTCTCTCCATGCAGCCCCCAGCGCCTCACCTCCTCCCTTCTATGCGCACCCCACTTTCTTCCGAATGCCCCCTGCGTGCCCTTCACTACACAGCGCAGCCCACTACCTATTTGGCCCAAGACCACAACCTCCAACCCATTTAAACCCTAAACCTAATCTGATTCCCTCATATTTCCCTCTCTCTCACTCAACAGCGCCTCCTCCCCCCATATTCTCCCTGATTTTTGGCCTCCCCCTCTCTCCCTCTTCATTCTCGTCTCACTCTTCCTCTCTCTCAATTCTATCTTTCTCTCCCACTCACCATTCTCAAACCCTAGAAGAGAAGAGCCGTTGCGGCCTCCCTCTCTCCCACTTCAATCTTCTTTCACTTTGATCCATTAAACCGAATCACCATAAATCAAACCGAATCTCCACCCAATCCTCCCACACATCCATAATCTCGCAGTTGAAGAGGAATATTCGGCCAAAAAAGGGGAGATTTCTCTCTACTCTTCCTTTTTTTTCGTTTTTTTTGCTTTAAATGTTTCGATTTTATTTTGATATGTTTCTTCTCTTATAGGATCCAAAGGGGTGGCTATAAAAGGCTACGAAATGAAGGGGGCCGAGGGAGAGAAGGTGGAGAAGAAAAAGGAAAAGGGGGGCATCAAGAAACAGAAATAGAGAAAAGAGAGCACAAATACACATAAGTTAGATTTAGGGTTTTCCTTCTTTCTGTAATTTTTCTGTTCTTCTTAGTGAAGGTTTGGGTTGCTTGAGGATCTCTATCCAGGATGTCATTATTTTTCTCTGTTGATACTCTTATGTATTTGAAATTTCTTTGCTTATAAGATTACCCCCCTCTCTATCTCTTCATTTACGTTATTGTTTTTCTTCTTTTTTTTTTATTATTGGTCTCTCTACATCTTGTATACCCCTTGGCCAGAGCAAAGGGGGTGAACCTTGGTTCCCCCCAGTTAGTCTTCTGTTAGGCCGACCGCCTGAACCCTAGTTCCAGGGTTAGGATCAAAATCAGGGTATCTAGGTAAATCATTCATTCAAGTCGTTTATTTTTATTAAATTCAAATTTTTAAACTTATGTAATTAAAATATTTTCAGTATCCATTTTTTATTAAAGAATTATAAAAATTGATAGAATCAGATGTTACAGCTTTTTTTCTTTTTTGTTGACATTAGCATTAATATTGATTTGTAATAAATCTTTGTGATACTAATGTCATTATTAATCAGTAATAAAATTTGGCAACTAAGGAACATAGTGTTTTGCAATAAAGTAAATAAGGGTTGGAGCCTTAGATCCATTTGCATCTACTAACTTTCTTTACTTGTATTTTAAAGTTCTTTCTTTTAATTAATGTATTATTTCGTATTCATTCATTCATTCATTACTTATTAATAAAATATGGTTAGAAGCCTATGAAATACCATTCTGACAATTCGGTAATTCTGAGACTCCGTCTATTTTTTTTTAAATGAATAAATCTTGTTAAGTTAAACATTTTTTTTCAAAACAATTAAAAGGGTACCGTTTCTGAACGGGCATCGTGAGGGTGCTAATCCTTCCTTACGCGTAATTAACTCCCGAACCCGATTTGATCCAAAGATCATTTTGTAAATATGTCAAAAGGTTTTTCCTATTGTTTTTCCTTAATAAACTTTGGGTGGCTGCTCCATTTAATTTTAAAGGTGGTTGTCACAGCTGGCGACTCCACTGGGGAACTTTAGAGAGTTAGGCCCTATGATTGTTTACATGATTTGTTTGCCTTATTAGATGAATTATTCCCTTTTTTGTTTTTATTCGTTCATTTGTATATATGTTTGTATACTTGAATCCTAGGATAGAAAACATGCAAGAAAATAATATATTTTTCTATTTTTTTTAATTTGTGATTTATTCTCTTTCATTTCTTTTTTGTTGTTGTAAATATTATGTATTTGAAACCTTAGGGTAGAAGACATTTTTATATATCATGTTTTGATTTGTTTTGCAGCGGGTAGTATTTTAGGTAATTGCTCCTTCACACACTCACTTGACACATTTTGCACACTACGAGTGGAACCCTATACCCGGGTTTGAAGGAAAAAAACTTTAAGTTAGGAGAGGCTGTGTAGTGAGCACCTGCTGGACGTACGACCAATTGGGTCCTTGCGAAGGCCTCACCTAGAGTTTGGCCCTATTTGAGAAAAAAACTCCCTTTAATAGTTTACCTATTATTGGCGGTAACATTCGAAAATAGGACCTTTGGCTCTAGGAACCTTTTTAGATTAGTACCCTAAAGCCGCCCAATGGAAAGACACTTATGTGGACCATAGACCCATTTTAAGGAACTACCGACCCATATCACCAAAGGAGCAAGCCCTATCTGTCTCATTTTTATGTGATCAAAGCCGTAGAACCCAAAGTCTTAAGAAATATCGGCCTACATCACAAGGGGCACACTCTGCCCGTTTTTCCTTCATCCATTTATTTTCCATTCACATTTCAAAAATTGTGAAAGATAATAAATGATATTTTTCTTTAAAAAATATTATTTGTTATTCTTCTTTACAAAAAAAAAACACAGTTTCAAAAAAAAAATTTCCCTTCTCATAAAAAAAATAAATCTTCAAAAAATCCATTATTTCTTTTTTAGCAACGTCATTGCATTCATTTTATTTTTGTAAAAAAAATAAATTAAAAATATTTCTCTATTATCCATCATATTATTTTGCATAAAATGTACATAAAAAAAAACATTCATGCATAATCATGGCATCTTCATAACATGGCTCATTTTCTCCTCAACAGAAAAATAGATACAAATAAGCTTTCCCTGCATTCCTACCGGACTCAAGCCTAATCTAGACTCATGGATTTGTTGGAACAGAATCAGCAAGCGATGAGAGAATAACTCGACCGAATCAATGATAAGATGGACAAGTTATTTGACCTTCTGCAGAATTTGGATCCAAAATTGACCATTGATGAGAACCATTCCACCAGCACTAATGAGTATCAAGAGGCTTCCAATGGCCCATTAGGAGACCCCCTAGATCAGAAGAGACTCCAAATTATGGAAGATAGGCTGAAAGCCATTGAAGGGGCAAATCATATTGGGTTCAAAGCTTCAGAAGTATGCTTGGTCCTGGACGTAGTGATTCCTCCAAAATTCAAAGTTCCTGAGTTCGTCAAGTATGAAGGCTTAACTTGTCCAAAAAGTCACCTCATCATGTACTGCCGGAAGATGGTCTCCTGCTCCAGTAATGATAATCTCCTAATCCACTTCTTCCAAGAAAGTCTTACCGGGGCATCCCTACGCTGGTATATGCAGTTAGAGCGGGGCAAAATCAGCTCATGGAATGATTTGACTAAAGCTTTCATCAAACAATATAAATACAATATGGACATGGCTCCTGGCCGTTCCCAGTTGTAAACCATCGTAAAAGGGGGCAATGAAAGCTTCAAAGAGTACGCCCAAAGATGGAGAGGGATTGCAGCCCAAGTGGAACCTCCGCTATCTGAAAAAGAGATGGTTACCACGTTCATTGACACACTTCAACAACCCTTCTATGATCTGATGATGAGAAATGTCTCTTCAAGCTTCTCAGACCTAGTTGTTGTCGGAGAAAGAGTGGAAGCCGGGATAGTAAGCGGAAGGATTGCCAGTCAGCAGCCATTGCACAGTATGAGCCAAGAAATGGAAGAAGAAACAAATGCTGCTCATCACAACATGCCAAGTTGGGGTAGTGGGCCACTCCATTGAGAATTATTGGACTCTGATCAACACCAAGTGATTGGACTTCAAGAAAGATAACTCTGTTTACTTTATTTACTTTGAGCCCTAGGGCATATCTTGTAAAGGGCCCTTTATGTTCTCATCTTTTCAGTTCATCAATAAAACTGCAATTTGAATTATTTTTTTTTCAATCTTAGCTCATAGAATAATGGTAAAGCAAATGCACAAATTATCAAAAGTTAAGTTTTGTGAAGATGTGGGCAATAAGATTTTGAGATGAAGTTTGGTCGTTTTTCTCTGTCCAAAAATATAAAAAATATTTATCCCTTGCTACCTCTCTTGAGCCTAAAAAAAAATTCTTTCAAATACCCTAAACAAGGATCGCCCATACATTGAAGGCTAGCACAATAGTCTATTAAATTTTGTCTCTTAAAAAAAAGGGAAAAAAAAACAAGCGAGCAAATATCAAATGCAACATATCAAGACACTCGCAAAAAAAAAAGAATAAAATGCGAAAGCAAAACAAGACAATTTGTGCTAGTAATCACCAAAGTGCATCTTGGCACTAAAGATCCTTGTTTTCATAAACCCTTAAATACTTTTGAGCCTGAAATATCCTTTCTTTCATAGCCCTTAACCTGGCCACGTTACAACCCTAATAAAGTCCATTCTGATTAAAGTCAAATTGCTCATATTTTCCTAAAACTTGATTTTTGATAGAGGAGATCCATATAAACTCCTCAATGCAGTTGCTTTACCTCTAAAAAAAATAATATAAAATAAAATGCTCGCTAGGCTGAAAACCCGAAAGGGCGGTCTAGGCAGAAGTTAGAACGACCCGCTAGGTTGAAAACTCGCAAAAAGCGGCCTAGGCAAAAGTTAGGGTCAAATTTACAAACATGTCCACCCAGATTGGACCTCACGGATCTAAGCATAAACCAAGAAGCTGGGGGCAAAAGCTGAGCCCATCATCTACAAGCTTCGCATTCAAGATTTCGTTCTAGTTTCAGAATTACACAAGATAATCTGTCTCTCAACATAGATCTTTCCTGTCATGGCTGGACGAAAGCCCAAGGGACACTGAAAAGTCTCTATGGATCAAAGTTGTCAATCTAATCATCCCAAGAGCATTCATAGCATGGAAGGAATATTCAAGAATCCACAAAGATAGATAGAATGAACTATCAAGGGGCAAATATGCAAACCTGATGCATTGCAAAGTCAATCATTTGGACAAGCCAGCCAACATAAAGTTATCACCCTACGAGTCTAGGGGCAAAGTCCTCAAAGGAATTCAGGGAAATCAAAAAAAAAATTCAAAACAATAATAATATTCATGCATAGCATACCGTTCATGGCATTTTCCATAATCATTGATACCTTTGGGTCCCCGACCCACCTTCAAAATCACTTCTCTAAAAAGCAAACCAATATTCATGCATAATATACCATTCATTGCATCCGACATGATCATCAATGCTTCTAGGCCTCAGACCCGCCTTCAAAATCATTTCTCAAATAAAAATTTCATTTCATGCATGGCATACCATTCATTGCATCCCGCATGATCATCAAAATTTTCGGGTCCATTGACCCACCCTCTCAAATATTACATACAATTGGTCTGTTGTTACTCAGTAAGAACTAGTACTCAGCCTACCCAATCTCTTTATTAGTAAGAATTAGGAACCTGTCCTATACCTTGTTGGGAATCTGACCCACCACCTTGGGAATCTGACCCAAGCCTTTACTCGGGAACCTGACCCGCATCTCGAATCTTCTTCAATTATGGAAATCGATCCACACCTTTTAACAAGAGTTAGGAATCTGACCTATACCTTGTCGGGAATCTGACTCGGACTTGTGTCGAGTGACAGAGAAGCTCGTACACTAGACGTTCACCTGCAATAGGAAAACCAGTCCATACTTTAGTAAGAGTTAGGAATCTGACCTATACCTTGCCGGGAATCTGACCTGAACCCATTTTGAGTAACAAAGAAACTCATATCACGGACATTCCTTAAAATGGGATAGCTAATCCGTACCTTTTAGCAAGAGTTAAGAACCTGACTTACCCTTGTTGGGAATCTGACCCAAACTTGTGTCGAGCGACGAAGAAACTCGCACCCCAAATTTTCTCCAAATAGGGAAGTTAATCCATTTTGTAATAGCTAGGAATCAGACCTATGCCTTATCGAGAATTCACTAGGAATCAAACCTAGAATCTCTCACCAATTTTGTAAGAGCCAAACCTATGCCTTACCGGGAATTCACTAAGAATCAAACCTAGAATCCCAAAGCAAAGTCGGGAGCCAATCTCACATCCTCAAACAATTTCGTTCTAGATAAAATTAGAGTCATTTATCCTTAATTACCTTTTACAACGAATGCACGAAGACCTTCGAGTAAAATATAATTAAGGAGGGGCAGCTGTAGTACCCTAATTTTGTCCAGCCTTTTATTTTATTTTATTCTATTTTATTATTTATTTTAACCTTTTTAAATTTGTAATAAAAAATAGAAATAATATTTTTGGTCTTGGAATAAAAGAGAAGAAAGAAAAATTGAGTAAAGAGAAAAAAGGAATAAAGCGAAGAAGAAATGAAAATGAAAAGAAAAAAGAGGAAAAATAAAATAAATATGTTTTTGAAGAAAATGGGATGCATGTAGCAATTCTTGGGGTGCTAAAAGCATTCCATCCCAGCACACAATAGCTCCAGCGCTTCCTCACAAGCCAACAAGCTACCTACACCTCCCTTTCTCTCCATGCAGCCCCCAGCGCCTCACCTCCTCCCTTCTATGCGCACCCCACTTTCTTCTGAATGCCCCCTCAAGTGTTCTTCACTACACAAATACAGCCTCACTACCTATTTGGGCCAAGACCACAACCTCCAACCCATTTAAACCCTAAACCTAATCTGATTCCCTCATATTTCCATCTCTCTCACTCAACAGCGCCTCCTCCCCCATATTCTCCCTGATTTTCGGCCTCCCCCTCTCTCCCTCTTCATTCTTGCCTCACTCTTCCTCTCTCTCAATTCTATCTTTCTCTCCCACTCACCATTCTCAAACCCTAGAAGAGAAGAGCTGTCGCGGCCTCCCTCTCTCCCACTTCAATCTTCTTTCACTTTGATCCATTAAACCGAATCACCATAAATCAAACTGAATCTCCACCTAATCCTCCCACATCTCCATAATCTCGCAGTTGAAGAGGAATATTCGGCCAAAAAAGGGGAGATTTCTCTCTACTCTTCCTTTTTTTTCGTTTTTTTTGCTTTAAATGTTTCGATTTTATTTTGATATGTTTCTTCTCTTATAGGATCCAAAGGGGTGGCTATAAAAGGCTACGAAATGAAGGGGGCCGAGGGAGAGAAGGTGGAGAAGAAAAAGGAAAAGGAGGGCATCAAGAAACAGAAATAGAGAAAAGAGAGCACAAATACACATAAGTTAGATTTAGGGTTTTCCTTCTTTCTGTAATTTTTCTGTTCTTCTTAGTGAAGGTTTGGGTTGCTTGAGGATCTCTATCTAGGATGTCATTATTTTTCTCTGTTGATACTCTTATGTATTTGAAATTTCTTTGCTTATAAGATTACCCCCCTCTCTATCTCTTCATTTACGTTATTATTTTTTTCTTTTTTTTTATTATTGGTCTCTCTACATCTTGTATACCCCTTGGCCAGAGCAAAGAGGGTGAACCTTGTTTCCCCCCAGTTGGTCTTCTGTTAGGCCGGCCGCCTGAACCCTAGTTCCAGGGTTAGGATCAAAATCAGGGTATCTAAGTAAATCATTCATTCAAGTCGTTTATTTTTATTAAATTCAAATTTTTAAACTTATGTAATTAAAATATTTTCAGTATCCATTTTTTATTAAAGAATTATAAAAATTGATAGAATCAGATGTTACAGCTTTTTTTCTTTTTTGTTGACATTAGCATTAATATTGATTTGTAATAAATCTTTGTGATACTAATGTCATTATTAATCAGTAATAAAATTTGGCAACTAAGGAACATAGTGTTTTGCAATAAAGTAAATAAGGGTTGGAGCCTTAGATCCATTTGCATCTACTAACTTTCTTTACTTGTATTTTAAAGTTCTTTCTTTTAATTAATGTATTATTTCGTATCCATTCCTTCATTCTTTACTTATTAATAAAATATGGTTAGAAGCCTATGAAATACCATTCTGACGATTCGGTAATTCTGAGACTCCGTCTATTTTTTTAAATGAATAAATCTTGTTAAGGCAAACATTTTTTTCAAAACAATTAAAAGGGTACCGTTTCTGAACGGGCGTCGTGAGGGTGCTAATCCTTCCTTACGCGTAATTAACTCCTGAACCCGATTTGATCTAAAGATCATTTTGTAAATATGTCAAAAGGTTTTTCCTATTGTTTTTCCTTAATAAACTTTGGGTGGCGGCTCCATTTAATTTTAAGGGTGGTTGTCACAGTTGGGTACATGTATGTTAGGTGCGGAAAGGTGGTAACATGCTGAATTCATGAGTTAATATGAGGGGTATTAATTAAGGGACACTTTAATTAATTTTGATTAGACTAGACATAGGAAATCTGTCTCATAGGATGTTCTGGGTCACACTTAGAAGACAAGGGGGAACATAATGGGGGCTTAGACATAAGGTACCATTTACTTAACCCTGGTGAAAGTACTGAAAGGTACACACATTAGTGCCCTTCGCCCAGTGCCAAATGGCACTGACTTATGGCACTGAAACCAACTTGGTGAAAATATGAATGAACTAAAATCCTTGCTGTTTTTCTCAGATTTTTATCACATCTTTTTAAGTTATTTTTACTGTCAATTGTACTTTAAATTACTGTCATCATCACCTCAAATTAATGTGTTACTTGTTACTTTATTTTCTCACTAATTAGATTAACGAAATTGGAAATTTGTGGAATTAACCGTAATTAATCTTCGTGGGAACGATCTCTCTTACTCTTTATTACTTGTTCATGATTGTGTATACTTGCACGACTGTTATTTTACACAAAAAGTTTTTGGCGCCGTTGCCGGGGATTGAAAGTGTTGATTTCTATGAGTTTTCAATTGAGTTAATTTGGTTTAGTTGAGATTCTTAGATTTTAGTGTGTTTCTTTTTAGCAGTAAAAATTCTGTTTTGTGTTGTTTTTGTGTTGGTGGTGTTGTCTTTGTTGTTCTTAGCATTGCTCACCTTGTTTGTTGTTTGTGAAAAATAAAAACCCACTCCTAGCTATGGAACAATATCATTTTGACTCTATGCAAGCAAGGAATGCTCAACGACAATATTTCAACCATGAAATTTTTGGAGGTGAATGTGAAAGGGACTGTCATGAGACAAATTTCATGTCCATGACAATGACGAATGTTGATTATGGCATGGAAAATTTAATTTGGGAGCAAGAGTATTATCCTCAAGCTCAATTCAAAGGATCCCATGAAAGCATCTCCAACCAGGTGTCTTAGCTCAATCCATTGAGGATACCAAGGTGTATAATGAAGACTTTCAAGTCTCGTGCAAGAATATGGAGGCTCATCTTAAGACAATTATGGAGTTTCTAAAAGAGGAGAATTGCATTGAAAAAGTAGTTGAACAAGAAGAAGAGTGTGTGGAGTTGAAAATTGAACATGATCTTGTGGAAGTAGTGGAAGAAAAACAAAAAAAGAGTGTAGTAGAAGTAGTGGAAGTAGTGGAAGAAAAAAAAAGAGTGTAGTAGTAGTAGTAGAAGAAGAAAAAGAAAAAAAAAAGAAAAATAGTAACATGGAAGAGAAACCAAGGGAGAGCTATGAAGAGAGCTATGTGACAATTGAGATTCAACCTTTGGTGATTGAAGGGAAGAGTTAAAATCAGAAGTTAGAATCTGATGTGCAGGAATCATCTGAACATACTACTGCCCAGAAAATTATGCAGAAAAATTACAGAACTGCAGTAGGTACCATCCCAAAGACTGCTTTGACACTGTTCAAAGACTGCACTGCAATTTTTCCCCAAGTTTGTTCCTATGAGTCCCCCACAAAAAGAGTTTTATGAGCTTTATGAGATGAGGAGTACATATCCCAAATGCCTAGTTGTTGGGGCATGGGAACACTTGTTTCCCTATGCAAAGTACATGGGATTTCTCTCTAAGAAAAGGAAGAAGAAGGATGACATTTTCTTTTTGTCATATTATCCCCCTAACTTGAGTGTTGAAGAGAAAAAGTCAGGCTGAGGACTTCTGCAAACCAAGCGCTACTGGGAGGCAACCCAGATTCTAATAAATTGCTTCTGTTTTTGTTTGTTTATTTTCTTGTTTTTATTTTATTTTCATTTCAGGTGGCAGAATGAAGATGAGATGATGATGGGTGTTGTGATGTGTGCTGTGAAATCGTATGGCACCTGGAGCTTAAAGTCAAGCAACGAAAAGCCAAAGGGTGGAGAGGAGGAAATGATCTCTGTATCAGAAAAAATTCTGATTCTGACAAGGAAGAAAATTTGCGGCGAAAGCAAGCGATTCATAGTACAGGGAATTTGTTGGTGTTGCACAGTTTGCAGAAAAAAAAACAAGAGTTTCTGGTGCTATGGCACAAGGGTTTGGCACTGATGCAGTTGATGCAATGCCTGCAAAAACACCACCACATTAGGAGGCTCAACCTGAAGCAAGGCCAGTGCAGTCAATTTAGAAGGACCAGTGCACAGTTTCAAGCAGAGATTTTCTCACCCTAGATCTTTTACTGTTTTTCAATAGTAAATATTTTTAGTATGTTTGTTTGTGTTTGTTGAATTTTGTTCTAGTTTGTTTGTGGGTTGCATAATTAGTTTGTTTGTGTCAACCCTTTCTCTAGCATAGAGTATTTGCAGTGGGGACACTGCAAGGAATGTTGGGGGAGGGGCAGTTTAGGATTATGTTATGTTGCATTTGTAGCAGTGCTGTTCGGGTTCTATGCTGTTAAAAAAAAAGATTTTGGTTGACACATTGGCTAAGCTTAAGGAGGAATTTGTACTTGAATTTGTTGGAACTCTGTGCTGATTGTCAATTGATAGGAACACTGACCTTTGACACAAAGCCCTTAGCTTAAGATGAAAGAATAGGTAGCTTGTTAACTAGTTGAAGTTGAACCCCTTTTGTGAACTGAACCTTGTTGCCAAATTTGACCAATAAGGGGGGATAGGCAATTAGATAAGTTTGGGGGTAAGTTCATTGTAAATATCCAATGAATAGGCCAATGCACACATACTAGCAAATAGAAAAAGCCATAAATGCAAAAATATTTATAAAAAAAAATGGAATAAGCTATTTGTTGAGTAACCGGGTAACTTCATTACAATTGTTGTTATTCGCGTCAAAAGGCAAGGAGGTAAATTCTAGTAAAAGGCAAAAATAGTTAAAATTGAATAAGTGTGCATTGAGCCTTAAACATTTAAGTTATGTTTGTATATGTTGTTTGAATTCAACCCCTAGTATCCATCATGTAAGCCTATTCCCTTTTGTTTGATTAGGAGGTGCAAATTAGGAATACTTTAGGGGGGAAGCTGAGATGAAATTGATAGGACTATACTAGCTTTTTGATTTAGCATAAGGGGTGCACACACACACACTTGAGGTTGGTGGAACAATTTAAGGAAGCATAATGCACAAAGGGATTGCTTGACAAAGAGTTAGTATGAAAGTAAGGCCATGTGAAGACCATCCAAAAAGAAAATTTTGCTGTTTAAAACTCACTTGTTTAGTGCTGCTGCAATTCTTGCAATTTTCTATTTTCTATTTTTGTTTTAGTATCATTACTTGAGGACAAGCAATGGTTCAAGTTTGGGGATGTGATAACTCTTTGAATTGTGTAAATAATGGGATTTCCCTTGCTTTGAGCTGTTTAAGGCACTTTGGTACTTTTGTGAGCATTTTGATGTGTTTTTACATTGTGCAGGATTTTGTTGAGAAATATTTAGTGCCAAGTCTGGTGCCATGGCACCGCACTCTAATGTTACAGCCCCTGTTACTGCAGCAGCGTTTTTAATTCATTAGAGCTGAAGGAAAGGAATATGTCCTTTATTGCAATGCTACAGAGTGCATTTCTGATGGTCCCCACTGTTCTGTAGTGTTTTCTCTCTCTGCTAAATGACAAAAGCCTTTATTTTTGGGCCAAAAGGATTCAACTTTCATTGGGTTTACCATTGATCAGCCCATTTGAGGAGAGGCTATAAAAACAAAATGACCTAATCAAGGAAAAGAGGCTGGTGTAGGGGCTGTGCCCTATATTAGAATTCGTTTTTATTCCTCTGGACAGCAGCTGTCATCCTCAACATCGCCTTCATCCATCATTCTCCATTTTCATATCCCTTCCATACACCATTTTTATGAGAAAAACATGCTGAAAAACATGGATGCTGAACCAATCTCAGACATAGCAAGAAAATGCAGTAACAAGACATTGTTGCAGTGAAGTGTTCTCTCATCTTGACAGATTTGAAGGCCTCCACGTGCTGTTTTCTGCTTCTGTTTGTAGACATTTCTGCACTGCAGATTTTTGGTGCCATGGCATCGGTTTTTCGCACCAGTTTCTGTTATTCTATGTTTTTGTTTATTATGAGCTAAATACTTTATGCTAGGATGATGTGATTTTGTGTTGAATCCTTGTTGGTGAATGTCTATCAGTCTTTGCCTTTGAACCTTTGACTCGTGCGCATTTATTTACAATATGCTTGACCTAAGTCTGGCCAATTTTTGTTGGGTACATGTATGTTAGGTGCCGAAAGGTGGTAACATGCTGAATTCATGAGTTAATATGAGGGGTATTAATTAAAGGACACTTTAATTAATTTTGATTAAACTAGACATAGGAAATTTGTCTCATAGGGTGTTCTGAGTCACACTTAGAAGACAAGGGGAACATAATGGGGCTTAGACATAATGTACCCTTTACTTAACCCTGGTGAAAGTACTGAAAGGTACACACATTAGTGCCCTGCGCTAGTGTCAAATGGTACTGACTTATGGCACTGAAACCAACTTGGCAAAAATATGAATGAACTGAAATCCTAGCTGTTTTTGTCAGATTTTTATCACATCTTTTTAAGTTATTTTTGCTGTCAATTGCACTTTAATTACTGTCATCATCACCTCAAATTAATGTGTTACTTGTTACTTTGTTTTCTCACTATTTAGATTAACGAAATTGGGAATTAGTGAAATTAACTGTAATCAATCTTCGTGGGAACGATCTCTCTTACTCTTTATTACTTGTTCACGATTGTGTATACTTGCACAACTGTTATTTCACACAACAAGTTTTTGTTTTCCCGCCTGTCACGGGTGACCTGGGTTTGATCCCTGGCAACGAACGCCAAAAACTTGTTGTGTGAAATAACAGTTGTAAAAGTATACACAATCGTGAACAAGTAATAAAGAGTAAGAGAGATCGTTCCCACGAGGATTGATTACGGATAATTTCACAAATTTCCAATTTCGTTAATCTAAATAGTGAGGAAGCAAAGTAACAAGTAACACATTAATTTGAGGTGATGATGACAGTAATTTAAAGTGCAATTGACAGTAAAAATAACTTAAAAATATGTGATAAAAATCTGAGAAAAACAACTAGGATTTCAGTTCATTCATATTTTCACCAAGTTGGTTTCAGTGCCATAAGTCAGTGCCATTTGGCACTGGGCGCAGGGCACTAATGTGTGTACCTTTTAGTACTTTCACCAGGGTTAAGTAAAGGGTACCTTATGTTTAAGCCCCCGTTATGTTCCCCCTTGTCTTCTAAGTGTGACCCAGAACACCCTATGAGACAGATTTCCTATGTCTAGTTTAATCAAAATTAATTAAAGTGTCCCTTAATTAATACCCCTCATATTAACTCATGAATTCAGCATGTTACCACCTTTCAGCACCTAACATACATGTACCCAACAAAAGTTGGCCAGACTTAGGTCAAGCATATTGTAAATAACTGCACATGAGTCAAAGGTTTAAAGGCAAAGACTGATAGACATTCACCAACAAGGATTCAATACAAAATCACATCATCCTAGCATAAAGCATTTAGCTCATAATAAACAAAAAGATAGAATAGCAGAACTGGTGCCCAAAACTGATGTCATGGCACCAGAAATCTGCAGTGCAGAAATGTCTATAAACAGAAGCAGAAAACAGCACGTGGAGGCCTTCAAATCTGTCAAGATGAGAGAACACTTCACTGCAACAATGTCTTGTTACTGCATTTCCTTGCTATGTTTGAGATTGGTTCAGCATCCATGTTTTTCAGCATGTTTTTCTCATAAAAATGGTGTATGGAAGGGATATGAAAATGGAGAATGATGGATGAAGGTGATGTTGAGGATGGCAGCTGCTGTCCAGAGGAATAAAAACGAATTCTAATCTAGGGCACAGCCCCTGCACCAGCCTCCTTTCCTTGATTAGGTCATTTTGTTTTTATAGCCTCTCCTCAAATGGGCTGACCAATGGTAAACCAATGAAAGTTGATTCCTTTTGGCCCAAAAATAAAGGCTTTTGTCCTTTAGCAGAGAGAGAAAACACTACAGAATAGTGGGGAGCATCAGAAATGCACTCTGTAGCATTGCAATAAAGGACATAGTCATTTCCTTCAGCTCTAATGAATTAAAAACACTGCTGTAGTAAAAGGGACTATAATATCAGAGTGCGGTGCCATGGCACCAGACTTGGCACTGAGTATTTCTCAACAAAATCCTGCACAATGTAAAAACACATCAAAATGCTCACAAAAGCACCAAAGTGCCTTAAACAGCTCCAAGCAAGGGAAATCCCATTATTTACACAATTCTAACAATTAAAGGCCCTAAATTACTCTTGAACTCACTTGATTCATAGTCATAAAAGCATAAATAGCTCTTATCTCTAAGAGTTATCACCGAGCTCTGATACCAACCGAACATGAACGCAAGAAGGGGGTTGAATTGTGTTCAAAACTTTCGCAAACTTTATGTTAAAAACACTTTTGAACTCTTGATTGTAAATCTGTAAGTTATCGGATGCTGGAAAATGACCAGACGCTGGAATTGAATTTTTAAGAAAACTTGTTTTTCTTTGCAAGATAAGAATAAATGTAAAGCAGTAAAGCAAAAGACACAGAGATTTATACTAGTTCACCACCAACCTGGTAGCTACATCTAGTCCCTTCGTTCCTGAAGAATTCCTACTATAATCAACTTATTACAAATTCCTTAAGAGTATTCTACTGTCATAAACTTGACAATACTCTTAACTTCTCAAAATAACTCAGTAAGTTCGAGCCTTTGAGGAACAAAGCCTTTACTAGGCAGAACAACTTTTACAAAGTAATATTCTTTTGAATACAATCAAATAACTCTCACAGAGAGGATGAAAAGATTGAGCACAAAAACAAATAACTTTCTAAAAGAAAGAATATCAGACGATGGGGTTCAGTTCTTGGTGTCCAGAAACTTGGCACGAAACTTGATTGCTCACTTGAGTAATAGCTCTTTCTGAATGTAGTTTCTAGCAGTTTTTGGCAACCTTCTTCAATGAATACCTTGGGGTATTTATATGAGTCTCTGAGAGGTATTACCGTTGCAGTAAATTTCAGCTCCATATAATTGAGTGAGGTGATTTGAAATGATGTCCTTTTCTTCCTTTCCAGATAATATTAGAATAGTACACATTACCGTTTTTGTACTATCTGCTTTTCACAATTGCCTTGTACAAATTTTGTCTTATACTAAAGGTGTCACCTTTGATACCTCATACATCAAAATGAGCACATAAAATAAAATTCGAATTCTGTTCCAAATAGCTGAGGTAAGAGAGCATAAACGTGACCATCGTGTGATTCATTAATAGACCAGATGCTCACTCAGAATAATGGACAGACGCTCGCAGTAATTGAGTAATCCACGTGTCAAAAGATAACACTACCGGACACTTGCTTTAGACAAGACGCTGGAGTGAACCGGATGCAAACACACATGGAATGCATTCAATTTCTTGTAAATTTCTCCTTCTTGCTTGAGTGACTTATAGAGCGTAAACAATTTTAATACCTGCACACTTCAAGACTTATTAGAAGATAATTTGTTCAATTGCAAGTACTTTGTTATCATCAAAATTAATGAGGGTCTAAACTTTTCAATCGTTTAGGTTCCAACAAACTTGACTAGTGGTGAAAATACCCTAGTCTTGCCTGACAAGTTAGAAATGAACCTCCTCAGGAAATTGACTTTTCTTAAGAAAGATTGGAGCTCTTTCTTGTTGGTTGGTGGCAAAGCTTCCACGACTGCCTTGACTTTACTCTTATCGACCTCGATTCCTTTCTTGTGTACCAAGAACCCTAGGAACTTAAAAGCTGACACACCAAACCCGCATTTTTCTAGATTCATCTTCAAACTGTGTCTTCTCATTCTGTCGAAGGCCTGTCTTAAGTGATTCAAGTGCTCCTCCTTATTTCTTGACTTGACAATCACATCATCATTATACACCTCCATGAATTTGCTAATTACATCATGAAAAATGGTATTCTTGGCGCATTGGTAAGTGGCTCCAACATTCCTCAAACTAAAAGGCATGACTACCCATTCATATGTCCCAATTGAGCTAGGACACCTGAAGGCAGTTTTAGACACGTCTTCTTCAACTATGAAAATTTGGTTATAGCCAGCATGACCATCCATAAAACTTAGCAATTCATGCCCTGATGCAGCATCAACAAGCATGTCTGCCATAGGCATGGGGTATTCGTCCTTTGGGGTCGCCTCGTTTAGATTTCTGAAATCTATGCAAACCCACATCTTTCCATTTTTCTTCAGAACAAGGACTATATTAGATAACCATTGCATATATCTGGTTGTTCTAATGAATCATGCCTTGAGCAAATGCTATACTTCTTCTTTGATCTTTAAAACCACCTCTGGAGCAAATCTCCTGTTTGCTTGCTTAACAGGCTTGCTTCCTGTAACATCCTGTTTTTCAGAAAATAATATTTAATGAACAGTTAGACAATGAATAAGCATTAGAAATTCTAATTTGAAAAGAAATAGGCTTAAATGTGTTATAAAAACATTCAAAAGGACTAAAAATACCCCTAGGAAGGATCTAGGAACCCTAGAAACATCTAGAAACAAAAGAATTGAATCTGTCTCCTTAGCTACGGTCGCGATGCGACCAAAAATGTACTAAAGGCCATCGCGACGCGATGTAGAGAATTCTGGAACCTGTAAGTCGGTGACCACAGCCAATGAGTGGGCGACACGTGTACCTGTCGCGACGCGATGGAGATTTGGCCTACGCCCATCATGACGCGACGAGACCAATTTTTGCCTATAAATAGAGCTTGTCCCTCTCCATTCCGCTAGGCCCTTCAATTGAGCATTTGGAGTGCGAAGAAGGGAGCTTGGAGGAGGAGGAGGAGTACCGGGATGCGGGCGATGCAGGGCAACAACGGTCTTTTAAGTCAGGTATGGGATATCTGAACCCGATCCACCAGGGATCGTAGGATTAGAATAAGTGTATAACTAGGCGTAGGGTGACCTAAGCCCTACTAGAGGTTGATAGTAGTAGCACCTTAGGAGTGGGGTTGTGACCTGTGATAGCTGAGGACGGTTGTCAGAGGTCTATCAACCATAGGAGTAATCAATTGATATCTGTGGATGGATGTTGATGCTTTCTGGTTGTATGTGTGTTTGTTGATGTACTGATTTATAACATGTTAGTGGTAGGTCTCCTGAGCGACATTAGGGTTGATTCATGAATGGATCGAGGATGGTTGATACTTGATGATGTGTTGGTTGGTGCTTGATTGATAAATGATGTTATGTTATATACGGATAGTTGGGATGTGTAGGCTGGTTGTTCTGCTTATGCTAATTTGACAATTAAGTTATTATTATATTACTGTGTGCGGGAATATGACTGAGCTAGTTAATTATAAAGTGGATAAGTGTTGAAATAAGATATTAAAGTTGGTTGAGCTGATAACTTGATAAGTGATGCGATAATAAGCTGAGCTGATGAATAATGATGATAAGCTGTAAAGGCACTGAATAACAATTGGCCATATGCATGTGCTGTAATCCACCGTCGTGCACATAGGATGTGTATGAGGCTAGGTGCCAGAGTGCGAGCACGATACAGTCGGTATAGGACACGCTGGTCCTTGAGGATAGTCTGGGTCCGACAAGTCCACAGGTGATGGATGGTTCGCTACCATCCTGTCGGGACGTTGGGTAGCCTGGTCATCCTGACGGGGGTACTGTTACATCACTGTCCATAGTGTCGATCCCGAGTGCCGCCCCAATTCCTGTTCTTATCGAAGAGCAGGGATGTACTCTTAGGGGCACGATGAGCGGGATAGGGGGATAGACAACTGGCTTGACCTACTCACACACCGGTGAGAGGTTACTGTTATCTATAAAGGCAGAGTAGCTAAGGTGGGGCTACTTCTGCCATAATTTAGCTGTGTGGCCACATAAGCATATAAACGTAAGCTGCATGGGTAAGGATAGCTAGGTGATGATCCAAATCATTATCGGGAGATGTGTGATTTAATCTTTCACATTATCTATTATTCTGCTTGCATGATGTGCTTGCCATTTTATACATGAATTCTAAGTCCTGCATTCCCATTGAATGGTGCGTATAGTGTATTCTTATCTCCCATCTATTTTCTGTGTCTTGTATATTTTTGTCTACGGGTTTTAGTAGGTATCAGACAATTCCAAAAAAGAAAAGGTCCAATTGATACACAGCCAGTGAAGTCAGAATTAGTAAATGGGAAGTCCAAATTACAATATATTATGTATAGCTGGGGCCCTGAGGATGGGTACCTGTAGGTACATTTATACACTTCAGCCTGCTAAATTAAAATAAAAATTATTTTCATTATCATTGGATAAACTAGTATATTGGAAAATTGACTAGGATGCCACATTTTGGTATCAGAGCAGTTCGGTCCTAACCGGACTGTGTAGTCATTAGGATATTGTTACTGGTTGTGTCGGTTGGATTCCCACTGGATTCCGATCATATTTAGATAGGAATAGAGTGTCTTCTTCGTAGATATCTAAGTCATAAAGTGTCAAAATAGATGAGTACTCTAGTCCACTCTAGAAATAATTAATCTCATAGATCATGGGTTGAGAGAATATTACAAGAATTTATAAATGTGATAAATATTGTTCCTCTTTAAGGGAGATGAGGTTACTATAGGGAAGATAGTTGAGTCTAACAATGACCGTATTCAGACTAGGAAGGTTGTACATATAGGGAATAATAGACAAGGGTCTACTAAGATTAAAGAGGAGATTAGGGATAACCATGAGGAAGCCTATATAAACATTTAAAGAGAAGCAAAAGTGCTAGAAAAGATCTTGTGATGATGTAATAAGGAAATGAAATGGAGATTGATATTACCGAGATTTGATGGATAAGTAGATAGGGGAAATTTGGAAGTTGAGTTGAGTTATTGACAGGGGTATTGAATAAATACTCTTAGATCTTAGTTGGATGTTTAAACCTTGATTGGGAGGAAAATTGAAATAGTCAGCTAGGATGGTGAAAGAAATGGAAATGTTGTTAAAGCCAACAATTTATCAAGTAAAATAGTTTGGAATGAAGAAAAGAGTATCAGGTGTAAAAAGTCAATAGAAGGAATATAGTAGTTCTTAGAATCAGTATTTGAGAGGGAATCTTTTGGAATGGTGTAAGAAAGAATGAATTAGGTAACTGGACTCCAGGTGATATAATTGTTGTGAAGTCTTTGATTGTTAGCCGAGCCTTAGGAATAGATGAATGATGATCCAGGGGTGCCCGATTCGATAGTGGTGAAATTTATGAAGGATGGATTTTGATCAGAGAGGTAAAAATAGAAATGATGAAGGATATGAAGAGAAGGATGAAGGGTGTGATAAAGAATTGGATAAACCTAGGTTCAGATATAAAGGTTCCTGGGGTTTGATTAGGAAAAGTTATTGGAAAGAATTTCTCTAGATTAGTAAAGGTGAGATAGGTGACTTAATTCAAGGTAGTACGATTGATAAAAAACTAAAGTGGATTTTCGATTAATATTAGTCGAATCTTAAGAATGGATGAATGGTGGTGAAGGACTTAGAATCAATTTGATAATAATGGATTTGATAAAGACTAGAATTAGGGATAAAGAGTTGGATGGTCTATATACTAGAAGTAAAGGAACTCAATTAGTTTGTGATTCGAGAATTGTTTGACAAGGTGATCAGAGGAGCTTTACAAGTCGATGATTAAGTAAATGAAGAGAAATTAGTATAGGTTTTGATCACTAATTTGTAAAATTAGGAAGTTTTCTAAGAGGAATGAGTTATCACTATGTGACTAGTGGATCTAGTAGGAAGCGTGGTTAGATAAAACCGTGTAAAACTGTGTAATAGGAGTGAAAAGATTGAAACCAAAGGAAATAAGAAAGGTACAAAGTATTAAGGTATTAAGAAAGTAGGATCCCAAATGATAAAATATGAGCTAGTCAAGGATAGCAATCAGGGCAACTGTTATCAGAAGGAAAAAAAGGAAAAATTTGAATAAATATAGTGGAAGCATTGGTAAAGACAAGATGTGACATATGGAGAGAAAAGTATTTGGAAGAGAAAAGGTTTAGACAAAGTTGTGGGGGCAAGAATAGTTTTGCAAATATTATGAAAGAAGAGGAATTAGCATAGATCTATGCGTTAGGATGAGATTGGAATTTTTGAGAATATTTCTAGAAACAAAGGAGTGAAAACCCATTATGTGGATGGTAGCACAGGTAAGGAGTAGGATTAGGATGAATAAAAGAGGTGAATAACATTAGAAGAGAGTATAGTAAGAGAATGGACTTTCAGATGATAAGGTGAGATCGGCAGTAATTAGGATGACAATTATGGAAAAGTAAAGACGTTGATCTATTAGTATGAGACAATGAGTTACATAAGAAAAGGTAGAGGATTTGGTTTAGATGGCAACAATATAAGATGAAGATATAAGGAGTGTCGGATTAAAGATAAATCTTAAGAAAAATCATAATAACCTTTAGGACTAGAAGTACTAATTGTAAGAAGGATTTATTATCTAGAGATATTGTATTGGCCGACCTTTTGAATAATATAGAAGTCAAATAGGAATATGATCATCTGTAGAATAATCATCAAAGGATAGACCTTCATTGGATGGATATGTTTAGAAGCAAGTTAATAAGGTAATAGAATCAGATAAAGTCTGACTATAACAATTTTAAGTTCATTAGTAAATAGGAATGGGAATCCTCAAACCAATGGTTGACCCTATATTCTTAAGCAGACCTTAAAGGTGATAAGCATAAAATCTTTCATCCCTTTCATTTCATACCTTTGTAGGTAGACTCCAACATTCTCCTTGAAGTTGTTTTAACAGGAGTAGTAATAGGCTTGAGAGGATAAACCTCTGAAATCTAAAAATGATTAAGAAGCCAAGCATATAAGGTTAAACTTTGATTTAGAGTTAGGATAGTATGAGTGTTGAATCATGTATTGAGTAAGCATAGAAGAGTGTGGGCTTGACTAAGGATTGAGTAAAGAAAATCATAAAGTCCAGTTAGGAAGTAGTTAAGTGTCAAGCTGGGTGTTAGGTCAAGATTTCAGAAATTAAGTACAACTATAGGTAAAGTCTGGGATAAGTAATAGAGGGATTTGGAAGGAGTAATTGAAAGGATTAGGAGGCTTTATCAAGTGTTAGAATATGGAGTGACTTAATAGATCTAGGTATTACGATGGATCTAGTAACGGAACTAGCATTTTTAATAGTTTTTATAGAATAAGTAAATGGGTTCTTTCAAGGACTTAAAATAGGAATTATGTGGCCAATGAGAAGCAAGGATAAAGGTCAAGAAATTTATTCTGGAAAAGGGATTAGAGAAAGACTAGTTTATAGGACAATGATAAAAAAATAGTAAGGACGGATATAGTCAGAGGAAAAATAGGTAGAATTGATGAATATGGAGATTTAGATCTTTGGTGAAGAAGATGAAGAATTGACCTTTGGATATAGTCAACCTATAAGGTACTTATGATAATGGTTCTGAAGGACAAATAAAGTTTAGAATTAGAAGTAGCAAGGTATTGATATTGAAAGAATCCAAGAAAGTAATAAAACTAAAATGATGTATTTAGCAGCCTTGGTGCAATCTTGATAAAAACAGAAAAGAGGAATTTAGACAAATTATAGGTATTGTTGAGGAAACCTCTTAGAGTGGGTTGGTAAGCTATTAGGAAGACCATAGTGATTAAGATGAATCAATGACCGAAGAAGGTCAGGTGAAAAGTTAGTTAAGAGTTTTAGTTCTAGAAGTATAACCACCGCTAAATTTTCAAGAACAAAAATTATTTAAGGGGGATATAGTAATATAACATCATGTTTTTTAGAAAATAACATTTAATGAACAGTTAGACAATGAATAAGCATTAGAAATTCTAATTTGAAAAGAAATAGGCTTAAATGTGTTCTAAAAACATTCAAAAGAACTAAAAATACCCCTAGGAAGGGTCTAGGAACCCTAGAAACGTCTAGAAACAAAAGAATTGAATCTGTCTCCTTAGCTATGGTCGCGACGTGACCAAAAATGTACTAAAGGCCATCGCGACGCGATGGAGAAAATTCTGGAACCAGTAAGTCGGTGACCACAGCCAATGAGTGGGCGACACATGTACATGTTGCGACGCGATGGAGATTTGGCCTACGCCCATCGCGACGCGATGAGACCAATTTTTGCCAATAAATAGAGCTTGTCCCTCTCCATTCCGCTAGGCCCTTCAATTGAGCATTTGGAGTGCGAAGAAGGGAGCTTGGAGGAGGAGGAGGAGTACCGGGATGCGGGCGATGCAGGGCAACAATGGTCTTTTAAGTCAGGTATAGGATATCTGAACCCTATCCACCAGGGATCGCAGGATTAGAATAAGTGTATAACTAGGCGTAGGGTGACCTAAGCCCTACTAGAGGTTGATAGTAGCAGCACCTTAGGAAAGGGGTTGTGACTTGTGATAGCTGAGGAGAGTTGTCAGAGGTCTATCAACCATAGGAGTAATCAATTGATATCTGTGGATGGATGTTGATGCTTTCTGGTTGTATGTGTGTTTGTTGATGTGCTGATTTACAATATGTTAGTGGTAGGTCACCTGAACGACACTAAGGTTAATTCATGAATGGATCGAGGATGGTTGATGCTTGATGACGTGTTGGTTGATGCTTGATTGATAAATGATGTTATGTTATATACGGATAGTTGGGATGTGTAGGCTGATTGTTCTGCTTATGCTGATTTGACAATTAAGTTATTATTATATTGCTGTGTGCGGGAATATGACTGAGCTAGTTAATTATAAAGTGGATAAGTGTTGAAATAAGATATTAAAGCTGGTTGAGCTGATTACTTGATAAGTGTTGAGATAATAAGCTGATATGCTGAGCTGATAAATAATGATGATAAGCTGTAAAGGTGCTGAATAATAATCGGTCATATGCATGTGCTGTAATCCACCGCCGTGCACATACGCTGTGTACGAGGCTAAGTGCCAGAGTGCGGGCACGATGCAGTCGGTATAGGACACGCTGGTCCTTGAGGATAGTCTGGGTCTGACAAGTCCATAGGTGACAGATGGCTCGCTACCATCCTGTCAGGATGTTGGGTAGCCTGGTCATCCTGACGGGGTACTGTTGCATCACTGTCCATAGTACCGATCCCGAGTGTCGCCCTGATACATGTTCTTGTCGAAGTGCAGGGATGCACTCTTAGGGGTATGATGAGTGGGATAGGGGGATGGACAACTAGCTTGGCCTACTCACACGCCGATAAGAGGTCGATGTTATCTATAAAGGCAGAGTAGCTAAGGCGGGGCTACTTCTGCCATAATTAAGTTATGTGGCCACGTAGGCATATAGACGTAAGCTGCATGGGTAAGGATAGCTAGGTGATGATCCAAATCATTACCGAGAGATGTCTGGTTTAATTTTTCACATTATCTATTATTCTGCTTGCATGATGTGCTTGCCTTTTTATACATGAATTCTAAGTCCTGCATTCCCATTGAATGGTGCGTATAATGTGTTCTTATCTCCCATCTATTTTCTGTGTCTTGTATATTTCTGTCTACGGGTTTTAGCTGGTATCAGACAATTCCAGAAAGGAAAATGTCCAATTGATACACAGCCAGTGAAGTCAAAATTAGTAAATGGGAAGTCCAAATTACAATATATTCTATATAGCTGGGGCCCTGAGGATGGGTACCTTTAGGAACATTTGAAGTGAAAGTATGTCACGAGAAAGGGGGGTTTGAATTGTGACCTATTAAAAATCCTGCACTAAAACAGTTTTAAACTTGCTTTCAAGTCAGTTCTTGGAGTTGAGTAAGTTAGTGATACTGCAGTTGAACTTACTCAAGTTGTAGTGTTTACATATGCTATGTGATTGATCAATAATAATATAAGACTAAATCTTGCGTGATGTGAGAGCAGAATCATATGAATTGAATTGGCAGTAAGTAAAGCATGATTATGCAGAATGGTTGAAGAACACTGTTTCTGAGTTTTAAGTGAAGTGTGTGAAGTGTCACAGGTGAGATGGATTTAAAAACATAAATATAAATCACACAAGATGTATAGTGGTTCACCCCAAACCTTGGGCTACATCCACTCCTCACTCCCAGTGAGTGTTTCCACTATTTCCCAAATAGTACACGTGTTCTTTCACTCAGCCTCTTCAAGTTGATTACAAGTGTTCTTTCACTCAGCCTCTTCAAGCTGATTACAACCAGGAACTTACTCCTGTTCCTGAACTATCTTCCTTAGCAGAACTCCTCACCAATACTCACCTACCCTAGGAAGTTTGATAGGATCTCACTAAGACAAAAACATATACAAGGATAAGGTGTATTTGGGGTTTAAGGCTTGGTTACACACAGATAATTACAATTTAAACTTTGTGTTTGCAAGCAGATAGGTGCACAGAAAGATCCCCTAACAATTTCTTCAGAGTGCACTTTTGAGTGAGTTGAGAGGCAGTTGATTTGCAGTTTGAATTTGATGCAGCAGTTGAATTTGGCTCTCTCAAATTTGTTCAGTGTTCCAATGCTGTGATATATAGCCCTGTTTTGGTGATCTAGCCGTTGCAGAGCCGTTTGAAATCCTTGTGACAGATTTGCACAGTGTGATGAGTGTTTCTGCACATAGCAGTCTTGCTTTTCACCAACTATCAGTTCTGTCTCCCTGTCACATCACCTTTTGGAAGCTTCACTTGCTGAACTTCCTCACTTACAGCAGTAGCACCAACTAGCTCTTGATTTCAGCTTTTGTTCTTCATTTAATAGCATGGTGTGCTCATAAATGTGATCACTTGATTCATTTAATTTGTTCTTTTTGCTGCTGAATCTGTTTCTGCAGTATTCGAGAGTAAGTTGGAACTTACTCACTCCTGAGTGAGTTTGCTGGAATTTGATTGTGGCTACTGCAGTTTAGTCTTTTGAGAAAGTTGTCCATTGTCATGTCATATTCAGCTATTTTCCACTTTTTTTAACAGCTTCCTTCTCAAGAATGATGTCCAATGTCAATTCACCATTTTTCACAGAATCTTATGCTTAATTCCATTTTCTTCTTGCTGGACATGTTTCTTTTGCTTTTCTTTCTTTGCTGGAACTTACTCATAGAAAATGTTAGAGACATATATGAGTCAATAAACTTAAGTATCTATCTCAGAGTTTGTTGATCATCAAAACTGGAATTTCAGAGTTTGTTTCAACAACATTTGTACACTTCTGCCTGCTAAATTAAAATAAAAATTATTTCCATTATTATTGGATAAACTAGTATATTGGAAAATTGACTAGGATGTCACACTTCCTTCTTTCAAAGGCAGCCTATGCTCGCCCAAAACCCTTCTCAAACCAGACATTTCGTGATACTCCCAAGCAAAGCAATCTCTGTATTCTTTGACAAGTTCTATTATTTAGTTTCTGAATTCCTTTGGCAGAAATGAACTTATGTAGATTGGTCTCTTTTTAGATCCATCTTCTAAGTCAATTTCTTACAAAGGGTCTTCAACTTCGACATTGATCTTGTCATCTGGCCCCTTCTCAAAACCTAAAGGGCCATCATCCAATACACAGTTTGCCAATACACCCTTAAAAGTGTATTCTTCACTGTCGGCCTTATTGGCGGACAGACCTTTTTGCTTGGGGCTAAATATCTCCATTTCGCCGTGATTCGGCCTTGGCTATGATTCTAACTCCAAATTGCTCCATAAGTGCATTGTCTAATGCTTCTCTGTCAACTATCCCATTTACCACTGTGATGGGCTTCACTTGTGGAGCATACAACTTGAAATCTACATGCATCTGTTGCAAGTAGCATGGGCTATCATCAGCATCTATTACTTCCACTTCTCCCTGGGCATTCCAAATGATCATCTTCTGATGCACAATGGAAGGAATGGCTCCAACTGCATGAATCCAATCTCTTCCCAGCAAAACATTGTAACTCGACTTTGTTGGGATAACCACAAACAAAGTTGGTCGTATGACTGACCCACTTGGATATTAATGATAACTATTCCATCAGAGGCAGAAGTTTTGCCACTGAAGTCAGAAACTACCATATCTGTAGGAATAAGATCAGTTTCATTCTTGCCTAGCTTTTTGAATATAGCACGAGGCATGATGCTGATTGATGCTCCCCCATCGACCAATACTCTTTTAGTTGGCCTTCCCTCCAACACAGCTTTTATGTGAAGTGGTCGAAAGTGTGACTTTTCTTCTCTGGATGGTTGCTCAAAGCATGCACAATTGTCAAAGACGGTAACATGGTTTTCCTCCCTGTTTACCCAATCGTCGGACAAACCATCCAAATCCTCTTCATTTTCGCCTAGGATAGGATGCTCATAGTATCATGGAAATTCTCCTGGCAAAATTGAGACAAAGTTCACATACATCCGGGTGCTTTCTTTTTCTGCCTCTTCATCTTCATCTTGGTGACTAGGTTCTAGCTTTAAATATTCTTTGTATCAATGCATCTCCAGATCTTGCTTCTCCCATGGCCATGACAATATTGTCTAAATCTGCTTCTAGATCGACATTGTCTTCAAAAGCATCATCTTCAAGTCCTATGGGATCATCTGGGTCATCAAGAGCTGTAATAACTTCGTCGACTGACAAATCTGTGTTAACTTGATAATTGGCCATAAAGTCCATTTGATCAAGCTCAATATCAGTATCATTGAGGATGATATTGAGAGTCTTGTTTGATGCAGTTTTCACATCCATCTTGTTTGTTGGCACTTGAGTAGTTGAACTTGCTTGTTCCTTTGCCATTCTTTCAACAACTACTAGACCAATAGGCCATGACTTCTTTGGTCGAATGTTGCTAGTCCCTCTAGCTGGAGACTTAGTTTGTTCAACCTTGCCATAATATTTTGCATCTCCTTTGACAACTTGACTCTAAACCTTAGGCTTTGCTCTGTTGTTGTCTATGTTTTGACAATAACACTCTTCAACTTGCGGTTAATTGACAATGTACGACCTTGAGTCGACTGTGCTTGAGGCTTTTCTATCTTCATCCTCTGAATCTGCCTTTGCCTTTGATGTCTTTGTTTCTGACTCTTCGACAAAAGTGATTGTCCAGTGGTCTTAGACAGGTTTGATTGGCTCACTCTGATCTTGTCAACCACCTTGCCTCTTTTGTAATCTTCATCCCAAGATGGCTGTTTGTTTCTTGCAGTACTCTTCTTGGCCTTATCTCTTATGTCAGAGTTTCTGGCTATTGCAGAGTTCTTGACCCATTTATCGACAACAATATTAGCAGGAGGCTTTCTGGTCTTGGGCATTTGGCTTATTCCAGCTGGCTCTTTAACAGGCTTTGGTGTCCATTCTCTCCTGTTCATTCTAGCATTGCTGCTTGATGTAGATATCGACGGGGAGAATGATGTTCGTTAAACAGTATCCCTGTATTCACCAGGAATTTTGCTGTCAACTTTCTTTTGCTATTGCCTTTACTTTGCAGCCTTCTTAGCAGCTACATCATCAAAGTGCACTTCACAGCAAGGGCAAAGCTTGAGTTGCCCCCATGGTCTTTTCTTCTTGCAAATTCAGCAAAGGTCTCATCAGGCTTTGGATAATGTCGAATGGGTCTTCAACATTTACTTCACATTTTTGGCTTGTCCTGATGTTTACCATGCCAACATTGAAAGGAACTTGGCCTTCCAAACTTGTAACTCCTTGGCTAAAAGATCTGTGTCCACCTTCATGTCTGCTTTTGGTTTGTCAGTAAACTTTAGTCTGCCGTTCTTCAAAGCTTTTTGTATTAGGTCCCTGAAATAAGCACAATCATTAGTGAAATGGCCTGCCGAATTATGATACATGCAATATTTTTGGCCATTTAACTCATCAGGCCTTTTGAGCCTATGATCCCTTGACAATTTCAATTGCTTATCCTTCAAAAGGATATCAAATATTTTGTCAGCTTTGGTTATGTCAAATGAATATGTCTTTTTATTAACATATTCCATTTTCTCCTTTGCTCTAGCATGCATAAGTGCCTGACAGGCATAAAGTGGGCCTTCCTTTAACTCTGCCAAGTTTATCTCAAGCTCTTCTATACTCGAGTCATCACTGTCAGAATCTTTAGTTTCGACCAGATTGATCCTTTCACGCTTCACGAACTTCTTCTGGTGTTTCTGATTCTTCTCAACCTTTAACTGTTCAATCTGTCGAACTTTTTCACCTAGTTGTGCCAAATCAACTAAGTGTTGATTAACCAACTTCTTTCTGACGTAGTAGTCCAGACCATTGGCAGCAATCTTGACAATTTCTGCTTCTGGAATAGGCGTGAAACCTCTACTCTTCATTTGTCTACATCTTGCCAAGTAGTCATCAATTGACTCGTTATATACCCATTTGACATTAAACAAGTCAGTTAGGTTGACTTTCATGTCTTCTCTGAAGAATTGATCATGAAAACTCCTCCCCAATTGTGCCCAAGAGTGGACAAAATTGGGTCTAAGTGTCGAAAACCAAGATAAAGCATTCTTGGTGAGTGAACTTGGAAAAAAGCTCATCTTAAGACTTTCTGCAGTGGCCAATTCTCCCATTTCAATGGTATACCGTGCAATATGCTCGACAGTCGATTCACCACTCTCACCAGAAAACTTAGAAAGTTTAGGAATCTTCACTTCCCTGGGCAACTCTGCTTATTACACTCAATCAGGAAATGCTGATACGAAATATGGCTGATTAGCATAGCCAATATTAAACCTAAACCTGTTCAGAACCTGTTCAACTACATGGTTGACATTTTGTTCTACTTGGTTTCCCATTATGTTCTATCTAAGTGCAGCTAATCCTTGGTGAACTTGCCCTTCATGCTCATCATTTCTGTTCAATATTTGAACATGACCATAATGCAGATTCTGTTGGCCTTGTCCTTGAACTCCATTGACTGGGCCTTGTTCTTCATCAGACACTGCTCTTTGAACTACTGCTTGACCACCAAGATTGGGTGGTGCAGGAACTGCATGTTGCTCTTGTTGAACATCATTTTTAGGCGTTGCAATGCCTAAAGCTTGGTTTAGCCTAGCCATTTGTTCGGCTAGTGCATTACATGCATTGTTGATATTCGTCATAAGTGGAGTTATTACTGCACTCATTTGCTGAGTGAGCATATTGACCATATCATGATTGCTATCATCAATCTATTGACGAACACCAGCAAGTGTATTTAGCGACAAGCCATCGCCACCATACAGTGGCGTGTTCCTTGACATATTAGGGAACATAGGATCTCCTAAGTTCAACCTATCTTGACGAGTAGCAACAATAGAACTTGTTCCTGCTACTCCTGTATTTTGGTTCGCAAACTACCCCCAGGCCTTGGGAACCCAAAGTTCGTCAAAGCCTGGTTTACCTGTCACAATGTGAATCCAAATGGCATGCCAAACTGGTATTGGCTATTTGGAATAAAATTCCTTCCATTTGAGTTGGTTGCACTACTAGGAGATGGCATAGTGATAGCATAAGGTGCGTTTGCATTAACCTGTGGTGTACCACTGGTTACATGTACCATTTCTTCTGAGCGTGGAGGCGGTATTGCACTTGCCTCTACAACAGTTAAGATAAGTAGCGGTACGTTGCTCCCTATCTCAGCCATGGTAACTGCCATAGCATTTGAGGCATTCCCTGCCTCAATACCTGCCAATGGTGCCTTCACGTTGGCATTTGACACACATTGATCTGCCACTGACGCATTAGTGTTGACCACACTTGCATTAGTAGCGTTATTGGTATTTCTAACCATATTATGTCTTCTGGGTTGTGTAGTAGTGTAAGTGGTACAGGATTTTCCACTCCTCAACCACATAAAACCATATTTAATGAGTTACTCAGAACTTGTCCCACCAGGTGTGCCAATTTGTTTACTGGGATTTTTGGTCTGACGTAGAAATTGTTTGACAAACCTAAAATGAAACAAATGATTTTTTTTTTTTCAAACGATGCAGGTTCTACAAGTTAATACGGTAATCTCATCAAATAAGGGGTTTCGTGCTGGGAATCAGTATCCTATCAAGAAATCAACTTAGCCGCGCGAGGCCAAGGATTTTGCCAGAATCACTGCGAGGCTCAACTCGGCAGTTATGCCAGGGCCTCTCGTCGAAGTGACGGTTAAGAGAATAGAGAGTGAAAACGATTTTAATGGAAATTTGAGAAATGGAAGTGAGATGGAACACGATAGTGAAAACGATGAAGATAGAATGCGATTGTTTTTAGATGTTTTGTGTTTTGAGAGACTGAAAGTAAATGAAAAAGCGAGTAAAATTGGGCAGAAGGTAAATTACATAAAACGTAAAGAAAGTTTAAAAGAAAAGTGCTGAGAGTTTAAATGTGCTTGAAAATTAAAGTGTAGAAAAGGTAAAGTGCGGGAAGATAAATTTGCAAGAAACGTAAATGACTGGAATGTTAAATTGCATTGAAAGAAAAGGTGGAAGGTATACTTGATCTCAGTTCCGCGAATCTGCTGTGTGTTGAGATGTAGGGAATTCAATCAAGTATTCAACCCACAATACATCGTTCGACCTCCTATTTATAGAAGAATGTAAAAATAACTAACATACTATCTGCTTGACACGTGTACAGTGGAGATGTCTTGCAGTTACATTGTATTTACTATATTCGATATGTCCTAGCTTAGGTAACTAACTACACTAACAAGCACTGAGCCAGTCTCAACATGTCTTCGCTGGCTTCAACGGTGCTTCATTCACCAAGGCAGGTCAGTTCGACCCTTTTTGGCGCTTCATCAAAAATTTACTAAGTCTTCAAAGCCTAGTGGAAACTTCGACCATTTCTTACTTGTGTGCTTAGGCAAAGCCTGCCAGTTTTCGATACTTCATGCGCATCGTCGAATTATGACCTAGTCTTCTAGATTTGTGTTTTTTTTTCCTGAAATTGTGCTCTTGGCTTCCTCGAACTCTTTGTGCATCGTCTAGAATTCAAATCGTAAATTTGGTATCTAACGTATACAAGAAAAAGTGTGTAACTAAATATAGAAAATAAATTTTTTGAAATACCTTCCCTTATCGCTTTGCACGAGCAAAGAATGAGAGAGAAGAAAACGTGGCGTGGTGCCTGTCAAGTTAGGAAGAGTCAAACTCATCGAACCTTACCTCACCACTCCGCAAATGCTTTCTTCTTCATTACACCTTACACCATTTTTTCCCTACACCTTAGTGCGATGTTAGTGGACACTTTAATTAATTAATTAACAATCCCTTAAAATTAAGCAGTTTCGTCTTTGCTTCTATTTCAAAATTTCAAAATAAATAATAAATAAATAAAAAAGTAAAAATGAGTAAAAGCACTGTCTCTCCAAAAGAAAATGACACTTGTTGTTAATTTTGCAGCACGAGTTACTTCACTATCTCTTGCTTTCCTTCCTCTTCAAACCCTAAACATTCCTTAATTTTTCATTTTTCTCCTCTCTTTCTTTCTTCTCCACAAAAACCAAAATCACACTGCAACTCACTCAAGAGTCCAAAAAAAACAACTATCTTCCCCCCCCCTCTTAATTGCAGCACTTATTCAGTGTTTGGAAATGGGTGCGCCAAACACGCCCCAAGGGGATGATGGACTCTGAGCTGCTGCTTCTGCATTGTGCTCCCAATGGGAAAAGCCGAAGAGGAACAGCAACCGTTGCCACGTGGCGTGGCCTCGTCGGATCCGCCGCAGAATGCGGAGGCAGAGTGTCGGTGCAGGTGTTTTCGGATTCGGAAACTCGTTGGTGTCAGATGCATTCTCGTTTTGCTCTTGTCTGTTGCCGTTTTCCTTTCTGCTTTGTTTTGGCTGCCCCCTTTTCTTCGTCTCGCAGATCAGAAGAATCTGCATGACGATTCCAGATACAAAGGTGGGATTTTCGTTTTTGACCCTTTTTTTTTTTGGGTTTGTCGGTGGCGGCATTGTTTTGTGGCTATAGATCTGTTTCTGTTTTTGGTGTTACACAAGAATGAATTTTTTGATTTTTCGAAGATTGGGTGTGATTATAATTTGGGGGCATCTGAAAAATATAATGGGGGAAAAAATATAAAATCGTGTGGGTTTAATTTTTTTTTTTAATGTGGTTTGATATGCTTAATAAGGAGTAATTGTGTGAAATAAATTCGCTTCTCAAGTTATTTAATTGAGCATTTTAAGTATTTAATGACCTTTAACTATGGTTTTGGATATTGTGGGAAAAAGAACGTGTTTGTCGGATCAAGTTATTTTCTTTTTTCATTATGGAAATTACTTTTCTTATACAACTACCTATTTTGGGAAAGGTTTGAGGATTTTGATCTTGCATTTTTTCGAAATGGTTTTTGGCACTGCATTTGATAATGGACCTCACTTTGGCTCATTTTTTTCTTTTTTTACCGTTATTTGCTTTATTTGGTGATTGTATTTTGACAATGTCATTCACAATAAGACGTTTGAAATCAGTCATGGTTATAAATTGTATAGAAGAAAAAATAGATTCTCTATCTCAATGATGCCTATGAATAGAACAGCTTTCCTGTTTTAGGCGGTGACACAAAGCTTATGACTTCTGATATCAATTGGCTGACTAGTTTGTTACGGGTGGTCTATCCCGGCAATATTGTCGTTTTTGCCACAGTCTATCCTAGCATTAGGCTTTGTCTAGCAAACTGGATTGGGTATCATATGCATTGCTGAGAAGGGGGAGCCTTGGCGCAATGGTTGGAGTTGTTGCCATGTGATTAGAAAGCCATGTGTTTGAATCGTCTGATAAGCTTTTTGCAAATGCAAAGTAAGGCTATATACAATAGATTCACAATGGGTCTAAGCCGTCTGACCCTTCCCTGGACCCCAGCTGGCGAGAGCTTTATAGGATCAGGATGCCCCTTTTATCACATGTTGTGATTGAGCTGGGAATATGACAATAAACTGAAGTCCTGTAATCTTAAACTTTTGAAGCTTTATATGTGATGAGGGAATTTTCATTATTATCCCCATGGTATTACAGTGGCATTGTGATGCTATATGCCCAATCACTACCTGTCAATGTCATTACTACTCCACTCATTACAAACTTCTACCTCGTTAGATGTCCATTGCACTCAACACATTTTTCACCATAGGAGATTCATAATGTTTAACTGCCGCAGAGGTTTTCATACTATTGCAGGAATGAATAAATAGATTAGAACTTGCGAGTGATTGCTTGAAGAATAACTAGAAGAGCTTAAGGGGAGAAATGAAATAGCAATGATAAGTGGTGTAACATTAGATCACAAAAAAAGAGTTGTGGAGGTAGGGACAGAGAAAATAAGTCAACAAGTGGAAATGGAAATTTGCAGGAAATTTGGTTGTTTGGTTCAAAATTGGGGCTGTTGGAAGTTCAGATTGCCGTAACTCGAAATATATTTCCTTAATAATATACATCTTGCATTATACCTCTGCATAAGATGATTCTTCAAATCTCATTATTCAATTTCTCTTCCTTTCTCTAGCAAAAATTATATTCAGTATCTCCTCACATGTTGTCAGCACAAGTTTAACATATTTTACAGAATTTTCCTCATGCCTGTATGCACCTATATTGTCATTTTATAAATAAATTTTGATCCTTTGTGGTGTTGAAGTTCTATCACTTAATTGTGCATTGCCACACCACTAAAAGACGTTTGACTATGCCAACAAATACTGACAAAGTCAAACTCTTTTCATAATATAAATACAATTAATAAAATTTATTTGCTTAATGATATTTTATTAATTTTTCAGGTCATGATATTGTTGCGAGCTTTACTGTTAATAGGTCGGTCAGTGTGCTAGAAGATAACATTTTGCAGCTCACTGATGAAATTTTGGATGAGATAGGAGCTCCCGCTACTAAAGTACATCTCTCTTCATAGTTTCCTTTCGCGCCCTGTCTTAATATTTGCATATTGATGTCATTCTCCCTTTTCTTAAAAAAATCCAGGTGGTGATATTGTCTCTAGATCCTTTACCCAGGCCAAACAGGACAAGAGTGGTTTTTGCAGTTGATCCTGATGGTGAATACCCAGAAATGTCTTCACCTGCAATTAGTTTGATAAGAGCATCATTTACATCCCTGATTATACACCAATCAGTTCTCCAGCTCACACCATCCTTGTTCGGAGATCCCTTCTTTTTTGAAGTGCTGAAATTTAAGGGAGGGATTACTATAATTCCACAGCAAAGTGCATTTCCGCTGCAGACGGTGCAAACACGATTCAACTTTAGTTTGAATTTCCCCATTTATCAAATACAATCAAATTTCAATGAGCTGACAAGCCAGCTTAAGTCTGGATTACATCTGACCTCCTTTGAGGTTTGTGAATTCTTCTTTCTTTTCTTACTGTTTCTATCGTATATTCATGATTTTAACAATTTTGTTTTTGCATTTTGTTAATGTTCTGTGGTTGAGGTCAACTTTCAGTTCTGATTCTATGTTATTTGTCAATAGTCAACACGCAGTTCTTGTGTAAGGATTTTGGCCTGTGACCTGTGTCTGTGTGACCTGTGTCTGTGTCAAGTGAGTCATTTTGGCGTTGGACTATGTAAGCAGAAAGAACAATATAGCCTGAAAAACAAGTGAGCTTGCTTGCTAGTACGGGTGGTGTCTTTATTGGTGCTCAGAAAACTGTCATGATTCCTTGCCCTAACGTATCCTGAACCTGAAGTCTAAGGAAAACTCTTTCCAGAAAAAAAAAACACTTATTTTCCTTCTAGGAGATATTTTCTTCTACCTTCTAACTAGGGTGACCATTTATTATTGTTCTCGAGACTTCTAGAAGATTTCTGATAACATGTTAATCATGTGCCATGCTGATTTTGATTTGGTTTCGTGGTTGGTTACAGAACTTGCATGTCAGCTTATCGAATTCTGAAGGTTCGACAGTAGATGTTCCTACTACTATTCAATCCTCTGTTCTACTTGCAATTGGAATTACTCCATCGAAACAGAGGCTAAAGCAATTGGCGCAAACCATCATGGGACCCCATAATCTTGGCTTGAATAACACTGAATTTGGTAGGGTTAAGCGTGTTCGACTTTCATCCATCTTGCAGCACTCCCTTCATGGCGGTGATGGTAGTGGCTCTGCATGGTCACCTTCTCCTGCTCCTCTGCCTCATTCCTCACAACAACACCACCACCACCACCACCACCATCATCACCATCATCATCATCATCATGATGCCCATCTAACTCCTGCAATTTCTCCTATACCTGCATCTGCACCTAAACCTTGGGAGGGTGTAACTCCACCTGAGATTGGTTCTCCTGCTGCTACAAAAAGTGCGCCTACACCACAGAAAAGTTCTCAAGCTCAGCCTCCTGATTGTCCTTTTGAGCATAGAAAAAGGCCTGGGAATAATGCTTGGAAGCATACTCATCTAACGCCTGCTGTTGCCCCTACTATTGATCAACATTATCCTGTTCCTGTTCCACCACCAAAACCACATGTTGAACCCCCGACACATGTCTCTCATACTCATTCAGTACCTGCATTGAGTCCTTTACCAAATGTAGCCTTTGCTCATGCTGAGCCCCCTCCTAAGAATGAACCGGCTGCAGAACGTTCTCACACACATTTTCATGGGCCATCATTATCTTCATGTGAGTATGCTTAATAATATAGCAATAGTTATTTGGTTCAGAGCTAATGTGTTGTTTGTGTTAAATTAGAGACAACTTTGCACATGCATCATTTAAAGCATCCATTATCTATTGTGGTATTAAAATTGGTTGGGTACATAAATTGGTTGTTACTCAGGTTATGAAGGAAATTAGAAATAGTTAGGGCTTGTTTGGTTTGAGAAAATGTTTTCTGTTTTTACTTTTAATTACAAAACCTTCACATGGTTTTCATTCCATTTCCTGCTTTCAAAGACTTGTATAGGAAACAGTGAAACCGAAATCTTTGAAGATAGGAAACAAAGTGAAAACAAAAAGACAATTTTGTAATTAAAATTAAAAGCAGGAAACGTTTTCTCAAACCAAACATACCTTAAGCCTAAGTTCGACTTAATGTGAAGTTGAAAAGGAGGAACATCACATTCTAAATGGACTCAAACCATTCCCCAAAAAATCTCTCATCTGTACTAACATGCAGGCTGCTCTATTATTTTGCTTCTGTTTTTATTTCTTATATTTTTCTTTCTTTCTTCCATTAGTAATGGTCTTGAAGACTCAAATTCAGGCAAAAACATCCAAAAGGTTGCCAATACTCAAGTTACAAATTCAAGTTCCAATTAAAAATCATAATAGTTTTCTCATTTGTTCTCATGTTTTAGCACATCTTTGCTTGAACTTGTGGAACTTGATGATCTTATTGTATTTTGGTTTATATCATGTGTGCAACTCTTCTCTAGAAATTTCTCTTGCAAGGATTTGCATCAAATCTATTTATGCAGCTGGCAATTCATCATATATTGTTTCTTGTGCACTGATATCCTTTTTTTTGCAGCTTCTGCAGGTTGTCTTGGAACAATTAAATGGACATCTTTAATGGTTATAGTACTTGTGTTACTTGTGTAACATAGTACTGAAAATGTACCATTTGGCCAGACAAACTACTATAAATGTGAGCTACGCAAAAGGGTGAGCTCCACATCTGAGTGGATATAAGTTGTCATCATGTGTGTAAATAGTTTATTAAAAAATGATCCAGATGGTGTATGCGTTTTCAGGTCAAAGTCCACAAGTGGCAGGCCTTGATTACATGCATCACCTCTGTTTTGTGATGTAAGATGGGGAAAAAAAATGAAAGACAAAAAAAAAAAAAAAGGAAGAAAGTAACAATTTTATTTTAGTTTCTAATCCCTTGCTATTAATAAATCTTACTGTATGCTTCTCTTATTCAATTTTGTTGTTGCAACGTGAATGCTTTTAGTTCACTACTTCCCCTCTATTTCTCTCTGTTCACGAGATAAATAGCTAAGTAGTAACTACAGAAAGCATACTTTTCCTACTACAACAATACACCTTTGAATGTGACTGTTTTTTTTTTTTTTGGAGGTTTATGAACCTTCATACAGTTCTGTGCCTTTAGTAAGTTGCACATGATATCTGCTTATGAACAATAAAAAAATCATACGATATTTAGTCTTATTAATTATTATGCTTAATTTTGAAAAGATACGACACCAAGGCAAAAGATCCTCGCATGTGAATTGCCTTTGACTTTTTAGGATGGTTGAGTGAAGTCGACTTTTTCAATACGTAATGGGGTATAATGCCCACTTCACTTGTTACGACTTCACGGATAATTGATCTCCATTCTAAATGTAGGCGGTGTTGAATAATCCAAAGGTTGGATGTGAGTTGTTAACGCATTTCATTTAACGAACTCGATTAGCACCTAGGTTTGATCTCTGGTGATAGAACAACTTAAGATTAGATTTTACTTATTTTTTGGCCGAATTTCGGATTAGTTAGAGTCTTTTTTTCCCTGGACACCGGAGTGGAGTTGAAGACTTCTAGATCAAAAAAATGTAGTTGGTGTCAAATACACTTATAGTATTCATCAATTTTTTTTTAATATTAGTTGTGTCTCTCATACTTTTTTTTTGGGTCAGAAATGCTGGGATGTGTCTCTCATACTTAAATAGCTTGTCTGGTAAACAAGTATAAAAATAATAGTGATGCTGGTGTCCAAATTCCATTCCAAGCATTATTGATTTGTATATTCAGCTGTCAAAAGCTTTTTCAAATTTAATACATTATTAAGTACACTTTTTTCGTAATCTCAGCATTTTATACTCGTGTATCTTAGTATTCTGAAATAAAAGATGTTGTTTAATCAAAAAATAAATAAAAGATGTTGGAATTTGAAAATATTACGATAAGGGCAGCATTTACATTAGCCTGTTATTATATTTTGTTTTGAGTGCTAAAGAGAGGCAAAGAGCCCATGCATTATGGTATAACTTTATCTAATAGCAAAATCCAGCCCCCTTAAGTTTTAACTCGCTCACATTTTTTTTTGACAAGTTTAACTCCCTTAAAAACAACTACACGAATCTATGTCTCCTACTGCTGGTTGCTTTGACAATTTCAACGGCATGAGGACGTCGGAACCGGAGTTCGAACCCGGGTGTTGCCGTTTGCGTGTGTGTGTG
Organism: Calophaca sinica; assembly: GCA_037113605.1. NCBI lineage: Eukaryota > Viridiplantae > Streptophyta > Magnoliopsida > Fabales > Fabaceae > Calophaca > Calophaca sinica. The sequence continues at coordinate 35,491,142 of CM073733.1, read as the reverse complement.
TGTTTGTTGTTTACCATTTCTACTAACTGACCAAAAAACTACAAGAATCTACCAAAAAAAAAACTACAGGAATTACCAAATCTTTTAATTTAACCATAGATCATATTAATTCCCTCAAGTCCTCGACCTGCCCTTTCGTCTAACCCTACTCAATTCGTTAACGGACTTTTTTTTTTACTTGGTTAACTAATTTATTTATATTGAAAAAACAAATAGAATTTAATGACTATACACCGACAGTGTAAATTTTATTTACACAAACGTTTAGTTATATTTTACCATGATGACATTTTGTTATGTCTTTTTAAGACACCTCTACAAATATCTACATGGTAAGAGTAAGATGTGATTGGATGTTTGTTAAAACTTTTTTACACCGTCTATGTATAGTCACTAAACTCAAATATTAATATATTCTTATAACATATACATAACTATATATGTAAAAAAAAAAATTCTCATTGTTCTCACAAGTAACTATAATTATTTCTAAGGGAGACATTGTAGTAGGCAGGGACGGATCCACGTAGAGCTCATTGTGGGCACATGCCCCCGTTGAACTTCAAAAAATTTCACCTACTATCTAGCATTTTTCAATTTTGACCCCACTGAAATTCTGACTTTGCCCCCAGTTCACCAAGAGCGGAGCATAGTAGAGCCATGACTACCCCAAAATTTTTCGAACTTCTTATTTTCGTTGTCCATGGCGTCTTCTCTTCTTCAGCTCCGATGAGAGACAAAAAACGAAAGGGGCTATGAAACATAAGGAGGTTTGACTTGGGGCAGGTGTGAAGAACAACTTATGTGACTTTTCATCAATAACGTAAGGACGCGTGTCTTAATGCAGGAATGCATCACATGTGATACAGTGCACGAGAAGATTGTATTGTTATTCTTTTTTTTTTTTTGATAAGATCTATTCTTTTTTTTTGGGTGATGTATTCTATTTTTATTTTATTATTATTATTACTATGATTCTCATTTGATACGTATTCCCGTTTGATTCTTTTTTTTTGACTGAATTCTTTTGTTATTATATTTTTAACTCCTAAATTTATCTTGCATATTTTAAAGCGAAACGCTAATAAATATTAAGGGCAGTATGATAATAGGTAGTAAAAATTTTAAAAAGTTAGTGACAGTTCACAACATTTTCAATTGTTTAATCTGATTTTGTCCTTACCGTAAAACACTCACTTTCAATCCTTTGTTTATTCGTCTTCCATGGTGTCACTGTTAGCCCCCAATGACCCAGAATCCTGGATCTGTCCCTGGTAGTAGGTTAGGTCAAGCAAAATTTTGCTTGAATACTTCCAACATGTTTTTAAAATTCAAGGTCTAAATTGATCTGCAGGGTTGGCCTAAGGGTGAGTGAATTCTAAAGCAAACTTTGAGAGATGTCTTTCTAATTTAAGTGAGAGAGATTTAGGTCGAGTCATTTTACCAACATGTGTGGTCTTTTTGCATTTTAGAAATGACAAATAATTTCTTTGATGGTGAACCTAAAGCTTTAGTTGCCACACCCTTGAGCCAATATGTTACTTATCATAGTTTTTTTAGTTCTGATTTGACCTTTTTTCAAGCATAAATTGGCTTATTAGCCTATTTAATGACATAATTCATATTAAGGTTTTTAAACTGGTCATGTGACCTGTTTCTAAGCAGGTTAACAAGCTAAAATGAGGATAAACTCCACGTATAACATGCCAATGCCATATATCCATCCCTACTCTTACTGATTTTGTTACTTTATTAATTGCATATTATTTGATTTGGAAAAAAATAAATCCAGTGCTTGTAGAAAGAATGGTTAGTTTTTCAAAGGTCATAAAGATTGTTATATTTTAATTTATCTTTTCATTTTTAATATATTAATATTTTTCACACTAACAAAGTATTAAAAATGATTCGTTATTGAGTTCACTAAAATTAGATGGCAGGACTAGTTTGCTTAAAATATTGTAATCTATAGGAATACACGTTGTTCTTGTTTTTTATTGAGTGCATTATATGTTATAGAAAATACAATTTTTTGGAAAAAATTATTTGAAACCAATATAGAGTTTATAAATTGTATAGCCATAATGCAATGATGAGGTGAATTTCTATTAGCCACTTTAATAGAGAACCATTGGCAATAAGACTGAATTCAAAAAAGAAAATTTTTGAGACACATGAAAATTTCTAAGGCTTAAGGCTTGGTTTATATTTGGTTTAAACGAATAAATAAATTAAATAGATATTTTCTTTCTCATTGTCTCAAATTGACATAGGAGATCTTCTCAATTGAAAGATCCCCGATATCGATAATACACATTCTAATTGACTGAACCTAACTCTAATTGTTTTGTTTTGAAACAAACAAAGAGATACACAGGGTGATCTGTCCTATTCTGATATTCACGACTAATAAGTTAAGTACTGAATTCTCTTTCTTTTTGAATAGGTCCTGAAAGGAAAGGGATGGTTGATATGCCAACAGACGTCTATTATTGAATTCACCTGATCTGAAAGTACAATATCCCTTTTGGGAATGTTCGTGCCAAAGTCATTGAATGGGTAAGTCGCCAATCCCTAAAACAGATTATGTAATGTATTTTATCCGTTGGTTTATGGGTGGGAAAGATACCAGATTTGGAGCTAATGTTTCTGTGCGGGGATAAGACTATGGTGTACAAAAGAACTTTTCAAGGACCACAAGCCATGTCACCTCCACATGTTTGCCATTACCATCTTCCTTGAATGGACTTTTTGGGTTTGGTAAAACTTTTATTCGCCCTAATTGGAATTAAATACACCATTAATATGGACTCTAAAGGTACTTTATCCCACTAGCTACAATGAAAACTAAAATCTCTTCCCTTGATGTGAGAATATGAATGAGATGGTAGAATGTATGGCGCAGTAAATACATAATCTCAAGCCTTTTGCTTTTATTTAGAGTGATTACGTTAATGTTTTTAAAGATTGAATGGTGTTAGAGAATGTGTATAAAGTATAACACAATTGCTTATATATTACATTCTAAAAATACATCACTGCACCAATGTGGTCCTCCTCTGCGAATGACCACCTTTAGGCCTTTTGTGAATGGCGGCCCCACACGCCTTCTTTGATGCTCATGTCGTTGCTAGCCGCGAGTGCATCTTTCACCCTTCTTGTCGCCACGACCAACTCTGTTGCGGTGCCTCCCCATGCCCTCGTCGTTGCGAGCTGACAACTACTCATCCTCTGACACTCCTTCATCCTAGGGAAAAGAACATCAATTATCCAGTGTTACTTTGCGAGAGATGCAAAAGAGATCTTGAATCAGTCTACCATGGTTAGGACGACGGTGAAGGTGCCAACAGAAAAAGTAAGAAAAAGTAAAAGTAAAAAAAATTAGTAGTCGTAAATCAAAAGAAAGTAGAAGCAGAATTATGAAATCGTGATAGAAAAGGGTTTTGCAGCAGAGGTGGTGGCCACCTAAATGGTCCACGGTGGTGCGAAGCAGCTGCTACTTACTAGACGGACAGGGCACGATAGTACAAGACGCGAAGAGAGGGGTGGCTTGCGGCAGAGAAAGAGTTATCGCTATGGCCTGATTGGCGACAATGGTGGTCCATTCTGGCGTGCAAGATGGGTCATAACCGACTTGTATAATTGTGACCTTTTATTATTTAATTAATAAATCTAACAGTTAAAAACATTACAGCACCAGTGTCACCCTAGCTAATTCCTACACTGACAGTATAAAAAAGATTTTACATATTTTGTCATGATGCCACTTTATTATATTATTTCCTATAACATTTCACAAATATCTACATGATGAGATATGATTTCATAGCTGCATGAAATTTGCTTACACTATTAGTGTATTGTCATCGAATTCTAATTAATAAATAATGAAATGGAACAAAGAACTACAGTAATATTATTATATAAAACTCATATACTGATCATCAATACTCGTTCAAAAATGTTTTTAATTAGTATTATCCATATGAATTTCATTTTGTTAAACATACTTTTAAGAAATAATTATTCAAACAGAAATCACGTCATAGTAAACATCATTTTTTTAGAACAAAACTTAGATAAAGTTTTCTATGTCTGTTAGTCTTGTCACTTTAACAAAATGAGAGAAAAACTATTTTGATAATGACCGTTATGAGAGGCTGGAGATAGTGAGAGTAGATGGAAAGAAATTTTTTTTATCTATTTTATGAGGGGTACAAGACCAACCGGGCTTAAGAAACTTTACCCAAGTTTTATTTTATTTTTATTATCTAAACTTAAGTTTGGAAAATAATTGATAAAAAATAAAAGTTTGAAAAATGAAATTAATGCCTTTGGCAAAATTTAATCCAACCACACGTTGATGCAAAAAATGTGCCAAATAAAACTCACTAATTACATCACCAAGGTGTTGAAAGAGTTGGTAACATGAGCTTTCCCAAGAAAAGAACCCGAATTTTATCACTAGAGTTGCCTGTTGGAGGCGGCCCAATTCCATGGTTAAAAATCAGATATCCCACTGTCGACTCGAGTATTAGTTTCATAGTAGATACCATGAGATATCTACCTGGACCAAAAGACCCCAATTACGTGCGAGCGGTGCCAGATAAGGGTTGGGTCGCAGCAGATCAAGCGTAGCTGCGCAGATGATACCAAAAGTTATGACAGTCCAACATGTGTCTACATTTTTATTTCAACATTTGAGAAATGATTTTTCTTCTTCTTCTTCTTCACATTTCAGTAATTTCACCATAGAGGTAGTATCTGTTTTTTTAATGCATTAACAACTGCAGATATCCCTAATTACTGTGTAAAACTGTTTTTTTAATCACATTCCTTCACGTGTTGCTCTCACTTGAAAATGTGAAAGCAACGTACACAAATCCTTCGACGGACCACGTTAATTTCAGGAAAAAAAAAAAATCTCAATATTACTTCTTCACTCCTTCCCCCTTCTCTCTCTCTCTCTCTCTCTCTCTTCCTATCAAATCCTCAGAGCCTGAAACGTCTCTCTTCTGTTGCTTGTCTTTACTCTCAAATTGCACTCTACTTTTTCTTCGAAATATCTCTCTCTATTTCACAAAGCTGATAACAACCAACCCAACACTTATTTTTTCCCACTCTCACATTCCTTCTGCTTCTCAAAAGTTTCCATTTTAATTCCCCTTTGAAGACTTGCAGTATCATATCTTCTGGTTGAAGCAAAGGTGAGTTCAATCTCTCTCTCCCTCTCTCTTGGTTAATTTAATTTCATTTCACCCATCTTCGTTTGCATAAAAAAAAAAAAAATTAGATATTCGTTGAACTTTTTATTTTTATTTATTTTTTATTGGCAAATGTTACCGGTTAGTAATTGTTATTGTTAGTTTTTTGTGCTTGAACCACGACTTCTTGTTTGCACTCCTTCGTCGTTCCCGTTCCTTAGCTCACCAACCGAGCAACCTACTTGTTTCACCTACATTCACTTTACTTGAATTCTGGTCAATGGGTATGTGTTGTTCGATTTAGAATCCAAAACCCACCGTTTTAGAGCAAAAATAAAAAAATTGTATGATGGTTAAATTAGATTTAGATGTGAGGGAAAGGTCAGAAATTGAAGCAATGCAATTAACAATAATGGAACTTGAGAGATTTTTCTTAATTGCTTCTTTTTCTTACTGCTGTGAGTCCATGAGGGTGTGAGCTTTTTACCCAGAACTTTGTAACTTTGATGCTTCAGTATATCGTGGATTTTTCTGATGTTGCATTGCATCATCACCGCTGATTATTACACTTCTCTTTTGTAAAAGATTTAGGGCGTGTTTGATTACACTTTTAAAAACAGTTTTCTCTTTTCAAAAGTTTAAAAATAATAAAATTTATTCTTTGTTAAGTTTTATAAAACAGAAAACGGTTTTTAAAAGCCAAATCAGTCAGACTCTTAGTTTTTAAGCCAGAAACTGAGTGTTTTTTCTGTGTCTAATCCATTTTGGAAGCTATGGTGAATCCGGGATTGTTTTCTGGGAGTAAGTCAGTGAATTCGGTGAAGATAAGCTTTCGGATACCGTATTTTACCCAATGGGGTCAGAGCTTGCTGGTGTGTGGCTCTGTACCAGTGCTTGGATCCTGGAATGTGAAGAAGGGTGTGTTGCTTACCCCCTTTCAGGAAGGGTCTGAGCTCATCTGGACTGGAAGCATTAAAGTGCCAAAAGGGTTCCAATGTCAGTACAGCTATTATGTTGTGGATGATAACAAAAATGTTCTGAGATGGGAGATGGGGAAGAAGCGGGAACTGACGCTCCCCGAAGGTGTTCAGAGTGGCCTGGAGATTGAGTTCCGCGATCTTTGGCAGGTGCTTCCATTGTCTCTTACCACCATTTATCTGTGTTTCTTTATGTAATTCTTTATAAGGTGAAATATGTCCTAGTTTTACTGCCATTCCTAATAATAAATTTATATTAATTTTGTTGAATGATATTATACAGTAGCACACCTTTTCAATGTATTCCTTATTCATTAGAAAATATGCTTGAATCATATTGAGCAAATTTTGCAGATTATGATCACAACTTTCTTGTTATCTCATTTGGGTTCAGTAGATTTATATTTCTCACTCATCCATATTATAAAAAAATTTGTGACATGTACAATTTGATTGTGTTTTGGTTTCACAATTTTCCATCTGACAGCAAAACTTTCGAATAAACTTACATGCAAGATTTTCTTATCAGAAATATTGCACTTCATCCACTATCTTGTGCAAAAGTCACACTTTGCATTAAGGTGACCATATTTAATTTCAGAATTCAGAGAATAGAAGCAGGTATTTAGCAAAAAGAATAAAAAACCTTGATGTAGCATGTCTTTTGAGTTCTTATTCTATCTAAGATACTCTAGGATTATAAACTAATCATATGAGATAAACTACAATAGTATCAAGATATTCCTAGGCACTTTCTTATATTCTAACACTTCTCAAGATCTTTTCTTGTTTTATCATCAAGTCCAGACCGGCTCAGATGCTCTACCTTTCAGAAGTGCTTTCAGAGATGTCATTTTTCGTCAAAGCTGGGATTTGAGCAGCAAGACAACCACGGGAGTCAACCACATCAATTTTGAACCACAAGGTACCATTTTGAAAATTACATTTTTAACCAGTTTTTGGGGGCTATATAATGTGTGGGTGGAGTGTCAGTTTATTATTTTGCCAATAACTCATGCGTTTTGACTTTTGATGACCAGCAGAATCCATCCTCATCCAATTCAAAATTTTCTGCCCAAGTATTGAGAAAGACACATCAGTGAGGGCCTTTTTATCCCTTAATGACTAATGTTGTTTATCTCATGGTTTGTGAATTTATTGAAAAAATAGTTTGTCTGTGTATAATGACACTTTAAGGATTTGTGATTAAAAGGTTGGCACTTACTATGAATTAGTGGCTTCTCTTGGACTTTTGCAGATATATGTGATTGGTAGCAATGCAAAGTTGGGTCAATGGAAAGTTGAAAATGGACTAAAACTCAGCTATTTTGGTGAATTTGTCTGGCTAGCTGAATGTGTGATGCAAAGGAGTGATTTTCCTTTAAAATATCCATTTTATGCTTTTCATCCTGAGTTATAGATGCAATTATGGTGTTATTAGTTTAATATATTGCTACAATACACTCATCAAGCTTTACATTCTTCCTTAACAGTAATTCCACGTATAGATATTGTAAATATGGCAGGTCTGGGAATGTGTCTATAGAAAATGGCCCAAATCGAGAAGTATCCATTAACTCCTCAAGAAATGAGACAAAATATATTTTTCTTTCAGATGGCATGATGCGTGTAAGTTTCTAACTTTACATTATGAATAGTGGAGATTGTGCTTTTCTGGAATTTTATGATTCTAATATGTTGTTGGTTTGCTTGCTAGGAAACGCCCTGGCGTGGTGCTGGCGTAGCAATTCCTATGTTCTCAATTAGGTCGGAATCAGATCTCGGAGTTGGCGAGTTTCTTGACCTTAAATTACTAGTTGACTGGGCTGTAGCATCTGGTTTCCATTTAGTTCAACTTTTACCGATCAATGATACATCTGTGCATCGGATGTGGTGGGATTCTTATCCATACAGGTATAGAGTACCTTGAAAATCATTGTAGACGTTAGATAAACAAATAGATACCTTTTGTATATCATTAATGCAAACATGCTTTTCACTCTACATTAACTGAAATTTATTGGAAACTGATAGAACTTGGTGTTGCAGAATGGAAATAATGGAGGCTAGCTCCTTAATTCAGCAGTAACCCACTGTAATACAGTGAAATAACAGGAAAATACAGAAGGAAAAAAAAGACTGTGGGTTCTGAATGCCAAGGGTACTCTCAGATACCCTGTATTCTCTCAATAACTGCCTTCTTCACTCTTTTCCTCCCCTTATGGTGCTGAGACCAGAATCATTCTCCTCTGCACTCATTATGCCAGCTGTTCTCCTATCATATGCACATACCCTAGTCCTCTCTTTCTGCGCATTCACCTCAGTTGAGAGCAGCCCTTGCTGTTTCTTCCATCTACTAGTAGACTTATAAACTTATGGGTGCATGAGAAGCTCGGGCAATAGAGCAAAAAGATAACTAAAGATATAGGAAGTTGAACTTTTTGAAATTTGCTTGAAGTTGCTAAAAGCCTCATCTTGGATCTCCTTACAACTTCGGGGTAGCATGTATTTGATTTCCGAAGTTTATTTTCTTTCTAATTTTAAACTATATCAAACTTTTGTTTGGATAAGATACAAACAACGTGCAGCATATCAAGCTGTCTCTGACATTAATGTTATCAAACTTATGATGGAAAAAATGTTTCTTATGATCAATTGTTGTTTCAATCAATCAATTCATATGCTGATTGTTAGAGACTTGAAGTTGTGATCTCACTTATGCTTATCTTTCAGTTCGCTCTCGGTATTTGCACTGCATCCATTGTATCTGAGAGTACAGGCACTTTCTGATAACATACCAGAGGAGATCAAGGTTATGTTTAGGAATTTCACTCTCTATTGAATAACATTCATAACTTTGAAATGCTGATATCTGAAATGCTTTGCATCTACCTTAAACAGCAAGAGATTGAGAAGGCAAAACAGCAATTGGATGGGAAGGTAAGGCTATCAAATGTTTATATATATCTTGACATCATTAAGAAAGGTTCTCTGATTTATGCATATGCATCATTAAATAAAATGCTGTTACAAAGTCTAAAAAATTTGTCTTTTTAGTCAGTCCAAAGTCCAAATATTGCTGTTGTTTTAAATGAAATACCAATTCTGAGCAAAAACCATTATAACTCGATTATATTTCATATATTAGAGGGGATGCGCTGTTAAGGTTGTGAAGATTGATGGCGAATTATTTTCAGTCTTCAAAGTCACTCTACTCAGTTTTCATTTAGTTGAAAGTGTAATAAGAGCAAAGAACCTTTATATGGAATTAATACTGGAAATATTTTGGTGTGTAAAAATTTTTTAATTGAATATACAATTGCCATAATTAGTTGACTAAAATACTTGTCAGATTCAATTCCAGGGTTGAAATAAGAGAAAACTAATGGTCTGTTTGAGAGAGAGGAAAGAAAATAGGGGGGAAGGAAAGTTTTTGGTAAAGAGTGAAAAAGATGCATTAATAAATGTGACAGACCAATAATAATATAACACATCATCAATTTTACACTTTAACCAATAAACTTTCTTTTCCTCCACTTTCTTTCCTCCCACTTTTTTATATACCAAACATACCATAAAAGAATATCCTTTAAGCTTTCATAATTATGATGTTTCAGCTTTTACTTTTACCTGTATAATTAAACTGAGGACTTTTGAAATTGAGATACTTGTACTGTCGTTGACTATATTTTCTGTAAATATGTAGTTACTGTCATCACCTTTTTCGTATATTGCTGTATGACAATTTCCTCATGGTTGGTTAATTTTTATTTGGTCCTCACAGGATGTTGATTATGAAGCTACAATGGCTACTAAACTCTCAATTGCTAAGAAAATTTTCACTCGAGAGAAAGATTTGACACTTAATTCGAGTTCCTTTCAGGAGTTCTTTTCTGAGAATGAGGTCTTACTACTGCGCATTATTGCTGCTTAATATGTTGGCAAAAGGCTTATTCTCTTATCTTTTTTGTTTCTCTTACCTTTCTCCTCTCCCTTATAATGAATTTTCCCTGTTCAATTATTTATTGTCATTTTATTTAAATTGCTACACTGACTCAGCTTTGTTTTTTATGATAATGATAATAGGGTTGGTTAAGACCCTATGCCGCCTTCTGTTTCCTGCGTGACTTCTTTGAAACATCAGAACGTAGTCAATGGGGTCGTTTTGCTCATTATTCCGAAGATAAGGTACATGGCTTCGGTTTCTTTTTGTATTTTATTTGTTTTTCCAAATCTGTCTTGCTATGACTTTATATTTCCTATTGTTTTGCAGTTAGAGAAACTAGTATCCAAGGAGAGTCTGCATTACGAGATAATTTGCTTTCACTACTATGTTCAATACCATCTACATTTACAAGTTAGTTATATTGAACCCTACTGTAAGTTCTACATGGCAGTCAAATCACTGAACAACAAATCTTACTGCTTGCTTTCATCTTGTTCTGACAGTTATCAGAAGCTGCAGAATACGCAAGAAAGAAGGGAGTGATTCTAAAGGGAGATCTTCCTATTGGAGTTGACAGAAACAGTGTGGATACCTGGGTTTATCCAAATTTGTTCCGAATGAACACTTCTACCGGGGCACCTCCTGATTATTTTGATAAAAATGGCCAGAATTGGGGCTTTCCTACTTATAATTGGGAAGAGATGTCAAAAGACAACTATGCTTGGTGGCGAGCTCGATTGACACAGGTCTTCTTTTTGAATTCTTGGTCCTGTCCTTAACTGGACATTAATCTATGCAAACTTTAGTTTAGAGGCTGACGATTAGTTTTCTTTTTATCCATGACAGATGGGAAAATATTTCACAGCTTACAGGATTGATCACATATTGGGATTCTTCCGAATCTGGGAACTTCCAGATCATGCTGTGACAGGTCTAGTTGGAAAATTTCGACCATCTATTCCTCTAAGTCAGGTATCTTGCACTCTTTCAAATTTAAAGGACACTTGATTCAGTGAATACATGCTGAACTGCTCTCAACCGGAAAAAGAAACAGTGTTTTCTTCTTTCAGTCAATTTATAATTTGTTATATCAATTGTAGGAAGAACTTGAAAGAGAAGGAATATGGGACTTTAATCGTCTGAGTCGCCCATACATTAGGCAGGAAATATTACAGGTTAGTAGTCTATCTTTTAAGCTACGGATGGATTTTCATATTGTGTTAATAATTTACCTTAAGGATGCCATCTGGTTTTTTTCTAGTATGTCTTGTAGATGTTTTTCTTGGGGCAAGTTATAATATATTTTTTTCATTCTTGTTTCAGGAAAAATTTGGATCTGCTTGGACATTTATTGCAACAACTTTTCTTGACGAATATGACAAGAACTGCTATGAGGTGATCAAACCTAGATTTTCTTTTAACTATTTATTGTTTCCTGAATGCTCATATAGCATATCTTTAATATGCCAAGGGAACAACTTTTTAGAATGCATATGAGAAACACTGCTTTGAGGAGACCATCGTTGTTTAGATTAATAAATATTTCCTAACCAACTCCTGTATATATAAGTACCTTTTGATTTGTACATAAATATTCATGAATGAACTCTGCTTGGTTCAGCACAGTCTTCATTAAGATGTATGGTCTTATAGAGATGGAATGAAATTCCAAACTAAAAGCATGAACCACACTTGATTGGTTTTTATACTCCCAGATTTATTTACAGCAATGGCATCTGCTTTATCTTTTTTTAATATTTTTTTTCTTGTTCTATATATGTTAATAATGCATTTCTACGTTTTTTGCTATTGTTATTACAATTTACATAAGTATCTATTGATGCTTAGCTGCATGAGAACATACTGGTTCTAAATATTTAATTATATTGATTCCTATCATTTGTTTCTATGCCATATTAGTTCTGCCACTGGTCTTTTTGGGTTATCCTACTTCAGTTCATTTCCCCTTTTCATTCATGTGTCCGTGCATATCTAAATTCTAAATTGCAAGAGTAAACCAGATAAACTTCATGATTTGCATCAAATCCAGTTTTAGAAATCCAGTGGATAGTATATCTTCTTAACAGTTCGTGGCTTGTATATTGTCTTATGGACAAGACTTGGCTGGGCATGCTAGCAGAATCATTTGTAATCTCTTCCTACCAAAGTAGACGACGACAGACATGTTTGATGCATTGATTAATGGAAATTTTTCCATGATCAAGCAAGTACAGCTATGAGTTGCTTGGTGACTTGTAATTAGGCAAGAGTGTATTCTCGAGCTGTCAAGATTAGAAGTGTTAATGGCTTTATATGTAAACCTTTTGCTTTATTTGTTAAAGATGTCTATTCAATAAAACATGCAGTATTTAATGGCACCAATTTGAGACAGGTTTAGAGATTTTATCATGTAAGATGTGAAAATGTCAAAAGTACACTTATGCTGGTTATTTCTAAGTATGCCTTTCTGTGACAAATTTGCTGTCAATTATGTTGTGAGCATTATAAATATTCTTTTGTAATATATGTATTTTTCATGAATGATTTTAGTTCAAGGAGGATAGCAACACAGAGAAAAAAATCGCTTCCAAACTTAAAACTTCTGCAGAAAGTTCCCTCTTGTTGGAGAGTGAAGACAAAATCCGGCGCAGTCTGTTCGATCTTTTACAGGTAGCTTTATCAAATTTGTTTCATGGATCATATTCCTCTTCTCTTCCACCCACTATCTGTCTGTATTGATATTTACACTGAAAGGTAAAACTCAAAATAGTTGGACTTAATTTTGATTCACTGACTGTATTAAGGGTATTACATTATCACTATCAGTAATCCAAATGGATATGTTGTTTTAAGATACTCTTGTGATTCCACTGCTAGTGAAAATGGTTATCAAATCGGGATACATATCGTTAATCGTTAGACCTATTTTCTGAATCGTGTATCGTATCTTTTTATGAATCGTAAGATACATGATCAATAAAAATATGACATTTTTAAGTAAAAACAAGTGAATAAGAAGAGGAAAAAAAACATAAGTTGATTTATCATATATGAACTTCAAAATAATGTCATATTCAAATAATAAAAAATAGAGTGTGGGAACAAGATAAGGAGGCCAAAACAGGACCAGAAAACAGAGAAGAGTGGAGGAGAAGGGAGGGCACGAAGCATTGTGTAGGCAGCAAGAGTAAAAAAAATGCATGGTAGGAGGGAATGAGAACCAAGATTGCAGTGTGATACAAGTGAATAAGAAGAGGAAAAAAACATAAGTTGATTTATCATATATGAACTTCAAAATAATGTCATATTCAAATAATAAAAAATAGAGTGTGGGAACAAGATAAGGAGGCCAAAACAGGACCAGAAAACAGAGAGGAGTGGAGGAGAAGGGAGGGCACGAAGCATTGTGTAGGCAGCAAGAGTAAAAAAAATGCATGGTAGGAGGGAATGAGGACCAAGAATGCAGTGTGATAGGGTTGTTTGTTTGTTATTTTTACTTGGATTATTTAGAAGGTTTATTTAGTCTGATTCTATCCCATTTAAGGAAAAAACGCAAAAAAAAAAAAAAAAACCTAGAAGGTGTTTCAAAAATTGGGTTACACGACTCGACCCATTTCTGAGTTGCACCAGCAATGAAATTTGTATCGTGCGATTCAGTTGAGAATTGGGATTCATGGGATACAGTAGAGCGAATCGGGATTCAAGTTGAGATACAAGTCCAAAAGAGATTCACACTAAGATACATATCAATTGCATGCGATTTCGTATTGAATCGAGATACGAATCGCATGAATCGTAAGATACTGATAACTATGCTTAGGGCCTATTTACTTTGTGAAAATGTTTTCTATTTTCATTTGAATTTTCACTTTTAATTACAAAAATGTTATTTTGTTTTCACTTGGTTTCCTATTTTCAATGTTTTGTATATAGGAAACTGTTATGATAAAGAATAAAGAGGGGTTAGAGTAGTTAGGATTAGTTACATAATTGGTTATTTAGAGCGATATCATTTATAAATAGGAGAAACAAGGAGAAAGGAAATCATTCTGTACACTTGATGGATTGCAAGTGAAAGGAGAGATCCTTTGTGAAGGGAAAACATTTGGGAGAATTCTAATCCCATCTTTTGTTCAATTTTTAGTAATACAGTACTATTCTTTTGATTCCTTCTATCTTTCCTTCAATTCAATTTCTTGGTTCCTAAGAAAAACAATGAAAACAATAAAAAGTTCTTTTTGCTATTTGCTATACAAAACTTTAAAAAGCAAAAACAATGTTAAAACAAGGTAGCATGTTGTAATTAAAACATGAAATGAATACAAAAAATATTTTCTCAAATCAAACAGAAAAGAGGAAACAAATTGAAAACAAGGTAGCATTTTGTAATTAAAAGGGAAAACATGAAATGAATATGGAAAACGTTTTATCAAATCAAACAGACCCTTAGTGTATGTTTGGATTGAGGTTTTTGGAGGGGAGAGGAGGGGAGGGGAGGGCTTGTTTTTCTTTTCTAAATTAAGGAAGCTATAAAATGTTTCTAAAAACGAATGAAATGTGATTGAAATTTTATATGATCATATATCATGTTATTCTTTTAATTTTTTTAAAATCTCAAATATATATGAATATATAGACTTAGCCCTCCAAAACCCTTCCCTCCAAAACCCTCAATCCAAACATACCCTTAGTTTCTATGATGATGTGGTACTTTCTTATTTATTAGTAGACAATGTATCAAATTGACACTTCAATTTTTTTATATGGCTGTTCTTTTAATCTATGTTGAATCTTTTTCTGTCTTCTGAATTGTGATTTGTGTCCTCTTGGTCTTGCAAGTCCTACATTATGTTCTGTGCTATTGGCTTGCAGAATATAGTTCTAATCCGAGATCCGGAGGATCCAAAATTTTTTTATCCTCGTTTCAACCTTGAAGATACCTCAAGTTTCCAGGCTTTGGATGATCATAGGTACCTTAATAATCTTAGTGTGTGTGGACAAACCATTGAGGATGATTCCAACTATTATGCTGCTTTTTCATCATAGTTTGACGCTTGAAATTGTTCTCCATCTAGTACAAAAATTATTTTCATATTCTGAGTTCTGACTTGAGATATAATCTTACAACATCTTACTGCTTATCATGTAATACAGCAAGAATGTTCTCAAAAGATTATATTATGACTACTATTTCCATCGTCAAGAAAACCTTTGGAGGCAAAATGCGCTGAAGACCCTACCTGCACTTCTAAATTCATCAGACATGCTGGCCTGCGGGGAAGATTTGGGCCTCATTCCGTCTTGTGTCCATCCTGTATGTCAATTATGCATTCCTTAAGCTCTTGTAAATAAGAATCTCTATCTCCCTCTTTCTCACTCCTTAATCTCTATCTCCCTAACACACACACACATGTTCTGAATCATGCTAAAGACATTAAAAGGATTTGAATTATTTCATTTTTTGGGGGGAGGGGTTGGTGTTACACTGAAAGGTTTGACTATAAATTTGTTAATGTAGGTTATGCAAGAACTCGGATTAGTTGGGTTGCGCATTCAACGGATGCCCAATGAACCTGGTCTGGAATTTGGTATTCCTTCTCAATACAGCGACATGACGGTGAAGTTTCTTTATACTATTGCTTGTCCTTATTAATTTTTGGATTTTGGTGCCTACGGTCGAACTAATTGTAACATATTGACTTTTTCTATCTTGAGGCTTCATGGTTTCATATTAAAAAAAATAAAAAAAACCATCCGAGGGATGATAAATACCCTAAGAACAAACTTTTAGTCGAGTGTTTGGAAGCCCTAACTCAATCATTATCTGGCTGTCTTATATCTGTGCGACATTCAAATGTCTTTTTTGGTTTTATGCTGGAAAGAATGAAAGTTACTGGTTTTGGGTGGTGCTTGTAGTTATGTAGTTCAGAAGGCCGGTAATTAGATATTTAGGGTTTCTTTGTTGTAGTCTGATAAATCCGGGTTCAGCTTTATTGAGAACTAATGTCAGTTTCTGAATTTAGAATGAAAACATATCAGTATGTCAATATGCAGGTATGTGCCCCATCATGTCATGACTGTTCTACCTTGCGTGCTTGGTGGGAAGAAGACGAAGAAAGAAGACGACGATTTTTCAAGAATGTGGTGGAGTCTGATGAGTTGCCACCCGATCAGTGTGTTCCAGAAGTTGCACATTTCATTATAAGGCAACATATTGAAGCCCCATCAATGTGGGCAATTTTCCCTCTTCAGGTATTCTGACGACGTGTTACAACACTTGGTTAAAAAAAAAAAAAATGATTGCTAGATTCCTTTTCGTTTCCTAGCATGGACCTTGCAGATTGCACTAGTTTATTAATGGCTGTTAGGACTTCCTCCATTTTAGTTATTTCCTTGCACATGAAAATCATGCTGCTCTTAATCTGGTGGACAGGATTTGTTAGCATTAAAAGAAGAATATACAACACGCCCAGCAACTGAGGAGACGATCAATGACCCTACAAATCCAAAGCACTATTGGAGATACCGTAAGTGTTGTGCTTTGTCTTTGTTAAAAGACTCACATTGAATAGTGATATAGCTTGAATAGTGATTATTAGTGGGGGAAAACCCTCACTCCAGGGCCTAACTCAACTCCATAAAACTGGCATGTAAGACGAGGATTGCTTTGCCAGGGTCTATTTAGGTCTTGTCTTTAGCTGATGTGGGGCTTGAGTTTTTTCCAACAGTTTTAAAGCTAACTCTTTGGAAGACAAGATAATCTGAGACCATTGAACTGTTTTGTGGAGAATTATGTTATAACTGTATCATGAACTGTTGTCAGGTGTGCATGTGACTATGGAGTCATTGATTAAGGATAATGAGCTCAAAACCATCATCAAAGATCTCGTACGTTGGGGTGGAAGATCACTTCCTCCAGAGGACTCACAAGTTGAAGCAAGTCTATTCTCAGCGTCATCAGTAACAGAAGGTGTCTCTGAGAAGCAACAGTTTGTCGGTACCGGCGAAAAGATCCGTCTTCCCTCTGAATCTAATGATGTTCCATCAAAGGATCCTTTGGCTGTCCGTTGATCGTATTCGTACTTGCCCTTCAATTCATATTTACATAATAACCTGCCACAATGAAGAAAACAATAAGGATTCATCCATGTTGTGGCAGTTGTAGTTCCCTATGTTGCCATGATGTTTTCTCTATAAAGAAAAAACAAATTTAGAAGTATGTATGTGTCTAGACATATACGTGACTATAACTTGTAGCTATTATAACAAAATCAATTTTCCTTTTTCTAAAAGAGGTACTCGTAATGCATGTATAAAGAAAAATCATGCAACATTTGAATTGGGGTTTCTTAATATCACCGAGCACTCTACTAGATTATTTGAGCATGGTGTGTTGAATGAATGACTGAGACCGGTGCATAATGACTTAATGAGTGTGATATGATAAATGAAGTGTGAATAAAATGGAGAAGCTTTAGGTGAAGTATAAAACTGAGTAGACATTAAGATTTTAAAAGATTTTCAGAGATAATGTTTATTTTAAAAATAAGGGCTTCTGAAATTCGGAAATTTGCATCAGAAAAAGTATGTGGGAAAGTTGTTTTTTGAATTCTTTTACGAAATTTAAAGACAAGCATTTCTTTTCAAGGGTTTATAAGTTTTCAAAGAGAGCTTTCGAAAGAATTTTACTCATTACAAAAGAATTTTAGAATTAAAGGTCTTTGATTTAAAAGATGAGTGTTTTAAAAGAGACTTCGTTGTAAAGATCTTTATAAAAAAGTTTTCGAAAATGTATTTCTTGCGTGAGGTATTGTTGAAGAAGGATTTTCAAAATTAAAGGTATTAAAGCTTAGAATCGAAAGACAAAGAAGTTTTCATAATTACTAAAATGAAGAGTTTTTGAAACTGTAAAGTGAAAGATGAAAATGACGAGAATGAACTTAGTGTCTTGGTTTAGCAACAGAACTATAGTTCAATAATAATAATAACCAATAAGATGATAAAGATGATTAAGGCGAATGGTGACTGATGATTGAGGAGCCTAGTTTCCCAGTTTAGCTGTGGAACTAGAGTTCAATGATGGTGTTAATGTAGAATGAGATGATGTTGATTATAATGTTGATGTTAATGATCATGCATACATGTGCATTACATGATTATTTTTCTTCAGTCTAAAAACTATACTATTCACTAAAATAAATCACGTGCCATTCCATCTCTCCCACTCTATGCTGCTTCACTTGTGAAAACTCCCAAGTTGGTTATTCATTGCCACACCCACCTTTCAACGTGGCTTATGCTATACAAATTTGATGCCTCATGAATCTGAATCCATTCCTACAATCAGCGACCTTCTCAATTATTTTAACGAGTCTTGGATCCACTTCCACACCATATGTTTTGTTATTTGAATCTATTTCCATTATGTTTGACAAAAGCATTAGCATTCCATGCATCGAAAAGTTATTTCTGGAAACAATTGCAAAATAATATTGTGATTGATCACTCTTTGTAGTCTTTTAAATCTACATGAGCCAAGGGAACACTAAGAATCTTCACAATATGAAAGCTACAAGTTGAGATCTTTGATTGCTTGAGCAGCTCCGGTGAAATCAGTAAGTCCACATAATAGAAGCCAATAACAACTTCTAAACTCCAATACATAGTGTGGAAAATAAATAAATTGCGCTCAACTAATTGCTAGGATCTAGTGGCTAAGCATGACCAATTATTTTGAGGGGCCCAAGTAGTTAAGTGACACACTCATAATTATGGTAATCTCACGTTTGAATGTGTTTTCTTGGATCACATTCCAAATAATTAACACAAAACTCATTAGTTGTAACTCTTTTAATCTTGGAAGAGAGCTTCTCCGCTTGAATCTTTGGATCATTTGAATTATGCCTTTAACGAGGAGGTGAAGACGTTGAACTTGTATTATTTTCGTTGTCATCACGAGCTTTTCTTCTTGAAAAGTACATTTATTCTTTTATGTTTAATTTGATCACTGTACCTTTTAAAAGTATCACATCTAAATTAATATAAAAATAATTATATAACTCAAAAGACAAAATAATAAGAAAGTAATATACCAACATATTAAATTAATCCAATAGATAAAAAGCAACTCAACTAATTAGCATACGAGACAATAAAACTGCAATGTAATTCGTAACAGTTTTCCTTGCCAACTGCAAATGATATGACATGACAATTTTATCAATCAAGTTTGAGTGGATGGCTTTATTTTTTAGAGGATAAAATCCATGCATATGATCCCACCTCTGGTAATTCTTCCGGTCATGGTTGCACTTGCCTTTATACATCCATGTAGCATACTTGTTCACCTTCCGCAATAAGCTTGCAATCTATAAACCATGATATAATGAGTTTATTACATGACCTCACTTGTTCAGGTGATGCTCTTTTCTTGTCTGTAAATTGTTCTTCAGTTGATGATGGACCTTTTCCCATTATCAAACTCAGTCCGAGTTTACTAGTTTTCTTGTTTTGTTCCCCATCTGCTACCTTAAATGACATTATGTGGCAAATGTGTTAATCAAGTTTGAGTGGATGGTCCTATTTTTAAATGGATAAAGTCATGCATATAATACCACCCCTGGTAATTCTCCCAGTTATGGTTACACTTGCCTTTGTACCATCAATGTAGCATACTCACCTTCCTCAATAAGCTTGCAATCTATCAACAGTGACATATTGGTTTTAATGAATAACCTTTTTTTTTTCCCTCTAGAAGATCCTCTTTTCATGCCCGTAGGCTGTTCTTCAATTGATGGTTGACCTTTTCCCATTATCAAATTTGGTTCAATACTACTAGTTTTCTTATTTTGGTCTCCCTTTACTACCATTCTCTGAGAACGTCAACTGCGTCTACGCCGATTTTCCAATCTTGTACCCCTTTCTCCACTTCGAATACCATGCATGCTCTGCCTATGACTCCTTCCACCTTGTCCGTGACCCCGTGCAGTTCTTGCAGTCTGATCAGCACCTGAATCCATCGATTTAGTGTTCGTTTCTCTTGGACTAAAAATGGATATTATTTGACTTGTCTCACCATTCATTAGAAGAGGATTGTTGTGCTTTCTCAAGAACAACTATATCAAATGAAGAATCAAATATATTAATTTGGTCATCCCAAAATAGTATATGCACACAAGTTATATTGAGCATGGCAACTGTATATGCTTATTATCTAATTAGGAATATTGTAAATAATATCACTGTGTAAGAAAAAACTCTTACTGTTCATCTTCTAAACAATAACATGAAAACATAATAAGGTACAACACCTATAATAATCATTTTACATGTATTGCTCAACTGAAATCAAAATAGAATAAAATTTAGGAACAAATACAGTTTAGATAGATGGAAAGATCACAGTTATATTATATGTATATATGCAATTTAAGAGAAGAAACACTTACCATGCAATCTTGATAATATCCATTTGGTGATTCATTGGTTTTATAGGATGATATGCAAATATCATTATATTGAAAGCGATCTTTGCAAATGGTAGAGAAAAGGTTTAAGGGGAGGAAAAGAAATTTGATAGAAAATGTGAAGGCTATTGCTTCTTATAATATTTAATTTATTATATTTTATAATAAATTACAATATTATTCATTATACATATTAAATAAACTAGAAGAATTTTTTATAGTATGTTGTATATTATGTATAATAAATGTAGTATTTAATAGTATTGTTAAAGTCAACTTTATATTTAAGAAATATTTAATATTTAAATTTTAATGAAGTTTGAAAAACATATTTATAATATTTAAGATATTATATTTTTATAGTTGTAATAATTAGTAGTTATAATATATATATATATATATATATATATATAAAATGAATTTCACTAAAGTAATTTTATAGAAAGATACGCTAAACCTACTTAACATAATTTTAAATTATTTTTATATTGAATAAATATCTAATATTTAAAATAAATTGATGTGCAATAAATAATTTTATATTTTTATAATATTTAAGATACTTATATTTTGTAATTAAATATTTAATAGTTGTAATAATTACATTTATTGAATGAATTGTAATAAATACTCCTTTCGTTTCTATTTGTAAACTCTTTCAGATAAAAACACGCTTATTAAGAAAAATAGTTAGTCTAACTAAAATTGTTAGTAATGTATTTATTTTTTCCAATTTACCCTTCATTTATTGTGAGTCATATTTAGAGATACATTTACTGCACTAAAAAAATAGTATTATTAATTAGGGTATTTTTGAAAAATAGGGGCAGTGCTTAGTTATTGCTATAAATACTAAGTTTAATGTAACATCCCCGCCTTAAGGGAATTTTGGTCAATTTATTATACTTATGACTATGTATTATTTTAGTTAGTCACATTTTATAATTTCATGCTCATGTGAATGATTAGCAATTATATATGTGAATAGAATTAGTAGGGGAATTATTTATGTAGTGTGAGTGAAATATATATTCAATGACACTTAGACCCTAAGGTAATAGGATCATGCATATATTTAGTCCATGACCCCTTAATTAAGGAAAAATTAAATTCTTCCCCTTATTTCCCCTCCACTCCCACGACACAACAACACACACACACAAAATGTTTAAATTTCATTCTATCTTATTGTATCCACAAGAAATCAAGGAGGAACCAAATACTATTCATGCAATTAACACTCATTGGCTAGCCAATCCCACTCCCTTCTTTTTCATTAATGTGGCAGCCAACAAGAGAGGAAAACAGACTGATCATAGACGCATTTCTAATACCAAAAAACACAAGTTTCTTCTTTCCCTTCTTTTCCCCTACCTCTCGGCCTCCACTCGCTCTCTTCTACCACCACTTTTTCTCTTCCATTTCTTCCATAACCATAGAAATGGCACCCAAGCTCCATCTTTAGTTGAATAAGCTCACACACAAGGCTATTCCTTCATCAAGGAAAGAAAGAGGGGTCTTAGTAGAAAAAGATAAGGGAGAGTTCGAATAGGGCTAAGGGAAAAGAGGATTTAACACTTTCATCACCAAATCCTTGAAGAGAAAGGTGAGACTTCTCATAAGTTGTAGTTTGGGTACAAGAACAAAACTGAACTTGCATGTAAATAATGAGTTTGAAATAGCTAGATATAGATTAAGGAGTGAATTCATGTTAAATTTGAGAGGTTTGGAAGCAAAGGATGTGTGACAACTGAGAAATGGTGATTATTTCATTGAATCTTTGTTAGATAGGTTAAATTAAGTGTCTTGCCTTGTGGTTGTTCTAGTTGGTTGTTATTTTGAATGAATAATTAGTCATTTAATTAAAATGATAAAAGGGGTGATGCTGTCTCCCCAAAACTGTTTAAACACCTTTCAGTAATTTGCTCATAACTTTCTCCCCAGAGATTATTTTGAGCTCATGTTTGATCCATCAGAAACAAGACTTATTTCCCTACAAAATGGACACTGGAATTGCTACATTTCATTAAGAAATGAAGGAGAAAATTGATGTACAAGTCGCATCTTTAAATCTGTTACTACACTGACGTTGATGCACTCTTTTGTTAGTAATTAATTGTACACTGATTGGATTACTGTGACTCTTGAACCATTAAAAAGTAGACAAAATGCTATTCGTTCTAGACCTAAAATTTGCTAAAATTGGTTGGGCATCATATAAGGAATTACTGTTTAAATATCGGTCCAGAATGCTGGAAAATTTGAGTTGTTGGCTTGTTCCTCAATATTGCAAGTGGTAAGTGTTACCTCATATTTTGCTATTATTGGTCTAGTTATAGAGCTTAAATGTTTCAAAATCACTATAGAGCTAGAATATATGGTATTTTAGTGGGCAAGAAAAATAAAGATTTACGACTGTATGTGATAAGAAAAGAATGTTAGGGTACAATTCCTAGATTGTGAATATTATGGATTGTTCGGTATCATTGTATTACATGAGCTCTTTACTGTTACCCTTTGGAAACAAAGGTGCAGTGTGCTTAGGCAAGTTTGGGACGCCACTTGCAGGTTAAAGACGTCTAATTGAGCCACATCGTAGATCATGGCATCGGTCCGGTGTTTGTCAGACCCGGCAGTGTAGAATGGCGTTGGTCAGGTGTTCGATAAGACCCGACGACATAGATTCCTGGTTCAATTACAATTGGACCCTAAGGGAATGTTTGTACGATACTGCTTACGGATATTCATGTTATAATCATATGTCTGTAATTACTGAATTGATTCCATTATTGAAATGTGATTGAAATCTGGGTTAGTCTAATTAGGGTCCGCCGAGGACTCACTGAGATTTTTATCTCATCCCATTCCTTTTATTTGTTTTTAGTGACAGGTACTCATTGGAGACCGTATAGCATTACCGGGACGTGTTGCGTCTCAGGCAAGCGTGCCTGGTCAGCTGTAGTAATAAATTAGGATTTTTAAGTCCCGGTTGCCGGACCCACAGGAAATAAGGATAAAATCAATCTACTCTAGGCGTCTAAATTATTTAAGTGTCGAATAGTTGGTTTGTGTGCACAATGGAAAAGCGAATGTAAAAACGTACGAGGAAACATAGGATTTGAGCCTAGGGCCTTGGTTTCGTTTTTCCTGTTCGTTCCTCTCTTAATTCTATTCTATTGTATTCTTCCCTTACTCTATGTTATTGACCCCCTTCTTCTTATTGGCCCTGATACTCAGACAACTAATAACTTTCCACACTCTGGGTGAAAGCATTAAGTCTTATGATAGTTAAGGAGTTTGAATTGGTCAAAAGGTCTTATACCTCCCCTAATCAGTTTTGTTATATAAGACCCCAATTCCCTTATAGGTCCATTAATTAACCCTGGGTCCCCCGACAGATTAACTAACTAACACATGCAATTTAACTACCTAAGATTCCTTTATTGCCCCGTTGTAAAACCCCTGGATTCTCCGACAGATTATGCAACGTCTCAAACATAAATAATTAAATCGCAAGCAATCATATACTACAAGAAAATTCGGATTTACCGACGGGCTTATACCGACGGTCACAGACCGTCGGTTAAACGTGGGATTTTCCGACGGCCAAAGCCGTCGGTAAAACAAAAAGTCCGTCGGTAAATCGAATCTGATTTACCGACGGTCAATGCTCGTCGGTAATTGCACAGATTTTTCATTTTCGCGCCTATTTTTCAAATACCGACGGCCTTATACCGTCGGTAAATTAACAAACCCGTCATAAGGTCGAGCAGTTTGAAGCGGCCTGCCGTCACCGGTAAAACGCCGCTTGTCGCGCGATAATAACTAGAAACCGAGCCTTCACTTTTCTCCTCCATCTTCATCCCTCTTCTTTCACTTCCTCTCTTCCTCCGCCACCACCGCCACCACCACTACGCCGCCACCACCACCACCACCACCATCACCACCACCACCACGCCCACACCACCACCGGGCCGCCACCACCACCACCGCTCTATTCTCTCTATTCTCACCGTTCTCACTCTTTCTCTCCACTTTACCACACCACCACCACCAGCCGCCACCACCACCACCACTCTATTCTCTCTATTCTCTCTCTCTCACTTCACCGTTCTCACTCTTTCTCTCCACCACCACCACCACCACCACCACCACCACTCTATTCTCTCTCTGTTCTCACTGCTTCACTCTTTCTCTCCACCACCACCACCACCACCACCACGCCGCCCGCCACCACCACGCGCTAACTGCGTTCTCTCTACCTCCTCCTAAAGGTTGGATTCTCATCTCCTCCTTCCATGTTTTATGCAATTATGCTATGAATTTTGATTTCAATTGGTTCTGATTGTCTAATGGTTCTTGTTTTTGTTCATTTTAGTACTTATGTTCAAGGTTAGAGTTTTGAAAGGTTGCTCGCTCTTATTGATTTTGTAGATTGTTAGTTGTTTGATGGTTGTTTCGCTCTTATTGATTTTGTGGATTGTTAGTTGTTTGTGGTTGCTCTGCTCTTATTGATTTTGTGGATTGTTAGTTGTTTTAAAAGTTTAGGATACTTATATTATGTCCAAGGTTAAAAGTTTGTCTTAAGCATGCTAATTAGAAGGGAAAAAACACCAATTCGAGTCAAGCATCCCGCTTTCGGTTAGCATCATGATTTGAAAAAAATATTGAAAAAATATTGGAATAAAGTCTTAAATATCGCAAACCTATGCGCTTTGTTCGCTTTGTTGTAATTCGATTATTTTCGCTTTATATGCTCATGATTGACCAATGTTGACAACAAATGCATACAATGTCTTTAGATGGAAACCGTGGTCGAGGTAGGGCTTCCGGAGGCCGATGATGTCCTGCAAGGGAGTATCGAATAACTTTGTGAGGATCGAGGATC
The DNA here is from genome assembly GCA_037113605.1 of Calophaca sinica. NCBI lineage: Eukaryota > Viridiplantae > Streptophyta > Magnoliopsida > Fabales > Fabaceae > Calophaca > Calophaca sinica. Next base: position 35,465,661 of record CM073733.1, on the reverse strand, counting down.
GCGATGCTCGCCATCGTGATCCTCCTATACTCCAGGAGGCCGATGATGTCTGCGAGGGAGTATCGAAATAGCATTGTCATCGGGACTAAGGATCGTACGAGGATCGTGATTTGATGAACCAAGACATGGTGATCCCAGGAGGCCTCGTAGCTCACCGGGTGATGCTCATCGTAGGGGGCATACATCGCTCGTGTCTCCAAATGATGACGATGAGATCTTGGGTATACTCCATCCACACGAGTATTCTCCAATCGGGAGAGGATTACACTCAGACCTCACCGGAGTATTCTCCAATCGGAGGATTACACTCCGTCCCACACCAAAATATTCTCCCCACCGTAGCGAGATTGCACTCCATCGACTTCCTGAGGATTCTACCGCCGATTTTGTCCTGGGGACCCTCAAGGAGCCGCCACTAGCTAGCCTCTATTTTATATTATGCATGTTATGTACATTAGTATTTGATTGCTTTAACATTTTAATTGGATAAAAGTATTAGGATAATATATGATGTATGTCTTTACATTTGTGCTTTTCTATTTAATTTTTGTGTTAAGCCTAAGTTCCAATTATTCCAACGTTTCAACGATTGTTCGCGAATCCAAAAGACGCAAAGAATATATTAAGTGGCACGTAGATGCGAGGTTTATATTAATTAAAAAATAAATAAATAAATTTAATAGTTAATAATGGAATTTATAATTTAATAAATTTTAGAAAATAATAAATTTAAAAATTAGATAAATAAATAAATAAATAAATTGAACTAAATATAAAAAAAATTATATACGGTGTTACCGACGGTTTTAGCCGTCGGTAGTTTTCCGACGGTCAAAGCCGCGCCGGTTTTTGCGACGCCTCGCTTTGCAGAAGCGGGTTTTTGGCCGTCAGGTTAGCGTACAAAACCAGTATTCGATCGTTTTTATGAATTACCGACGGCTTATGGCCGTCGGTAATACCGGTTTTTTTCGTATAAAATTAAGGGACTTTTGAAGATAACACAGAGAGTCACAACAAGGTGGTTGGATTGTGACCCTTTGGAAATTTCAGACCTTTAATAATTTTGACCTGAAACTTTGAGAACATTCTCTCAAGTTGATACTTGGAGATGAGTTGATTAGTATAAAGTAATGTTACTGCACATTCTCTTATATGCACATGTTTCATAGAACACATTAAATGAATATCCTCTTAGATGTGTGTGTTCAATACAGAATGAAGTATGCAGTGATGTGTCATGTGAACCTCTTCTAGTTAATATACTCATGATGGCATACAACAGTTTTACTGAATACGCTCTACTTAAGAAGGTTTCAGGAAGTGAACTTTCTCAGATCGCTGAGTAGGTTCTCTGCAGTGAACTTCCTTCTGCAGAGTAAGTTCTATTCAAAGTGAGTTTTATGACGTGTTATGCATAAGAATGTTTCGCAATATTGGTAACAATTAGCAATCATTTAAACATGATCATTTAGGAAGAGTTGAAAGCTAATCAGATTATCTAAAGATATTTCAAAAAAAGATTGATAATCAGTGCAAAACACGTTCATGAGTAATTGCAAGTTAAGAACAGAGTGTTCAATAACAGTAGCTTCTAATGATAAACACAGTGTAAACAGAAGCTTCTAAAGATAGACAGGAGCTAAAAAAAGAACATAAGTTATATGAATACAATACAGTTTTATTGAACTTTTTCTTATTGAGAAAATGGCATGTAAGAGCGAGTACTGTGCAGTTTGACTAAACGTGAGGAAGTTTTGTTTTAAGCATCAGTCAGTTAATTACTTATTAGAGAAAGATGCAGTATGAGCAGAAAGTAAAGTATATAGAGACAAGGGAGAAGAATATCACACACCATATTTTTATAGTGGTTCACCCAAACACCATGGGCGGAGAAGAGTATTAGATAACATATTTTTATAATGGTTCACCCAAATACCAAGGGCTACATCTACTCCTCACCCATGGTGAGATTTTCCACTATTTCTACGAAAGAGTACAAGTTGCAGTATTCTTTTTAACAGCTTCTCCAAGCTGCCTTCCTTCACAGAAGCTAGTATTCTTTTTTTCAAGCCTCTTCAGGCTCTACAACTGAGTATTCTTTGGAACAGCTTCTCCAAGCTATCTTCCTTCACAGAAGCTAGTATTCTTTCTTCAAGCCTCTTCAGCTCTACTTGGTAGTTTTTTACAGCTCTACCTACTAAAGTCACTTGAAAAACTCTTCCTAAGTTTAACAAGTATTTCCTCTAAAGCTTCTCACCAACACTCACCCACCTAGGTAGCTTGGGAGAATAGAACAAGGTACATAAGTACAAAGTTTGGTTTGTAGGATCTATCATAGCTTGATTACACTTTGCTAAGTGAATATTAAGTAATGAATAAGCTAAACACACTCTTAAAGATATCCCAAGGTGTAAAGAACATATAAAAAAGAGTATGAAAGAGAGGAATACAGGAGAGCAAAGGTGAATCTTGATAAGGCTTATATTTATCTCTCTTCCTCTTTGATTGTGATGCATTTTAGCTGAAAAATACTCATGGAGTGGATGCACTTTGAAGAAATAAGCTGAAGATGCTTCTGCAGTAAAATTTTTTCTCGCAATGAACTTTCTTTTACAATAAATTTTCTTCTGCAGTAAACTTCCTCCAAGAGAAAGTTTGAGGCAGGGTGGAGAAAGATGAGGATGATGCAAATCTGTTAAATCTCTGTGTAAACCCACTCTCACACTTTCAAATGATGTTTCTGAAGACTATTTAAAGGCTTCCCTTCATTTATGACCATTGCATTCTCTCTCTTCTACAGACAGTTCTGCGTTTGTGTCAGACAATACGCAGCTTTTGCAGGTGCTGTCTCCATGTGTTGACTTTTTCCAACGGACTTATATGAATTTTCTCAACAGAACCTTGCGAACCTTCTCTTGAACTTTTTCTCGAATATTTTGATGAACTTCCTCATAAATCTGATGAACAGTCTCCTGAATGTTCTGATGAACTTTCTTATGACGAACTTTCTCATGAGGCAAAAGATGATCTTCTCATGAAGCTTCTACTGAACATTCTGGTCGTGCTAAGGGAATGCTTCTAGAGAAGCTTTTGAGCACTTCTGAGTAAGAGAAACTTGGCAGTAAATAACTCATAATAATTGTGAGGATCTTCTGTGCAGAAACCTTGCACTTCTATTGTAGCTTACTGCTGATGAACTTTCTCTTGATTGAAATTCTGCTGTTGGTGTGAACTTTCTCTTTTCTGTCACGAATCTTCTTATGCTTATATGACACTTGATTTGTCTTTGAGAGAGTTGAGATCTTAAATGCTTTTGAGGTAGTTATTGACATGATGCTTTCTCACGGATGCATACTTGGGCAATGAGAATATCTCATGCTTAGTAGTTGCACTACTCTAAAAGATCCAACATCAAACTTAAGAATTTTCTCTTGTCAAGAACTTTCTCTTCTCATTTATGAGTCTTCTCTCTTCTTCTCTCTTGTGAACCTTCTCGTGCAGTTCACTTGTGACTTAGTAGTAAACTTATGATGTCTCAATGAAGCTTGTAACACTACTGTTGTAATCTTCTGATGCTACTCTGATTCTTCAGTTGTTGAGTAGATTATACACACTTGATGGTTTGAGTAACTTCCCACTTTTAAACATCCACAAGTGCAAACATCAGTATATCACCATTCATAATACTTAAGATTTAGTTCATAAGATTTGTTGTCATTAAAACCACATATCAAAAGGGATTTTGAACCCAACAACTTTAACATAGCAAATAAGTTCAGAATAGAAATAGAATAAAATAATCACTAGGACATAGCTAAGGAACTATTAAGGTAAACTATACCAAAGACCATAGAAGAGAGCTTAGCTACTCGCTACTCATTTCAAAAAGTAGAAAATCAATCCAAACAAGAAACATATTAAAGAACAATAAAAGAAAACTGGGAATGAGTCATTTCTAGTCTCTAGACGAATCCTGGCTTAGCTCCAAAGTCTCCTTGACAGCTCCACTGACTCAAAGATTAGGGTTTTTGCCTTTTTCTCTCTCTAAAAGCGTCCCCTTCTCATGAGGATTGGTCTCCTATTTATAGAGTTGGGCAGAGTTAGGTCAACGAGCCTTCAAAGTTGCCTGTTCTGTCATTATGTACGGTCGTACTTGGCACAGCTTCAGAGATCAACTTTCACGCACAGGTGTGTACGGCCATACATAAGGAGAACTTCGGCGCTGGCCCGTACATGCAAATATGTACGCCCTTGCTGACTTTGGGGGTGTACGGTTGTACATAGGGCATGTGCAGCCGTACCTCCTGGGCAGGAACTCAGAATTTCGTTCCTTTTTGTCCGTTTTTGTCCTGAATTGCGTACTTTCGCTCCAAGAGGGTCCTTTTACTCTTCTCTGCACATTAAGAGAGAATATGAGGATTTATCAAATACAATGGGCTAGAAATATGGGGAAATATAGTTGAAATACTCTTTAAAATATCACAGATTTCTCACTCATCAGGACGCTTCATGGTTAGCCAGTGGCAGCAGTAGTCAGTCAGATGTTATGGTCGAATCACAGTCGAGTCTTCATAATCATTTTAAGTCCACACACTTGTATTTTGTTTTCCTGGATTGTTTTTACCACCTTTTGGATATTCGTTAAAATGTGACTTTTAGTAGAAATTGTGTCTATAATTTTATGATTTGTTTTAAATACACAATGGTTTCTTTTTTTTTAAATTAAGTTTTATATCTCAATTTTTATAAGAAATTGTTAAAGAGGTATGGTATCATCCTGATAGGAGTTAGGTTGTTACATTATGACATTAGAGCAGTTCGATCCCAATCGGACTGTGAAGTGCGAGTCTAGATTTATCTGGCTTAGGGTGTCGGTGCTAGTGTTTTGTGACCTTGTTAGTCTTCCAAGTTCCTGATGCAAATTAATGAGGTAGGCCACCTCAGGTATTTGCATAAGGAATGCCGAAGGATGATAACTCACATAAGTTATTTCCTTGGATAGAGTCAATCAAGTCCTCATTGAAATTAAACTTTTTGAACTGATTTTTCTCATGCGTGAACAAGTTTATTTTTAAGGGGCACTATATCTAGATTCTGTTATGTGATTTAGATGCTTAAATTTTGAGGACAAAATTTCTTTAAGGGGGAGAGTAATGTAACATCCTCGCCTTAAGGGCATTTTGGTCAATTTATTATACTTATGACTATATGTTATTTTAGTCAGTCACATTTCATAATTTCATGCTCATGTGAATGATTAGCAATTAGATATGTGAATAGAATTAGTAGGGGAATTATTTATGTAGTGTGAGTGAAGTATATATTCAATGACACTTAGAACCTAAGGTAATAGGATCATGCATATATTTAGTCCATGACCCCTTAATTAAGGAAAAATTAAATTCTTCCCCTTATTTCCCCTCCACTCCCACGCACAACACACACACACACACAAAATGTTTAAATTTCATTCTATCTTATTCTATCCACAAGAAATCAAGGAGGAACCAATTACTATTCATGCAATTAACATTCATTGGCTAGCCAATCCCACTCCCTTCTTTTTCATTAATGGGGCAGCCAACAAGAGTGGAAAAGGGGCTGACTATAGACTCATTTCTAATACAAAAAATACAAGCTTCTTCTTTCCCTTCTTCTTCCCCTACCTATCGGCCTCCACTCCCTCTCTTCCACCACCACTTTTACTCTTCCATTTCTTCCATAAAAATGGCACCCAAGCTCCATCTTTAGTTGAATAAGCTCACACACAAGACTATTCCTTCATCATTCAAGGGAATAGAGGAAAGAAAGAGGGGTCTTAGTAGAAAAGAGAAGAGGGAGTTCAAATAGAGCTAAAGGAAAAAATGATTCAACACTTTCATCACCAAATCCTTGAAGAGCAAGGTCAGTACTCTCATAAGTTGTAGTTTGGGTACAAGAACAAAACTGAACTTGCACATAAATAATGGGTCACGTCAGATTTGTGAAGTTTGGAAAGTGTGGTTGAGCAAAGGATGTGTGACAGTTGATAAATGGTGATTATTTCATTGAATCTTTGTTAGATAGGTTAATTAAGTGTCTTACCTTGTGGATGTTCTGGTTGGTTGTTATTTTGAATGAAAAATTAGTGATTTAATTAAAATGATAAAAGGGGTGATACTGTCTCCCCAAAACTGTTTAAACACCTTTCAGTAATTTGCTCATAACTCTCTCCCCAGAGATTGTTTCTAGCTCATGTTTGATCCATTAGAAACTAGACTTATTTCCATACAAAATGGACATTGGAATTGTTACATTTCATTAAGAAATGAAGAAGAAAACTGATGTACGAATCGCAACATTAAATCTGTTACTGCACTGACGTTCCTGCGCTCTTTTGTTAATAATTAATTGTACGCTGATTGGATTGCTGTGATTCTTGAACCATTAAAACATAGACGAAATGCTCTTCAGTTTAGACCTAGGATTTAAAATTGATTGTGAACGTGAACACAAGAAGGGGGTTGAATTGTGTTGAAAACGTTTTGAAAACTTAAGACTAAAATCAACTTGAAAACAAGTTCTTTTGAAAACCTTTTTAGTACCGGACGTAGAAAAGGAATCAGACGCAGAAATACAGCTAGTGAAAAACTTGTTTTTCCTGTAAAGCAAAAATATAGTTAAAGTAATAGAGAAAGATAGACACAGAGATTTATACTAGTTCACCATCAACTGGTAGCTACGTCTAGTCCTTTCGTTCCAGAATGATTTTTCACTATAATCAACAAAAACACTTAACAGTATTTTACTGTCACAAACTTGACAATACTCTTAACTTCTCAAAACGACTCAGTACGTTCGAGCCTTTGAGGAATCGGCCTATCACAAGGCAAATACAAGTTTTACAAAGAAGACTTGAGTACAGAGAAATAACTCTCAACCCGAGAGGATGATAAATTTAAGCACAAAATATATAACTTTCTAAAAGAAAAAATAAGACATTGAAGAATTGTTCACTGTCTGGTTCGTAGAGTGCTTGACACAGAATCTTAGGTTGCTCACTTGAATTTTAATTTTGTAACCTTCTTCAATGGTAGAATTAGAGTATTTATAGGCAGCTTGTAAAGTTACAGTTGTGAGGTAAATCAGCTCTAATCATTGATTAACGTCATTTAGGAAAATATCCACAATTCTCTTTCCATGGGAATATTCAGATAGTACAACTTTATTACCGTTTGTACTATTTCCTTTTCAAATCATTTGTAGCCTGACACAATTTGAAAAGTTTACAAACTTTGTCCTTCAACTAAAGGTGTCACCTTTAATTCCTTCTACTATCAAATTGAGCGCACAATCAAATTTGAATTTACTGCAGGGATTCGCTAAGGTAGGGAGCAGAAAGACCAAGTGTGATTTGCATGTGCTTTACTAAATAGCCAGATGCTCGCTGGTTTTGATTACGTTTCACATGTCGTAGTCTCTGATAACCGGACGCACGGTTGAATACATATACCAGATGCGAGAAGGGAACTGGATGCAAACACTTCTAGGGTGCTCATCTTCTTGTAAACTTCTTCTTCTTGCTTGAGTGATATTATAAATATAGATAACTTTATCTCCTACACACTTCAAGACTTACCTGAAGGTAAATTATTCTCACATAGATACTTTGTTATCATCAAAATTATTGAGAGTCTAAACTTGTCAATCGTTTAGATTACGACAATCTCCCCCCTTTTGATGATGACAAATATCTAAGGTTGATGAATAATTTATTTTAGAAAATAACTACAAGGGTCTCCCCCTGAGTTCAACAATTAAGTACAAACATTTATTTTCTAAAACATTTATCTAAGTATCAAATTATGATCTATGTATCAGAGCATCAAAATATGATATGTGTATCCGAGTAACAGATGCTTAATCAAAATATGAATGACATGTATCAGAGCTTAGCTTATGATGATTTCTAATGCATGATACGTGCTACTTTAGCGTTCATCAATCCTTAACCTTTTACTCCCCCTTTTGTCATCAGACAAAAAGAGTATAGAACATCATAGTCAAAATGAAAAGGAAAGAAAGTGAGAAAACTTTGAAATCAAAGCAGCTCATTGTATATATATAGAAATAGCAGAAGCGAACAAAAGAAAATTAAGGAGGTGGTGGAGTTTGGTTAGGACGCTGCATGAAGCTTAGAACAATGCTTTCAAGGCGCTCAACTTTCCGAGAAGATTCCACAAATTGGTTGAACTGAGAGCGCGAGATGATAACAGGATCATCATCTGAAATAGGTGCATATGTGAAGGAAGATGTAGAGATTGGAGGAGCTTCTTACTTAATCCTTCAGCAGGAGCAGAAGCTAAAGCATGCCTAGGCCAAGAGATAGCCCTTTGCCATCTCTGAATAGGCATCTTGATGTGCTCTAGGAGAACTCCTTGAGCCAGTTAAATGCGTCTCTGTTTCTTCTCTTGGGCATCCAGGTAGAAGTTATCATTTGGCAAACACCATTTGATCAGCCTTCCCAGCTTCTCCTTCTCAAAGGCCAGCTGCATATTCTGTTGAAGTGTCAATTCTGCTGGGTCAATGAGTTCTAGCCTTTCCTTTTCTCTTTCCTTGAGAAAGGCATATCCACTGTGACATCAAATAAAAGCAGCTCAACTTTTGATGCATGAGCCTCCAACTCAGCGTCTGCTTCAGTGAGCTTTCTCTATCCACCTAAGAGCCATATTTTCTCAGTTCAGATCATAAGAGCATTCCCAGAGAATCTCTTCTTGTCTTCGTTCTCTCTTGATTATTTCTCTGAAGGAAGGAGGTCGAATCACAACACATTGCAACATGTCATCAAAATGTTGAATGGCTAAGTTAGAGTCCCAGTCATATCTGACTGTGCCATCTTTTACAATTTTTGCCTTTTCTAAATCTGTCAGACCAGACGATCCAACATCCTTGGAATCTGCTTTTACCTTATGGAAGTAGAAGTCCATGGCTTGAGTTTCAAATCTATCCTCAATGGACATAAGGTGCAGAAATTTGACCTTGCACTTCTTAAGTGGTTTCTCCCAGTCTTCCATAGTCAGCATCTTAGGGTACCTTTAAGGAACCTTGTCCTTCCTCTTCTCAGGTATCAGCCATGGTGGCCATCTCTGCCTATCAGGCACAATCTTTACTGAGGCCAAGGAGGGGTCCCTGTGGAGTAGAGCTATTTCAAATATCTTCATCTCCAGACATTGAAGAAGAAATGCTCTCTCATCATCAGTAATCCATCTTCCTCATTCTTCCAGAGTCAGAGGCTCATGTTGAGGAAGAGAATGGGGCAGCTCAAATGAAAGTTGAAGAATTCCTCGGTTCTAAGGAGGCTTGAGTCTTCCGCCAAAGTTCATCTTTAGGAGGTTATGGTACATCATGGGGGCAATTTCCAATCTTGTGACCCTAGAGGTGAATGTTTTGAGATGCCACAGAGAAGGATGATTATATGTAGAGCGATACTCTTATTCTCTGATTGGAGAAGGTCGTGATGACCTTAGTCTGCATCTTGAAGGGCCAAAGCGAGCAGTGTCTATGGTGGAAGGTGAGGATGATTGAGTGGAAGTGAGTGTGGAGTCTCTGTGAATGGTAGGAAAGCGGTATAATTGAGTGAAGGGGGTGAGAAAGAGATGTGGCAATCTCTGAGGTGATTGAGGAGATGGGAGAGGGATTGGGTTGGGGTTTATATATGGTTAAGGCTTAAGATGTGGAGGTGGAAAAGGTAGTAATGGTGGGTTTGTGTGTTTTGTTTGCTAGACACTAGGAGGTTCCTGATGAAGTAGCAGTAGGTTTGATGGAGTAAGGATGAGATGGTGGAATGTTTTATTGTGGAGTGGGAGTGGGAGTGGAAAGTGTTTTGGATTTGGATACTGTTAGGGCACCAAAGAGTGGATAAGGTTTGGTCTTGATGGTTATATGTGGAGGTTTTTGTGTTGGTGGTTTGGTAGGTGGGACAGGAGATGATGAAACTGATAGTGGGGGTGCAATGATAGGATCATCTCTATCATAACCAATTACAGAGTTATCCGAAGTAAGATCAAGTACCTGTGGCTTCTCAGTGGCCTTGACAAGTCTTCTACACTTCTGTTTGATCAGAGGAAGTGGAACAGGTGGTTGTCTTTGAGGACTAGAAATAGGAGTTTCTAGGGTAGCTTCTGCTTTTCTCTTCTCAAGGATTCTCCTAACAGGAGACTTGTCATCTTCATCATCTGGATCAGGTGCTGTAATTGGTGCACGGAGCACCTTCTGCACTTTGCTTCTGGTTGATGTAGCCAGATGCTCTGCAGGTCTTTTCACCCCAGAAGCAGAGCTCCTAGTTGAGCTTCTGGTGGCTTTCCTTTGAGAAATAAATATAGCAACCTTGGTAGATGCTTTCTTAGCAACATCAGTTTCTTCTTCTTCTTCCTCTTTGATCTTGCAAATCATCTCAGAGGTACACAAGCCCATTCTGACTAGGCTTGCTTTTCCAAATACGATCCTAGTTCCTTTTGCATTTCTGCCAAAATACTTCTCCTTTGCATCTCCATCTAGCAGCTCCAACTTTTCAACAATCTTTTGGCTCCTCATTAGCTCGAAGAGGAAGACACCATAAGGAATGGTCTTATTGATGTGCTTGTCAACAGCAGACCCGGTCCTTGAAGACCCAACAACGTTCTTCAAGGTGTTCATCAACAACCTTGGTAGATTGATTGTAGTACCAGTAATATAGTGTCTCATGATGAAATTTTGTTCACAGTTCACTATGTCTGATGAACCGGCCTTCAGAATCAAGCACTTAGAGATAAGTTTGTGAAGAACTCTGAAGTAATTCTTCAAGTAGACATCATCCAAAGGCTTTCCCAAAGCCTTGAGTTCATGGTAGTTCTCAAACAGATCTTTATCCATAGCTTGTGGACAACCAAACAGTGTTTCCCAGCCTTCAGATAAGATTAACCCTTCATCAGGGCACCATATGTGTTTAGCGATGATCTTCAAAGTCACAACCAGCTCGAATCCTTGAATATATCCCTTAATAATGTTCCCAGAGTATGCTCTGATAGTACCCCAGAATTCTCGTACAACATTGATGAGGGCTTCCTTTGTATCCCATTGAAAGTACTATTTCTAGCCCATGAGAGTGATGCCTTCTCTGAAGTCAAAATCATATTTTGCCAGACGGTCAAGGTCAACCCTGTGTTCTATCAGAACCTTTCCATCATTCATGGTGTCAAAGACAGCAGTTTTCTGAAAAGCCTTGAACGCCATTGCAACAGGGTGAAAACTTACGGTTGAAGTTTGAGAGGTTTTGAGAGAGGTTTTGCACAGAGAGAAGGAAGGTGCAAAACCTTTCATTTAATGAGCCGGTTGCCAGTTTAAAAGAGATAGTGTGAAGATATTTATAAACCGTATCAATTTTTAGAGAATAAAATAAATCAAAAATAAAATAGAATTAAAAGATTCCTTTCATTTAATGATCCGGTTGCCAAAAACAGAAGTTACCACAGTAAAACTTTATTGAAAACGTAAAAATAATCATGACTTAGTAGGTAGGATGAGACGATTCAGTTCGCACATATTTGACACGTGTGCCAGAACCAGATGCTAACACATATATGAGTTGTGATGCATTCATCAGATGTTGAATGATGCGAAAAGAATGTTAAATAAGATGCTTAATCACCCAGATGCTGAAATGCCATCAAATACATAAAATAAGATACATATGTCATTAGAAGCATAGGATGCACCAGATTCTGAGATTGAACATTCATTCATTTATAAGATGAAAGTTTAAGTTTCTTCTTATAGAGTTGAATCTATCTTCAGCAAGGGATTTTGTAAAGATATCAGCCCACTAATGGTCTGTATCAACAAATTTTATTTCAAGTACACCTTTCTGAACATAGTCTCTTATAAAATGATTTTTAATCTTAATATGCTTTGCACGAGAATGCAATATGGGATTTTTAATAAGACATATAGCAGAATTATTATCACAGAAGATAGGAATGTTACTCTCTTTAATAAGATAGACTTCAAGTTGATCTTTCATCCATAGAAGTTGAAAGCTACAACTTGCTGCAGAGATGTATTCAGCTTCTACTGTTGGAAGTGGAATAGTGCTATGTATTTTGCATGACCAAGACACAAGATTTGTTCCAAGGAATTGGCAGCCTCCACTTATGCTCTTTCTTTCTATGCAGTCTCCAGCAAAATCAACATCACAGAAACTTACTAACTTATAATCTTTTGATTTTTTATAGAGCAAACCAAGGTCAGTAGTTCCTTGTAAGTATCTAAAAATTCTTTTGACAGCACTCATGTGTGATTCTTTAGGATCAGATTGAAACCTAGCACATAGGTAGACGCTGAACATAATATCAGGTCTTGAGGTGCTAAGATAGAGAAGTCGGCCAATCATACCTCTGTAGAGCTTCTTGTCTACTTTATCACCATTTTCATCTTTGCATAGTAGGTGGGGTGCATGGGAGTGCACATTGGCTTGCAGCCAACCATGTTAAATTTCTTAAGCAATTCTTTGATGTATATGTTTTGATGAATGTAAATACTATCATTGCATTGCTTTATTTAAATCCCTAGGAAGAACTTTAATTCTCCCATCATGCTCATCTCAAATTCAGCCTGCATCAACTTAGAAAATTCTTTGCAAAGGCTTTCATTAGTAGCACCAAAGATAATATCATCCACATATATTTGCACAAGTATAAAGTGTTTGTTTGAAGTTATTCTAAATAGAGTAGTGTCCACTTGACCTCTTATAAAACCATTTTCCATTAAAAAGGAACTTAGTCTATCATACCAAGCTCTAGGAGCTTGCTTAAGACCATATAGTGCCTTTTTAAGTTTGAAGACATATTCTGAAAATTCAATATCTTCAAAACCAGGTATTTGTTTCGTAAACACTTCCTCGATTATGGAACCATTCAAGGAAGCACTCTTGACACCCATTTGATAAAGGATTATCTCATAGGGTGCAACAAAGGAAAGTAAAATACGAATAGCTTCTAACCTTGCAACAGGTTCAAAGGTTTCAGTAAAATCTATACCTTCTTCTTGCGAATAACCTTTAGCAACTAACTTACCTTATTCCTTGACACTTTACCGTCCTTATCAAGCTTATTGGGAAATACCCATTTTGTGCCAATAGCTTGTTTATCTTCTGGTAGTGTAACCAACTTCCAAACATCATTGCGTTGGAATTGATTCAGTTCTTCTTGCATAGCTAAAATCCAACCTTCATCTTCTAGAGCTTCATCAATCATCTTAGGTTCCAGCTCAGAGAGTAGTGCAAGATCTGTGCTTCTTGAAGGAAGATCTTGTTGTCACTTTATCTCCAGGTTCCCCGATGATTTGATCTTTTGGATGATAGGTTTTGAAATGCCAATTTCTTCTGGTTTCAGCTTCTGTCTGGTTTGAATCCTGTGTCCGGTGATCTGCACTAGATGCTGGAGTTGCAGGTTCATTATCTGTTCCTCCAATGTCTAAACCTCAAAATAACTCATCTAGCTCTGGTATTTTAATGGCAGGCTTCTTGTTATCAAAGTTGAGAATAGATTCTTCCATTGTCATACATTCCTTGTGGTACACTGTAAAAGCTTTTGAGCATTCAGAGTATCCCAAAAAAGATACCATTGTTAGCTTTGGAATCAAACTTACCAAGTTGATCCTTAGTATTCAAAATATAACAAGTACATCCAAAGCGGTGGAAATATGAAATGTTTGGTTTTCTAGCTTTTCACAGTTCATATGGAGTCTTTTTCAAAATAGGCCTCATGTATACTCTATTTTGAATATAACATGCTGTGTTTACTACTTCTGCCCAAAACTGTTTTGCAATATGAGCTTCATTGATCATGGTTCTGGCCATCTCTTGGAGAGACCTATTTTTTCTTTCTAAAACACCATTTTGTTGTGGTGTTCTAGGAGAGGAGAAGTTGTGGGAGATACCATTTTCTTCACAAAATTTTTGACAGCTTCCATTTTCAAATTCTTTCCCATAATCACTTCTAATAGAAGAAATACAAATTCCTTTTTCATTTTGAATAGTTTTGCAGAGAACAGTGAACACTTTGAAAGACTCATCCTTGTGGGCAAGGAATCTAACCCATACCCATCTAGTATAGTCGTCTACAATGACTAATCCGTATTTCTTTCCTACTAAAGAGGCTGTCCTTGTGGGACCAAAAACATCAAGATGCAAAAGCTCAAGTGGTCTAGAGGTGGAAACAACATTTTTTTGGATGAAATGAAGTTTTAACTTATTTCCTTCTTTGACATGCTCACGTAGAGCATCAGATTGGTATCTAAGATTTGGCAAGCCTCTAACAAGACAGTGCTTGTTCAACTTTGAGATTGATCTCAAGCTAGCATGACCTAATCTTTTGTGCCAAGTGTAACACCCCGCCAAAACAGGGCGTAAGTTTATTTATTTAGTACAAAAGTAGTTCAACTAAGACAAATACATAATTTATTTATTACAAATCATATCACTTATACAAGTACAAACATGACTGTACACCCACATGGGTGATAAAAGACACACTAGCCGTGATGTACGTATTCATCTTTGCCTCCAAGTAGGCTACTCAAAAACTTTCCATCCACTTCTTATAGGTTGTTCTTACCCATCTGTTATTTAATAGCATACAATAGAAATACACAAGAAAACACTGGGGGTAAGATATTCGTTAATCACTATTCAACAGGAAAATAGCATAGTAGAATACCTGTTACCATGTCCAGCTCAATATACCATCACATCACGACTAATATCTCAAATGCCAGACTCAGACTCTTGAGTGTACGGTCAAGGACCAGATTATACTAGGCATGGCAAGAACCGAACCATGGGTACCCACCCGACCAGGCCGATTTTGTGGGAAAACCGCTTTGAGGGGTGGGACGGGGTTGGGCATGTCGATCCCCACCCCCCCCCCGACCCACACGCGCCCAATTAAATATAAATTGTTAATTTTTATTTTATTTTATGCATTTATACTCATTCATTTTGTTTCATATATTTATTTATTTTTAATTTAATCTCTTTTCAATAGAACATTTTATTTTAATGTTTTTTTATTTTATTTTATCATTGTATAATAATTATGATTTTATTTTATTAATTATCATAACTATAATTTTTCAATTTTTCTACATATTTAGAGCTGAGTTGGGGACCCGTGGGGAAACCCGACCCTATCGGGACGGGAATGGGGAAGGCAAAACCCGAACCCGTTGGAAATGGGGACGGGGACGGGGGAGGCAAAACCCGCCCCCGACCCGGCCCGTTGCCATGCCTGGACTATACTGACTCGTCATACTGACAACTCGACCATACGGTCATATCACAGACTGACAAGTGTCACTATTCATTCGGGCTGATCATCGGCCTACACCCTAGACCGATCACAAGTCTTAGGGAACCGAATACGATAAGTTGGTTGTCTCGGGAACAAATCCTGATACGCTACCATCTCCGATCACTGGTTATGGCATCCCATACTACCATACCTAATTACCGAAGTAAGGCACCGTCCTGCGCGCAAGGACGACATTCCCATAACAAGAATGGCTAAGATTGTCCACCTGTCAGACGTGGGGTCCTGGAGACTTGTCCACGTGACCGAGCATATACAATCGAGGTCACCGACTATCCCCAAACTACTCCGTACCTTTGGTACCATGGACATAGAGAGACTCGTTGGGAAGACCGAGCATATACCCTCAAGGTTCTGGCAGAGTATTTACCCTCAATGCCACCGACTATCTCATCACTATTCTGTCTATACCTTGGTACACCAACCTCGGGTACACTGACCCGACCATCACCACTATCACAGGGTATCGATGGTGACACCTACTATTACCATCTAGGGATTCGCAAACCTTTAACTAGAGGGCGTCACCCTTGACTATAAAACCATGCATCAGACTCATATGTATCATATGCAACTAACACATGGATATCAGATATAAATCAGAGCATCATCAATCGTAGATCATTATCAATCATAGTTTTCCAACAAATAAATTGTCCCTAGCGTCGCATAAGCAACTATCTACTAATCTTATACAACTTAACCTATGTTGGTTGGTAGGTCTACGATGACTATCCTTAGCCATCGTACACCGCAACCCCTCTCCTAAGGTGTTGCTACTACCAACCCCTAGTAGGGCTAAGGAACCCTACACATTCTAACATTGCTACTCTACTACCTATTTTCCTTAGAGATTAAGGTATCTTCCCCCTTACCTGGCCTAGAAGATTATTGCCGCTCTCGTCCTTTGTTCTTCCCTTTCTCGAGCTTCTCCACACCCTTCACGCTCTCCCAAAAGCCCTTGGAAGAACTTGGGCTAAATGAAGGGGATCAAGGCCTATTTATAGGCGTATATCGGCCCATCGCGTCGCGACCATATTACACGCGAATCCCATCGCGTCGTGATGCGGGACACGTGTCAGCCATCACGTGCCACCGACCTACTCCACCGACCTACCATCACGTCGCGATGGATTCCTTCATAGTCCCCGTCGCATCGCGAACCACTCAGATTTTGAAAATTTCATTTTTGACCTTCTAGACAATTCTAGGTTATTCTTCTCCTTTCTATGGCATTCTAAGCCTCTTATTAAACATTTTAAGCTTAATTTAATTCTATTAAGATTTTAAATATCCGTTTACCACTTAATTAATTACTGTTTTAATTACTTTTCTGTCATTGTTTTAAAAATCAGGATGTCACATTACTACCTCCCTTAAAGAATTTTTGTCCCCAAAAATTTAAAGGATATTATGATTCTAGGACATAATTTCTAGTTTCAAATTCTCTATCCAGTTCCAACACAGTTGTCATCCAATATGGAGACAACTAGACTCTAAACACAGCCAGTGACTCGACCCTCCCCACAGTCCGATTAGAACCAAACTACTCTGATACCATAAATGTAACAACCCGCAAAAACGGGGCGTAACTTTATTTTTTTAGTAAAAAAGTAGTTCAACTAAGACAAATACATAATTTATTTATTACAAAACATATCATATATACAAGTACAAATATGACTCTACACCCACATGGGTGACAAAAGACACACTGGTCGTGATGTACGTATTCATCTTTGCCTCCAAGCAGGCTACTCAAAAACTTTCCATCCACTTCTTATAGGTTGTTCTT
This sequence comes from Calophaca sinica, assembly GCA_037113605.1. Classification (NCBI taxonomy): domain Eukaryota; kingdom Viridiplantae; phylum Streptophyta; class Magnoliopsida; order Fabales; family Fabaceae; genus Calophaca; species Calophaca sinica. The sequence continues at coordinate 35,448,483 of CM073733.1, read as the reverse complement.
GCCCATCTGCTATTTAATAACATACAATAGAAATACACAAGAAAACACTGGGGTAAGATATCCGTTAATCACTATTCAACAAGAAAATAGCATAGTAGAATACCTGTTACCATGTCCAGCTCAATATACCATCACATCACGACTAATATCACAAATGCCAAACTCAGACTCTAGAGTGTACGTCACGAACCAGACTATACTGACAAACTTGACCATACGGTCACGTCACAGATTGACAGGTGTCACTGTTCATTCAGGCTGATCATTGGCCCTACTCCCTAGACCGATCACCAGTCTTAGGGTACCAAATACGATAAGTTGGTTGTCTCGGGAACATATCCTAATATGCTACCATCTCCGATCACTGGTTATGGCATCCCATACTACCATACCCAATTACCGGAGTAAGGCACCGTCCTGCGCGCAAGGACGACATTCCCATAACAGGAATGACCAAGATTGTCCACCTGTCAGACGTGGAGTCCTGGAGACTCGTCCACGTGACCGAGCATATACCCTCGAGGTCACCGACTATCCCCAAACTACTCCGTACCTTTGGTACCACGGACATAGAGAGACTCATCGGGAAGATAGAGCATATACCCTTAAGGTCCTGGAAGAGCATCTACCCTCAATGCCACCGACTATCTCATCACTATTCCATCTGTACCTTGGTACACCAACCTCGGGTACACTGACCCGACCATCACCACTATCACAGAGAATCGATGGTGAGACCTACTTTTACCATCTAGGGATTCGCAAACCTTTAACTAGACGGCGTCACCTTTGACTATAAAACCATGCATCAGACTCACATGTATCATATGCAACTAACACATAGATATCAGATATAGATCAGAGCATTATCAATCGTAGATCATTATCATTCATAGTTTGCCGACATATAAATTGTCCCTAGCGTCGCATAAGCAACTATCTACTAATCTTATACAACTTAACCTATGTTGGTTGGTATGTCTACGATGACTATCCTTAGCCACCGCACACCGCAACCCTTCTCCTAAGGTGTTGCTACTACCAACCCCTAGTAGGGCTAAGGAACCCTACACATGCTAACAGTGCTACTCTACTACCTATTTTCCCTAGAGATTAAGGTATCTTCCTCTTTACCTGGCCTAGAAGACTGTTGCCGCTCTCGTCCTTCGCTCTTCCCTCTCTTGAGCTCCTCCACACCCTTTACGCTTTCCCAAAAGCCCTTGGAAGAACTTGGGCTGAATGAAGGGGATTGATGGGATCACGGCAAGTGTACCGGATCGTTGCACGTAATAAAATCGGTTAAGTACCAGATATCGTCCTCAAGGATTGCGTGTCAAATATCAACTTACTATTTTTATTACTATTTGAACAAGAAACAATATATTTTAGTGTTTTGAATTGATTAACAATGAAATTAAAGAAAGCAAGAAACAATATTTTTTGGTTTTCTTGTATTGACCAAATATCAAACACTTGGTGTGCACAAATAATACGGATAAAAGTGGCTAGGATTTGAATCCCCTTTGTTTTCCTCTTCTCATGCAATCAATCTCAATCCCAATACAAGTCAAATTCATGCAATTGAAGTTCAAAATCACTTAGTTAGACTAGTCTCAATTCCTTGAGCAAAAGCCCCTTTAGATTAAACCAAGAACCCTAATTCCTTAGGCCTTTCTAATTCAACTAAGCATTAAGTGTAAAAATTCAAAGGAACACATAAGCATGAAGTCCTATCCCTAGGATCATCGCAAATATGGCAATCAACTTCATATCTAGCATAACAACCAATTTTCCAATTGTGAAATCACACTTAGAATCAATTCAAAGATGGCCAATCAATGAAAAGCATTAAGGATGGAAGAAATTGCTCAATCAACACAAATACAACAAGTATTAAGCATTAGAAATCATATTACACAAGAATCCAACAAAGGTTCATCATTCCTAACCAAATGGAAAAACTAGAAATGCATAAAAGAGAGAGGAGAGATAGAACTAGATGGATGGAGAGGTGGTTGATGATCCATTGAAGCTCCAAGGTCTCTTCCAAGGCTTGAATCTTCAAGGGAGATGGGGATGAGATGGATTTAGGGTTGCCTCTTGGCTCCCCTAGGGTTTGGAAGTGAGAACATATGAAAGGGAATGACCAAAATGAGTTAAAAGTGTGTTTTAATAAGTGCCAGGCCGAGACGAGGCGCAGGGCGCCCAAAATTGATCAAAACGATTCCCAGCAGGCGCAGGGCGCCCTCCTGCACCCGTTCTTCCATGTTGTGCTGCCTTTTTCACCTCTTTAAAGTCTGAATTAGCTCAAGGTGTCTTCACGAAAGTTGAAGATATGGATCTTAGCTTTCCAATGGCACAAGTTGCAGCTCATTTGGACAACTAAAACTCCAGATATGATTAAAACATCGAACAGGTGTCAGGTTAGGGCAACATCACCTTGTCAACGTGTAGCACAGATTACCCCAACTTAGAGATTGATTTGGGTCTCGAGTTCTTCATCAAAGATGTAGATAATTCAATTATGTTTCTAACAAGACCAAGATCATCTCATTTGGATGAGTGGAGACATGTCTCCAAACAATCCCTTTCCTCCCTACAAAAAGACAAGACCACAATAAGGACATTTTTCCAACAAAGCAACAAAAGAACTAACATGGTTAACAACTAGATTATCCCAACAAGCAAATACTCAAACTCTTAAGATTAGAGGCCAAACAAGGAATAAAGTCTAAGTTTGCAAGATAATTCCCTTCAATTAAGAACAAGAAAATGAGCATTTTAGGGAACCGTCAAACACTCCAAACTTAAACCTTGCTTGTCCTCAAGCAAGAACTCGACAAAAAAAACAACTACTCAAAATGTCAATCTTGATCCAACCACCGGACTAAACCACAACTTTTCACCACTTTCAAAAGTTATCACGTAACATGTACACCAATCATAGATAAATTCATTGGCTTTATCATCATCAGAACTAACATGAGACTATCACAAATTGGAAATTGGAGTCACATAAGCATGAATTCACCATTAAAAACTCAACAAGTAATGGAATGTGCAATTGAAACTTTCAATGTGATTGAGTGCTTTCTTTTCTACTCACAAAGATTAGGAAAAATTTTCACTCCAACTCTCAAGTGTTTTGGGGTTTGTGTTTCTCTCAGTCAACACTATTTGAGCCCATCCCCCATGGATTTGATTTTCATCTCTTTCTCACATGAGTACCACTTGCACAATGCTCCAACCAAAAGGTCTTTCAAGGTTGTAACTTGGCCAAGGTTAGGGTGGATGGATTAGACATTTAGGCTATCACCCTTTAAAGATAGATGAGCATCAACCAACTCTAGAAATTTTCACTACAATTCCTCTTTTCTTCAATTTTCCAAAGGTGGTGTTTTCCAAAAACTCAATCCTTAAACAACTTTGTATCACACAATTATTAATCCCCCCAATAACACTTTGGTCTCAAAAGGGGTACCAATCCAAAAACAAGCCATTCTTTTTTTCTGGTTTTTTTTTCCTGGTTTTTTCTGTTTTTTTTTCACAGCTCAAACCACAACCAATCATAATATTGTTCACTTCCCCCCAACTCCAAACTTAGTTCTTTGTCAACCTTAGTCAATTCATGCTCATCTAACCTTCTTAGGTGGGTAACAAGTTAATCACAAGGTTAAAAGCTATTGTTTTAATGTGTTAACAAGAACAAAAGGCTTTAGGCTCAACGGGGCTTTGCAAACAAAAGTCATATTATGTTGGGTTGACTTTTTGGCTAATTGGCTTCCAACAAAATTTGCCTTTTTTATATCAAAACATTGTGCAACTAATAACATGCAACAAAGATTCAATCAAAGTTAGGGGAATGAAAACTCAAATGTGTCCTCTCACAAAGAATTATTGATGGAGGCTCTACAAACACCATAGGACAAGTGCATATCAATCACAAAAACATTTTAACAAACCAAAACAGTTGAGCAATGGTTGACTCACTCCAAAAAGTTTCTAGTCTCAAGTTGTAACTCTTCAACAGCTCATTCACATCACAAATCGATTGGTGCTTAATACAAAATTCAAATCACAAGTGAGTTTAAATCAAAGTTCAGCCAGCAGTCATTTCAATTTGACATCTTAGGACTTACAAACCAAAAAGACTAAAAACATCACACCACACACTTTTTTTTTCTTTTTTTTAACACAAAAATAAAGAACTCCAAACTTAAGCTTTGACAAACACACTAAAATGAAAATCAAGCAAACTAAATTCTAAAAAAAAAAATGCAAGAGAAAGAGGTAGAAACTCCCTCGCATGGGTTGCCTCCCATGAAGCGCTTATTTAACGTCATTAGCTTGACGCTTCAACACCCAAGTTAGGGTGGATAATATGACACAAAGAACACATCACCCTTCTTCTTTCTTTGCATAGGCAGGAACTCCATGAACTTGAGGTATAAATGATTCTTCTTCCATGCCCTCTCAAGGTGGAGGATGATGAACAAGGCATTGAGGATATCTAAAAATTGATCAAACTTTACATCCCTCTCCTCCTTGTTACTCAAATGATGAGAAAGAAAATTGATTTGGTGGTTAATTACTTGTTGGGTCTCCATTTCTTCCCAAATTTTGGGAATCTTTGTTTCCCCCCAAACTAAATATCCATCCAAACGCATCCTTTTTCCTTCATCATCTTTCTTCTCCCTTACTTCTTCTCTTGAGCCTTGTTCTTCCTTTGGAAACTTCGATTTTAGCTCAACTACTCCAACTCCTTTAGGATTTAGGATGATATCACTAGAATGAGATTCAAAAGACCTCTCTTTTAATTGCTCGAACAATATCCCCACTTGAGCCTCTAGATTATGAATGGTGGTTTCTTGACTCTTGATGGAGACTTCTTGATTTTTAAATGTTACCCTTGTCTCCTCCATAAAATGTGAAGTTTGCATAGCCAATTTTTCAATAGCAATTTCCCAAGGCTTTTTTCCTTCATCAAATGATGCAGTGAAAGAGCCACCTTGTATTATATTTGGCATAGCATCATCCTCATAATAGCCATTTGAAATATCTCCTTCCCAAAGTTCACAAGAATGAGGTTGATCACATTACTCACGACTATAGTCTTCTCTACAAAAGACCTTGCATAGTTCCTCACAATTGGCATTTGTATGATCTCTCCCACAAAAGTGACAACCAAGTGGAAGGGGTTGGATGACATTCACTTGCATGGCTTGGAGTTCGTTAGACAACGACTCTAATTGTTGAGACATTACCTTTTTTTGAAGAAGGATGTTCAACAACTTTAGTTGCTGAGTCATAAGCTTTCTCTCATGAAGAATAGTGTCTAACAAGGATTCCATAGCTTGAAGTAGGTTAATCCTGGATTGAACAAACTCAAAAGAGGAGATAGTGATTTGGAAATTAGGAAATTAAAAGAAAAATAAAATATGCACAAACAAGAAAATAAAGGTTCAAAGTAGTAATCTCAGGCTAGATGACACTTGAAATAGCAATCCCCGGCAACGGCGCCAAAAACTTGATGGGATCACGGCAAGTGTACCGGATCGTTGCAAGTAATAAAATCGGTTAAGTACCGGATATCGTCCTCAAGGATTGCGTGTCAAATATCAACTTACTATTTTTATTACTATTTGAACAAGAAACAATATATTTTAGTGTTTTGAATTGATTAACAATGAAATTAAAGAAAGCAAGAAACAATATTTTTTGGTTTTCTTGTATTGACCAAATATCAAACACTTGGTGTGCACAAATAATACGGATAAAAGTGGCTAGGATTTGAATCCCCTTTGTTTTCCTCTTCTCATGCAATCAATCTCAATCCCAATACAAGTCAAATTCATGCAATTGAAGTTCAAAATCACTTAGTTAGACTAGTCTCAATTCCTTGAGCAAAAGCCCCTTTAGATTAAACCAAGAACCCTAATTCCTTAGGCCTTTCTAATTCAACTAAGCATTAAGTGTAAAAATTCAAAGGAACACATAAGCATGAAGTCCTATCCCTAGGATCATCGCAAATATGGCAATCAACTTCATATCTAGCATAACAACCAATTTTTCAATTGTGAAATCACACTTAGAATCAATTCAAAGATGGCCAATCAATGAAAAGCATTAAGGATGGAAGAAATTGCTCAATCAACACAAATACAACAAGTATTAAGCATTAGAAGTCATATTACACAAGAATCCAACAATGGTTCATCATTCCTAACCAAATGGAAAAACTAGAAATGCATAAAAGAGAGAGGAGAGATAGAACTAGATGGATGGAGAGGTGGTGGATCATCTATTGAAGCTCCAAGGTCTCTTCCAAGGCTTGAATCTTCAAGGGAGATGGAGGTGAGATGGATTTAGGGTTGCCTCTTGGCTCCCCTAGGGGTTTGGGAGTGAGAACATATGAATGGGAATGACCAAAATGAGTTAAAAGTGTGTTTTAATAAGTGCCAGGCCGAGGACGAGGCGCAGGCCCAGCTGGGTTACAGAGGCGTGAGGCGCCCAAAATTGATCAAAACGATTCCCAGCAGGCGCAAGGCGCCCTTCTGCACCCGTTCTTCCATGTTGTGCTGCCTTTTTCACCTCTTTAAAGTCTGAATTAGCTCAAGGTGTCTTCACGAAAGTTGAAGATATGGATCTTAGCTTTCCAATGGCACCAGTTTCAGCTCATTTGGACAACTAAAACTCCAGATATGATTAAAACATCGAACAGGTATCAGGTTAGGGCAGCATCACCTTGTCAACTGTAGCACAGTTACTGACTTAGAGATTGATTTGGGTCTCGAGTTCTTCATCAAAGATGTAGATAATTCAATTATGTTTCTAACAAGACCAAGATCATCTCATTTGGATGAGTGGAGACATGTCTCCAAACAATCCCTTTCCTCCCTACAAAAAGACAAGACCACAATAAGGACATTTTTCCAACAAAGCAACAAAAGAACTAACATGGTTAACAACTAGATTATCCCAACAAGCAAATACTCAAACTCTTAAGATTAGAGGCCAAACAAGGAATAAAGTCTAAGTTTGCAAGATAATTCCCTTCAATTAAGAGCAAGAAAATGAGCATTTTAGGAAACTGTCAAACGGGGATCAAGGCCTATTTATAGGCATAAATCGGCCCATCGCGTTGCGACCATATTACACGTGAATCCCATCACGTCGCGATGCGTGACACGTGTCAGCCATCATGCGTTTTGATCCACTGACCTACCATCGCATCGCGACAGATTCCTTCATAGTCTCCGTCGCGTCATGAGCCACTCACATTTTAAAAATTCCATTTTTGACCTTCTAGACAATTCTAGGTTATTCTTCTCCTTTCTAGGGCATTCTAAGCCTTTTATTAATCATTTAAGCTCAATTTAATTCTACTAAGGTTTTAAATATCCGCTTACCACTTAATTACTGTTTTAATTACTTTTCTGTCATTGTTTTAAAAATCTGGATGTCACACCAAGTCCATTGCTCATTATTGACAGACATAATACATTTGACATTTTGTTTTGGTAAATCAGAAAGATCAACTTTGTAAATATTATTTTTCCTCTTTGCAGTAAAAAATACAGAGCCATACTTCTTACTTTTTACTACGCAACTTTTTTCTGTGAAGATGACATCTTAACCACTGTCCCTTAATTGACTTATTCTAAGTAGGTTATGCCTTAGGCCTTCAACATAAAGAGCACTATCAATAGAAGGAAAAGAGTCTTTACCATTACGTCCAATTCCAGTTATTTTACCTTTTTGGTTTTCACTGAAACCAACAAATCCATCATCTTTAAACTTTAACTCTTGGAACATATGCTTTTCTCCCGTCATGTGACGTGAGCTTCCACTGTCTAAGTACCAAGACTGGTGTGCTGACCTTGTTGTAAGCATATATGCAACATAGACTATTTTATCTTTAGGTACCCAAATCTTCTTGGGTCCTTTCTTGTTAGTTCTAGAATGATACTTGTCATTCTTCATTTTGAAAGCAGTACATGTACTTTTCAAGTGACCATGCTTCTTACAGTAAGTGTAATGCAAGCTTTCACTGTGGTCATTAGTTTCATTAGATGAAAGAATTGTATTTTGTAAAGTGGGTTCATTTGATTTGTAGCCAAGACCTTGAGTAGTTATTTTACCGACACCCCAAATCGTTGAAGCTTGTTTGCTACGAGTTACACTCTTAGCAAGAAAATTTTCAAAAACACTTTCATAGTTGTTATACCCCAATTTTGTCCGCTTATATTTTCACTTTTTTTTTGTTTTGTTTTGTCAATGAGCGGGAGGTCGCAGATCGAAATGAGGTCGTATCTTGAGTGTGGAGAGGTCGTCTGCCGAGTCGTGGGAAGTCAGTCTGAAATGAGGTCGGGTCTTGCCGTGGGAGAGGTCGCGTCGAGCCGAGGTGGTCGTATCTTGGTGTGGAGAGGTCGTCTGCCGAGTGTGGGGAAGTCGTCTGAGGTCGGTCTGAGTCCGGTGGAGAGGTCGCGTCTTGGGAGTTGAGATCGTGCGAACGAGTTGGTCGGTGCAATCGAGCTGTGGAGAGGTCGCTTGAGCCGTGGAGAAGTCGCTTGCCGAGCTGTCTGAGGTCGTCTGCCGAGTGTGGGGAGGTCGCTGTCGAGGCGTGGAGAAGTCGGGTCTTGCCGTGGAGAGGTCGTCTGCCGAGTGTGGAGAGGTCGCGTCTCAGGGAGGTCGCGTCTTAGAAATGGTCGAGAGGTCGTATGACGAGTGGGGAGATCAGATGCCGAGTGGGCCATTTTTAGCCCAATTGCGCTCATTACAAGCGTTATTAACAAAAAAACCTAAAATTCAAAACTAAAAATCAAAGTCGATTTCCACACTTCACCCTTCACAAAGTCATCTGCATATCTTCACCAAAGTCATCTGCATATCTCCTCGACCACTCTACAAACTATGTCTTACAGCTATATGTCCCCATATGCCTCTTGCTTTTCTTCATCTGCCAACCAAGTTTGACAAACAATGCAATTTAATCAAAAAGGAGGAGCACCGTTGTTAAAGTCACGGTGATTGCAATTTTTTCAAACCATTGATATCATCTCGGACTTTGCACATGTTACCATCTCCTCAAAGATCATTTTAGCACACACTTAGCATACAAGTTGCAGTCTCAAGTTGACAAACTGAACTTTTTTTTTTTATAAATAGTAGAGCAAGAAGAGAGAACAGGAGGGGGACTAAGAAAATTACACTTAATTTGTAATTGGATACCTCATTCTTGGTACCAATTATACACAACAATATGAGAGAAAATTGAGAGAAAAAGAAGAACCAAAAAGGGGTAGCGAGAAGCAAAGCGTAGAAGAAGCCAGGGAAGAAAGGAGAAGGTTTGCCTCCTTCACCCTCTCCCACGATCTCTCTCTCTTTCTCCTCCCTCTCCCCCCTCCGCCGTCTGCCTTCTTCTTCTCGCACTACGCTCCCTTTGTTTTTTTAAGCCACGCCATCCCTTTCCAGTACAATACACACAGGCCAGGCGCTGGCCAGCAGCCGCCCCTCTCCTCTCCTTCTTCTTCTCGCTCTCTCTCTCTCTCTCTCTCTCTCTCTTTCCCTCCTTCCCTCTCATCTCCTTTTCTTTCTTTCTTGCAATGTTGCATCTTTTCTTTCCTTTTGTTTTGTGTTGGTGTGTGTGTGTGTTTAGGTTTAATTCCCCCCCTTATTTCATGTTCTGCTGCTTTTTTTTTTTTTTTTTTTTCTTATCACACCCCCTTTCTTTTATTTACGCCTCCCTACCCTTTATTTTATGTTCTGTTATTCGCACCCAGTTTCTCTTCATTTACGCCCCTTCCCTTTTTTTTGTTTTTTTTTGTGTTTCTTTTCTTTTCTTTCCTTTTTATTCTATTCTGGTTTTTTTTTTAGTCAAATTAGTACAATCTTATTCAACTAAATTTCACATACAAATATCGAAACCCTATTTTTTCTTAAAAAACGTTTGATAAAAATCACGAAAATTAATTTACTAGTAATGATTACTCGAGATTGCTTCCCGTTTAGTCATTACAAATATCTTAATTTTCTAAATAAAAATGAGTCGTTAGTGAGGACCACTCTTGATTGCTTCTTGTTTGGTCCCCATGAAAACCCATCATCTTTATAAAAATAAAATCAATCTTTTTTACTAGTAATGATCACTCGAGATTGCTTCCCGTTTGATCATTACGAACACCGTTAATTTTATAAACAAAATAGGTTGTTAGTGAGGACCACTCTTGATTGCTTCTTGTTTGGTCCCTACAAAACCTACCTTTTTTCCATCAAAAAATATACAATTAAAATCAACCAACACACAACCATTTTCTACCCAAGAACTACGTAGCCGTTGATTTCTCCACGCACCCGAGATACGTAGGAGCAGGAGCCCACTCCTGTCAAGCGCAAAAATAAACGACTTTTATTAAGTCCTTTTTTTTTATCTTGGTTAATTTTTTTTTTTAAAATAAAAGGGAAATAAATACTTTTTTAGAAGTTAATAAGATTTGCACAATTAATTAGAGGTAACCTTTTCCGAAAGGATGTTGTAGGGTGCTAATACCTTCCCTACACATAATCGACTCCCGAACCCAAATCCGGTCTTAAGGACCACTTTTCTTTAAAAAAGGTTTTTCCAATATTTTCCCTATGAAATAAATTATTGGTGGCGGCTCCATTAAACTCGAATAAATCCCTCCGGATTTTTCGGTCGCTACAGCTGGCGACTCCACTGGGGACTTTTAGAGAGTCAAGCCTAACATGATTAATTGTGCCAAATAATTAACTTCATTTTTTTGTTATTCTTTTTTAATTCCCCTTCTTTTTATTTTTATCTTTATTTATTTATTTATTTATTTATTTATTTATTTTCTTTTGTAAATATTTATTTATTATTTGTTTAATTTTAATTTGTTGAGAATATTGAACATTAGGATAGACGACTATATTTGTATGCTTTGTTTGTTTTGCAGCTTGGGTAGTGTTAGGGGTTGCCCCTCTCACACACCGCACCTACACGTTCGCACACACATGTGAGTAAGGCCCTATACCCGGGTCAGAGCAAAGCTTAAGTTGAGTGGAGGTTCGGTGATGGTCAATTGGAATTTGCTTTCCTTCTGGCTATTCGAGAACTTCATCTAGAGTGTGCTCCCTCTGAGTATTCCTTGCCGGATAGTAATCTATGGTTGTGGTTATTATTTAGGAGGAGACTTTAGCTCTAGAGGCCTTTGGTGAGAATGTGATTAGAACCACCATGAGATCTATCACTTAATACAAGACTATAGACCCCTTAGGTTAGAAAATCTCTAATTTTAGGTTTAACCCACTTAAGACACAAGGGCATCATGTCACTTTTGTTCTTCCACCAAAAATATGTTATATCACGTCCATGCATAAAAGGGTCTACAAAAACACATATCTTCATGCATACAAATGATAATCATCATCATCCAACATTATATCCTCATGCATTCATACGCCAAAAAAAAACAAAAAAACACATGTTGAAAATAAAGAAATAATATCATTCATTCTCATTTCATTTTAGGTCGCCAGAGAATCATAGGAACTCAAGAGCTTGGCTGCAAGTATTTTGTGAAATAATATGAGATCAAATTGTGAAACAGTTTCAAAGAAGCTCATACATGTCAAAACAATGAGGCCTACGATTCCTTGGCACAAATAAATAGATTCATGCATCCACATTCATTCATTTTTCTTTTCTTACATACTCATATCATTTTTTTAAAAAAATCATCAGAAAATAATCAAACAAACTGGTTCCTCGACACCCTTATCGAACTCGCTCTCAATCAAGGATCATGGATGACCAAGAGATGAAAGAGGACGTCAACCAGCTGAAGGAACAGATGAGCAAAGTTTTGGAGCTTCTGCAATCCCTAAACAAAGACAAGGCTGCAGATGGGGTATCTCCAGCAGTGAATGATGAAAGTCAAGCTACACCTTCCCACCCACCTGGCTTCGGTCCTATGCAGTTGCAATATGCTCTCAATACCCAAGGGATGATGCTACCTTTTGCAATTTACCCGCAGGGTCCTACACACTCACCAGTTAACAACCCTCAGAATCAAGTACCACAGTTCCCACTTTACGGACTCCCGCCTGGTTACACGCCACCTATAGCCAATGATGATACTGCAAACCATAACCCTCAAGGCCCACAGGCACAACAGTTCCCACTATATGGTCTCCTGCCCGGTTACACACCGCCCGGTCCTAACAATAACTCTACAGAAACTGATTCCCAAGCACTTGTTGTGCAAGATGTGGCTCAAGGATCCGGCTCCGGAACTGAAACCACACCAGCTCAAAGCTCAACTCCTGGCTTCATGACATACACCTTTCCACCTGGTTATGCACCATCTCATGTCGGGAATACTCAAGGAGTCAGTACGCCCGTAGTGACCCCCGTGGTGAATCACTGACCATTTGGTTACCCCTATTATATTCAAGGAAATCCATTGAATCCCCAGACTAATCGCATTGCCTGGTCTCCAGCTATGGGAGGACCCAATCTAAGCATCCCAGTTGGGAATCGATTAAATGCGATACGAGTTGCAAATCCTCGAAGATAGGCTAAGAGCTGTAGAAGGAGTAAGTTATCTCGGTTCAAGTATCGCTTCAGATCTTTGTCTCGTCTGGGATGTGGTTGTACCACCTGTTCAAGGTGCGGATTTCGACAAGTATAAAGGGACAACTTGCCCGAAAAGCCACTTGACCATGTCTTTGTAGGAAGATAGGCGTCTATGCACATGATGACAAACTTGATTCATTTCTTCCAGGATAGTTTAACAGGCAGCGTCGAGTTGGTATACACACCTTGAACGATCTCATATTATTCTTTGGAAAGATTTGGCGGATGCCTTCTTGAAGCGATATAAGTATAACATTGATATGGCTCTGACGAGAATGCACGATTACAAAACATGGCAAAAAGAGACAATGAGACCTTCAAGGAATATGCCCAACGATGGAGAGGGTGGCGACCCAAGTGGAACCGCCTCGATTGAAAAAGAAATGGTGGCCATGTTCATGGATACTCTTCAATCACCCTTCTATGACAAAATGATCGGAAGTGTATCATCAAACTTTTCAGATATGGTCATCGTAGGGAAAGAATTGAAGGAGGAATGAGGAATGGAAAAATTGCCCAAAGTTTTGTTGAAACCAAGAATATCAAGAGACCCCAACAAACTTCGTAAAGAAGAAAGAAGGAAACCAATCTTTGTGATAGCGAGCCGGGAGGATAAGCACAAGGAAAACCACCCCACCTTTACCAATTTCCCACATCCTTTTCCATACCCCTACTACCCACCTCCATACATCGCGCGCCTCCCATAATCCTAACCCCCGGCCAAACCAACCAATGATGCCCTTTCGACCACCTTCTCCCATTCAAACACAAGCACAACCAGTTACTCCCACCCAACCAAACCAAAAACCAGAAATAACCAAATGACCAAGAAAAGAAAAGCAGTCAATTTGATCCTATTCCCATGACCTATCACGGATCTCTGCTCCAAGACCTCATCAATGATTCCTTGGTCTCTCCACGCTCAATGAAACCACTTCAACCTCCCTTCCCGAGAGGATATGACCCAAATGCCAAGTGTGAATTTCATGCGAGGCGATGGAGTCACAACTGAAAATTGCAAGGCTTTGAAGTACGTGGTTCAAGATCTGATCAATGCCAAATGGTTGAGTTTTAAGGAGGATGGGCCTAATAATCCCCTTCCAGGTCATGGAGGTCCAGCAGTCAATGCCATTACTGAGGAGTTTGGGGACCAACCCCTGATAACTAGATTGGAAGGCAGGGAGCCAAAAGATGAGAGTATCCCCATCTGTGTCATCAGGCAAAGCCTTTGGAGTGCAGGAATGTTGAATCCGGATCAGATAGCAGCTATCAAGGACGATCGCAGTGCAGAAAATGACAATGTCAACCTTGTCCACCCTTGCTCGCCGAATGAAGAACTTGGAAATTGGGAGATCGTTGAGTTTCCCGTGATTTTTGGTGCAAAATAATTTTTGTAATGCAAATCCTATTGCTCTGCCTAAGGCTTTAGGATAATTTGTTGTCAAAATGGCGCATATGTTTCATTTCAGATCTTTATCAATAAAATGCATTTTGAATTTTCCAATCATTTCCCTTTTCCTTTTTTCATCTTTTTCATTCCCTCCCATCTTTTTCGCTTTTTCCATTTAAATCAGTTTAACTAATGCAGATCAAAAACTTTGTCTTTGGGAAATATGATGTCGTTGACTCATACTGACTACCCCATGAGGACAATTGGGAAACACCTTACAATCGATGAGATTGATGGTACGAGAAGCAAAAGTGATTTAATCCACGAGGAAGAACTTGAAATAATCAATTTGAGTACTGAAAGTGACAAAAAGGGAGTTAATAAAAAATAGAAAGAAAAAGGTAAAGCAAATTCGCAATTTGCCAAAAATTATTTTTTGTGAAAATTTGAGCAATAAGATTTTGAGATGAAGTTTGGCCATTTTTCTCTATCCCAAAAAATAAAAAAATATATACATCCCTTGCTACCCCTTTTGAGCCTAAATTTTTTTTTTTTAAATACCCTGAACAAGGATTACTCATCCAATGGAGACTAGCACAATAATCTATTCAATTTAAATGCAAAAAAAAGGGCAAAACAAAAGACGCTTGCAAGAATAAAAAAAAATCAATAAAAATGCCAAAGCAAGAAAAGACAATTGTGCTAGCAACCATCAAAGTGCATCTTTGCACTAAAAATCCTTGTTGAAAAAAAATACCTCAAACACTTTTTGAGCCTGAAATATCCTTTCTTTTGTGACCCTTCAACCCCTGGCCACGTTACAACCCTAATAAAGTCCATTCCGATCAAAATCAAATTGCTCATATTTTCTCAAAACTTGATTTTTGGAAGAGGAAATCCAAATAAACTCCTTGTTGCAGTTGCTTTACCAAAAATGTGGAATCTGATCTGCCGCCCAAAGATGGACGGGGCAGTTGAGGCTGCAAACGAAAAAGATTGTCCAAAAGATGGTGGTAAAAATTAGAGATTGGCATGAAATGTTCCCTATTACTTTGCACGGTTATCAAACTTCGATTCGCACCTCAACAGGGGCAACCCCATTCTCACTGGTATATGGAACGGAAGCAGCACTTCCCATTGAAGTCAAAATCCCTTCGCTAAGGGTATTGATGGAAATGAAACTAAAAGAGGCAGAATGGGTCCAGGCTCGGCTGGATCAGCTAAACCTCATCGAAGAGAAAAGAGTGATGGCCTTATGTCATGGATAGCTATATCAGCAAAAGATGAAAAGGGCCTTTGAAAAGAAAGTTCGCCCCCGGGAATTTCAAGAAGGAGATTTAGTACTAAAGAAGTTTTTGCCCATACAAAAGGATGCTCGTGGAAAATGGACCCCGAATTATGAAGGCCCATATACTGTAAAGAAAGTCTTTTCCGGAGGGGCCCTAATCCTCACAAGGATGGGCGGCGAAAATCCCCCACTTCCAGTAAACTCTGATGCAGTAAAAAATATAATGCCTAAAAAAACAAAAAAACAACAAAAAAGAGCCAAGCAAAAAAGAGCTCGCTAGGTTGAAAACCTGAAAGGGCGACCTAGGCAAAAATTAGAGTGACCCGTTGGATTGAAAACTCGAAAGAGCGATCCAAGCAAAAGTTAAGGTCTGGAAATTGGACAATAAAGTTGGCTGATGCATTAAGAGGTTCAAGTTACCCAACCGGGGCAATTTTATACATTTCCAGAGGTTGAGCAATGAGTAATCAAAGTTATGGATATGGGAAGCTGACATTTGTTCCTACAAAGACACAAGCTATAAAATATCTGCTTAGTTATTGTCTTTCTTTATTTTTTCTTCTTCCTGCATTTTTCTTGATGTATTTTCAAGTCTGTGTAACTTCAGTCCTTGTACACATAACTCTTCTTTTGAATACCAAACACCTCCGTTCTTGTATTTCAAAATGTTGTTTTATGATAATAGGCACTGAATTGTGAAGCATGTGATGATATGGGAAAGCATTACAGTTATTATATACATCTTAAGAATCACGAGGAAACGCCAAATCTCAACAAATAAGTTTCAAAAAAGGGCAAAAGGATTACCTTTAAAAATAATTAGCGCTGCATCGATAACTCGCGCTCCCTCCCAATGAAGGCATAGCATGACTAAATCAGATGAATCTCATCCGTCCCATATCTTTAAGCACTAGAGATCATACGGACGAGGAATCGATAAAAATAATAATCGCATTGCATACATGCATCACATACCATATATCGTGCATCATCTTCATATCACCACCTTTTAGCCGCTTTGTTACACCTGGTCCGTGCACCAAATTTTGATCCTTCATTCGTTTACAAACAATGCGCCTAGCATTGGTCGCTTTATTTTGCTTTCTAAGCGACACGCCAAGTATCGCTCACTCTTTATTGCTTTTCGATCACCGCGTCGATGACCGGCGGAGATCCTTCTTTATAATTTTTCTCGATAAATGCCGAGCATCACCCCTTTTTATTGCTTTCCGATCACCGCCTGGCGGTAGTCCTCATTATTGCTTTTTGACCAACATATCGATTCGGACCTGATGTTGATCCTTCTTTATTGCTTTCCATCGACGTCAATACCCTACTTGGCGTCGAACCTTCCGATCACCGTGTCGATGCGACCTGGCGGCGATCCTTCTTTATTGCTTTCCATCGACGCGTCAATACCCTACTTGGCGTCGAACCTTCCGATCACCGTGTCGATTACCCGACCTGGCGAGATCCTTCTTTATAGTTTTTTGATAAACGCGCAAGCGTTAATCCTCATTATTGCTTTCCGATCACCGCGTCGATGCACTGACCTGGCGGAGATCCTTCTTTATAGTTTTTTGATAAACGCCAAGCGTTAATCCTCATTATTGCTTTCCGATCACCGTCGATGCCCGATGGCGGAGATCCTTCTTTATAGTTTTTTTTTGATAAACGCGCCAGCGTTAATCCTCATTATTGCTTTCCGATCACCGTCATTGCGACCTGGCGGAGATCCTTCTTTATAGTTTTAATAAACGCGCCAAGCGTTAATCCTCATTATTGCTTTCCGATCACCGCGTCGATGCGACCTGGCGGAGATCCTTCTTTATAGTTTTACGATAAACGCGCAAGCCGTTAATCCTCTTTATTGCTTTTAGATTACCTCGTCGATGCGACTGCCGTATTCCTTCCTTATCACTTTCCGATTAAACGCATCAAGCGTTGATCCCTCATTGTCATTCCTCACGTCAAGTTCAAGACAAAATTAGTGTATTTATCTTTAGCTCTATTTTATGACAAAAATATAACAACCATTGTTGTTTGCATTTTCTAATAAAATATAACTAAAGAGGGGCACATTATACCCCAATTTTGTCCGCTTATATTTTCACTTTTTTTGTTTTGTTTTGTCCGCCGAAATGGGGAGGTCGCGTCATCGAAAGCCGAGGTCGATGTATCCGTGGAGAGGTCGTACGCCGAGCTGTGGGGAAGTCGAGTACCGAGCTGAGGTCGGGTGCCGAGCTGTGGGAGAGGTCGCGTACCGAGCTGAGGTCGTATGCCGAGCTGTGGAGAGGTCGTACGCCGAGCTGTGGGGAAGTCGCGTACCGAGCTGAGGTCGGGTACCGAGCTGTGGAGAGGTCGCGTACCGAGTTGAGATCGCGTACCGAGTTGAGGTCGGGTACCGAGCTGTGGAGAGGTCGCTTGCCGAGCTGTGGAGAAGTCGCTTGCCGAGCTGTCTAGAGGTCGTACGCCGAGCTGTGGGGAGGTCGCTTGCCGAGCTGTGGAGAAGTCGGGTGCCGAGCTGTGGAGAGGTCGTACGCCGAGCTGTGGAGAGGTCGCGTACCGAGCTGAGGTCGCGTGCCGAGCTGTCGAGAGGTCGTATGACGAGCTGGGGAGATCGTATGCCGAGCTGGGCCATTTTTAGCCCAATTGCAGTTCATTACAAGCGTTATTAACAAAAAAAAACCTAAAATTCAAAACTAAAAATCAAAGTCAGATTTCCACACTTCACCCTTCACAAAGTCATCTGCATATCTTCACCAAAGTCATCTGCATATCTCCTCAGCCACTCTACAAACTATGTCTTACATTATATGTCCCCATATGCCTCTTGCTTTTTCTTCATCTGCCAACCAAGTTTGACAAACAATGCAATTTAATCAAAAAAAGGAGGAGCACCGTTGTTAAAGTCACTACTGATTGCAATTTTTTCAAACCATTGATATCATCTCGGACTTTGCACATGTTACCATCTCCTCAGCATCATTTTAGCACACACTTAGCATACAAGTTGCAGTCTCAAGTTGACAAACTGAACTTTTTTTTTTTTTTTATAAATAGTAGAGCAAGAAGAGAGAACAGAGGGGGACTAAGAAAATTACACTTAATTTCAGAATTGGATACCTCATTCTTGGTACCAATTATACACAACAATATGAGAGAAAATTGAGAGAAAAAGAGAAGAACCAAAAAAGGGGTAGCAAAGCAAACGTAGAAGAAGCAGGAAGAAAGGAGAAGGTTTGCCTCCTTCACCCTCTCCCACGATCTCTCTCTCTTTCTCCCTCCCTCCCCCTCCGCCTCGCTTCTTCTTCTTCTCGCACGACCGCTCCCTTTGTTTTTTAAGCCACGCCATCCCCTTCCAGCACACATGTAATTGGTGCAGCGGCGCCTCTCCTCTCTCTCTCCTTCTTCTTCTCGCTCTCTCTCTCTCTCTCTCTCTCTCTCTCTCTTTCCCTCCTTGCCTCTCATCTCCTTTTCTTTCTTTCTTGCAATACACAGATCTTTTCTTTCCTTTTGTTTTGTGTTGGTGTGTGTGTGTTTAGGTTTAATTCCCCCTTATTTCATGTTCTGCTCCTTTTTTTATTTTTTCTTATCACACCCCCTTTCTTTTATTTACGCCTCCCTACCCTTTATTTTATGTTCTGTTATTCGCACCCAGTTTCTCTTCATTTACGCCCCTTCCCTTTTTTTTTTTTGTGTTTCTTTTCTTTTCTTTCCTTTTTATTCTATTCTGGTTTTTTTTTTAGTCAAATTAGTACAATCTTATTCAACTAAATTTCACATACAAATATCGAAACCCTATTTTTTCTTAAAAAACGTTTGATAAAAATCACGAAAATTAATTTACTAGTAATGATTACTCGAGATTGCTTCCCGTTTAGTCATTACAAATATCTTAATTTTCTAAATAAAAATGAGTCGTTAGTGAGGACCACTCTTGATTGCTTCTTGTTTGGTCCCCATGAAAACCTATCATCTTTATAAAAATAAAATCAATCTTTTTTACTAGTAATGATCACTCGAGATTGCTTCCCGTTTGATCATTACGAACACCGTTAATTTTATAAACAAAATAGGTTGTTAGTGAGGACCACTCTTGATTGCTTCTTGTTTGGTCCCTACAAAACCTACCTTTTTTTCCATCAAAAAATATACAATTAAAATCAACCAACACACAACCATTTTCTACCCAAGAACTACGTAGCCTTTGATTTCTCCACTGCACCCGGAGATACGTAGGAGCAGGAGCCCACTCCTGTCAAGCGTAAAAATAAACGACTTTTATTAAGTCCTTTTTTTTTTATCTTGGTTAATTTTTTTTTTTAAAATAAAAGGGAAATAAATACTTTTTTAGAAGTTAATAAGATTTGCACAATTAATTAGAGGTAACCTTTTCCGAAAGGATGTTGTAGGGTGCTAATACCTTCCCTACACATAATCGACTCCCGAACCCAAATCCGGTCTTAAGGACCACTTTTCTTTAAAAAAGGTTTTTCCAATATTTTCCCTATGAAATAAATTATTGGTGGCGGCTCCATTAAACTCGAATAAATCCCTCCGGATTTTTCGGTCGCTACAATAGTCATTTGATTTGCATTTAGAACTTCCTTCAGCTTGTGAGCTTTCAGTCACCAGACGGTGATTTTCAGCTTTCAACTTCTGGTTCTCTTCATTGAGTTTTGAGTTTTCATTGTTTAAAATTTGAATTTCTTTTGATAGTTTTGAAAACTTCTTTTTCAAAGCTTTGTACTCAATGGAGAGGGTAGAAGAATCTTTAAGAAGTTCATCAATAGCATTTTGAAGTTCAGAGTAAGAGTCGTAGTGTACCTCTTTAGTTTCTTCTTCAGATTCTGAGTCTGTATTCTCCATGAGGGCAACATTTGCTTCTTCTTGTATAGCAGTGACTTTAGGTCTCCACTGCTTAGATAAACTCCTCAGGATCTTTCTTACATGATCAACAGTTGTATAGCTTTTTCCAAGGGCTTTTAATCCTTGAATCAGAGTTTGGAATCTTCCAAACATCTTCTCAATGTTTTCATTGTCTTCCATCTTAAATGGTTCATATTGGTAAACCAACATGCTAGCTTTCATTTCTCTGACTTGAGCAGAGCCTTCGTAAGACAAGACAGGGAAATCTCAGATTTCCTTAGCAGTGTCACCGCACTTCTCATACTCCTTGGCAGTGTCCTAGAATATGCCTAGCTTTTTGGTTCGGCTGATATTTCTTTTTCTGGTCATCATTCCAGTTTTCTCTAGTCAAGACAGTACCATCATCAGTAGTGGGAGTGGTAAACCCAGTTTCAACCATTTCCCACAGCTCTAGTTGTTAAGATTCAAAGAAGATCTTATCCTTCCAATAATCAAAGTTTTCCCCAGTAAATAGAGGAGGACGATTTACGTGGCCACCTTTTGTAGACATGTTGATAAAGATATGATCTTTTCCTTTCACACTGTTAAGTGCTCAACCAAGATGTCGAGCTCTGATACCAATTGAATGTGAACACAAGAAGGGGGGTTGAATTATGTTGGAAATTTTTTGAAAACTTAAGACTAAATTCAACTTGAAAACAAGTTTTTTTGGAAACCTTTTTAGTACCGGATGCTTAAAAGGAATCAGATGCTGAAATACGGTTAGTGAAAAAACTTATTTTTCCTCTAAAGCAAAAATATAGTTAAAGTAATGGAGAAAGACAGACACAAAATACTAGTTCACCACCAACTGGTAGCTACGTCTAGTCCCTTTGTTTTAGAAGGATTTTTCACTATAATTCCACTGATGACAAAAACACTTAAGAGTACTCCATTGTCATAAACTTGATAATACTCTTAACTTCTTAAAGCGACTCAGTATGTTCGAGCCTTTGAGGAATCATCCTATTACAAGGCAAATACAAGTTTTACAAAGAAGATTTGAGTACAGAGAAATTACTCTCAACACGAGAGGATGATAAATTTAAGCACAAAATATATAACTTTCTAAAAGAAAGAATAATACGCTGAAGAATTATTCAATGTTTGGTTCGCAGAGTGCTTCGCATAGAATCTTAGATTGCTCACTTGAATTGTAATTTTGTAACCTTCTTCAATGGTAGAATTGGAGTATTTATAGGTAGCTTCTAAAGTTACCGTTATGAGGTAAATCAGCTCCAATCATTGATTGCGGTCATTTGGGAAAATATCCACAATTCCCTTTACATGAAAATATTCGGATAGTACAACTCTATTACCATTTGTATTATTTCCTTTTTCAATCATTTGCAGCCTGACATAATTTGAAAAGTGTACGAACTTTGTCCTCTAGCTAAAGGTGTCACCTTTAATTCCTCATACTATCAAAGTGAGCGCATAATAAAATTTGAATTTACTGTAGGTATTCACTGAGGTAGGGAGCAGAAAGACCAAACGTGATTTGCACGTGCTTTACTAAATAACCAGATGCTCGCTAGAATGTATCAGATGCTTGCTGGTTTTGATTACATTTCACGTGTCGTAGGCTCTGATAACCAAACGCTCGCTTGAATACATATACCAGATGCGAGAAGGGAGCCGGATGCAAACACTTCTAGTGTGCTCATCTTCATGTAAGCTTCTTTTTCTTGCTTGAGTGATGATACAAATATAGATAACTTTATCTCCTACACACTTCAAGGCTTATCAAAAGGTAAATTGTTCTCACATAGATACTTTATTATCATCAAAATTATTAAGGTTCTAAACTTGTCAATCGTTTAGGTTCCAACAGGTTGGGCATTACTGTTTTAATATCGGTCCAGAATGCTGCAAAATTTGAGTTGTTGACTTATTCCTTAATATTCCAAGTGGTAAGTGTTACCTCATATTTTGCTATTATTGGTCTGGTTCTAGAGCTTAAATGTTTCAAAATCATTGTCGAGCCAAAATATATGATATTTTAGTGGGCAAGAAAAATAAAGATTTACGACTGTGTGTGATAAGAAAAGAATGTTAGAGCACAATTCCTAGATTGTGAATATCATGGACTGTTCGGTATGATTGTATTACATGAGCTCTTTACTGTTACCCTTTGGAAACAAAGGTGCGGTGTGATTAGGCAAGTTTGGGACGCCACTTGCAGGTTAAAGACGTCTAACTGAGCCACATCGTAGATCATGGCGTCGGTCCGGTGTTCGCCAGACCCAGCGGTGTAGAATGGCATCGGTCCAATGTTGGATAATACCCGACGACGTAGATTCCTGGTTCAATTACAATTGGACCCTACGGGAATGTTTGTACGGTACTGCTTACGAATATTCATGTTATAATCATATGTCTGTAATTACTGAATTGATTCCATTATTGAAATGTAATTAATGTCATTGCTTGAGGGTTAGTCTAATTAGGGGTCCACCGAGGACTCACTGGGATTTTTATCTCACCTCATTCATTTTATTTGTTTTTAGTGACAGGTACCCATTGGAGATCGTAAAGCGTTATCGGGACGCTTCACGGTTAGTCAGTGGCAGCAGCAGTCAGTCAGATGTTATGGTCGGATCACAGTCGAGTCTTCATTATCATTTTAAGTCCACATACTTGTATTTTGTTTTCCTGGATTGTTTTTACCAGTTTCTGGATATTCGTTAAAATGTGACTTTTAGTAGAAATTGTATCTATAATTTTTTGATTTGTTTTAAATACACAATGGTTTCTTTTTTTTTTTTTAAACAAGTTTTATATCTCAATTTTTATAAGAAATTGTTAAAGAGGTATAGTATCATCTTGATAGGAGTTAGGGTGTTACATTATGGTATCAGAGCAGTTCGATCCCAATCGGACTGTGAAGTGCGAGTCTAGATTTATCCGGCTTAGGGTGTTAGTGCTAGTGTTTTGTGACTTGTTAGTCTTCCAAGTTCCTGATGCAAATTAATGAGGTATGCCACCTTAGGTATATATTTGTATAAGGAATGCCGGAGGATGACGAATCGCAGAAGTTATTTCCTTGAACAGAGTCAACCAAGTCTTCATTTGAAATTAAACTTTTTGAACTGATTTTATTAAATAAGGCAAGATATGTAGAAGGTTTTAAAAGCTGAGTGTTTAAAAGGGATTTCCTTGCAAAGATCTTTATGAAAGAGTTTTGGAAAATGTATTTCTTGCACGAGGTGTTGTTGAAAAAGGATTTTAAAAATTAAAGGTGTTAAAGCTTAGAATCAAAAGACAAAGAAGTTTTCATAAGTACCAAAATGAAGAGTTTTTGAAAATGTAAAGTGAAAGATGAAAATGACAAGACCGAACCTAGTGTCCTGTTTTATCTACAGAACTATAGTTCAATAACAATAACAAATAAGATGGTAAAGATGATTAACGCGAATGGTGATTGATGATTGTGGGACGTAGTTTCCCAGTTTAGCTGTGGAACTAGAATTCAATGATGGTGTTAATGCAGAATGAAATTATGTTCATTATATTTTTAATGATCATGCATACATGTGCACTGCGTGATTATTTTTCTTCAATCTAAAAGCTATAAACTATAGACTAAAATAAGTCACGTGTCTTTCCATCTCTCCCACTCTATGCTTCTTCACTTTTGAAAACTCCTAAATTGGTTATTCATCGCCACACCCACCTTTCAATGTGAGTTATGCTATACAAATTTGATGCCTAAAGAATCTAAATCCATTCCTACAGTTGACGACCTTCCTAATTATTTTAACGGGTCTTGGATCCACTTCCACACCACATGTTTTGTTATTTGAATCTATTTCCATTATGTTTGACAAAAGCATTAGCATTCCATGCATCGAAAAGTTAGGCAGAAGTAATGCTAATACAAATTTGTACAAGTTGCGTGCATTAAAAAATTATTTCTCGAAACAATTACAAAATAATATATTGATTGACCACTCTTTGCCATCTTTAAATCTATATGAGCCAAAATGGAACACTAAGAATCTTCACAGTATGAAAGCTACGAGCTGAGATCCTTGATTGCTTGAGCAGTTCCAGTGAAATCAGTAAGTTCACATAATAGAAGCCAATAACAACTTCTAAACTCAAATACATAGTGTGCAAAATAAATAAATGTTCTCAACTAATTGCTAGGATCTAGTGGTTAAGCAAGACAAATTATTTTGAGGGGGCCAAGTAGTTAAGTGACATACTCAAAGTTAAAAGTTACACATAATTGTATTAATTCATATTCATATTTTTTTGTAACCAAAAAAATATTCATAATTATGGTAATCTCACACTCGAATGCATTTTCTTGGATCACATTCCAAATAATTAACACCAAACTCATTAGGTGTAACTCTTTTATTCTTGGAAGAGAGCTTTTCCGCTTGAATCTTTGGATCATTAGAATTATGCCTTTAATGAGGAGGTGAAGATGTTGAAGTTGTATTACATACGTTGTCATCACGAGCTTTTCTTCTTGAAAAGTACATTTATTCTTTTAAGTATAATTTGATCATTGTACCTTTTAAAAATATCACATCTAAATTAATATAAAAATAATTATATAACTCAAAAGATAAAATAATAAGAAAGTAATATACCAACATATTAAACTAATCCAATGGAAAAAAAGCAACTCAACTAATTAGGATAAGAGACAATAAAACAGTAATGTAATTCACAGCAATTTTCCTTGCAAATTGCAAATGATTTGACATGACAATTGTATCAATCAAGTTTGAGTGCATGACTTTATTTTTTAGAGGATAAAATCCATGCATTTAATCCCACCTCTGGTAATTCTCCCAGTCATGGTTGCACTTGCCTTTATACATCCATGTAGCATACTTGTTCACCTTCTGCAATAAGCCAGCAATCTATAAACCATGATATAATGAGTTTTTTTACTTGACCTCACTTGTTCAGGTGATCCTCTTTTTGTGTCTGTAAATTCTCCTTCCGTTGATGATGGACCTTTTCTTATCAAACTCGGTCCGAGTTTACTAGTTTTCTTGTTTTGTCCTCCATCTAATATCGTAAACAATATTATGTGGCAATTGTGTCAATCAAGTTTGAGTGGATGGTCCTATTTTTAAATGGATACAATCATGCATATAATACCACCCCTGATAATTCTCCCAGTCATGGTTACACTTGCCTTTGTACCATCGATGTAGCATACTCACCTTTCTCAATAAGCTTGCAATCTATCAACTGTGACATAATGGTTTTAATGCACGACATTTTTTTGCCCCATAAGATCCTATTTTCATGCCCATAGGTAGTTCTTCAATTGATGGTGGACATTTTCCCATTACTAGTTTTATTATTTTGGTCTCCTTCTAGTACCCTTCCCTGAGAATGGCAGCTGCGTCTACGACAATTTTTGAATCTTGTACCCCCTCCCCCCCTTCGTATACCACGCACGCTTTGCCTATGACAAGACTGAACCTAGTATCTTAGTTTAGCTGCGGAACTATAGTTAAATAATAATAACAAATAAGATGATAAAGATGATTAAGGCGAATGGTGATTGACAATTGAGGAACCTAGTTTCCCAGTTTAGCTGTGGAACTGGATTGGAATGATGGTGTTAATGTAGATTGAGATTAAGTTCATTATAATATTAATGTTAATAATCATGCATACATGTGCATTGCGTGATTATTTTTCTTCAATCTAAAAGCTATAAACTATTCAGTAAAATAAGTCACATGTCTTTCCATCTCTTCCACTCTATGCTTCTTCACTTCTGAAAACTCCCAAATTGGTTATTCACCACCGCACCCACCTTTCAATGTGAGTTATGCTATACAAATTTGATGCCTAAAGAATCATAATCCATTCCTACAGTCGGCATCCTTCCCAATTATTTTTACAGGTCTTGGATCCACTTCCACCCCATATGTTTCGTTATTTGAATCTATTTCCATTATGTTTGACAAAAGCATTAGCATTCCATGCATCGAAAAGTTAGGCAGAAGTAATGCTAATACAAATTTGATCAAGTTGCGTGCATTAAAAAAAAGTTAAAAATAAGTTGTGTGCATTAAAAAATTATTTCAGGAAACAATTGCAAAATAATATATTGATTGACCACTCTTTGCCGTCTTTAAATCTATATGAGCCAAGGGAACACTAAGAATCTTCACAGTATTAATGCTACGAGTTGAGATCTTTGATTGCTTGAGCAGTTCCTGTGAAACCAGTAATTTCACATAATAGAAGCCAATAACAACTTCTAAACTCAAATACATAATGTGGAAGACAAATAAATTTTGCTCAACTAATTGCTACGATCTAGTGGCTTGGCATGATCAATTATTTTGAGGGGGCCCAAGTAGTTAAGTGACATACTCAAAGTTAAAAGTTACACATAATTGTATTAATTCATATTCATATTCATAATTATGGTAATCTCACACTCGAATGTGTTTTCTTGGATCACATTCCAAATAATTAACCTCAAACTCATTAGTTGTAACTCTTTTAATCTTGAAAGAGAGCTTCTCTGCTTGAATCTTAGGATCATTAGAATTATGCCTTTTAACGAAGAGGTGAAGATGTTGAATTTGTATTATTTTTGTTGTCATCACCAGCTTTTCTTCTTGAAAAGTACATTTATTCTTTTATGTTTAATTTGATCACTGTACCTTTTAAA
Source organism: Calophaca sinica (assembly GCA_037113605.1). NCBI lineage: Eukaryota > Viridiplantae > Streptophyta > Magnoliopsida > Fabales > Fabaceae > Calophaca > Calophaca sinica. The sequence goes on along the minus strand of CM073733.1, from coordinate 35,421,587 downwards.
ATATCACATCAAAATTAATATAAAAATAATTATATAACTCAAAAGACAAAATAATAAAAAAGTAATATATCAACATATTAAATTAATCCAATAGCTAAAAAAGCAACTTAATTAATTAGCATAAGAGACAATAAAACTGCAATGTAATTCATAACTGTTTTCCTTCCCAACTGGAAATGATATGACATGACAATTTTATCAATCAAGTTTGAGTGGATGACTTTATTTTTTAAGTAATTCTCTCGGTCATGGTTGCATTTATACATCCATGTAGCACACTTGTTCACCTTCCGCAATAAGCTTGCAATCTATAAGCCATGATATAATGAGTTTATTACATGACCTCACTTGTTCAGGTGATCCTCTTTTCGTGCCTGTAAATTGTTCTTCAGTTGATGATGGACCTTTTCCTATTATCAAAGTCGGTCCCAGTTTACTAGTTTTCTTGTTTTGTTCCCCATCTACCACCCTAAATGATATTATATGGCAAATGTGTCAATCAAGTTTGAGTGGATTGTCCTATTTTTAAATGGATAAAGTCTTGCATATAATACCACCCCTGGTAATTCTCCCAGTCATGGTTACACTTGCCTTTGTACCATCGTTGTAGCATACTCACCTTCCTCAATAAGCTTGCAATCTATCACATGTGACATAATGGTTTTAATGCACAACCTTTTTTTCTAGAAGATCCTCTTTTCATGCCCATAGGCTGTTCTTCAATTGATGGTGGATGTTTTCCCATTATCAAATTTGGTTCGATATTACTAGTTTTCTTATTTTGCTCTCGCTTTGTTACCCTTCTCTGAGAAGGGCAGCTACGTCTACGCTAATTTTTGAATCTTGCACCCCCTCCTCCCCTTCGAATACCACGCCCGCTCTGCCTGTGATTCCTTCCACCTCGTCTGCGACCCCATTTCTTGCTGTCTGATCATCACCTGAATCCATCGGTTCAGTCTTTGCTTCTCTTGGAGTACAATTGGATATTATTTGACTTGTCTCACCTTTCATTAGAAGAGGATTGTTGTGCTTTCTCAAGAACAACTATATCAAATGCAGAATCAAATATATTAATTTAGTCATCACAAAATAGTATATGCACACAAGTTAAATTAGGCATGACAACTTTATATGCGTATTATCTTATTAGGAATATTGTAAATTATATCACTGTGTAAAAACTTACTGTTCATCTTCTAAACAATAACATGAAAACATTATAAGGTACAACACCTAGCTATAATAATCATTTTACATGTATTGCTCAACTCAAATCAAAATAGCATAAAATTTAGGAACAAATATAGTTTAGATAGATGGAAAGATCACAATTATATTATATGTATATATGCGATTTAAGAGAAGAAACACTTACCTTGCAAACTTGATAATATTGATTTGGTGATTCATTGGTTTTATAGGATGATATGCAAATATCATTATATTGAAAGCCATCTTTGCAAATGGTAGAGAAAAGGTTTGAGAGGAGGAAAAGAAATTTGACAGAGAAATTTATTACTTCTTATAATATTTAATTTATTATATTTTATAATAAATTACAATATTAATCATTATACATATTAAATAAACTAGAAGAAATTTTTTATAGTATGTTGCATATTATGTATAATAAATGTAGTATTTAATAGTATTGTTAAAGTCAACTTTATATTTAAGAAATATTTAATATTTAAATTTTAATGAAGTTTGAAACATATGTTTATAATATTTAAGATATTATATTTTTATAGTTGTAATAATTAATAGTTGTCATATATATATACCAAATGAATTTTTTTTTTGTGCCAAATATATTAAATGAATTTGACTAAAGTAATTTTATAGAATGATACGCTACACTTACTTAACATAACTTTTATCAATATTTGTTAAATTATTTTTATATTGAATAAGTATCTAATATTTAAAATAAATTGATGTGCAATAAATAATTTTATAATATTATAATATTTAAGTTACTTATATTTTGTAATTAAATCATTTAAGAGTTGTAATAATTACATATATAGAATGAATTGTAATAAATACTCCCTCCGTTTCTATTTGTAAGCCTTTTTAAACAAAAATACGCTTATTAAAAAAAATAATTAGTCTAATTAAAATTGTTAGTAATGTATTTTTTTTTTCCAATTTACCCTTCATTTATTGTGAATCATTAAGTGATACATTTATTGCACTAAAAAAATAGTGTTATTAATTTGGGGTATTTTTGAAAAATAGGGGTAGTGCTTAGTTGTTGCTATAAATACTATGTTATACATATTTTGCAAACACACCAATCAATAGAAACAACTTATTTTTCCAGTCGCATTTACTTTTAGCACTATGTTCTTGTGTTTAGTTTAGTTTTTCTAGAGTTCACCTCACTTAACACTTTCTGGAGTAGTTAAGAGACTCATAGTTGAGGAACATAGCTCTTTCCTCAGGGTAATCGACTAAAGAAAAAAGATTCATTGTTGCTTGAGCTTAGTTGACTACACGGCTAAAAGTGCTTTGCAATCTATTTTGAATATAGCATGTAGTGTTAACTGCTTCTGCCCAAAAGTGCTTTGCAATTTTTGTTTTATGGATCATGGTTCTGGTCATCTCTTGAAGAAATCTATTTTTCCTTTCTACGACACTATTTTGTTGTGGTGTTCTAGGAGAAGAAAAATTGTGAGAAATGACATGTTCTTCACAAAAGTTTTGAAATAGTTCATTTTCAAATTCTCCACTATGATCACTTCTAATAGTTGTAATACAAAAGCATTTTTCATTTTGCACTTGTTTGTAAAAGACAGAAAACATCTTAAAGGACTTATCCTTGTGTGCAAGGAATTTTACCCATGTCTATCTGGTATAGTCATCAACAATAACTAGTCCATATTTCTTTCCAGACAAAGACAGTTCTAGTTAGGCCAAATAAATCCAAATGTAAAAGTTCAAGTGGTCATGAAGTGGAAACAACATTTTTTGTTTGAAAACAAGATTTTGACTATATAGGCATTATAACTAAAACTAACATCATAACCACTATCACATTGACTTATGCTAAGTAGGTTATGCTTAAGGCCATCAACAAGTAAAACGTTATCAATAGAGGGTACAAATTTCTCACCAACCCTTCCAATGCCAATGATTTTACCTTTCTAGTTTCCACTGAAACCAACTGTTCCACTTTCTTTATATTGCAGCTCTTGGAACATAAGCCTTTCTCCCGTCATGTGTCGTGAGCACTGTTGCGGCTCAGACAAGTGCACCTGATCGTAACTCGTAATAAAGTGGAGTATATTTAAGACTCCGAATGTTGAACCCACAGAGAATGTGCGAGTACTAAATTAATAGAGATCCTTGTTATTTAGATGAACGAAGAAAGTGATTATGAGAACGAGAACAAAGCAATAAGACAAAAGCAATTACGCAAGAATAGAATAGAGATCAAGTAAAGAAAGCCTAGGGGAATCGGGTTCACTAATACGTAATCCTTGAATTTGTTAACCAACTATTATGAGATATGATTCCTATTTGAATGCCAACCACCCACTCTAAAATTACTAATAACTGTCCAGTTAATAGCCGTCTTCCTAAATAACTACTCCGTTTAGTCTAAGAAGGTAATTAAAGAAAAGAGCATAGGTGAGTTTGTTAATCTAATAACCGATTGGAAAAAAAAAAAGCAAATACCTTGACCGTGCATAAAATGCGAGTTCTATTATTCCTAAAGTTCCATTAACTAATTGTGGGATGATCGCCTCCAATTAAGTAATTTATTAAGGACTGGCCAGATCCTATGGGATTAAGCATGCTAGGAAAAACACATTCATAAGGATAATAAGAAGTTCATAATAGCAATTAAATAAATGTCAAGAACATTGTAAAAGATCCGCCATCACCCCTAGTGATGGGGTTAGCTACTCATATTGTTTCTCAACATAATAGAATAACATAAATCCAAAGAAGAAATTATAAAAGAAAAGAAAAGACAAGATGCAAAAGCTAAAGTGGTCAAAAGACCCCCCAGCCTCTAACTCTTCAGCTCTTTTTGAAAGAGTGTTAAGATTGCTTATTTATAGGCTTTGAGGTGCACTAGGTCAAAAGGCTTCAAATATGTGTGTTCTGGGCTTAGGTACAGCCGTACCGTCTTTATACACGGCCATACCGAACTTTGATTACGACACTAGCTCGTACTTGTGCACTCTGTACTCCTGACACAATTGTGTACATTTGCCTTTGGTATGGTCGTACGAAACTTTCTCATCGGCGCCAAGCTGTACTGACCAAAGGGGTACGCTCCTACGGCTTCTCTTGCATAGGTACGACCGTATTGACTGACTGTCAGGCCGTACCGCTCATCCAGAAACACCAAAGTATGCTCAAATCTCACCAGAATCATCCCAAAATTACATCTTTTGCTCCAAGCGATGTCTTTGTGATATTTCTGCAAAATAGGACATAAGTAAGTACTTTTATACTTTAAATCGTACAAAATGATATAACTAAGTACTAAAAATGCCTTATAAAAGTAGACAATTTGGTGTGTTAACACATCCCCACACTTAAGCTTTGCTTGTCCTCAAGCAAACTACTTGGATAATTATAAGAAAAAATTGTATTTGCTGACTAGGGGCATAAACGAGATACGGGACAATAAAGTAATATTATAAGAAGTGCTAAGTAATAGAATACCCAATTAGAGATGCAAGTTCAACAAGTTCTCCAAGTCTGTGATTTATAAGTCACTCTTCTCACTACTCTCAAAGTGTTTAAAGGTGTAGTCATAAATGCTCAAATATTCCCAAAGAAGTGACATTGCCATAGGTTTGTCCATTGACCAAAACTCTACTATTAAAATCCACTTATCATGCAAAAGAGGAAAAACGATATTTCATGGGTTGTAATAGGGCCAAGGTAATAATGTTAGGTGGGATAAAAAGGAAGAAAATATCATGCAAAGGGTCAGAATCAAATCAGTCAATCAAGTGTCCTTTTTTCTTTTTAACTATAGAGAGCAGGCAAGAATCCCTCTAATATTCATCATTTTTCTCTTTTTATTCCTTGAAGCCAATAACTCTTTTTTTTATATTCTTTTTCTTTTTCTTCATTTTCTTTCTTTTTTTTTCTTTTTTTTTTCCTTTCTTTCCTTTCCTCCTTTTATGTTTTTTATGCAGCAATTTAACAAATTAACTAATATAGGAGGGGAAAGTATTTGCTAAGCCTTCCTTTTTATAAACTTTTCTGAGGGATTTCTAACATTATCATTTTGATTTTTACCGCTAATTGTTTTAACAAAAGTATTTTTCAAGGTTACCTAAATAATAAAAATAATAGTCAATAACAATGAAAGGGTACCAAAGAAATATAATAATAAGCACAAAAATGGGCAAGTAGTGGTATAATTTTTCAAAATTGAAGTGGGGCCTGAAAAATTTCTAAAATTGCCCCTACCAAATTCACATGAAAGTAAATTTTATTCGCTTTGTAATGGTCTCAGCACAAGTTCTAGAATGCACAACATGGAAAAATATCACTCAATCAATGAAAAGAGGTAAAAATTATGAAGTGATCTCTTATTTAAGCTCAAATCTCACATTTAGTGGTTTACACAGACAAGTTGAAACTTATAAAACTCCAATGCTAATTATCAGCTAATTCTTAAACTAGCAATAATCTCATTTCAATCACAAGTTGTCAAAAAAATTTTAAAATTTTAAAAATAGCTCCTAGATCAGAAAAATCTCAAATTTTCCATAATTTAACAGTTAAAGCTTAGCCAAGTAATTATAATTATAGTTTCCCCCCACACTTATTTTTAGCAGTGTCTTCATTGCTAACAGTTATAACATAAGCAATAAAAATTTAGACAATTAAAATATGTGCTAAACATAATTTAAGGTGGAAAGATACTTCCCTCTGAATAATTTCACGTGCAAATTGCGGAGTAGTGATTCAATTAATGTTGTTGCCATGCCATTACCCCTGTAGAAACTGTAAATCATAATAAACTATTAATAATATAAAAATAAATATAATTAAATTAAATAACATAAAATTAAATAACACAGGTTGCCTCATGCAAAGCGCTTGTTTAACCGATTTGCTTAAAAGTGGTCAACCAGGCGGCTCTCTAAGAGTGAATTTTGCTTTCATTGCATTGCCCCTTCTCCACTTCTTAACCATGTGGTTTAGGTTGTTCTTTCTTTTGCCAAGTGGTGGATGAACTTTAAAATATAGTGGAATTTCTATTTCTTCACCATCCGCCAATATGCTAGGATCCTACAGGTTAGTAATTTCTTCTAAAGGTCCTGCACTCTTATTTATGGATATGTGTTATATGTTGCGATAGCATGCTAAAATGATTAAGTGTAATTCTTAGTATGATCTAATATGATTATAGGGGCATTTTAGGGAATGTGTGTATAACATGTTGTGAGGCATATGGTTATGAGTTGTGGGATGCATGAGCATGATACATTAGTGACCACTCCATTCTTAATGGGAATGTGAAGTAGAGAGAATCCCTAACAGGAAAGGGGGAAACCTCGCTTAGCAGGTTAGATCTACTCCGTCCCTATCGGGAATGGGAGAAACGGACGTCCCTATCGGGAATGGGGGAGGAGGTTCTCTATCGGGAAAGGGGGATACCTTGTGGTCTAGGCTAGTGTCGCTCTGTCTCTATCGAAAAAGAGAGGCACGAGTCCCTAACGGGAAAGGGGGACGACAACCCTAACGAAAAAGGGGGTTCGCTAACGAAGCGAAGGCAGTAAGAAAATATGCACAAACTCATAGAGAGACATGAGGTAAATGGAAGAGGGTAGCTAGATCCAATTTGTAATATATGTGATTATCTTTGTGGATTGTCTTTCTCTTATTCTACTTTGACATTTCCCGCTTTATAATGGATGTGTTGTTCTTACCTCCCAGTGTTTGCATGCTTGTGTGTATATATATTATTCTGTGTTAGACTTTGTTGAGGAAGATGCAGCCCCAGCCTCATCCGATGGAGAAGTTCCTCCTTATGCATCCTTCGATGCTACAGCCACCGAGGATCCCCGTATGGGGTGATTTTGAGATTCACAACCATGATGTCGACGACATGGTTGGGAGGTGGACTATGCGCGTCAGGCAGTTATCTACATCGGCACTATCTCCCTTTATTTCCATATTCCAGGCTTTCCTATCGCTAGCTTCGCAGGAGATTTCCACATTTGCCAGAGGCTTCCATTTGCTCAGATGTGGCAGGCACCAGGGTTTCCACCCAGTTTTGGTTATAGAGGGTATCCTCCGATGCCTCCGCAGTCAATGTTAGTGCCTCCTACTAGTCATCAGAGTGAGTCCACCCATAGGGGGAGACAGAGACATAGGGGTGGAGCGGCTGTTAGGCCATCCCGTCATATGACTGCTCATGATTACAACCGTTTGTTTCCGAGGCGGGCAGGATCTCAGAGCGGGAGCTCTCAGTATCCCCCTCTTGTTGAGGTGTTCGGTTATGTTGGCCAGGAGTCTTCTGTGATGTTTATGTTCTTTTGTCTTGTTTAGATGAGGCGCATGTTAGCCTCATAGGTTTTATATTTTGGATGACTATATCAGTACTGTTTACACTACACACACTTTCGCACTCTGATGGTATACTATATATACATATGCGTGTGTGACACTTAGTTTATTTCCCTGTGACGCGTCATTGTCTTATTTATGTTTTAGTTTTTAATTCTTCGTATTTTCACGTAAGTATATTCACGTTAATTACACGGGTTAGGTTAATTATGTACAGTAAAGTATAGATAGGACAGCGGGGTGTTATATTTGTGGTATCAGAGCAGTTCGGCCCTAACCGGACTGTGAGGTCAATTAGGATGTTGATTCTAGCTGAGTCTAGTCGTATTCCCACCGAATATGATTATTTTTAGAAGTTGGGCAGAGTGTCTGAATTATCTTTATTTCCTTAAATAAAGGTGACAAGTATCAATTCGTGAGATATATTGCATATACTTGTACGATTCTTTATATCTTATGAACCTTGAGCTAAGGATTTCTTTTCCAGGACTTCATGGCTTGTCGCGGTAGACCAGTGCGTGAGAGAGTGAATGAAGCACGACAAAGGAATTGAGAGATCTCTCATGTTGGAGGAGGTAATGGTTCAGATGAGACCTTGCATTCTGTTAGAGAGTTGGCAACTGCTATGCTTCAGTAAGCCCATCAGAATGTACAGTTTTTGCAAGCTTCCCAAACTAGGAGGGAGGAAAGGAGTGATGATAGTGGGATGACAAAATTTTTGAAGGCAAACCATGCACAGTTTGATTGAGAATTCAACCAAGAAGGAGCTGAGAAGTGGATACAGGAAATTGAGAAGATCTTTGTGGCTATGAATACTCGAGAGGAGGAGAAGGTATCTTTTGCTTCTTTTATACTGATTAGTAATGTAGAGTCTTGGTGGAGGGGTAAGAAAATGTTATTGGAGGAACAGGGAAATATGGTGAATTAGGAGTTGTTTAAGGAGAGTTTTCTGGAGAAGTTTTTCTCGAGGTTGAACCGTAAGGAGAAAGAGAAAGAGTTCGAAAGTCTGAAACAAGGAAACATGACTATTGGTGACTATGCTACTTCATTTGAAGCACTGCAGAAGTATTCAGAGTTCTATCGTTTGCACCCCAGTGAGTTATGGATGTGTTAGAGGTTCCAGGATGGGCTGAAATATGAGATCTGTCGGGTTGTGGTGCCATTGAAGATGGCAAGGTTTCCAGAGTTAGTGGAGCAGTGTATGGAGCTTGAGAGTATGGATAGAGAAAGAGATCAGCAGAGGAGCGTTGGTCTTATCAGGAGTGGAAGTGGCACGAGGGGTGGTGCACATAAAGGAGGAGGTAGACACTGTGGGGGAAGGTCTCGACAGGGCAGAGCCGGGCCATACACTAGGCCGACACAACCTAATGCTACTTCAGGTGCTGGAGCTATAGTGAGAGCTCAGGGATGTTTTAGGTGTGGAGGTCCTCATCTTATCAAGGATTGTACCGTGCAAGGGGGTGGAGTGGAGTCGAAGCAATGTTATTAGTGTGGACGAATGGGTCATTTAGCGAAGGATTGCGGGGGTGGACAGGGAGCTACTAACAGACCTGTAGCAGGAGGACGTGGAGGAAGAGGAGCTGGGAATGGTGCAGGACATGGAGGTGCAGGATGTGGAGGAGGAGCCGATGTAGGCAGACCTCAGGCTACGGGGGGAGTATTTACTGTGAGGGGAGTTGAGTCCTCTCAATCGCCAGATCTGATACAAGGTATGTGCTTAGTCTCTGGTAAACTCTTATTTGTATTGTTTGACTCTGGGGCTACTCATTCTTTCATTTCACTTGCATGTATGGATCATTTGAAATTGCCTATTTCTTCTTTACCATGTAAACTGGTAGTTTCTACTCCTACTAGTGATCCCTTGACTACTGTTTCTGTTTACCTTAAATGTCCTATAACAATAGAGAATAGGAATTTCTTAGTAGACCTTGTTTGCCTTCCTATGCAAGACTTAGATATTATCCTAGGAATGGACTGGCTTGCCACTAATCATGTATTACTAGATTGCTCCTATAAGACTCTTACTTTTCCTGAACCACCTTGTATGGTATTTGCCAATCAAAGTAATTTTACCTCTAGTGGTAACTCTTAGAAGCATGTGATGCTATTTTCAATGGAAGCTAAGGATACTCCTAACATTGGTTCTTTGCCTGTAGTGCGAGAATTCATTTCCAGATGACGTTCCTGGATTACCCCCAGAAAGAGAGATAGAATTTGCAATAGATCTTATACTTGGTACAAGACCTATATCCATAGCACCCTATAGAATGTCCCCAGCTAAATTAGCAGAGTTAAAATCTCAGTTGGATGATCTAACCAAGAAAAGATTCATTAGACCCAGTGTTTCACCGTGGGGAGCTCCGGTGATGTTTGTGAAGAAGAAGGATGGATCTGCAAGGATGTGCATTGATTATAGACAACTTAATCGGGAAACGATTAAGAACAAGTATCCCTTGCCTAGGATAAATGACTTGATGGATCAATTGAAAAGAGCGACAATATTTTCCAAGATTGATATGAGATCTGGTTACCATTAGATTAGGGTCAAGAAAGAAGATATTCCTAAGACTGCCTTTAGATGTAGATATGGACATTATGAATATTTAGTTATGCCATTCGGTGTGACTAATGCTCCTGCAGTGTTTATGGATTACATGAATCAGATCTTTAGATCGTTCTTAGATAAATTTGTCGTCGTCTTCATTGATGACATACTGATTTATTTGCTTACCAAGGAGGAACATGTGGAGCACCTTAGGAACGTACTTCGGATTTTGAAGGACAGACAGCTTTATGCTAAACTGTCAAAATGTGAGTTCTGGCTTGAAGAAGTACAATTTCTTAGGCATATGATCAATAGGGATGGAATTGTTGTAGATCCCTCGAAGGTAAAAGCGGTAACCAAGTGGGAAAGACCCAAGACTGTGAGTGAGATTCGAAGTTTCCTTGGATTGGCCGGGTATTATAGAAGATTCATAAAAGGATTCTCGAAGATAGCCTTACCCATGACCCAGTTGACAAGGAAGGAAAACCCTTTTGTGTGGTCTGATAAGTGTGAAGAAAGTTTCTAAGAACTGAAGAAGCGGTTTACCACATCACCTGTGTTAGTCTTACCTGATCTCTTAGAAGAATTTGAAGTGTACTGTGATGCGTCCTACCAAGAGTTGGGGTGTGTTCTAATGCAAGGAGGTAGAGTAGTAGCCTACGCATCAAGACAGCTAAGGATTCATGAACGGAATTACCCTACCCATGACCTTGAATTTGCAGCCATTGTTTTTGCATTAAAGATTTGGAGGCATTACCTTTACGGGGCAAAGTTTACAGTATTCAGTGATCATAAGAGTCTGAAATACCTGTTTGATCAGAAGTAGCTAAATATGAGACAACGGCGATGGATGGATTTCATCAAGGATTATGAGTTCGAGCTGCAATACCATCCAGAAAAAGCTAATGTTGTGGCTAATGCTTTAAGTAGGAAATCCCTACATGTGTCGGCTTTGGTGGTAAAAGAGTTGGAGTTAGTGGAACAATTTAGAGATCTAAATTTGGGAGTTCAGTTGTTTAAGAACAAGATGTGTTTAGGGCAGATTGTGGTGACCAATGAATTTTTACAGGAGGTGAAGGAGAAGCAAGGACGTGATGATCAGTTGATTAAGATAAAGGACTCAATGAAAGACGGCGAGACTTCTGAATTCAATATCAAAGCAAATGGAGTGACAAGGTTTGGAGACTGAGTTTGTGTCCCTCATGACACCGAAATTCAGAGAATTATTTTGGAAGAAGCTCATAGGAGTAAGCTTAATTTTTATCCGGACACCACTAAGATGTATCAGGATTTGAAGAAGATGTTTTGGTGGCCTGGTATGAAGAAGGACATAGCAAACTTTGTTTTGTCTTGTCTGGTGTGTTAAAAAGCGAAGATTGAGCATAGAATGCCAGCAAGATTGTTACAATCTTTGGACATTCCTAAGTGGAAGTGGGACGGAATAGCAATGGACTTCGTAGTGGGACTACCTAGGACACCTAAGAAGTTTGATGCAATTTGGGTAATCATTGATCGGTTGACTAAAAGAGCTCATTTTATTCCGATCAAAGAGAAGTATCCTTTGGAGAGATTGGCTCAGATATATATCAAGGAGGTAGTAAGATTGCACGGTGTTCCTTCGAGCATCATCAGTGATAGAGACCCTAGATCTACCTCTTGGTTCTGGAATGAATTGCAACGAGCTTTAGGGACCTAGTTAAGATTGAGTTCAGCTTATCATCCTCAGACGAAAGGTAAATCAGAACGAACAATTCAATCCCTAGAGGATTTGTTTACGTATTGGAAAATGTAGGAAGTTAGGACGAGTTTTTACCTTTAGTGGAATTCACCTATAACAACAGTTTTCACTCGAGTATAGGTATGGCACCTTTTGAGGCATTGTACGGGTGAAAGTGTAGAACCTCGTTATGCTGGTTTGAGATGGGAGATGCCCAAGTATTAGGCTCCGTGTTAGTACAGCAAACCATAGAGCAAGTGAAGAAAATCAGAGAAAAGATGAAGGCAACACAGGATAGGCAGAAGAGTTATAGCGATAAAAGGAGGAGACCTTTAGAATTCCATGAAGGAGACCATGTTTTTCTGAGAGTGACACCTAGAACTGGAATTGGCAGAGCCATCAAATCTAGAAAACTAACCCCTAGATTCATCGAACCTTTCCAAATTCTTCGTAGGATTGGCCCAGTAGCTTATCACATTGCCTTACCACCTAATCTTTTCTAAACTCCATGATGTCTTCCACGTTTCACAACTTCAAAAATATTTTCTCGATTCATCACATGTACTTGAACCCGAGTCAATACAATTGAAAGAGAACTTAGAGTATGAAGCATTGTCGGTACAGATTTTGGATAGGAAGATGAAGGAACTTCGTGGTAGAAACATTCCCTAGTCAAGGTTTTGTAGGAAGATGTTACTGGTGATATGACTTGGGAGCATGAGGGAGAGATACGTCAGCAGTACCCACATTTATTTCCAGGTGCGTGATTTCGGGGACGAAATCTCTTTTAGGGGGGTGGTAATGTAACATTCTCAATTTTCTAACCTTGCTTAACGTGGGTTTATGTGTGATTAAGTGTACTTGTGTGCCCTAGGTGGATTTTTATGTTTATTTGACTATGTGTTTGACTTTTCAGTTATGTATTCACTTTCTGTGTAACCATATGCTTGCTAGAGAGTAAGTTTTGAGGTTTAGTAGGGTGGATGAGTTTAGAAGAGTGCTTAATAGGGTTTTGATAAGAGTTTTAGAAGCCTCGCAAAGTTTGAGAACGATCGGAGTCGGGATTAGGGTTTTGTGGACTCGTATCCTAGAGCGAGTGTGAGTTTTAAATCGAGTAACTGAGACTTTGAATCTTAGTTCCTTAGCCCATTAGATGTCCTTTTATGTTTAGAATCATGTTTAAGTGTTAGGGTATCGAGTTCTGGATCGCACGGACGTCGGAATCGGAGAAATCGCGCGAAGTCGGACAAGACTGCGCAGAAGCACGTGGGGCGTGCTTGAGGCGCGCTTGAGCAAGCTGGACCACAGTGCACCAGCTGCTCCTGGTCGACTGTGACACATGGCGGGCGGTCCAATCAGGAGACGATACATGGCGGGCATGCAGGAGACAACTTCAGCGTGAAGGAAAGCTGATGCGACGCTGGAGTACGCGCGCGGGTCGCGCTAAAACGCGCCCAGCAACCCCATTTTTCCTATATAAATTATCTTTCACCAGTAAAACTCCATTTTTGGGTTTTACAAGCATTGGTGATCCAATCCAAGTGATATCAAGTCTCGGTTCATCAATCCGACGATGCCTACTTGTCTGTTTTGGTTTGGGCTTTCTAGGGTTTATCTCCAATCGCCGTTTTGTCGAGGTAAATCTATACCCCTCTGGTGTTGGTTACTGGTTTCATTATATGGTTTTAGATCCTCAAATTAGTTTTAGTTCCTAGCCCTAATCAGACTATGTTTTGGACCCCGGTTTGACTGAACGGGTACTAAACGAGCAAGGGTTTTGCTGAAACTCCCGGAGGAGTTCTTTGAGACATGAGACAGAGATAAAAGCCTCTACTCTCCATGTGTTGGCCACTGATTTCGTGTTCCCTTAGTGGTTTAGTAGTTCCTAATTAATTGTTCTTCCTATTTTAGGGTTTTGGTGCTAGTACGGGTACCGATCGTTCATGAAACTTCGTCCGGAGTTGTATTTGGGTAAGTTGACCACCCTGGACCTTATGGTCAGTACCTAGCAGTGACTCTCTTGGTATTTTAATAATTCCATAGTTTGCCCTAATTTTTATCCGACTGCGTTTTTGTGTTTCCGGTAAATTATGGGTCGTTCAGGCGTGCTCGGTGGAATTTTTGGGTGACCCTTGGCCTATTTATTGATGATGGCCGAACCTGTTCTTAGGGTGGGGAGAGTCCATTTATTTGTTTATGAGTTCGTGGTATGGTGGTACGCGTGTTAGTAATCCTGGTTACTCCGAATTCCAGGTGGGAGAAAGAATGCACTTTCATTGGGCTTTGTTTAGTATAAATGATTGTTTGGCATGTGTAGGGTAACATAAGCCCTACTAGGGGTTGACGTCAGTAACACCTAAAGATAGGGGTTACGGTCTGTTATATCTAAGGATAGGCGTGGTAGACCCATCAGCCAACATAGGCTTTACTCATTATTACTAAATGTGATTATCAGATAATATGCTTAATTGTAAGTTGTGTTGTATATGCCATATGTGGGTAGTAACATGCTTAGCGTGATATGTTTAAAGTACATTATGTATGGATATGTGTTATATGTTGCCATAGCATGCTAAAACGATTAAGTGTAATTCTTAGTATAATCTAATATGATTGTAGGGGCATTTTAGGAAATGTGTGTATAACATGTTGTGAGGCATTTGGTTATGAGTTGTGGGATGCATGAGCATGATACATTAGTGACCACTCCATTCTTAACGGGAATGTGAAGTGGAGATGATCCCTAACGGAAAAGTGAGATACCTCACTTAGCAGGTTAGAACCACTCTGTCCCTATCGGGAATGAGGAAAATGGACGTCCCTATCGGGAATGGGGGAGGAGGGTCCCTATCGGAAAAGGGGGATACCTTGTGGTCTAGGCTAGTGTCGCCCTGTCTCTATCGAAAAAGGGAGGTGGGAGTCCCTAACGGGAAAGGGGGATGGCAATCCTAACAAAAAAGGGGGTTCGCCAATGCAGCGACGGTAGTAAGAAAATTATGCACAAACTCATAGAGAGACATGGGGTAAGTGGAAGAGGGTAGCTAGATCCAATATGTAATATATGTGATTATCTGTGTGGATTGTCTTACTCTCATTCTACTTTTACATATCCCGCTTTATAATGGATGTGTTGTTCTTACCTCCATGTGTTTGCATGCTTGTGTGTATATATATATTTTTCTGCGTTAGACTTTGTTGAGGAAGATGCAGCCCTAGCCTCATTCGATGGAGCAGTTCCTCCTTATGCATCTTTCGATGCTACAGCCACCGAGGATCCCCATATGGGGCGATTTTGAGATTCACTACCATGATGTCGACAATATGGGTTGGGAGGTGGACCATGCGCATCAGGCGGTTATCTACACTGGCACTATCTCCCTTTATTTTCGTATTCCAGGCTTTTCTATAGCTAGCTTCGCAGGAGATTTCCGCATTTGCCAGAGGCTTCCATTTGCTCAGATGTGGTAGGCACCAGGGTTTCCACCCGGTTTTAGTTATGGAGGGTATCCTCCGATGCCTCTGCAGTCGATGCCAGTGCCTCCTGCCAGTCATCAGAGTGAGTCCAGCCACTGTGGAGACAAATACGTAGGGGTGGAACGACTGTTTGGCCATCCCGTCATATGACCGCTCATGATTACAGACGTTTATTTTCGAGGCGGGCAAGATCTCAGAGCGAGAGCTCTCAGTATCCCCCTCTTACTGAGGTGTTTGGTTATGTTAGCGAGGAGTCTTCTGTGATGTTTATGTTCTTTTGTCTTGTTTAGATGAGACGCGGGTTAGCCTCATAGGTTTTATATTTTGGATGATTGTATCAGTACTGTTTACACTATGCACACTTTCGCACTCTGATGGTATACTATATATACATATGCGTGTGTGACACTTAGTTTATTTCCCTGTGACGCGTCGTTGTCTTATTTATGTTTTAGTTTTTAATTCCTTCGTATTTTCACGTAAGCATATTCACGTTAATTATGCGAGTTAGGTTAATTATGTACAGTAAAGCATAGATACGACAGCGGGGTGTTACACAACCCTTTAAAAGGATCTTTGTACCTCGAGAGATTAGTCTTTGATTCTCGGCTTTGAGATACTCTCGATGCACAAATATGTTTATATTTAAGAGAGAAAGATTTAAAATTTAATAATATACAATTGATATCGCTTTTAATATTTTATATTAATATTTAATAAATTTAATTTAGATAATATGATTGAATTGCATTCCTTTTGCTACCATATTTATATAAGAAATAAAGAAAAGATAAAATATTGTAAAAAACGGAAAGATAAAATTCAACCGTAATTGACTGAATAATAAATTAATATTTTTTTGGTGAATGTCAAAAGGCATGACATCTTGGAATGTGTTCTTCATAATCATTTTCAACTTTTATTAAATTCAGGGTTTTTGTCAAATGGATTACAACAATTTTAACGTAAAACTAATCTCATCCCCTCTCTTTCAATTATTTTATTTTATCATTAAATCAATTCAGTTCTAATCTTAAATTTAACCTTATCAATTCTAATGCAGTTTGAATTGGATCAATAATTTAATTTTTTAATGTTAATAAATGATAAATTTAAAATATGAAAAATGATTCAAAGTATCGAATATCTCATCTCTTACGCCTTTAACATTTAAAATTTAATGAAATGTAATTATTACTTCTTATAATATTTAATTTATTGTAGTTGGTAATCAATTATAATATTGTTCATTAAACATAATGAATAAAATAAAATAAGAATTTTATAGTATATTGCATATTGTGTATTATAAATGCAGTTTTTAATAGTATTGTTTTTTTATCAGTTTTTAGTAGTATTGTTTAAGTCAACCTTATATTGAAGAAGTATTTAATATTTAAATTTTAATGATGTTTGATAAATGTGTTTATAATATTTCATATATTATATCTCATAGTTATAACAATTAATAGTTCTAATAATTATATATAATAAATTAATTTAATTAAAGTATTTTTATAGAATTGTATATTATACTTACGTAACATAATATTTATCAATTGTTGTTAATTGTTTTTTATATTTGATAAATATCTAAAATTGAAAACTTAATGATGTACAATAAATGTTTTTATAATATTTAAGATATTATATTTTGTAAATAAATATTTATTTGTTGTAATAATAACATATATTGAATGAATTGCAATACATATTTTTTATAGCATGACTTACTATAGTTGTTTTAATATTATATTTATTAGTATGACTAAGTCAGAGTTATATTTAATAAATATCATATTTAATACATTACATGAGTAAATTTTAAATTAGAGATATTTAAAGTTTAAAACAGGAAATATTTTAATATTTAATGTTCATATTTATTACACTTGATTTCAATAATATAATTGAATTGCTTTTACTTTGCTAACAAAAGTAGCTATTGATCAATCTATATATAAAAAACAAAGAAAAGATAAAATGGTGTACAAAAAAGCGACGATAAAATAATACTGTAGTAGATTAAATAAATAATAATATATTTTAAGTGACTATCAGCCAAAATGATATTTTGAAATGTGTTCTTCATAGTTATATGAAAGATTCAATAGAAATTAAAGTTAATTTTATTTTACTTTTTCTTAAATTAAGGGGGTTCCTGAGTTGAATTGAAGTAATTTAAAGTAAAAGTCATGTAACAAAATCCCTTCAATTATTTTATTTTTTCGATGACTCAATTCGGTTCTTAAATTTTATCTATCAAATCTAATACATTTTGTGTTGGATCAATTTTCAATTTTTATTATAAATTTCTTTTCTTCGATGAGAATACATAATAAATATATAATATAAAATATGATTCAATTATCTTACTATTATCTATTTGACATTTAAAATTTAATGAAATGCAGTTAATACTTTTTATAATATTTAACACACTTTAATTATTATTAAATTACAATATTGCTAATTATAGAAAAACAATAAACTATATCAGTTTTTTATAGTATTTTATATATCATATTTAATAGATGTAGTGAGTTAATTTTATATTTAAGAAATATTTGATATTTAATATTTAGTGAAGTGTAAGAAATATATTTATAATGATTAAGATATTATATTTTATAATTACAACGTTTAATAGTTGTAATAATTATACATTTTGAATGAATTGTAGTAAAGTATTTTTTAGCATGGTATACTATATTAGTTAATATGATATTTTATATCTTTGTTTAATCAATTTTCTATCTCTGTTCTGCAAAAAGTAGTGGGTAGCGGATAGCGGATGAGCTTGTAGTGGATAAATTAGCAGATTGAATTTAAAGGGTTTGCTAAAATTAACGGTTGAACTAACTGATAAATATAAAATGACATAAAAGAATGTTTTTATTTCATGTTTAAATTTCTTTAATCATAATGTTAAATATAATCAAACACTTGTAAATTATTATCAAAAATAAATTTATATCAACTAAACTTTTGTATCAACTAAACTAATTTTTAAGATATTAATAAATTATGAATTAAAATTTTTTATTTTAATAATATAATTTATTTTCTTATTTATTAATTTATTGTCATTAGAATGATTTATACTATTTTAAATATTGTTTTTTTTATTTGTTATGCATTATAAAAATATATGTATTATAGAAATATACGCAACATAAATGTATATCACACCCCATATTTTAGCTAAAAATTATTTTCTTCCTTAAGTTTTATTGATATGTATAAGTGTGGTAAATAGCAAGGTTGTCAAACACGAGAGTCTAGACGGACTCGTGGAGCATAGGTAGACCCGACTCGTAGTCTCGACTCGTAAACTCGTACGAGTTTACCTAATGTTTAAAATAATACTAATGAGAGAGTTTAGACAAACTCGTGGTGCATATGTAGACTCGACTCGTAAACTCGTACGAGTTTACCTAATGTTTAAAATAATACTAATGAGAGAGTTTAGACAAACTCGTGGTGCATATGTAGACTCGACTCGTAAACTCGTACGAGTTTACCTAATATTTAAAATAATATTAAACAAATCTATACATCACAAATATAGTAACAATTGATCTTCCTCTTTTTTGTATGCGTACAGAGCAAAACTTGCGGACTAAGTATTTGTTTTAAAAAAAAAGAACGAAACGCATGAAATAGTAGCGTTTTGGGGTTTTTTTTAAAATGTTAACACTGACTCGCTGACTCGGCTCAGACTCGCGAATCAGTCCAAGTCTACCACGAGTCCACCAAGTCCACCCGAGTTTGTGCAAAAACGAGTTACATGGTGAGTCAACTCGTTTCGTCTATGTAGAAACATAAACTCGTAGAATCGGACGAGTCGACTCGCGAGTATAAGAAATAGCACATGAGTATGCCTTGGCTTACATTTTTTTTAAAACATGATTTGTAGGGGGTAGAATAAATGAAACTAGTCTTACTCAATAAAACGGAAATGGATTATTAGCTGAGAAATAATTTGTGAGTAATTGTATTTTGGTGGTTTTAGTGTGATGAAGGGGGAGTATTAAGTAAACTGGGAGGTGTGGGAAGTAAGCTGAAATAAAAGAAGAAAAAGAAAATAGAAATATTGCCCCACTCTCCCTCTTCCCCTTTACCCATTGATACACACACACACACACACACACACACTACACACACCAGGTTTTAGTTCCACCAAATAGAGAGAGGAGATGAGAAAAGATGCCAAGGGCTCTCCCCCATCCTTGTATGCGCTAAAGAGGGAGAGGGGAAGAAGGTGAGGAAAAACTGAGAAACAAGAGGAAGGAGGGAGGAACAGGGGATTAGATGAAGAAAGCTTAGGCGATGCCAAGGGTTTTAGAAGTTTATCTCAATTGCATCGTTCTCGAAACAATCCCCATGTGGGTTGCAACTGTGTGCATTGAAGGGGGTTAGTGTAACATCCCACCTATCGTAGTGTCCTTATATGTATGATTTTTCTTTATAAATATGTTTTAAGCGTGTGATTTGCATATGTGTTTATTAAATTTTAAAAGTTTATCACTATTTTTAAGTTTTTAGTGCCGAGGGTTGAAAACAGTAAAATGGTGGTGAGAATAGCAATGTACAGGGGATATTTGAGAATTTCTAATTCATTAAGAGATAGGATAGTCACTTAGGCTCAAAACACCATCAAACCGTCCCTCCTTCTTCCTCCTTATGCGACCCCTCCCCTTCTCTCTAACATTCCACATGCAACTTCATGAAGTCTTCATCTCCATGGAATGGTTTTAGAGAGAGAAAGTTACATTTGAGTGACAAAGTGTAGAAACTCAAGAAAAATTTAATATGGGAGATTAGAGCAAGGATTTGGTAAACATTTGAAGTGGAGAAAGGGAGAAGAAGAGGAAAATCGAATTCAAGGGGAAGGAGAGGAATTTTCAAGCATTTTTCTTCATCTCTAGGCTAAAAACCATCATCTAAGGCGAGTCCTTATACATTTAGAGTAATGTAGACATGGGCAACCATAAGACCCATTTTAGGAGCTGATTTTCTTGAGCTAAAAATGGAGTAAATGTGATGTTCTTGGGCATTTTTAGAGTTATGCAGAAATTGTGTATTAATGTGTTTCATTGCCATGATTTTAGTTAATAAAATGTGTTGCATGTATGACTCCTAGTGTTAGCATTGTATACTCTATTTTGGGTTGCACTTGAGTGAGTTTACAAGCCCTTGAAATTAATTTGAAATCTAGTGGTATGATTATGGTGAGTCAAAATCTTGTATGTTCTATGTCTTAGGTGTTAAACATGTTAGAACGATGTTGTGAACTCTTTACCTTTTGAGTATGATTGCTTGCTATATATGAGGGTTTTGGGTTGTTTAAGATGAGACTCATTTCATGGACACATATATATACATCGTTAATTTATAAAATTTGTCATGCATCCAAGGGGGGAAGCATCTTGAAAACTTGAGTATTTGGTGTTTGATCTTGATTATGGATTGAGTTATCTTTGATGTTTTTCTTTCTAATCATAGTTCCTATATGAATATTATGTCTAGAATTATTGTTGATTGTTTATAAGTACTCAATTGGGCACTTGGAATGGCCTAAACTGGGATAGAAACACACAAAATATGTGAACTACACTGCACTGATGGCGCAGGGGGAAGCTGGGCGTCTGGCACCCTGACTCTGTTTATGTCAGGCGTAGGGAGAAGGGGCGCTTGGCGCCCTACTGCTGACTTCCCTAGCATGTTCAATGCCTCTCGGGGCTTCGGGGCGCCTACTAGGCAGCCTCTTTGAGTTGTTTTGGCTTAAGATAATATCAAATACATGAACATATATATGATTTGATTGAAATTCTTGACTTGGGAATGGATTTAATAATTGCCTAATCATGAATTTGATGATCAAGAGTGATAGCTTTTCCTTCCAGAAAGAAGGTGCAGTATGGTTAGGCAAGTTTGGGACGCCACTTGCAGGTTGTAGATGTCTAACCATCCATACCGTAATTGACGTCAGTCCTGGGTCTCATGACTTTATTATTCGACAGACCCATCGGCGTAGATTCCTGGTCCAATTTCGAAAGAACCCTAAGGGATGCCAATACTTGTTTAATAATGCATGAATGAGTACTATGAATGTATCAAAATGCTACATGATCTATGTGCTAGTGTCTCTACACATACTAATTATGGCAGTGATGTTATGTGAGGGGTCCGTAAAGGACTCACTAAGATTATTATCTCACCCGTTTCTTTTTGTTTCCAAATAAGCAGGTAATGAAGGATGCATGGATTATAACTTGATCATGTATTCAAGTGTTTATTTCCATTCCAGTGCATGCCTTTTTATGTTTAATACTTCAACTTCAATTTGTTTTGAATGTTTGGGTGTTACAGTTAGAGATTGCAACACACTTTTTGCGAGCTTCCACATCTGCCTCCTTCATTATTTTTTAGGATTAAATATGTTTTTACTGCCTATAAAATTTACATTTTTTGTTTTAGTCCCTATAAGAGCACTTACAAAGGTACATATACCTCCCACTAAGGTCCTCACGTCGATAGCGAGATTCAAACACATGTCCTTGTGAGATATGAGCTGAATCCTTATCAACTAGACCAACATTCGTTGGCATTGGCTCCTCCATTCTAATGTTTCTTTTGACGATTGACATCGGCAAGGTCTAAACAAATCAAGAAAAATATGAACATCGAATAACAGTTACAATGATTTTGTTTTTAATTAAAATAAAGAAAAAATATTAGTTTTTTTTAAGAGTGAGCATTGAAAACCAAATGGGGTCTTCGAAAAGTTTTTTATTCTCATAGAATATTTTTTTTATAGTATTGAATTGTTTTTCATAGAATTGTATTGAAAATCAATGATTTTTTTGTAGTGTTGATTTTTTCATATGAATCAAGTTTTTTCGTATGAATCAAGGTTTTTTTTTTTTCACGGAATAGATAAGTTGTCAAATTTTATCTCATTATAATCCATGTGTGATAGTGCCTTTTGTGTTTTTCGCATTTCTTTTGCTCAAGATATATTAATTAATTAAGGCTTAAATGTGATTTCAGTCCTACAAATTAGGTCAATTTCTGGTTTTATTCCCCAAAAAAAATTTCGTCAGCTTTTGGTCCCTTATATTTGGAAATATATCAAATTAGTCCCTCCCCATAACTCCGTCAGTCAGAAACTCCACGCGGCAAACGAAAGGCATGTCAGCACATGCCACGTGGACTGTGGCAACTGACTCATCGTTTTAGTACTATGATTTTAGTCCCCCAACATATAACAATGTTCGGATTTGGTCCCCCAAAAATTTTTTGTCTGTTTTTTTCCCCATGTTTGAAAATGTATCAACGCTAGTCCATATTGTTAATGGAGTTGATGAGTTGTCATGTCGGAGCTTCAGTCACCAACTTCCATGTAAGTCACTAATCATATGTTTCATGTCATTTGTGCGAGATACTCCATGTCACCCTCTCATCTCAGCCACCCTCTCCCTCAGGCTAAATAAAACCCTAATCCCCAGTTTATCAAAAAGAAACCTAATGCCCAATTTTAAAAAAGCAAGTAAAATCGTTGATTGCAACCTGCAAAATGCACTGTTTTACTATAGGCCACCTAAGGTTTTCTTTCCCTGTTTTTGGCTCTTTCACCTGCAAACTGTCTTCAAACATCATTTTATTGACTATCACTAATACTAACCCAACACACCAATTACGGGAAGGGGTGAGATTTTATTATTACTTAACTATTTTAAATCAAATAATTAAAAGAAAAATAAAAGATACCCTAACCCTAACCCCTATTTCCATCACCTTTCATCCTCATCCGTAACAACTATATTCCACACCATGAACAGATATTCACCGTAGACCCCAAGAATAACGATAAAAGAGAAGGAAAATGAGAGGGATTTTGGTTATCTTCATCACTGCTGTGAATGGAGGCTATCTGCAGTGTCATCCCATCTAGCACTGAGTCGTCTCAGCCAGTGAAATCTCACCTCTGTTATTTGTTTTTATTAACACCTTCCCATTCTCTG
Source organism: Calophaca sinica (assembly GCA_037113605.1). NCBI lineage: Eukaryota > Viridiplantae > Streptophyta > Magnoliopsida > Fabales > Fabaceae > Calophaca > Calophaca sinica. Next base: position 35,398,267 of record CM073733.1, on the reverse strand, counting down.
CTGCTGTTTCCTCTTGTTCCATGATTGGGTTACAGTAGAGACATAAAGGGGTGTGTTAGGTTGATAATCGTGGTGGTCACACTGGGATGTTTAAGGGTAGTTTGCATGTGATGAGCCTAAAAGGATGCGGGAAATAAAACCTTTGGATGTCTGTGATGAAATAGAGGCAGTTTTCAAGTTGCATATCAACATCATCACTAACTTGTTTATAAATTGGGGATTATGGTTTTTATGGTAAGTTGGGGATTAAGGTTTTATTTAACCCGAGGGAGAAGGTGGCTAGGAGAGAGTGACACGGAGTATCTCACACACATGACATGACACACATGATTAGTGACTTACATGGAAGATGATGACTTGGAGCTCCGACATGATAACTCATCAACTCCATTAACAGTAGGGACTAGCGTTGATACATTTTCAAACATGAGGGACTAAAAACTGACAAAATTTTTTAAGGAACCAAATCCGAACATTGTTATATTTTGGGGGACTAAAATCATAGTACTAAAACGGCGAGTCAGCTACCACATGACCATGTGCTAACATGACTTCCGTTTGCCACGTAGAGTTTCTGACTGACGGAATTACGGGGGGACTAATTTGATATATTTCCAAATAAGAGAGACCAAAAGCTAACGAACCATTAATTAATTACTTCTTTAATTAAGAAAATGATTCATGGTTAGTAAATAAAATGAATTGCCTTTCCTGCATATATATTTTAAATAAATCGAATTCCACACACACACAACGTTAAGGCTAAAATACACTTTTAGTCCCTTAACTTTATTTTAGTTTTCATTTTGATCCCCTGATTAATTAAACTTTCATTTTGGTCCCTTAAGTTACGAAAATTACGCCAAGTTCATCGCTTCTGTCTGTAATCCCTTTGTTGTGTATGTATAGATCATTGATACTCTGTTTTTTTTTTGCTCCATTACCTTTTATCATGTTACTTCATTAATAAGAACAATGATAGGAGCATGATTTTGACTTTATTGTTTAAAGGGATTACAGACGAAAGTGACGAATATGGCGTAATTTTCGCAACTTAAGGGACAAACGTGGCGTAACTTCATAACTTAAAGGACGTAAATAAAAAGTAAAATAGTTAGGGGACGAAAATGCGTAATTTTTGTAACTTAAGAGACTAAAATGAAAGTTTAATTAATTGAGAGACCAAAATAAAAACTAAAATGAAATTAAGGGACCAAAAGTATATTTTAGCCAAAAATTAACGGTTGACCGAATATCATGCGGTTTCAGCGCAATAAATCAAGAGCAAAAGGCAAGGAGAAACAAATTTCTGTGGTATTGAAAACTTTTAAACGAAGGAAAATGCCAGGTATGTAATGTACAAAAAGGAAGGAGAATTTGACCACAACCTATATTTTGGTCACAGCAGGTGTCACGTTCTGACAGGGCCACGAACCAAATAGCGGTTACAGTTTAAGGTTGTTAGTTAGTTAATACTAAATTAACACGTTTCATAAATACATTTTACTATTAGTGTTAGAGAATATGCCAAGTGTCGGTGTGGGGGGTGTAGTAGCAAAAATAGTAACGTAGGAGAAAAGATAGAAAGATATGATATGCAGAGGAAAGGGTGAAAGGGTTTGTGCTTAGAAGCGGGGGGGAAATTAACGGTGGGAGTGGGAGTGAAAGTGGAGTTTTATTTCGATATTACTCCGGCGACGGTTTGATTCTCTCGCGCTCCCGTTGCTTCTTGTTTCCCTGAATGCCTTTACAAGCGTGTTCAGGGTATGTGTATATATATTCTCTCTCTCTTTCTCTATCTTGTGTTTCACTATGTTTTATAATTGTGATCGCGACGTCAAGGTGTTCGATAAAATGTAAAACAGAACAGGTTTCGTTAAGGGTGTTTGGAAACGCCTGAAAATTAAAGATATAACTTGGATCAACCTCTTTATATTAATTCCTGTTATTAAGTGCTCAAATTAAATAGTGATATGTGAATACTTTTTCTAGAATTCATTAAAATTGTCTTGTTGAATTTTTTTAAAAAGGACGTGATGAGAAACTTGATCTATGTTTTTTTTTTTTTTTTTTTTTTTTTTGCCGGAAAGGAAATGGTGACTTTTAGTTTATTTCTCGGCATTTGAAAATTGGTGCGTTGCGCCACGTTTGTTAGGGATTTTCTTTTCGCAAATTGTTATAATGAATGCCTTCTAAACCTCGGGATGATTATGAGATGTGATTGTTGAATCAGTTTGTGTTTCATGACTTGACACGAAATTTCTTGACCATTGTTCATTTCAAAATTTTGTTTTAATTATGTCTTTAAAATTGTCGGCCTCGAACTTGATTGCTTCTGATAGAATGATATCCGCGGATTTCATCAGAAAACACACACTGAAGATTAAAGAATGATTTAATTGCAGTTGTGTGTCAATATTACAATGATATATGGTTTTGAACATTGTGGCGATTCATGTGTTGAGGAGGGGGATACATTGTTTTCCTCTATTCTAAGGATATATATGTGAGGAGATATATATACAATTGCTCATTTTTTGTTTACATTTTCTGGTTGGGAAATTTGCAGGTTATAAGGGATTTAAGAAAAATATGCAGAGTTTGCCTGCTCTTCTGTTAATTTGGTATCCAAAGTTTAAGCGATGAGTCCAGCTGGCATTTGAATTTTACCCCTAAAGCCAATATACACAGTAAGAAATTTGGTTTCATTTTTGTTTGCTTTATTAGTAATGCTCCATTTGTATAGTAAGAAGGGATAAATAGTAAGAAGGGATAAAGATTATTGTTTTGAACCCGCAGATGTCATCGCCTTCAGAAAACTAACAATTGAGGGGATTTGGTGTGAAGAATTGTCCCTTTGGAATGCACTGCTGCTATTCTCACCTGGATGAGATTGTTCAAAATGGCTGTGGCCATTGACCAACAACACCATGGATTTAAGCCATTTAGCCGATCCCAGAGATGCAAACTCCAATCCTTTGGTCACCTTGATTACAACATTCTGGAACTCAACCAAACTAGTACTACTTTTTCCCACTCCTTTGAACTAGCATTTCAAGCCGATAATATTCACCGCAGTTTCTCCACTCCATGCCTACCCTTAACCGGGGAAGATCTCAATCCTCATCCGAGGATTGAGATCGTTCGTGGAAGTGGAGCTCCAGTACACGCTCTTGTTGTTGAGGTTGCCATAGCTATGGCCTCAGGTGTTCAACCTATTCCACTCCCTAGTGGACTAGGTGGTGCGTATGTTTTCCTTAACCAAAATGGTAACAACATTGCTGTAGCAAAGCCAGTAGATGAAGAACCCTTAGCCTTGAATAACCCAAAAGGCTTTGGTGGTACTCAAATGCTAGGCCAACCTGGCTTAAAGCGCTCGATTCGTATAGGCGAAACCGGAATAAGAGAACTAGCTGCTTATCTACTTGATCATGGAGGCTTTGCTGGTGTGCCTCCAACTGCTTTAGTTAAATTCTGTCATGCTGCATTCTCTGATGCTGCAAAAGCCACAGTTAAACTTGCCTCTCTCCAACGCTTTGTTGGTCATGGTTTTGATGCAGGAGAATTAGGCCCTTCTTTCTTCTCAGTTGATTCAGTCCACAAAATTGGGATTCTAGACATTAGACTTTTGAATCTTGACAGACATGCAGGGAATATGCTTGTAATGAAACATGACAACAACAATAGTAATTATGCTAGTGAGGTTGCTGTCGCAGATCTTGTTCCTATTGACCATGGTTTTTGTCTCCCTGATTGGCTGGATGATCCATATTTTGAGTGGCTGCATTGGCCACAGGCCTCAGTTCCTTTCTCTGACTCAGAATTCGAGTATATTTCAAAACTTGACCCCTTTAAAGATGCTGATATTTTAAGAACTGAGGTTCCTTCATTGAGGGAGTCATCGATTCGCGTTCTTATTGTTTGCACCATTTTTTTAAAGCAAGCTGCTGCTGCTGGCCTTTGTCTTGCTGATATAGGCCAGATGATGACAAGGGAATTTTGCGGTGGTGAGGAATCACCAAGTGAACTCGAAAATATTTGTTTGCAAGTCAAGGCTAGCATCCCTCATGTTTCCAACAACAATGAGAATAATAGCAAAGAAGAAAGTACTGAAGGAGAGTCTAATTGTGGAATTGGTGGCATTTGTTTTGGAGACTTGAACCAAGGTGAATGGGAATTGTTTTTGGAGATTTTTGATAAGTTTGTGCTTGGAGTTTTTGAGGATAAGAAGTGCAAGAATTAGAAGCAAGAAGTTGGAACAAACAACATCAAGGAAGTTGATGATGAATGTTAGGAAGATAGGTAACCAAAGCCAGAGATGAATCACTCGCTTGTAATTGTACATTAATGTCAAAAAAGATCGTTAGTTTAGGTTGTAGATATGAATATGAAGTCCCATGTGACAAGGATGGAATAGCGATTGGTGAGCTGCTAATGCCATCCATTCCATTCCGCAACTTTGTTTTTTGTTGCATTTACCTTTCTCTGTTAATAGAGTTGTACAATATCTAAATGGGTTTTAACCCGTGATTATTATGTAAATTTATATTTCGGTGATTCACATTGTAATGGAATCAGTCGATTACGTTAATTCTTCCCAATGTACTAGTTGATTGCTTATATACACTGTTGAACATCCCTTTCATAATTCTACGCATTAATTTGATTATTGAGTGAGTCCACAACTTTGACATAACCGATACCTTAAAATTAGGTTAATTATATTTTTAGGGCTTAAATATGTTTTTCGTCCCTGCAATTATAGAGACTTTTGTTTTTCGTCCCTGTAAATTATTTTTTTTATTTTTCGTCCCTACAATATAAGAATTTTTGCTTTTGATCCTTGTTGTTTTGTTTTAGTCCTTGTAATATTTTTTCATATTTGGTTTTAGTCTCTGAAATTAGAGACCAATATGATTTTAGTCCCTGAAATATGAAAAATATAAGAACTAATTCCAAAATAATATATATATATTACCAGGACGAAAAGCAAAAATAAAATTTTGTAGGGACCAAAAACAAAGTTAAGAAAATTGCAAGGATAAAAAACAAAAAAATATTTTTACAGGGACGAAAAACAAAAACCTCTATATTTATAGAGACAAAAATCATATTTAAGCCTATTTTTAGTTCTCTAACATTTAACCTAATTTTGTGCAAGTACTTCAATTGAGATTTTATGGCGTGTTCATAGAAGGTGCAAGTCAATGATTGTACGCTTATTTTGTAGGGACCAGAAACAAAATTAAGAAAATTGTAAGGATGAAAAACAAAAAAATATTTTTACAGGGACGAAAAACAAAAACCTCTATATTTGCAGAGACAAAAATCATATTTAAGCCTATTTTTAGTTCTCAAACATTTAACCTAATTTTGTGCAAGTACTTCAATTGAGATTTTATGGCGTATCAATAGAAGGTGCAAGTCAATGATTGTATGCTTATTTTTGAGGTGAGTGTTCAGGCTACAGAAGGGGAGGCAAATTGGGCCCATTGTAATATAGTAAACAACCAAAACAACAGTGATACTTCTCTCTTATGAGTTGGACTTCCTGGTGATTGCCACTTCAATTATAGAGCCGTTTTTCGATCTTAGAGGGAGTGTGCCACGTCCATCTATGGGATTGTTCAGCTGCATGATGGTAGTTATTTGTCAAAAAGAAACTTGATATAAATGTCGATGGATTAAACGGCTTTGTGGGTCAATTGACATTGACGCAAGTCAATTTAGCTAAAAAGAAAAAGTTTTGGGCATCTATAATGTACTTTAAAATGTACTTTATTAAAAAATTGATATATTTAAATAAATATAAATGTAATAATTTTTTTATTGTTATTATTATATCAGCTTTTTTATAATGTATTAAAATCATATACCAACTTACTGTTTTAAAGATTTAAACATGTTTAAAGATTTAAACTGTTTTAAAAATAAACTTCTACTAGCACATTTTTAAAGGGCCTCAATGCAAAATAGACTTTTAAATAAGCTTTCATGTCAAGTTAGCATTTAAAAAAAATCATGTCAGACATTATAGAAAGGGTTTTATATTTTTTATTTTGAAATTAAAAAAAGGGCTTTATAAGATATACAATTATAAGACTTGGTTCACCCTATCCTATTTCTACCTTTATGTCCCATGATCCTAAGTAGTAGTAGTAGTTTTTTTAAGATACAAAGTTTATCTTCGTTGGTTTGTTAGCTAGTTATTCTATTTGGAGACATGTCATGTAACCTATTTAAAGGCCTTGGTATGTGAAGAAAGATCAGTTCCTATGTGGCCCTAAAACCAAGGGCTCTTATGTTTGGAATTCAATAACTAAGGCTAAGACTATTCTTAGAGAAGATTTTAGCTTGAGATGTCTAGAGATTTCACAAATCCTTTTTGCAAACTTTTTAAAACTATAAAGCAAGTTCAAATCCCCAAATAGTTAGACAAAATAAAGAGCAAGGAAAAGAGAATCACACAAGGAGATGTTTATACTAGTTCACTAACAATCTGATATTTACATTTAGTCCCTTTGTCCCTGAATGATTTTTCCACTAATCAAATTGATTACAACTTTGTGAGTATCTTATAGTCCTTAAGATGACAGAACCCTGTGTGCCCTTAAGGATTTAGCCTTCACTTGGCTTTCAACAAGTACAATGAAAAGAATGGGGTAGACCACAATTTTCAACACAAAATAGTATCTTTTCCAAATATAATAACTCTAAGCTAGAGAGGATATGAAAAGTAAGTTCAGGTGCTTTGTAATAACTCTCACACAGAGGATAATAAATGAAAGCAATTAAAGAATAAAGGATGAAGGATTGAAATGAATTTTGGTAGAGTTTTAGCCGTATTCAATATGGTTTTTCTATTTTTCACAGCTCTCATCCTTTCTTCTATTTATAGCAAATGATTGAGAAAGATCCGTTAGGGTAGAAAATAATGCCATTATAGAATAGCCTTATCAAATCACAGCTTTGCATTAAATGCATGGTACTATTTGTTTGTTTTTTTTCCTTGGGTAGTGGAATCATTTCTAGCAGAGAGGACAACTACTTTTCAGAAAACTTGTACTATTGTACGATCTTTGTTCCACGTTCTTTTATTAATTCTTTCCTCATCAGCATAGGACAAAATTGGTGTTATTCAAATTGCATTTTGTCTCAAACTAGGTAGCTTAACTGACTTAATTCAAAAATGCTTTTAGAGTAGAGACTTCATTCCTCTTTTGGTGTGAAATTTCAACCAGCCATAGAAATCTTCTTTTGTAAACTTTCAGAGAGTACTCCAATAACCACAAGCAGACACATGCTTGATGCTTTGAATAAGTCATAAGACGTAGCTTCTTTTCAGAGAGTACTCTAACAAACACTAGTAATTTGGTCAAACATAACCATTGATATGTTTTGAGTACGTGTTGTTTCTACCTTTGATTCAAAATAACTTTCTTTCACTAATACTTTTGATATGTTCAAGCTCTAAGAGTATTTGCACATTTAACGAACTTGTTAACTACTCTTAAGAAACTTATTCATTCAAATTGTTTTGTCATCATCAAAATTCTATGAGGGTTAGACACCTAATTGTTTTGGTTCCAACAATCTCCCCATTTTTTATGATAACAAACTCAATTGATTTGATGAAAAATTTTCTTATACCTTTCAAAAATAAACCCCCCAACAGCAAACGTTTAGGAGTTTAAAAACTTTGTAAGCACATAAGGTAGATATCAAAGCTTTAAACAAACAGAAGTTAGTTTCCATCATCAGATATCAGAACATAAAGCTAGTCAAAACATAATCAGAATGATAGCTTGTTTGCACATATCATGTCATCAATCATCAAATATCATACTTCTACTCCCCCATCTGTAATCAAACAAAAAGGTAAAGAGTAAAATAAAGTAAATAAATTGGATGATAGATAGTAGACAACCATGTAAGATATCAAACAAGATCAAACAGCATGGGAAAAGCATCATACCTTCATTCATAAAAATTATTATAAGTTAAGATGAGACAATCTAAAAAAAAAAACCATCGACAATATGTTATTTTAAACACCATAGTCTCGAAGGTTTTTTAAATACAAGGAGGCTTTTTAGAAGAAATAATATCAAAAAGATGGTTTCGAACAAATTCAACTTTTTCATGAAAATCCTCATTCTCCCAAGTCAGTCTATGCATATCTATGCTTTGTGCTTCAACAACAGCCCAAAGACGAGAAACCTCGTCTTCTTCCTTAACAACCAAAGACTTCTTGCCTTTGTCAAACTTTGCAATTGATAGAGGTTCCTTCATAGCATCAGAGTGCTCCTTGAACATTTGATTCACTTCATCAGATATTTTTTTGTTTCTTTTTCTATACTCTTCTTCTCTTTGCTCCCTTTTTCTTTCTTCCTCTTTCAGAGATATTCTTTTGATAGCTTCTTCCTTCTTCTTTAGACATTCGTCAATTTCTTTCTGAAGATCAAATTTTTCTCTTTTCTTGTCACTTGGCCCAACCAATTCTTTTCCAACATATTTCTTCCTATTCATCTTCCTCTCTTCCGGTGTGAGTGCAACATATATCCTTCTCTATTCTAAGCCCATGCTTATAACGAAGGAACAACGGAGGATTGAGCCATGGGGAAGAAAGAAGAAAAACTTGCAAGAGAATTTTCAAAACAGAGAGTTTTGTAAGCCACTCATGTGGTGTAATGGTAGTTCTGCTACCCTGTAATCTCTTGGTGTTGGGTTTGAATCCATTGAAGGCCAGTTTTATTAAATTTATTGGTGCACTGCATATGATTAGTGGTTCTTAAGGTGCCAACTTAGTTAGCATGTCAGGTTCCATAGTGATGCTTTTGCATGCCAATTTTGCTTAAAAAACTGAGAGTTTCGTAGAAAAGATTTAAGACTGAATAGACTTTGAAGAGAAATGGGTTAAGAATTGCAAATTTATAGGAAAATACTCGGTGAAAATCCATTTGTAAAGACATCGCTTTTGAAATACGTTTTTAGAAATAAATCTTAGCACAAAAATTGAAAGATCACGCGTCATTTTACAATAAAAAGAGTATTAGGAGATAAAGACCTGACATTTCTAGAAAGATGTAACAAATAGTTTAGAATCTGAATATATGTGATAAGTGATAATGTTAGTATAAGAGCGCATATGTGATAAGATAGCTAGATAAGGTAGGAGTAGTTTGTTATCCAAAGTAGTTTGAATTTCTGATAAGGATTCTTGTATGCACCTAAGTAGGAGATGATGTATTTGTCAATGAACAAAACCCATACTTTAACATGGTATCAGAGCAGTTTCATCCTCCATGATTGTTAAGTCACTCTTCTGCTGCCGAGTTCCACAAAATACGAAACTTTACAAAATTTGGAACTATATTCTTCTAATAAATTTAGATCTTATCATTCTCTTCCATGGTCTTTTTATTCCTTGTTTTTCATTCCCCCGTTACAAATATGATTCATTTTAGGCCTTCAACAATCATTGAGTACTCACCACAAATAATAATTGATCATTGATCAATTGTCCATATTTGAGCATTGATTTACACCTCAGATGTCCATACCTGAGCATTGGTCTACGCCTCAGTTGTCCATACCTGAGCATTGGTCAACATTCACCTCATATGTCCATACATGATCATTAGTGTATGCCTCAAATGTCCATACCTGAGCATGAAGGGGTGTGTTAAGATCCTTGTTATTTCGTCCACACAAGTCTACAATTTAGATGTCTATACTTGAGCAGGAAGAGATGTGTTGGAATCCCTATTGTTTCACCTGCATTGGTCTACGGTTCAGATGTCCATACCTAAGGATGAAGGAGTGTGTCAATATCCTTGTTATTCCACCCACATTGGTCTACGCTTCTTAGATGTTCGTATCTGAGCATTGTTTGCAGCACAGATGTCCATAACTGAGCGTTGTTTGGATTGGTTTATCTTTTTCAAGGGTATATTTGTTAAGCTTTAGCTTGAGGGGGGTATTAGAATATTTGAAAATAACTTATCTTATTTAAAGAAGGTACGGTTTCCACTGATTATGTTCCCACCAAGAAGCACAACATGCAAACATATTCACGAAGGGTTTGGGCGCGAAGTCGTTTCAGGAAGTAACAATCAAATTGGGTGCTCACAATCCTCACACCCCAACTTGAGGGGGAGTATTAGGAGATAAAGATGTAACACTTCTAGAAAGATGCAATATATAGTTTAGAATTTGAATATATGTGATCAATGATAACGTTAATATAGGGGCGCATATGTGATAAGATAGATAAGGTAGGAGTAGTTTGTTATCTGATGTAGTTTGAATTTCTGATAAGGCTGCTTGTATGCAACTATAAGTAGAAGTTGATGTATTTTCCAATGAATAAATCCCATATTTTAACAAAGATTTTATGAAAAAAAAAGTTGAAAACTTGCCTCTTAATGACTTAGTAGTCATATTAAGTTTGACGGGTTTTTAGAAGTTGTATCATTAACAATAAATTATGCACAAACCATCATACTTATAAACAAATATAGGTTCCAAATAAATAAAAATGCCACTAAATTATCGAACACATTTAATAAAAAGAAACTTCAATCATAACACATATAGAAAATGCAGACACACATAAATAATATCATGCAACAGATGCAATCTTATAGGAATTGAGCAATAAGTCCTTCACAAAATGGAAATTCAAATTATTTCAGATAAACTTGAATCTATTTTTAGCAAGAGACTTAGTAAAGATATCAGTCTATTAATGGTTTATATCCACAAATTTTATTTCAAAGATACATTTTTGAACATAGTCCCGTATGAAATGATGTTTAATTTCTATATGCTTTGCTCTAGAATGCAAAATAGGATTTTTAGTAAAACATATAGCAGATGCATTATCATAAAATATAGGAATATTAATCTCATATAGATTGTAATCTTCAAGTTGGTTCTTTATCCATAAATGTTGTGGACAACAACTTGAAATTGAGACATATTCTGTTTTCGCAGTTGATAGAGCAATAATGCTTTCTTTCTTGCTTGACCATCAGACCAAGTTGTTTCCAATAAATTGACATCCTACATTGGTACTTTTTTTTAATGAAGTCTCCAACATAATCAGCATCACAAAATCCTATTAACTTATAATCTTGAGATTTCTTATGAAGCAAACCAAGATTAGTAGTATCTTGCAAATACCTAAAGATTCTCTTAATAACTGTTAAGCGAGATTCTCTAGGATCAGACTAAAACCTGGCACATAAGCAGACATTGAACATGATATCTGGTCTAGAGGCAGTAAGATATATCAATGATCCAATCATATCTCTATATACCTTTCGGTCTAACTTTTAGATACCATCATATCCTTACTTAGTACCCAAGTGGGATGCATGAGTGTGCTCATAGGTTTGCAGTCTTCCATCTTGAACTTCTTCATTAATTCCTTTTTATATTCGCTTTGATGCACGTAGATGTCATCATCACATTCCTTAATTTGCAGTTCAAGGAAAAATTTCAGTTCTCCCATCATGTTCATCTCAAACTCTCTCTATATCACCTCAGATTTTTTTTACAAAGAGTTTTTGTAGGAGCTCCAAAAATAACATCATCTACATATACACTACAACAAATTTGTAGAAAAATGGCGCCCCCTTAACTAGCGTTATCCACTGAAAGTGCTAGCTAAAAAAATTCGGAACTCATCGCTATCGCTTTTTTGGAAAAACGATAGCTTTAGTCAACTAAATAGCTAACGCTTTTCTGAAAAAACGCTGGTGAATGTTCAATGGCATCTTCGCTAGCGCTTTTTCAGAAAAGCGCTGTCTATGTTTCTTCATCACTAGCACTTTCCTAGGAAAGCGCTGTCTTGGTTTCAACATCACTAGCGCTTTTCCAAAAAAGCGCTACCTATTTTCTGAATTAAATTAAATCCTGTATATCCTCCCGTTACAATTCATTCTCTTACGTGTGATACATCTTCCCTCTCTTTCGTCTAAAGAACAGAACAGTGCCTCTGTCATCTCTGTCTCGTCTCCATCTCTTTCTATCCTTCGTCGCTGTGTCGCGCCTCCGTCTCAGTCCCTCAGTGCCACTGCTCTCTCCCTCTCGACCCGTCATGCAAGTTCATCTGCCTTTAAGGTTCTCCACAGCGCCGTTCCTCCTTCTTCATCGTCGTGGTGGCGCTTTAAGGTTCTCCGCCGCGCCGTTTCTTCTTCTTCGTCGTCACCACTGTGCGGTCGCACCCCATCTCTTCTTCCTTGTTAAGCTGCAGCTCAGGTAAATCTCCTTCCCACTTTGCTCTTGTCGCGCCCTAACTTTATTGCTTCCCTTGCTCTTTTGCTTTGCTACTGGTGTTTTCAGTTTTTACTGCTAGGTTTTGTTTTGTTGCTCAATCCTAGTTTTGGTTTATGCATTGACTTCATTGTGCATTTTCATTGTGAATGACCGTATGACATTTTTACTGATGATAAAAACCAAGTGTGTCTCAACTCAAGCATGCTCTGTTTCTCCACACATCCTAAGCCTACAAAATTTGTTTTTTTTTTCATTGCCATTAATTATTAAAACTTGTTTTAGATGATACTAGTTTTTGTTCTGTGGCCTGTAGCAATCTTGCTAAAACCTGAAACTTATTCAAATGTTGCGAGATCCTTACTGCTGCTATGCACTATTTCTTCTGATTTGTCTATGTTTTGAGCTTGTTGTGATACATAGGTGCATGAATCTGATTAGATAACAATTATTGGAAAGTGGGTAATTATTGAAAATACAAATAGGTCATGGCAAAATTTTGATAAAATATGTAAAAATTACAGATACATGGCTAATTCTGGACAGGATGGTGATGCTCATGAGAGTGATGCTTCACCGGCCCAAACTGTGAACCATCGTCCCCGTGGACCGACATACAAAAAGAATATCATCCGAGCTAGGAGTCAAGAAGAGATACAAGCGGTAAGATAGTTACTAATTAATATAATTAGTTTGTTTTTATCTATTTATTATCTAATGTTGTAAACTTAATTTTTTTTTTTAGGTTTCATGGAATGCTAGAGGTCAACCCATAGGCAAAAGTGGCAGAGATTTGAAAAGTTTCATTGGAACTCAAGTGCCAATGACGATTCCATGTACGTTTCATTGTTGGTTAGAGAAAAATAACATAGCTTTGGATAGATGCAAAGAGGAGCTTTGGGTAGAGATAAAAGTATATAAATTAACATTGATCATTTGTATTAATTCTTCTCAGTTGTGTAAAAATACTTACCCTGCCATTTTGTTTGCAGAAAACATTTGATGTTGACGGCACCCGTAAGGACATCATAATGAAGATTGCCGGAAAATATCATCGGACATTCCGAGCATGGTTGTCTAAGCGGGTGAGAGATGAAAAAGGGAATATTAGACCTAATCCTCCATCATTGTATAAATCAGTCATAGGAGTGGATGCCTGGACTGATTTTGTAGCAAAACACACCAAAGATCCTGAATTTCTAGTATACTTATACATGTCCCTAATTGTATACCTGTATATGTATGTCAATACTTGTATATTTAATTGTTGTCGTTCCTAATCACATTTATATGTTTGTCTATATAGAGAACAAGTAACGCAAATTAGCAGAGAGCATCAAATCCTCCTTACCCATACAGAGGAGGGGTTAAGGGATATTCGGACATTGAGCAAGATTTGGTATGCAGAGTAACCTTAAATTATGTACAAATGGTAAATTTGAGCATGTCTGTAGAGTAATGTAATTAACATTGATAAATTTCACTTTTTTTTTAATATGTATAGATGAAGCAAGAAGGAGAAGAGGATTAAGCAACCTCAAAATCAATCGACCGCCATGTCTTATGGATAGAAGCCCGCCGAAACAAGGATGGTGTGATTGAAGACCCCCCCAACTGCGGAAGTGTATGAAAAAAATTTAAGTATGATAGATTAAATAACATTTTCATTTGCAATTTTCTTATGAAAGTGATAATACTTAACAATCTTTGTGAATAATATTTGTGTCTCAGGATGCCCTAACACAGGAGGGTATGTCACAGGGGGTGACACAGACATCCTTTCCCAAGTCATTCCCATTAAAGAGTATCCAGGATGTGTAAGGGGTATGGGATTTGGGGTCCCACAGAAAGCTATCTTTGGTCCACCGAAGCGTGCAAGAAAAGATGAAAATGAAGACTTGAGGCGGATGGTAGCCAAACTCTATCAGGCGGTCCAGGAATTGAAAAAGGGGAAACATCAGGACGCGGGACCGGTAGGGGAGCATCAGAACAAGGGACCGATAGGGGAGCATCAGGATGATAGCGCCAAAGATAGTTGCACTCTAAAGTCATACAAGGTAATAAATCAAATTACTTCAAAGGCAGAATTTAGTAGATTAATTAGTATTTGTGACTTGTTAATTAGTATTACATGGAAACTTGTATATCTTGAAATTGAAACTTGTATCATGCATGCTGAACTTTTGATTATATAATTTGGTGTTAGGGTAGATCATGACTTGTATAGTGACTTATGTTGGCTGGTATATGGTAATTTTTTGTTGTTACAGGTATTAGAAAAATTTTAGAATGTCCATATTTTAGGGGAGACTCTGCCAAAATTTTCTTAGAAATTCAAATTGAAGTATTCAAATATTCTAATTTAATATTATTGCGGATCTTGATTACTTAAGGAACCAGTGGAGGTGATGGAACTGGTGGAGGGGCACGTGCCTAGTCTGACCATAGATGGACGCACTCTTAAGTCACCCAAGGTAATAAATTATTAGAAATTGTCGTTACTTGTATGTATTGCATCAATGGTTTATCATATTAATATTTTGTTTATCATTGGTTTAGGACTTTAAAGAGTGTACGCTATATTTGTCAAGCCTATCTCGAGCGGTTGGTAAGGGGATTTGCTTCACTGATTTAAGTGCCAAATTGCACAATGGTCCATTACCTATCCATCATTACAATGTTAGAGTTGACTTTACAATTGAAGGAGATGCACCATTGCCTCTACCACTTGAGGGGGCAGATATAATGACAATGGGACATGCAATAGGTACTTATGTGGCATGGCTGATAAAACTCGTTGTAAGTGATGTGTTTTTTTTAATAAATATGATTCGTTATCATAATCATAATCATAATATATTTATAAAATTATGCCGTCACTAACTCATGCAAAATATATAGAAACCCATAAAATCCAAGGCCAATGACAAGGAAAAGGAGAAGGAGAAGGGAAAGGGCAAGGAGCAAACATTTGGGTCTTGTACATCCCCAATAATGCCTGTGGACAAATCTCAGCATTTCCCTCTTGAAGCAAGATTCTTTAATTATCTGAAAGTTCATGCTGAAGCAAAGATGACAATAACCGAAGATCAAATTATTGTTACAATGGGAAAAAATATTTTCGATTATGAATCTCCATTATTTAACAGTGCTAAGGATGAACTGGCAGAAGTTTTTATTGATGGAGCGTAGATAAGTCAAACTGTAGTTAGTGTATATATCAGGCATAACATCCAACTTTAAAGTATACTTTTTTTATTATTTCACCTAATATTGAAGTTATTGTTAATCCATTAATTAATTTACGTTTTAATTATATTCAAGGTACTTGTATTATGAGATACTAGTCCTAGAACAACGGACCGAGAGGTTTGTGTTCTTATGCCCAGGGAAAACAAATTTTGCTTATAAATCTGGGGATATGGTGGACTATATATCTGAACGCTTGACATTAGTGACGAAGCCAGGTGTTGACACTTTGTTTTTGTCACTAATTAACCTAGGGTGAGTCATTTATTCAATTTACTCATATATATATATATATGCCTTAATTAACGATACTAAATTTTGTGAAATGTGGTTACCTGCTAATTAGGATTTACTTATTCAACCTTTTTTTAGGACCCATTGGGTATTGTTAGCGATCAATTCCCGGAAAGACACGGTGTACTATTTGTGTTCTTTGCATACTCCTTTGAGCAACCGCAAAGAAATGACGGATACGTTCAATCAGTAAGTATATATATGCATGTAATGGAACGAGTTCTGAATGTGAAATTGAGGTTAAAAATTTATGCACTAATTAATATATCTAATTGTATGTTGTTATGACTCAGGGCTTTGGCAATGCATCAAGGACATAGGACACTAAACAAGTCCAAATTTTCTAAATCATCCAAGACAATGACTAAGTGGATATCTATAGAGGTATTATCAAAATTGTTATGCAATTCTTTGGTTTAAAAAATTAAAATTATTTATTTCTAATATTTTTGGTTTTTTAGTGCCCCCGCCAACCAAACTCCAATGATTGTGGCTATTACGTTATGAAATTTATGAAAGATATTGTTGTTCATAACCAAATGCAAATCCCAAAGAAGGTATGTAAAATTTCTATTCTAATTTATATAAAATACTTACTCTTTCATTTCACCATTTGCGTACTTAAACTTTAATGTGATTTATTTATCATTTTGCAGTATTTTCCTGATTGTAAATACGATTCGTATTTTGATGTTCAAATTGCTTAATTCAAGGAAGAGTGGTGCAACTATGTGGCTGAGAAGTTTGTTTTAAATACATGATCATTCTGTATATATTATTATAGTATTAGTTAGATGTATGTTGTTAGCCCATATGAGGCATTAATTTTGGTTGGCATTGTTTGTTTTTTTGTTGGTTATTGTTGTATTGTTAAAAAAAAAAGGAAAAACAAAAGAGATAATCGCTAGCGCTTCCTTGAAAAAGCACTAGCTATTGTTGATAATAGCTAGCGCTTTTTCAAGAAAGCGCTAGTTATTATCAACAATCGCTAGCGCTTTTTCAAGGAAGCGCTATTGATTCCAGTTTTCACTAGCGATTTTAAAACGCTGTCTTTAAGAACCCATATCATTAGCGGCTGCATAAGTAGCGCTTTTAAGCGCTAGCGAAGGTAAAAAATAAGCGTTATCTATTTTGTTTTGTGTTGTAGTGATATTTGAACGATGACGAAGTGTTCGTTAGATGATTTTCTAAATAAGTTAAGTATCTACCTTTCGTCTTGAAAAATTATTTTCCATAAAAAAGGAACTAATTCCATCATACTATGCTCTAGGGGATTGTTTAAGATTATACAGTGTCTTTTTTAGTTTAAAAATATGTCTAGTGAACAAGCAAGTACATGCTATTGATTTTCAGTGTCCTTGGAACCCACATGATTGGGTGGTGGAGCAAGCTATCCAAATTGATCAGGTAAGGGAGGATATATCTTCAGCCATGGAGGGGAAATGTAGAACCACCTGATAGGGTGATCATTTCCTAGTGTGAGTTGGTGTAAGCTGAACATAGGAGAATTGTGATTGAGTCTGATAATGCCATAGCTATTTCCCTCATCAATAAGGGTTCTCTTAAGAATAGGTGTAGCGAGTTTTTTGCCCAAACCAAAGAGTGGATTGCAAGAGATTGAGAGCTTGAGTTTCAGGATATGTGTGTGTGGAAGGAAATATGTGTTGACTGGCTAGAAATTTGGAGCTTGAAGTGATAACATGGTGTCCATATGATAGAGAATCCTCCTTTGGATTTGGCTAGGTTGCTTATAGGTGATGTGAGTGGGGTTTCTATACCCGGTGACATTATGATCTTGTAAGTTTCTTTTGGTCTTTCAGCCCCGTCTAATACCAAAAAAGAGTGGTTGATTTTAGAATGAGTGGGGTTTCTATACCCCATAACATTATGATCTTGTAAGTTTCTTTTGACCTTTTAACCTCGTCTAATACCAAAGAAGAATGGTTGATTTTGGAATACCATCGCTAGACAATATTATTACTAGATGGCTTCTCTCTTTTGCTGCCCTCAAGAAAATTCCTAGTTTCAAAGTATGAAATTTACTAAAAATTACCTTTAAAATTAAAAAGCTCAAATCTTTTTAAAAGTTTACAAAAAAGTACGAACATGTTTCCATTTGATCCACACATTATTCCTGGAGTTCTTATGATCTTCCCATGAGAAATTATACAAAAGAGATGTAAGCTTTTTAATGACCTTCCCTTTAACTTTAAAAAAGTAGAAATTATAAATAGGAAAATTAGTTAACAATTGGGCAAAAATTGTTGTTACATGCTTATAAATGTTTAAAGGTAAGCTATTTCGGCACAAAGTGCTCAACTCAAAATAATAGTATTCACATGTTAGTTACGTTGCTTTATGGGTAAAATAAAATTCAAACTAGTCAAGTAAGTCCTTGAAATCTAGAAATTGTCTACAAAACTGATATTTTCTAGAAATTAATAATTATATTTGTCAAAAAAGAAAGAAATCAATAAACTGGTATCTTTTTTTTTTTTTGGTAAATTGATAAACTGGTATCTTACTATCATGGAAAGTTGTTATCAATTTAATATAGGATTCTATTTTGTATTTGGAAATTCAATGTATAGATTGGGACTCTAGCCGTTATATAAGTCCTAATATAGCTTATTTATTTAACTTCTTTTTGAAAGGCCAAATAATACTAAAAGATCATGCACAAGTGATGTCAACAATAAGTACAATAGCACATAATCAAACCTAGTGATGGACAATAACAACAGAAAAACCAGATGTATGAAACCAAAAATACACACTAGCCAACAATGCTAAAAAAGTTCACAAATTAGAACAGATATAAACAAGCTGGATATGATTCAATATATCCAAACTTGAAAGTGAATAATGAAATCCTGTAACCTTTGCATTTAACCAAGTCCAGACCCAGACATTATCATCATCAACTATATCATTTACCTTCAAGACCACCTAATAATTTGAATGTAATCATATATATAAATTGAATATGACTGCATGGACGCCAATTATAACATAAAATAATCACGATATGGAAAATATACATATGGTGCTAAATCACAAGAAAAAGGGTTTAGATCCATGTATTATTATGCACCTTAGACAGTTTTCCTATCAAAGTCAACTGCTAGGTGCTAATATTTTTTTTTTTGAACAGCAAAAAAGAATATATAAATAATAATAAGGAGTACTTCAAGGGTACTCCAACCCTTATACTCTAATATTTATGGTTGTAGAAATTTTATTGTAATATGTAAGACCGAAAGAAGATGTGTGGTGGGGGGGTAGGGAGTCAGATTCCAACTGGTTTGAGGACCAGGTGGTTAAGGTGACCGGGAATAAGACTTCCACTTTCTTCTGGCACGATACATGGGTGGGTTCCCTCCTAGTTTGTAGGGATTTTCCCAGGCTTTTTTTAGTCTCGAACCAGCAGGACAATCAGTTTGTGGATCTTAGGAGGTGGGCAGATGGGTGTGGAGTTTTACATGGTGACGAAGGTTCTTTGCTTGGGAGGACACATTGGTGGGTGATCTTTACACTTTACTTTCTTTGGCTTCTTTGTCACAGGTGGAAGATAGGTGGTCTTGGGTGGGGAACCCAGAAGGGGCAGCTTATGCTTCTTTGTCAGCTTCTTCCTCTAGAGTGGTGGGTCTATCAAATGACGAGGTTTGGGTCTTTGGTACGATCTAGAAGAGTCTGGCACCCCCAAAGGTTTCCTTTTAATGGAGGTTGCTCTTGGACATAATCCCGACTCGACCTAATCTATTCTGCAGAAGGGTCATCACTTACATGTGTGCTACCTATTGTGTCTTGTGTGGTGCTCATCAGGAGTCTGCCTTACACTTGTTAATGAGATGTATTTTTTCTCTCGAGTGTGGTATGATGTCTTCTGTTGGTTGGGGGTGAGCTTGGCTTTGCCTCTGGCTTTTTTCAGATATTCTCAGTCTTACGTTCATTTGGGTATGGGTCTCGTGGGAAGCATGGTTTGATTTTGATTTGGCACTCGGTGGTGTGGGTGCTTTGGAAAATGAGGAATAGGTGCATCTTTTCTACCAGAGTATCTAAATGACGGCATGTGATTGAGAGGATTAAAGTCCTTTCTTGGAGGTGTTTTTTGGCAAAATCCAATGGTAGCCCTTGCTTGTTTTATAAGTGGTTGGTTGACTCGTATGGGTGTATTTGTAGGAGGTAGCCATTGGAGCGTGAGGTGGTGTCAGTGGTAGGACATGGTAGTTTCGCGCTTGCCTCCATTTGTTTATTTTTGAGTAGGACCTGCACTCTTGGAGGAAGCTATTTCCATCAGGTTGTATTGGGCAAGCACACCTAGTGCTATGTACATTCGTATACATAATATATATAATCTTTTGCTTTTAAAAAGAAAACATTATTTTTGAATATATATTCATTATGCTTAATAATTGTTGATACAACTAGAAAAATGTGTTTGCGCACACGTGAATGTCTGGATATACAGAATCAACTGACCTCAGGTGCCAAAGTTTTACATTTACATCACTTAATAAATTTTTTAAAATATAAAATTAATCAACAAACTATTGAACAATGTTATATTATCTTCATGATTACATGTATATCGAATTTCAAATAAGTATTTTTGAACAACGAATTTCAAATAAGATGAACATTTATAAATATGTTATCTAATAAGGGATATTTATTTATTTATAAATTAAAAATAATGAAGTTTCAAGTAGTTTTTGATTTGTGTGAAATTGCATAAGTGTCATCAATAACACATTGTCTAACACTCTTTTTTTGACACTCACTCTCTTATTTGTTAAAATTCAAATAGGTCCACTAGATTATGTGGGTCTCACTGAAAAATTTAGTGGAGCACATATGAATTACAACCAATAGGAGAGAGTGTGTTGAAAAGAGAGTGTGTTCCTATAAGGTGCTAGATTTATCTAAGGTATTGCATAATATCAAGGTGCTCTATGGAAATGGGTTTTGGCAAAGGCAAATAATCACCATTGCCTTTTCTATGAATGGTTTTTTTTTAAGAGCTATGAATGGTGTGTTGATCATGTGGAATGTATATCTTGGGGAATGGGTAAGTGACTTAGTATTATTGGTGTATGTTGAGATGTGGGTTAATTTAGATCAAGCATTATTAATGTGCTTGGGATTGTATTGATTTGTCTTTGTTGTATTGGGTTAGAGTACCCCTAGGACTCTAGTCATGTTAATAAAAGTTTTGCTATTTTAGGGGAAAAAAAGAGTGTATTCCTATCGTTTCTCATTTTATAAACTCGGTCAATATAACACCCCATTGTCCTATTTATGATGTTACGTTAAATATTATTTTATTATTCGTTAGCACGTTCAAGCGAAAGAATGGAAACCAAACCATAAACAAGACAACGATGTGTAACAAGTGGAACTATGAAATACTGCATCATAATACTGATATATAACTACATCCCCATTAGTAAGACCATACATATTAGCGTATGTCAATAAGTGTGTGTAGTGTGCAATATAGTCATCCAAAAGAAAAATACAATATAGAGGCTAACCCGTGCCTTGTGAAAAAACTCAAAACAGACTCCAACTCTGGTTGTACTAACAAAACAAAAGAGAGAAAACAAAACCTGTCACATGCCTTTGTTAACAAAAGGATAATGATAACTCACGCCCTGAGACCTAGAGGGCATGCGGAATGCACGATGATATACTGCCTAGCGGTATGTGGACAAAAGGGACTTGACGCATCGATCTATTTGCTCCTAATCTCATCCCTCTTGCTCTCGTTATGAGAATAACTCCCGGTCAACAGCACAACCAGATAAGAG
The DNA here is from genome assembly GCA_037113605.1 of Calophaca sinica. Classification (NCBI taxonomy): domain Eukaryota; kingdom Viridiplantae; phylum Streptophyta; class Magnoliopsida; order Fabales; family Fabaceae; genus Calophaca; species Calophaca sinica. The sequence goes on along the minus strand of CM073733.1, from coordinate 35,376,629 downwards.
CGGCCATATGAGTGCTAAATGGAGTTGTAGTCGTGATGAAAGGCAGTGCGATTCTCCCACATACGTCTAAACGGTAGTCGCTGACCAATACAGAAATCACCCGTCAGGCTCACCATCGGGGAACCAAAGAACTGGAAGTACACAGTAACCATCCATGAGTACACTATAGTGTGGCAGGAGTAATCTATCTCCCAACCAGTGTCATCTATAACATGGTAATACAGCTCAAAATCTCCCCAGACAGGGATCCTCAGGTCCAATATCATCACTAGATGCATGAGCGACTACTGGGCTATCCTCTGTGATATGGTCTTCCGTTGCAGGGTCTAGAACATATACAAGTATATACAGACAACAATACAGGAAGATAAGAACAACACAGTCATCATAAAATAAGAAAGTAGCAGTTGAATAAAACATATAATGTATGCTCACAGAGATACAACACACATGTAGATCATCCAATTCACTCATCGTGGATCATCTAACTAATGATCACACTCTGTCAGACTCTCCTAATTCTACATGGACTCGTGGCCACCAACCTATGTCATGTCGCACCCCTATACCGTAGGGATACACACCCCTATTTCTGTTAAGGATTTAGTCAAATGTCCAAACGCCTTATCCTACTCATCGTGACCTATAAGAGTACATCTCTGCCCCATAGATAGTAGTGACGGGTATCTAGGCCTGTATTCGGGATTGGTCTCGTGGACTTGGAACAACCATTACTAGTCGGTTCCTGATTACATCCCTAAGGCCTCCACGGCTGGCACTGTCACTATGTAACTTGTACTCAGGGTAACTCCTAACCCCATGTGTCAATATGCACAACTGTGACATATGACTAACTAATGTGATCTACATGATCCTCATAAATACATACTAAGTCAATCAACACATATCTCACCGTAATGAATCTCACATGACACTCCCTACTCCTATACGGATCTCGGTCTCAGCCACATACGCAATCTTAGCCACAAAGGCAATCTCAGTCACAAACGTAATCTCAGCCCCTAGGGCAATCTCAATAGTTGGGTACGGTCATACCTCAGTTCCTCACAGGTAATCCAAATCATAGTAATTATAAAAATATCAACATGCTACAACGTATTCTACAGCATATCAGTAATGACATATTTTCACATAGCGGCATGTAAAGTATATCATCCATAATCACATATCACGCAAACAAGTATACTTATAGAATGTTACTATAATCACATATAACATACCATCAAAAGTACGTCAAATCCCAATACTAACAAGCATCCTCAATCAATCCTACCGGCGAATGGCCCACAACGTCTAGACCTAACTGGTACCACTCCCCTGTGGCCACCAACTTAGGCATAAGGTTGTTGGCTATCCAATCCTTAATAGGGCTTAGGTCACCCTACACATGCAAAGCATTTCATTCTACACTAACAATCCTAATGAAAGTGTATTCTTTCTCCTACCTGGTTTCCAACGTAATTGCAATTGCTAACTGTCAACCAGCTCCAACCATGAATTCACAAGCAAGAATATGGACACTCCTCCTCCTAATAGGGGGTTCGACCAACATCACCACCACAACCAGAGATTGTCCAAAAATTCAACCGAGCACACTATTATGGCCCATATTTTTCCAAGAACACAAAAACACAGTCAGAATGGAATTAGGGCAAACAACAAAGCACGAAAAATTCAAAGAAAGGACGAGTTCAATTATGTCTCAGGGTTCAACACTTACCAACCATGAAACTTTGGCTCCTGGGATGTTTCCTCGCACGTACAGTACCATAGCTCGCACCAAAACCCTAAAACGCGGAGAACATTAATCGAGGGACCAAGATTAACATGCGATGAACCCAAATTTATACAAAACAGAACTAGAGCAGGGATTTACCTCTCTGTTTGGTGATGTTCAAAATAGGGAGGAAACTGTGGGATTAAACCCTAGCTCGTTCGGTACTCGTTTCGACACACAGGGATGTAAAATAGTGCCAGGTTGAAGTCAGGAATAGAATAAAAGAAGAATGGGACAAAACCATACCAAATGACGAGTTAGGTCGTTGTCGGCCCGCCGACTTACCGTGTCGTAACAATGATCGGAAATAGGTACGAAGAAGAACGAATAGTCGGGAACGCAATGGCAAGACCGGACGAATGAGTTGATTCTGGGAATTAGGTCACCAAAGCTTGGAAGTTCCGAAAATGGCTTCTGAGGGTTGGGGGAGTCTCTCTGGCCGTGGTTAAGAAGAAGGAAGGTCAAAAAACTGAAATGGTAAATGAATTTATAAAAAACATGTTCTGGTTTCCATTATTAATCCTGGGTCCTTACGCTCAAATGTTCCAATGTTTTGACGTAGGCGTCCCCTACGCTTAAGCGTTCGCACTAGACATGTGCTTCATCGCGAAGCAACTCACGCAGGCATGGTCCAATCAATGCGTGACACGTGACGCCTAGCTAGTAGGCTTTTCTGATAACCTACGCTCAAACATTCCTGTCCGCTACGATTAATCGTGCCAATGCCCATTCGTTGGGGACTCCCATGCTTCAATGTTGGGGTCAGAATTCCATTTTTGTCCTTCTTTCTCCCGTATTCTGAAATTCTAACCTTAATCCCTTCCTAGACACTCAATTAAGCATATAATTACACACAAAACCAAATAAAATAATAATAAAGGCTTACGAAATTGGGATGTTACAGTCTACTTCATAAGAACCTTTAATCCAATAATTAGATTGCTTGGTTTCACACTATATAAAAATATTAATTTCAAAAAATTTAAAAATTTATAGTTATATTATCTAAAAACAGATATTTACTTGCATTTGAAATAATTTATTACACATTAAAAAAATAGAACAACGAAATGTCAAATAGCTTTTGATTTATGTGGAATTTTTTTAAGCTTGATCTACATTCTTACCCTTAATCCTACGGTTGCATTGATTAGTTTCATATTACATAAGAAATAATGACATCAGGTAATTTAAATATTTATTGATATGTTATTTAATAATAAATATTTACTTATATTTAAAATAATATATTATACGTTAAAATAAAATTGTATGGAAAAATGTCAAATAGATTTTAATCTAGTGTGAAGTTTTATAAATTTAATATACTTTATAAAAAAAATTTAAACCAATAATTAGATATTCATTAGTTTCACATTCTACAACAACCTTTTATAGATTGAGCTCAAAAAAAAAAAAACCTTTTATAGATTTTGATTCTGACGCAAAATCCTTCTGTATCAGTTTTAATTTATAACTTAGTTTGAACGGAATTATATAATATTTATAAAAACAGATGATGGATAAATAATTTTTTTTTAAAACATATCATTTATATTTATTTGAAATAATGTATTTACCTTTAATATCCATACTAGTCAGATTTTATTCATAGACTTTTTTTCAAGCGTAAAACTGATTAAAAAAATTTACACACAATTAAAGCAAAAAAAAAAATTAAAAAATAATAATATAAATGATACTTTGGGTAGGTGGCAAATGGCAATAGGGTTTCAGTTTTTCTTTATCACCTTTTTTTTTGACAAGATCAAATTTTTTGTTTAAGTAGGCATGTTACTGATTGAAACAAATCAATTGCTTAATAATTTAAACATTTTACTGTCTTTTGAACTAAACTAGTGAATCACATGTCCCATCACAAAAAAATAATGAACCACAATTAATTATTTCATAAAAATTACTTCACACTATCTATTTGAGCAAGATAAAATAGTGTTCGCTTTGAGCATTGCACTTATGGATACGTATGAACGCAATATATATTTTTGATAAGAAAATTAGATCTTTTAAATTTTATAAATCAATTTATTTTTTTGGGTATCTTATTATTTTCTAAACTTGTTAGACCAGTAAAAATTGTCATGATAAATGTACGTAGATTTATATAATACTTCAGGATTTGCTTTTATTGGTTCTAAAAATACATTAAAGCACCCATAGACTTGCATAGCGGTTTAGCCCGCAGAAATACTAAACTGAAATGGTATAACAATATGTTAGAATATTTTATTTTAAAGAATACTTTAATTGTTTAACGTTATTTCTTATCATTTTTCTGTTCAAGTGGAAAATATAAAGTGTTAAGTTTTTTTTTTTTGACAGATATAAAGTGTTAAGTTATGATTGTATATAATAATACTTTTTTTAAACAGAAAAAGAAAATGATTAATATATAAATGTATATAATAATACTATATTAAGGTATTTTTTGACTGAAATACTATATTTATGCTATTATTACTATAGTAATACTATATTAAACTTTTGTGTTAATTTTTTACGGGCAAAATTTTATGCTATTGTTTATCAATAAATACATGTATATATTTACACAATCTCTAAATGGATATGCTTAAAAAAAATCTATAAGTGGATGGAGATTTAAAGAGAATTAAAAGCAGATAAATATTATTTTTTGATAAAAAAAAGAAGATAAATTTTTTAAAAGTGATTACATGGAAGCCAATTATAACATAAAATGACCACATAACATATGGCATAGATATGGTGTTAAATCACAAGAAAAGTTCAGTTTCCATGTGTACGTGCTAAGTGTTAATTTTTATAGTTGTATATGATTCAGAAGATGAAGTATGTATACATTATATATGTATATGTATGTGTGTGTATGGATATGGTTAAATACTTTTGGCAGTCCTACTAAGCATGTCATGGTTTCCACATCACATGCTACTCATTATACCAACTCACAGTAGAATGGAAGAGATTTATATTAAAATAAATTATATGAAAAAAAAATATTATTTCATTCTAAATATAAACTTTTATTTATAATAAAAATTTAAAACATTAAAAATTATTCCTGGAAAGAAAAAAAAAGCAAATAGAAATAAATTTAAGAGGAATAAAAATTTGAACAAAACTCTTGGCAAATTTTTTCTTTTGGAATAAAAGTCATATATTCAATATTCTTAAAAAAATATATATTCAATATTGATTCAATTCTTTTCTTATTTTATATATAGTGTCTTTAATTCTGTTTCCACAAAAGTAAATGAAACGCCAAAAGTAGGGGTAGAAACGTCAACTTGGTGTACTTCCAATTGAAACAAGCATGATTGGGAAAAGACCACATTTTTAACCATCGACTGACTTGAAAAATAAGACTGCATATATATAGAAGAGACAAAGATTTGATTCCTTCTTGGAGACAAATGATTCTTCTTTCTTGAAACATAGTACACAAAGACATGCAAACAATAATAAAAATGGAAGCCCAAAACAACATATAATGATAAAAAGGAAAACTAAGGAAACATGATATCACAAAATGTCCCAAATGATTAGGTAGATCCCAAACAAACAAAGAGTCTCAAAGATTCAAGGACAAATCGAGTTCTTCTGACCCTGATGTGGATTCTTTAGGTGACCCATCATTGAGATTATTATTGACCTGAAGCCCTCCAATAGGAGCACGAGAATGAGATGTAGCATTGAAACTTGTGCCAGCCGCACCCTGAGCAATTGGAGGGTTTTGATTGAGTTGATGAGCGAAAGATCCCAAATTCAGAAGGTTGGATCTCTCTGGGATTGCAGCACCACTACTACTTGCACCACCCCAGAAATTGTTTAACAACCCACCAAATTGGGGTACTGTGGGGGGTCTGTCTGCAGCACCACTACTACCTGCATCACCCCAATAGTTGCTCATCCCATATTGTGGTGGTGCTGTGGGGTGTGTGTTTGCAGCACCACCACTACTACCTGCACCACCCCAGTAATTGTTGACCGCAAATTGTGGTGCTGTGGGGTGTGTGTTTGCAGCAGAAGCACCACTACTACCTGCACCACCCCAGTAACTGTTGATCCCATACTGTGGTGGTGTGGGTGGTGTGTGTGGCACGTGCAACCCAAATTGGTTGCCATAGCCATAGCCACCCGCACCTGCAGCAGAACCCTGATGCCAAGAAGGCAAGATGTTGTTGGGCAAGTTCCCCATTTGGGGGTGCAAATTCCCCATTGGGGGGTGCATGTGCATGTTTGCACCACGGTAAAAAGGTGATGATCCTTGAAAAGGACCAAGGTTTGGCATGGACGGCATTGAATATGGATAAGGGTTATAATAAAGATTGGAATTAGATCCATACCCAAAAGCAGTGTCCATGTTATTCACCTCTTTTTTTTCTGATCTGATGACGCTCCGCTGCGCCTTATGCGCGTTCTGGTGTCCGCCGAGCGCCTGAGAGCTGGGGAACTTCTTGTCACAGTATTGACAGGGGTATTCTTTTCCTTCCACCTTCTCACCAACAGGTTTTGTAGAAGACCCTGATTCCTCAGAAATCTTCAAGGTTTTGGGTGTGGATTTCGATGAGGATTGATCCACCTTGCTGCTGCTGCTGCTACCAAGCCTCAAAGTCAGCAAATCCTCCAACTCCTCATCAGAATTTGGAGGCTCCTCCTCCATCTTCCGCTTCTGTTTCCTATCATCAACATCTCCCATGGATTCTCTATCAGACATTGTTGACAGAAAATGAAAAAACCTTTATAACTTTCAAAGAGAAGAAAAAAGGTGGTGTGGTTTGTAGAGCGGTAGAGAGGGGTATTTATGCTTGGATAGGTTACTATTGAGTTTACCATAAAAGGAAAGATGTGCAAGAAAAACATTCTTAAAGGTTGCATATGAGGAAACAAGCTTGAAAAGGAAAATTAGAAGTGAACGTTGAGGTCAAGCATGAGAAAGAATTTGGTCAAAGAACTCAAGAGAGGTTATCTTTGTTGTTCATTCTCTCTGGGTTTACCATCCCAGCAGTTTCAAAACAATGTATAGCAAACATATTCAATTGATACTACAGAAAACAAACTCTATAGTTGATGATGATAAGTGTTGATTTGATTTCACGTGTGTTTTACAAACTCGTAAGCGTTACAAAAAATGTTACCGTTATGAAGGTTATGGCTAAGATTTTTTTTCTATCAGAGTAAATGAAGTATATAGAAAAATTGAAGTGAGTTAACAATAACACAAACTTGACCTTTTTGCAATATGATAGTTGTAAACAGTTGTGTTAATTTAACCGTGGTAATATTAAGTTTCTCACTTTTTTTTTTTATGGTAAACAATAAACAACACACGTTCAAACGGTAACACCAGGGTTCGAACCCCGGAACCAGTGTCCCCATGTCGCTAAAATTGCCAAAACAACCAGCAGTAGGAGACATATTAAATTTCTCACTTGTCACTGGATACATAATATTTTTACATACATAATTTACCAATATCCAAAATAGAGAAATTAAGAAGATATAATTTACCTATTAAATCGAATTGACATTTTGACCATATATCCACGTTACCATTAATTATTACAATCTTTTTGCACCTAATTGTATATATTGTTATATATTTGCAAACAATTATATATCTAAAGATGCAAATTTATATTATGCCTTTTGTTCTTGAATCCATAGCGAATCCTTTAAATGAGAGAGAAAATAATTTTTTTCAGAAAGCAGAGAGAAAAATAAATTGCAATATATTAAAGCATCCTGGTTAAGGGTAAAATTAATTTAAACACTTATACAGTTTTAATTCTGTAAGTAAAAAACCATTTTTTGGGATCTAAGCCATGAATCTGAGAGAAGACATTTTTTTCTTTGGTCCAAATTGTTAAAAAAGGGTTCATAGGAAATTAGTAAATTGCAATTTTAAAATTTTAATGCACTCACATATATAACGTGTTATTGAACTCTTTTTACAAAACAATTGAGAGTACTCATCAAAACTAGTTTTTTATACGTAAACTAGCCGTTGCATGGTTTTCTTTGGTATTTAAACATTAAGGTTGAATTGGAAGTATATTATATGCATTAAAACTTAATTAGTTCTTAACAATTCACTTGATTGTCTATTTTTTATACATTATGTACCATTATTTTTTAACTTTAACTGGGATATTCTTAAAAAATTGTTATCATTAATTACATATTGTTAGGACAAGAAAAAGGGTCCTCAAACCAATTACTTTTTTCTTGTATTTGAGCTTTGACTTACTATTTGAGAAAATTGAATATAAATTCAAGTCAAATTAATTATGTCTAAGGACGTTATAGTCAAAATTGATTTGGATATTAAGATAAACATATGAAGGTGGTCATATTTCAAATCAAATTATTAAATTACATTTTTTTCCTTGTGTTGCTTTGTTTTGGTCTATTTTCTGGTTGTATTCCAGAATTATAGCACTTCTTTTGGTTTTCTTTTGTTTTCTTATCCTTTTTATAAAGTTATTTTGCCTATAAAAAAAACTTGGCCCTATGGAAAGGGTCCGGATTAGGACAAGTTAATTTAAACACAAAGTAAATGTCCAAGGGGTAGCCCAAGTGGTGGGCTAAGGACATTGAAGGAGTTGACTAACAAGGAGGTCGGGGGTTCAAACCTCACTCCCCCCACTAACAAAGAGAAATACTAACTTACTAACATTTGTCATTCGAAAAAAAAATACAAAGTAAATAATATTTAATTTATTGGCAGTGAAAAAACATCTATAGTAAAGATAATTAATTTCTTTGTTATTTTTTTATACCATGCCATATACGTGAAGTATCTATTGACTTTGTCGATGACTTCTGCTAGGGAACATGACTAATCACTTTTAGTGGGTCTCCTCTCCCAACCACATTTGTTCCATTCACAATACTCGAACCAGAGACATTGGTATACACAAACCAACGTAATGTGGGTAAATTCATTGTTATCCTTTTTATAAAGTTATTTTGCCTATAAAAAAAACTTGGCCCTATGGAAAGGGTCCGGATTAGGACAAGTTAATTTAAACACAAAGTAAATGTCCAATGGGGTAGCCCAAGTGGTGGGCTAAGGACATTGAAGGAGTTGACTAACAAGGAGGTCGGGGGTTCAAACCCCACTCCCCCCACTAACAAGGAGAAATACTAACTTACTAACATTTGTCATTCGAAAAAAAAAATACAAAGTAAATAATATTTAATTTATTGGCAGTGAAAAAACATCTATAGTAAAGATAATTAATTTCTTTGTTATTTTTTTATACCATGCCATATACGTGAAGTATCTATTGACTTTGTCGATGACTTCTGCTAGGGAACATGACTAATCACTTTTAGTGGGTCTCCTCTCCCAACCACATTTGTTCCATTCACAATACTCGAACCAGAGACATTGGTATACACAAACCAACGTAATGTGGGTAAATTCATTGTTATTTGAACTAACAGGTACTGAATAATACTTTTTTTTAGTTAGCTAGTAGAAATAGTAAACAACAAACACACACACATCTAAACGGCAACACCCGGATCCGAACCCCGGTCCTGGCATCCCCATGTCGCTGAAATTGCCAAAACAACTAACAGTGGGGGACAATACTAATGTGCGGAGAAAAAATACTTTAAGTGCTAATAATAAATTTTGATGTACGGAGAAAAAAGACTCTTTCAAATAAATTAGTTTAGATAAACAAAGTTTATTAGGAGTGGCCATGGGTCGGGTTTGAGGTGTTTAAAGACCCAACTAATTAAATATATACGAGTTGGGTCAGTTTAATCAATTTTTTTACGTAACCCGAACCAACCCAACTCGACCCCATATGGGTTGGTTTGAGTCCGGTGAATAGGTTTATTATTAAAATATTAATTTCTCAGAAAAAATTGCAAAAAAATAAAGACAAATTGAAAAAAATATTTATGAAGAAAAAAATCATCAAGGTCTTAAACTAATATTAATTTATCCAACATTCACCTAAATGGATTGAAAAAACAATAAATGCACAACTCAACATTTCATATTTCATAATATATAATGTTTACAGAGTGATATTATTTCATAATATATTTCATATTTCATATTATATATAGAGTATTTCAAATGCAAACACATATTTCACATTCCAAATACACTACTCAGCATTCACTTAGGCTTACAGAAAAAGTAACTTCGTATAATATACGCAACACATCCACTTAGTAAGTAAAAAAAAGGTTATATGCTCATTTACAGTGGGTTGAGTTGCTCAAGTTCACAGTCTTCAGACCCAACACCTAACCCATAGGTTTTGGGTTTGTTTCTTTTAAAACCAATCCAACCCAATGACTTAATTCAACTCGATTTTTCTAGGTTGGATTGGATTGAGTAGGTCGGATTTGTTGATCGACTCGTACGTCTGTGTATGAGCCTTTGCAGCGCTGGGTCGTCTGTATCAGGTTGAGTGCCCATTGTACTCGTCTGTCCATATCTATTTATTAAATATATGTTTGCCATTCAAAAAAAAACCCCTAAAATTTATAATAGATCCTTCTACCTTTTTTTATAGGGAAATGGATCCTTCAACGTAAATTATATATTCTTTCTTATGTTCGTTCTTTCAAATTTTTCATAATTCAATCAACTGGCATAATTCTTTTTCTTGGATGTAAATTATTTTCTTTATTTTTACTCTTTGGAAAACAAGAATAAGTGGTTTAATTTAGATATTTAACCCAGTTAAATTTTAAATGTAAAATCCTAATTTTCCTAAGCTAGGTAATTGGGTGTGCATAAGAAATAAAAAAAAAGGAGCTTATGAGTTAAAGCCCAAGTATTATATCATAAGAGTTGTATATAGTAAATAAGTAGGTGCATGAAGTATACGACTCAAGATAGTAAAAAGGGTGTGTAGCCCATAATATGTGGGGTGAACCTAGTAAGTGAGTATATATTTGTGTTACTTATTAAAAAGGAATAATAAGAAGGGGGTGTAACCATGTTATATAGGGGTGCACCTAGTAAGTGACATAATTGTGTGTTTGTTAATTAAAAAGAATAGAAAAGAGGAAGTGCGGGATTACAAAGAGAAGGAGAACCGTGAGAAGAAAGGAGAAGAGAAAAGAGAAGGAAGGCAGAGATAAGGAGAGGCCGAGAAAGATAAAGAAAAGGGAGAAAGACGAAGCATGGAGAAGAAAGAAGAAGGAGAAGGAGGAAGAATAATGAATCACCTTCATGAAAGGCTAAGGAAGAAGAAGTGGCCTTGCATGTAGAAGAAGAAGCATGGAGAAGGAAGAATGAGCTGATGATGAAGCTTGGAGTAGAGCTTCAATGGAGGGATGAGTCAAGGCTCTAGAGGATGTTGGAACCCAAGCCCTAAATTAGAGATTTTGCCATCATCTTCTTGAAGAATTAGAGGTAATATAGAAATTCCCCTTCAAAACATTTCTCCTAGGGTGTGCTTAGGTGCATGTGTTGATTTACATGTTTTGATGTAAACCTCCATGTTTGTGTTGATTCCATATGTTTTAGAGTGCATGCAAGGTGTTTAAAGTATGTTTTATGAGAAAAAGTGTGGTGTTAGAATCTCTACAAACACCAATATTGTGTGTGTGTAAATTTGAAATAATATTTATGAATGATAATGTGTGAATTATCGTAGTTTAGTTTCATATATGTTGGTGATTAGTGGTAGAACACCCTTAAGTATGAGCTAGGGTGTATGATGCATGTAGCTTGTCATTTGGTGGTATGTCAAGTGTTGGTATGAATGTATATTTTGAATTATTGACTGTTCTCATGGGTTTGTGTTAATCTAATGTATGAATATGTAATAGATTTCATTTTAGAGTTTTATAACATGAATGATTATATGTCAAATCATTAGTATTGTTTAATAGAAATGTAAGAGTATGCCAAAGGAATGTGCCCTGATAGAGATGAGTCCTTTCCTTTATTTGAGAACATGGCTGACTATAAACCCCCAGGCAAAGTGGTTAATTTTTATGGATTTGATTAGAGATGTAATGCGTTTACAAGCATATTCTTGATTTGCCCCAAAATCCTATATTTGCATGTATGTTTAATGATGTTTGTAAGTGTAATTATTGAAGATTTGCAAGTTAGTTGATGTTATGGATGATGCATGTAAGTTATTTAGATTGATTGTCAAGTGTATGTTGGTTTTCGGGTTGAAAATGCGAAAATCCTGTAGAATTTCATAGAGAAATCTGTATGTTGCAGATCCATAATCGATTATGGCATGCCCATAATCGATTATGAGCATTCTGTCTATGTTTCTGCTTTCTAGTTTTTCAGCATAATCGATTATGCTTATGCCATAATCAATTATAGCAGTACTGTTTTCGATTTTTACTCATTCTAAGTGTTATAATTGCACCAATGATGCTTACACTTGGTTAAACCCCTTAGATACTTGTGATAGACTTTTTTTAACGATATTTCTTGATTGTTGTTGTGGAGTTTAGAGTGCCTTAAAATCAGTTTGGAGGATCATGGAATTGCTTGAAAGTGTTTCTTGAACACTGGGAATCGATTCCCTAGCTATGTGAATCGATTCAAGCATGTTTGGTTCTCTGGGAATCGAAGCACGCCTCTGTGAATCGCATGGGAAGCTTGCGGGAATCGATTCACTTCATTAATTCGTGCAGGGGAAGTTTTTTAACTAGGTGAATCGATTCACCTATGTCTGTGAATCGATTCACAGTCGGGTTTTATAAACCTGACGCTGCAGAAACGGGTCAGTACGACGTGCAGTCTTTCTAGGGTTGTGTGCAGCCGTTCTTGAGCGTCTTTGTGAGGTGTTAGGGGCTGGGAAACACTGTTAAACACCTTGGGATCTTAGGAGAGAATAGAGGGAGGATTGAAGGCTTTCTCTATTGTCGTTCTTGAGAGTTTATCATAGAGGGAAAGAGAGAGGGATTGGGAACTCTTGGGTTTGTTCTTTGTGGACATTGTAAAGGGGGTTCAAAGCAATTGTAATCTCTTGTAAGACTCATTGATAGTGAAACGGAGGGCTGCTCTCTCCCGCAGACGTAGGCCATCTTCTTTGGGGCCGAACTGCGTAACCAAATTGCGGTGTCTTCTTCTCTACTTTTATCTCCTTTGTTTGTTTGTTTTATTACACCTTGTTGATTGATTGATTGCTGGATATTATTTAGTTATTGGTTGCCATTGAAGTTTGTTCCATTTATCTTGTTTGAATCTCAACAAGTGGCGCCGTCTGTGGGAAGGAACAAATCATTCAAGTGAGCACCATGGGTACTAAATGGGACATCGAGAAATTTTCCGGTAACAACGACTTCGGTCTATGGAAGGTGAAGATGGAAGCAATACTTATTCAACAGAAGTGCTTCAATTGTCACAAGACCGGTCACTTTAAGAAGGACTGTCCTGAGAAAGGGGGCAGGGGTGATTCTGTGGATGTTGCAATTGCTATGGAGGATGGTTATGAGGATGCAGGGGCTCTAGTGGTTACGAGTTGGGAACCAGAGAGGAGTTGGGTTATAGACTCCGGGTGCTCTTTTCACATGTGTCCAAGGAAGGAATATTTTGAAACTTTGGAGCTCAAGCAAGGTGGAGTAGTTCGCCTTGGTGACAACGAAGCGTGCAAAGTTCAAGGTATGGGTTCAATTCGTCTTAAGATGTATGACAACCGTGAATTCCTTTTACAAGATGTGAGGTATGTTCCTAAACTCAAGCGAAATTTAATTTCTATAAGCATGTTTGATGGATTAGGCTATTGCACTAGTATTGAGCATGGTATGATGAAAATTTCGCATGATGCATTGATAATAGCTAAGGGGTCTAAAATGTGTGGCTTATACATATTAGATGGTTGTACTGTTATAGGGCATGCATCATTAGCTAGTCAAGCTCCACATGATAAAACCATGTTATGGCATAATAGGTTAGGGCATGTTAGTGAGAGGGGTTTAGTTGAACTAGCTAAATAAGGTTTGCTAGGTGGTGATAAATTGGATAAGCTAGAATTTTGTGATAAGTGCATACTAGACAAACATCATAAGGTTGAGTTTGGGGGTGGCATGCATTATTCTAGTAAACCCTTTGAGTACATTCACTCGGATCTTTGGGGTCCGGCTAGAGTGAGTACTCATGGGGGTGGTTCCTATTTCCTCACCATGGTTGATGATTTCTCTAGGAGAGTATGGGTCTACATTTTGAAAAGCAAAAGTGACACCTTTGAAAAGTTCAAGGAATGGCATACTCTCATAGGAAATCAAATAGGAACTAAACTGAAAACTTTAAGGACTAACAATGGCCTGGAGTTTCTTTCAGAGCATTTTGATAAGTTTTGCAGGAAACAAGGTATTCAGAGGCATAGGACCGTGGAAGGCTCACCGCATCAAAATGGCCTAGCAACATGCATGAATAGGACCATCTTGGAGCGGGTGAGAGTATGCTTTTGGCAGCTGGGTTGCCTAAAATTCTGAGGCGGTGTGAGTACAAAGACATATTTGATCAACAGATGTCCATCAACGGCGTTAGACTTCAAGACACCTATGGAGGTTTGGAGTGGGAGACCGTGACTACTCCAAGTTGAAGGTTTTCGGCTTTGGCGTTTGCTCATGTCGAGACAAGACAAACTTGAAGCTAGAGAGTCGTGACATGTGTCTTCATCGGATATCAGGAGGTGTGAAGGGATACAAGTTGTGGAATTTGGAATCTGGAGGTCAAAGGTTATCATAAGCGAGGATGTCACTTTTGATGAGACGCATGGGGATGAAGTGCAAAGACCTGGAGGATAGTAGCTCGAAGTGGAGGTGGAAAACTTCGGTTTGAGGTGGAGTCTACCACTAGTGAGACCGGGAATGATGAAGAGGAGGATAGTCCTCCACCATCAGGTTCTAGAGGAAGACAACAAACAGTGGATCCTGGCTATCAGTTGGCAAGAGATAGGGAAAGGAGGGAGACTGTGGCACCGAAGAGATACGGGTATGCTGATCTTGTTTGTTATGCTTTGCTTGTGACTGAAGAGGTTCAAGACTCGGGACCAAGGGACTTCAGAGAAGCAATGGGAAGCATGGAGAGTCAGAAACGGTTGAAGGCAATAAATGAAGGTGTGAATTCATTGGAAAAGAACCGGACTTGGGAACTTGTGGATCTACCGAAAAAGTCAAGGGTAGTTGGATGCAAGTGGAACTTCATGAAGACGGAAGGTATTCCGGAGTTTGAAGAACCAAGGTACAAGGAGAGGCTTGTATGTAAGGTCAATCTTGAGTTGGAGAGTGTGAATGATATTCTAAAGGCAAGTTCTAGCAAGGAGGAGATTGGTATGCTCAAGGGGAAGTTAGCTTCTGGATTTGAGATGATGGATCTCGACATTGTGGAAAAGACACTTGGAATGAATATTGGGAAGAACCGAAAAAGGAGGTATAGCTCTTTGAAAGGCGGTTTGAAGCATGTGAAGACAACTCAAGGTGGAGTGGCAAAGAAGGATATGATTGGTGAATTGGGGATTACGCATGGTTGTGAGAAGTTCACCAAGTATCTTCCTAGATCAAGGTTCAAGGATCATTTGGACTTGATCATTTGCGTTGAGACGTAATTCCATTTAATAGAGAGAGCAGCTAGTGGTTGATGGATAAAGTTGAGCATCACCACTGATTTGACGTCAAGGTGGAGAATTGTGGAGTTTTAGAGTGCCTTAAAATCAGTTTGGAGGATCATGGAATTGCTTGAAAGTGTTTCTTGAACACTGGGAATCGATTCCCTAGCTATGTGAATCGATTCAAGCATGTTTGGTTCTCTGGGAATCGAAGCACGCCTCTGTGAATCGCATGGGAAGCTTGCGGGAATCGATTTACTTCATTAATTCGTGTAGAGGAAGTTTTTTAACTAGGTGAATCGATTCACCTATGTCTGTGAATCGATTCACAGTCGGGTTTTATAAACCTGACGCTGCAGAAACGGGTCAGTACGACGTGCAGTCTTTCTAGGGTTGTGTGCAGCCGTTCTTGAGCGTCTTTGTGAGGTTTTAGGGTCGGGAAACACCGTTAAACACCTTGGGATCTTAGGAGAGAATAGAGGAGGATTGAAGGCTTTCTATTGTCGTTCTTGAGAGTTTATCATAGAGGGAAAGAGAGAGGGATTGGGAACTCTTGGGTTTGTTCTTTGTGGACATTGTAAAGGGGGTTCAAAGCAATTGTAATCTCTTGTAAGACTCATTGATAGTGAAACGGAGGGCTGTTCTCTCCCGCAGACGTAGGCCATCTTCTTTGGGGCCGAACTGCGTAACCAAATTGCGGTGTCTTCTTCTCTACTTTTATCTCCTTTGTTTGTTTGTTTTATTACACCTTGTTGATTGATTGATTGCTGGATATTATTTAGTTATTGGTTGCCATTGAAGTTTGTTCCATTTATCTTGTTTGAATCTCAACAGTTGTCATGGTGGATATAATGTATATAACTTTTCTCCTACTCATATGATTGAAGTAGAACATATATTTATGCAAGGAAAATAATAAGAAAGTATTAATAGACCTCGTTAGATGATTCTCATAGAGTATCAAAGTCATAACACTTTGTGAAGAATCCAATTTTAACGCTTGGAAGCTTCAAGGTGAGTCTAGTAAAGTCACCAAGATCTATTTGGGTACTAAGCGTGAGTTAGAGGCGTTACTCTTATTCTAGAATATGTGTAACCTTAGTGTCCATATGAGTGAGGTAAATAGCTACATCGATGCTTAAGAAGAGCTTCGATGGTTAAGGAAGAACGTTAGCACTAATGTAATCTGACTATGTTGATAGAGTATGAAGGCAAATGTGCTATGCATTGTAAGATACAAGGACGAATAAGGAGCCTCGTGCTTCAAAGTAGTAAAATAGGCAAGTTTAGGCCTACTTATGATTGTTAAGCAAAACAAGCAGTTAAATCTCTTAGACACCTTTCATAAAAGGGCAGGTGTATGAGATTACCTAGGTAGATAATGACGTGGTTAATAATAAGTATCAGGTTAACTATCTTGATAGAAGTTAAATAAGCGACTGGTAGTATTTATAGGATGAGTATTGTGGTCCCCGAAGGATAGCCCAGTGGTTTGGGTTGGGACACTGAAGGAGTACTAAGTAGGAGATGCAGGGTTTGAATCCTGCCGCTAACAAGAATCCCCCTCCCCTAACAAAGCTAACCACTAACATCTGCCTATCAAAAAAAAAATAGGATGAGTATTGTGCTTATTATTGTCTTGTGTTATGGTGATTGTACTTGATTGAGAGCGCATGACAAGAAAGTAGTTATGAATGGCAATTATGTTTTGCAATGAATGTATAATACTGATATTGTTTGGTCGAGAGAAGTTTTCCATACCTCGCGTATCAGGTATGGCTGAAAACGTTAGTAAATTGCTTCTATTATGATTCTATATTACTGAGTTCTTTAAACTCACTATGCTTTGGGGTGGTGTTTTCAGGTAAAAGATGATCATCAGAGACTAGAGAGCATACCCTGAATGCTTGACTTACTCCAAGGCTGGGATTAGTTATGAAGTCGGAACCGGATCACAGTTTGAGTCATCATAGTGGATCTATAAGTAGTTGTAAATTATATTAAGTGTTGTTTACTTTCAAGAATGTAAATGTATTTCAAATTTACACTCAAACTTGTACCTTTTGAAAGAAAATTTTATTTCTATACCAGATTACTTATTCCTTCTTCATTTTAGCTACTTGTTTTACTACATAATTCCACTAAAAGCACTACATAATACTCTGATAGGAACAGGGTGTTACATTAAACGTGAAAAATTAGGGATCCAAATCACTAATTTTGTTGTTCTTTATTCTGGACAACCAATTCTATCTTTTTAATTAAAAATTAGAAATTCAATAAAATATTTAATTATTAAGAAAGTGAGAAATGTAAAGACAAGAAAATGATACCAGCATATGTTTGAAGTTTCAGTGTTGTCTCTAATATCTCTAACTTTTTAAATTATTAATAATCGTGATCACAAAATTTGTCTGTTAAATTGTTTTATATATATTGTAGTAGTTAACCAAGATGTTCGATATGTAAAAAATGTGGGGTTAACTTGACTCACTTGTTCTCATTTTTTTTTTTTACCAACATGTTCTCATTTATTAGTTCTCTCAAAATCCATCATTTAAGTTTGCCTGGATTCTTATATGTCGGGCCAAGTCGTTATTTACTCCCTATGCTTACAAGTTTATGTAACCTTTCAACACCTGTAACAGTGGTGTACTCACAACATAGTCATCGTCGCTAACTCTTTGGATATGAGTCACATAAACTTTATAACGAAGTATATTTCACATTCCTAGGTGTATCCCCATGCACGTGAACTTGCTCAAAAGGAATGTAATTTTAGTGGCTGACTCGGTTTCTTGTGGGATGAAACCCAAATGGATTACACATATTTTGTTCTTGCCATTAAACTCTTTCTCTATTTGGCTGGTTTGTGTTTAGGTGATTAGGTTTAGTTATTGTTATCTCGCGTGTCATTTTTCACTTGTATTTCATCTTGGGGTGTAGTTGGGTCGAGAGGTAAGCGTAGTCTAGCTATCTGACACTCGACATTGTGGGTTATTTGGGAGGAACGGTTGTGTGTTCTCTAATCAACCCTTAGGTTTTGGCAGGATTCTGGATATTGTTAGAGCCAGGTCGTGGAAATAGTTAGCGACTAGGTCCAAGTTTGGTTCATGTCTTTTGTACGAATGGTTTGCGAACATCATGTAGTGTATTTGTAGGGCATAATGTCGTGATTGCCTTTTGGTTTGTTGGACTCTGAATTGACCTCTTAAACCTTTTTTGATGCTCTTTGTATATGGCTTAGAATGCCTCTTGTATTTTTCATCTTCTAGTTCTTCAAATAAAGGAGAAAAGTAATGAGTGATGCAATGGGATAAGATTGGATAATTAATAAGACACGGAACATATATCAATTCTCTTTTGTTCTGAAAAAAATATAATAGTGGGTTTAAAGTGAGAAGTGTGAAAATATCATAACTAAACTTTCAAGTGAGGAGGAGAGGTCTAGATGTCACCATAACCTTGGCCACTCGAAGATTATGAGGTGGACATAGATGTTGTGGAGGAAACTAATGTTATTGGCAAGGAAAGGGTGTGTTAATGGAATCCCTACGGATGGTAGAAGTTCAAAGGCCCTAAATTTGTCACTTAGCACCCTTTGGTTTGTTTGTTATTAACTTGTTTTGAAATTGTAGACCGTGTGGCTAATAAACCTAGTACCTGATCACAGTTTTCAAAGATTTATTTTCCAAACAAATATAGAATATTAGATTATTTCTCTAATGAGGACGACAATTAATGGAAGGAAAGTTGATCATGTGATTCATCCTATTTGTGATCCTAGATATTTTATAGTAATATAGTAGATATTTTGTTAGCGCAGTAGAATGTGGTAGCTCCACATTCATTCTTTTCTCACTAAAATGTAAAATAATTTATTTTTTTATTTGTTAATTCATGATATTTCATTAATTAAGGCATATCAATCACTTAATGCTCATATCTAAACTTTTATCATTCAATCAAATTTGAATTAAATTAAATTCACATTAAAATTCAAATTCAAAATGTAATAAATTAAAACATATCAATTAATTAATTATCATATCTGGATAATTGTCATTCAATCAATTTTTTTTGTACTAATTTCAATCAAAATTTTATCTACGTCATGTGATAACATAAGAATCATTAATCTTTTGCCTAAATCAATTTAATTTTTTCAATTATTGTTTTAATTATATCAACCATTATTTTTTCATGTCAAACAATAATTTCGTAGTGTTGATCATTAATAACAGAGAAGCGAATTCTTGCGCAGATATTTTACAATATGGATCATTAAGGTGATTTTACGTGAACTATTTTAGACGTCCCTTTTCCCTCCTCAGTCTTGCTTTACGTTCTCATGTAATGAGGTGTGCTACCTATAGGCTTGTGTCGTAATTCTTCTATATATTATTCCTTTTATTTATAAAAAAAATATAAATCATTAATATATTCTCTTAAATGACTTATATATTTTTATTTATTAATTAAATCAATTATCAGTCACTATTCATCATTATTTTACCATACAAATTTGATCACTTTTAATTTTATAACTTTTCATAACTGCTTTATTTTATTATGCACATCATAAAATTTAATACAAAAATCATAACTACATAATGTTAAATTTTAATTTTTATAATTTTTTTTCATAATTTCTATATTTTATCTCTTACATATTATTAAATTTTAAATTTTCAACATTCTACTAGAGTATAAATATTCCCAACATTCCAGCATTCACAAGATTGTTTCTGTTTAATTATAATAAATACTAAATCAATATGTATTTTTATTTTTCCTTCTTAAAGTTTGGATATTATACACAATCGAAACCATACTTTATTCTGGGGTTAATTTGTTGTCCAACATAAATAATTGATTATTTCTTTTTCATGTTAATTATTTTGAAATTATCTTACTGTAATTTAGATAAATTATTCAATTTTGTGTTTTATATTTTTTTTATTGAAAATCATAGTTGAGAAACCATATCTAAATATCAGAGAACCAATATTTTATGTTTATTTGTTATATTTTGAAATTGGAGTATATATACGTATAAATACATATATTCTCTACTTCACGATGAATTATTTATAATATTTTTTAATAAATTCAAATCTGTTAATACTTTTGTTGAAAAAAGTCTTCAAATTTATTCTTACATGTTGAATACGTTTACAACCCATACGAATAACACGTGTGAGCATGGGTAAATACACTAGTTATATTATATATAAGGGTATCGATGAACCTTAGGCAAATAATGGTTTATTTTAATGCTTATCTTTCCATTAATTTTATAAAAAAAAGTGGTGTAATAGATCCTCTCATTGAGTGTTTATATATGTAGATTGTTAGATATTGGTATAGGGTCGTGCTATTTTGACAATAAAATTTAGATAACTTTTGCAACAACTTTCTAAATGGTTAACACATTTCAAATATGTGGTTAATTATGTTCAACAAATGGTTAATGGATATATCAGGTATCGAAACTCATTAACCATCAACGCAACTTCATTAACCGCGAATTTGAACGTGATTAACCATTATTTTTAGGTCTTCAAATCTACATGTAGTTGAACACATGGAAATGTGGTTAATCACGTTCAAATTCGTGGTTAATGAAGTTACATTGATGATTAATGAGTTTCGACACCTGATATATCCATTAACCATTTGCTGAACGTAATTAATCACGTATTTAAAATGTGTTAACCACTTAGAAAGTTGTGGCGAAAGCTGTCTAAATTTGGTTGTCAAAAAATCATTTCTATCATTGGTATAATGGCCATGATCTTAACTGCTGACATCACTGGCGGATCTATGTGCAAGGGTTTGGGGGCAATTCCCCCCATAAGAAATTTTTTTAACTTGAAGATCTTTAATAATTTTACTTTTTGCCCCCATAAAAAAAATAAGCATTGTCCCTATGAAACAAATTCTTTTAAAGTAAAAGTCTAAAATGATTCTTGATAAAGGATAGGAAGACCTATTTGGTCTCTCGGAAATGAAAATGACTAATTTAATCTTTAAAAATCTCAAATATCTGTTAAATTAATCTTTAATGGGGATTAAAATGTCCCTAAAAATTAAGAAGCCGCCATCCCATCGTTCTCTCATGTTGTGTTTCAAGAGATGAATTCTTGACATCGAGATTGTGCGTGTGTCTTTGAGAGAGGGGGACCATGTAATGTATACTTAATTAAGAACATAATAAACAACACTTGAGAGATTAATTATGTACGCAAATTAAGGCATGCAAAAAATAAAAATGGAAGCTTGAGAATAGGAAAATTACTAGAGTAAGTGACTATCGAAACATGATGTCACAAAATATCCCTAAACTATATATATTCTCTTTTTTGCTAATTAAAAAACATATAAAAATGTGCCTAATATTGATTAGCAAGATTGATCGATCACAAACCAAACACTATTAGAATTTTCGGCATTTTCTACAGATTTTCCTGCGGATTTTGTTCAAAAATTCGTAAAAAACAGGTTTCTTGGGAATTTTTATCCCCACATAATACTTTCGTGGGTAAATTTTTCCTACAAATTTTAAAATCCGCAGGTAATTTTCCTGCGAAAAAATTCGCAAGTAATTCCCACAGAAAAATTCGCAAGTAAATCTGCAAGTATTAGTTTCGCACGTAAATCTGCAGGAAACTTTCCTACGAATTTTAAGATTTTTAGGAAATTTTCCTGTGAATTTTTTCCTAAGAAATTCCGTAGGAAAAATCAATAAAAAGTTTTTTTTTTATTTTGTAAAGAATACTGTGAATCTTTTAATATTAATATTTTGTTATTATTATATTTATACTAATATGGAAATAATATTGCTTGTTTAGCATGATTTACACACCTATTTCTCACTCGTATTCAAATTTTAAAGCTCTTAATAAATACAAGATAAAATCAAAGAATAGTTGTTAAAACAAATTTTGAGAAATAGTACTCCATTACAATTACAATCCCACATAATTTGGGAAGGAACCGTAAACTACCATTAATAAACAAGAGTCAGACAAATTAATAGGTGAAGTATTTGTTAGCTCAATCTCAGTCTCATCATGATCTCTAGCTCTCCGTCATCTGATTCAGCAATGTGCTCCTCTGCAGGCCTTTCGAGATCAAATTTGATTTGATGCTTTTCTTATGCACCTTTATGATTAGCATTTTGAGTTAAACAAATCACATTCTTGAAGTACCATTCTTGTTCTCTTACGTCATTACCTCTTATTGCTTCCACGTTTTGCATCAGTATCTTTTGGATTCGATAAAATCGATGAAGTTCATATACCTGTCAGAAAATTCTCAGAACACTCGATATGTATATCTATTGATAGTATAATGATTGAGAAAGAATAACCAAAAGGAATAGAAAGAGAATTGAAGTATACCTGCTCTTTGAAAGTTTCTTCATGCTTTAACATGGCCATCCTCATGTATTCTTTGTCACAGGACTAAACAAGCTTCTCCATTGGAAGCTAATCTAATTAGTTTCTACAAAGAGGAACTGGTTTTGAACCAATGGGATACAGTTAACTCTTCTTTGTCTGAAATTTGTGTTCAGATGTGTGTTTTCATGAATGGTATATATCACTCCACCTTCATATAAGATACTACCTCATGTCCCATATATAAGAGACAAATGCATTTTCTAGGTTCATTGAATAACTGATGTATTTGGTCTATATCTGGTCTATATTATAGACCATATACATCAGTTATTCAATGAACCTAAAAAGTGCATTTGTCTCATATATATGGGACCGGAGGGAGTACTTCATAGTTAAGCTTAAATGAGGAAACTACTAACAGAATATTATGAAGATTCAGATGCTTTAAAACCAGGGAACTGTAGCACATACTTTAGAGAAGACTAAGTATGAAGATTCAGATGTCAAGTGGAAAGAATTAGACCCCAAGTATCACTTCTCATGCCAATTCATGGCTGATGCAATTGCAATGAATGCATCAGATTTCATCATAACCAGCACATATCAGGAAATTGCTGGAAGGTTAGACCCCACATTAAAAGAAAACAACTAATTAGTTTGGTACGCTCAAGAAAATTCACTATCACGGTTTAAAAACCACCGATATCAAGATTGGGGGAAACAAGAAAACCAAAAAATGAAAATGAATACATAAATATATAAATAAAAAAGAAAGCAATAGATGCTTGTAAGTTGTAACATACTGAATTGTAAAAGTTTTTGTTTGCAGCAAAGACAAACCTGGACAATATGAAAATCAGAGTTTAGAAAGTGATTAATTAAGTTAAACTACTGGTTGATTGATTAGTTAAAAAAAGCTTAATGTTTGGTAGAGTTGGCTACTAGTAGACTAGTTGCTACGACTATTGCAACTCTGCAAAGTCATCTTATCCATTCATGCACTTCCTTTTCCATGTTCTGCAACATTACAAAGTAGTTAAGCAATAACTTGGAGTAATTAAGTAGCAAGCTGAGGACCAAGTCAAGGAAAATTGAATGGAAACTTAGTCACTGTACTAGTGCATCAGTTTTTAAAGTGGCTATGTTCTTAGTGCACGTTCCCATGTATTCTAGTTATAAAACTTCATTCAACTTATCAATTTGAAATCAAAATACATATAAAAAGTTTTGGCTTTACATTTCGCTAGTTTCGTGTTCAAGTTTAGTAATCGAAAAAGGTACTAAAGTGATTACAAAGGGAAACGAAACATTAAGACAAATTCCTGTGCTTAGGGCACGAATGAAAACAGACATTAGAAAAGCAAATCCTAACATTAAGACAAAAGACAAATCCATATATATGCAAAATCATATTTTTACCTATCTGCTGAAAAGAGAAACCTGAGCCTGTGCATGTGGAGGCACCGAACTAGAGTCGAGAATCCAAAATCTATAGAAAATCTCTAGAGTCCAGAATCCTGAATCAAGAAATCAACGAGTTACGATTGAGTGAGAAGACAGATTCAAATGAATACACAGAAATCAATGGAGGCACCAAACCAGAACATGAGAAGAAGAAACCAATGAACCAGAAAATGAAATCTAGGCCACTGTAACAGAGTTTATTACCTTCATGATGCAAAGAGGAAACACTGAATCATAGAAATCCAGATGCAGATCAAACACAAAACCAGAAATTCAGATCTAGAGCATAAAGAACCTATAAGTAAATTCTTTTCTTTATGTTTCGCGATGTGCCGGAGAACGATGCCATGAATGATTCAGGGACGTTTTTGAGCAACAGGAAGAGAGAGATCAGCAATACAAGGGGTAGATCGACGAAAACTGGAAGAGATGCGAACGAATGAGAAGAAGATAAGTGAAAAGATGGAACTACGATGCGAA
Organism: Calophaca sinica; assembly: GCA_037113605.1. Taxonomy (NCBI): domain Eukaryota; kingdom Viridiplantae; phylum Streptophyta; class Magnoliopsida; order Fabales; family Fabaceae; genus Calophaca; species Calophaca sinica. Next base: position 35,351,913 of record CM073733.1, on the reverse strand, counting down.
CGAGTGAGAAGAAGATCACTGAAAAGATGCGAACAAATGAGACGAAGATTTTGTAAATTTGGAAGAGAGGTGCAGAGAAGGGACGTTTTAGGGTTGGAACTCGGAAGAGAAGAGCGTATGCGAATAAACTTTTGTAAAAAAAATTATTTATTTTAAAAAATTTAAAAAAGTTACCTGCGGTTTTTTAGATTGATAGGAAAGTTACACGGCCAATCATTTCTTGGAAGAAAAAACTTCCCTACGGATTTGGTTTTGCAGGATAATCGGCAGCTAAGGTTAAAGTTTTTAGGGATTTACCTGCAAATTCAAATCGGCATAAAAATTTCATATATTATGTAAATCCGTAATAAAATTCGCAGAAATTTTCTGTGGATTTTTTTCACAAAAAAATTCGTAGAAAATACCGCAATTTCTGGTAGTGAAAGTCACAAAGTTTGAGGGAGAAGTCGAGCTCCTTCTCAAAGGTATTATCATCATTATTATTTCCCTGAAGGCCTCCAATAGGATCACCAGGAGGAGGAGGAAGAGCATTATTGAAACTTGAGTTTGCAGTTATACTCTCAGCAAGTGAAGCAGGGGTTTGACTTTGACCGGCAAGAAGTCCCAAATCCAGTTGTGGAATTGCAGCAGCAGCACTACTAGTACTACCAAATAATTGTGGTGCTGTGGGGGTGTGTTTTGCTGCACCTGATGCATCCCTAATTGATTTTCATAGCCAATGCCACCACCATGAGGCCAAGACGCTTCTGGCATGGGGGTGCAAGTAACCCATCAGGGGGTGCAAATTGCAATAATGAGGATTGTATTTGGTGGAGTAACAAAGGATCAAAACTTGGAATGGGTAAGCCGGATGCGTGCTCCTTCCTATGAACTGTTTGGTGTCCACCAAGAACCGTGAAACTTGTAAACGTCCTGTCACAGTACCTGCGCTTGTATGCTTTGATCACTCACTTCATCACCAGGTTTTGGAGAAGACACTGAGTTAGGATTAGAGGCAGAGATCTTGAAGGCTTTCGAAGTGGAGGATTTGGATGAGGATTGGTCCTCCTTCTTGCGCTTCTTCTTCATCTTCTTGTCTTCATCATCTCCCATTGATTCTCTATCATCAGACATTTTTGACACAAATGAACACTTACTGTTTTTTTTTATAAGCAAAAAATATATTAAAATGGAGTAAAAGGGATACTCCAATCCATTACAAACTTGGGTGAAGCTATTTAAGAGCTTCGATACACCCCCAATGGATCTATACATCAATCTAAATAACTTTTATCTAAGTGCCTACCTTCTCTTAAAATAAATCATCTCCAAAAAATTGTCTTCACCTGTGAAACAATAGCAGTATGTTCCGGAACCCCTCCCTGAAAAATAATTCTGTTTCACAGCGTCCAAAGGGACCACACTACCGCACACCAAATGAGATACCGCAGCTTTTTTCTTTTTTTCCCGCTGACCGACAATGCGAACTGTAAAAAATTATCGACACAGCTTCCATGCCAAACGCCGTCCAATCCAAACCAAGGATATACAGATCTCCATACATTATAGGAGAATGAGCAGGAGAAAAATAAATAGCTCTGGTTCCCGAAAACAAAACACACAACAAGTTTGAATGTTTGATGGTTGTCAACTATAATACCACGTTGGAATAAAACGTACCGTGTGGGTAGCCGTTCCAGCATTGCTCGCCAAACAAATATGGCTACTTTTGAAGGTACAGATGTTCTCCATATATAGTCCATTAAGTGCCTTAGATAGATTATGCTCCAAAAGACCAAAACGATGTTGCTGAATTGAATATTCCACAAATTTGAAAGAAAATGGTCAAGACTCAAGACAGGTTTTTCTTTCTTGTTGATTGAGTATTTCATTTCATGTGTTTGCAAACTTTTGTGATCGAGCAATTAAAACTGTTACCGCTAGTTGAAGGTTGATGGCTAAGGTAAATTCTTTCTATAAAGATGAGTAAATCAAGTATATTATATAGAAAAAAATGAAGTCAGTTAACACTAACACAAACTTCACCTTGCATTTGCATATCATAGTTATAAACAGTTGTGTTAGTTAGTTTCACCGCGCGTGGTACTTATGTCGCTTTTGTTCTGTTTTCTTATCACTTCTTGTGCTTTTGTTCTGCTGTTTTTTAGAGCTTTTGTTCTGTTTTCTTATCCTTAAAGTTATTTTACCTGTTAAATAAATTGGGCCCTGTGGAAACATCCGGGATTAGGACAAGGTTAAACACAAAGTAAATAATATTTTCAAGTCTTTGACTGGCAAAGAACTTCTATAGTAAAAAGAATTAAATTCTTTGCTATTTGTACCCAAAAAAAAAAAAATCTTTGCTATTTGAACTAATTAATAGGTTTTGATAAATAATATTTTAAGTAGTAATATTTATTTTAGATCACCAAAGTTATAATAGATTCTTCGACGTTTTTCTATAGGCAAATATATATATAATATTAGTCATAATTTAACATAAATATTAAAAGTTAAGAAAAACTAATTAAATTTCAAACTTACATAAAATGTTCATATTATGTGTCTTGTAAGATAAAACTATAAATAATAAAAATACATATATAATAAATAATGAAGATCATTGAAAACAACAAAACAAAGTGAATAGAAGAGACAATTTTGCAATTAAAATAGAAAATATAAAATGAAAACCAAATTTATTTTTCAAACCAAACAGGCCCTAAGTATTATGAAGATTAAAATTTAGAGAGTCAAATACAAATGACTTCCAAAAAAAATTTCGGAACACTTAATTATGTATTTGGGAATCATATATCCTAAACGTATGAATATATTCTAAAAATTTAGTTCCAAAAGGTATAAAAAAGAAGGGGTGCAAAAAGTAACCCTTAATTTTTTAGTCCATTAATTTAGTTGGTTGAAACCTGTTGGGTTTTTGGGCTCCCTTCTTATGTGGAGAAAGGCCAAAATTCACTAGCTCATTGTGTCTCACTTGTTCAAGTGGAGAGGGGTCAGATTAGGGTTGATTAAGAGAGTTAATTTGGTGAGACAATAGCAGCTACAAGGAGAGAAAAGAAAAGAAAAAGCTATTCCCTTTTTTTCAAACCTGTCACTGTAAAATTGCTGCCGGAGATTGGTTCACCGTTGGATCGGGCTGGAAATTGGATAGCAGGTTCAGGACGTGTGGTTCTTCGTTTTCAAAGGTTGGATCGGCGAAACGAGGTGTGGTGTGTGAGAAAATCAGTTCGCACTGTACTGTATTTTTTGGGTATTTCTTATTTCTCATTTGTAAGCATTGGTACTTGTTAGTTTTAGCTGATTGTAAGCACGGTTTGTGCACCTTATTGACACTCTTTTGTACCCATATTTGATCATAGTGGAGCTATTTCTTTGGTCTGAACGACCCGTGGTTTTTACCATTGCTTTGAGGGGTTTTCCATGTTAAAATCTTGGTGTCTCTTGAGCATTTGATTTTGCTTTGTTTGTTGCCATATTTTGTTATTGTTGCTCCTCACAGATTCTTGCAAGTTTAGGGGAATTTATTTTCGCTGCGTATTGATGTGTTTGTGTGCTTCCGTTTGCTTTGCTGGTGTTTCCCCATCAAAACCCACTAAGCAAATATATATGTAGATTTTTGCTCTAATGGAGACGAGCATTAGTAGAAGGAAAGCTGATTAAGTGATGCATCCGATTGGTGTTCCTAGTTATTTTATAGTATAAGCAATTGTAGGAATTTCGTTAGCCTGAATGCATGATATATGGCATGTCCTGCATGCCGAAACTTGTGTTATTGAATAGTGTAATAATACTTAAGTATTACACCAATAATGGTTTATTTTAATACTTATCTTTCCATTTATTTTAATTTTTTTAAATAAAAGTGGCGTTATGGATCCTCGTTAAGTGTTTATATAGATTGTTAGATATTGGTATAATGGACATGATCTTAATTAATTGATATTTATTAATGGCATAGGGTCAAAGTGTTTTTTTTTTTTGAACTCAGAAATGTTGGTAAATTGGTTAGGTTAGTTTCCGAGATTTAAAATCACTAGCACGATACCCGTGCGATGCACGGGGCGCGCGTCGTTGGTTACGCTCAATATTTTAAGACGTAATTGTTTATAATAAACGATATTTTTGATTCAATGTATTAAAAATTAACAAATTTTATAGTGAAAGCGAAAGAAAATAAATTTTAAAACATAAAATATAAAATTACACCGACAACATGTAATGTTTGTCCCGCTAAGAGTTAATAATTTCGCTTTCCGTCAACATGTACGTACTTAAGTAGTGTTTTCCCGTCAGAATTGAAAAACAAAATAATCATTTATAAAAATTAAATATATTTATAAAAAAATAAAAAATAATTATGCTGACTTGTAATGTCTCCCGTCACGACTCAAAAGCAAAATAATAATTTATAGATAACTTAAAAAAATGTTAATAATAAAATAAAATTAAAATTATACCGACAACATGTAATGTTTCTCCCGTCGAGAATTAATAATTTCGTTCCTATCGACAACATTGTACTTAAGTAGTGTTTTCCCATCAGAACTCAAAAGCAAAATAATAATTTATAAATAACTTAAAAAATAAAAAATGTTAATAATAAAATAAAATTAAAATTATACCGACAACATGTAATGTTTCTCCTGTCGAGACTTAATAATTTTGTTCATGTCGACAATATTGTACTTAAGTAGTGTTTTCCCGTCAGAATTCAAAAACAAAATAATCATTTATAAAAATTAAATATATTTATAATAAAATAAAAAATAATTATAACGACTTGTAATATCTACCATCACGAAAACAAAATAATAATTTATAAATAACTTAAAAAAATTAAAAAATATTAATAATAAAATAAAATAAAATAAAAGTATACCGATAACATATAATGTTTCTCCCGTCGAGACTTAATAATTTTGTTCACATCGATAATATTGTATTTAAGTAGTGTTTTCCCGTTAGAACTCAAAAGCAAAACAGTAATTTATAAATAACTTAAAAAAATAAAAAAAAATGTTAATAATAAAATAAAATTAAAATTATACCGACAACATGTAATGTTTCTCCTGTCGAAACTTCATAATTTCGTTTCCGTCGATAATATTATACTTAAATAATATTTTTCAGTCGAGACTAATTGTTTCTGAAAAAAATGAGGGAAAGAGAAAGAAATAAAAGAATGAGAGTGAGAGAGAAAAGGGGGAAAAATGGAAAAAAGAAAGAAAGAAAGAATCAGAGGTGTGAGAAGAGGGGGAGGGTGAAAAAAAAAGAAAGAATGTGAGGCGTGAGAATAAGAGAAGAAGAAGGAAAAAAAACAAAAGAGGAAGGATCAGAGGCGTCAGAAGAGAGAGAAAGAAAAGGAGAAAAAAAAGAGTGAGAAAAGAAATTGGATTGGGGGAAAATGGGGGGAAAGATAAAATAAAATTTGAATTGTAAGAAGATTTAAATGACCAAAATGCCATAAAAAAGGACACGTGTCAATTGTTTAACAATGGGTAATTTTGGGTTTTCCAGAGCCCTTGATTCTCATATATTAAAATTGATGATTTAACTTCTTAAGCATCCCCTGACTCACTAACTGATCGGGTTGCCTACTTGGGACGGGTCAAAGTGTAACTAATAGGGTAGCTAAAATTGAAAAATATGTTGCTTTATACTCTTTCTGGTTTATATTATAAGAAACAAAACCCTAATTCACAAAGACTAAGGAAATATTTTGAAATTAGCTAATTCTATTTAATACTCGTAAAAATCAACTTTTTTTTTCCTTAATATACACTTTTCATAAATGGTGTCTGATTATTAATGAGTTAATTAATACAAATTTCACTAACATAAATAAGGGCATAATTGAAAATTTAATATATGTAAAAATTGATATTTGCTTCTTATATATTGTACTAAAAAATTAGATTCATTTGCCACTTATAATATGGAACGGAGGGAATATATGTGGCAGTAGTAGTTGGTTGGTTAACGAGTTATTCCCTAAAGTTAAAGAAGCTTGGGGTTAACTAATCGTAATCCGCAGGGAAAAAGCCCCAAAGAAACAACGAAACACGTGTACTACAAAAATAGATACACAAGAATAGACATTCCTCAAGAAGCCCCCCATCCCATCCTTCTCTAGTACTGTTTGTGTAAATTTTAAGAGATGAATTCTTGATTCTTGATATCGAGATTGTGTGAGTGTGTGTGTGTCCTTGAGAGAGAGAAGAGAGGGACAATTAATGTAATTAAGAACGTAATAAACAACACTCGAGAGATTAATTATGTACGCAATTACATGCAAAAATAAATAAAAATGGAAGCCAAAAAAAGTAAAACTAGAGACTGATTAATATGGAAACATGATTCACAAAAAGTGCCTAATGATTAGCAGGATTGATCACAAATTAAGAAAAGTCTCAAAGGTTGAGGGACAATTTGATCTAGTTCTTCCTCACGAGGTGGATTCTTTTGATGACACATCATCATTGGGATCATTATTATTACTTCCCTGAAGGCTTCCAATAGGATCAGATGGAGAAGGAGGAGGAGGAGGAGCGTTGAAACTTGTGTCTGCAGCAGGGTTTTGACTTTGACCAGCAAGAAGTCCCAAATCGAGAGGGTTGTTCGATCTCTGTGGAACTGCAATAGCATCACTACTACCAAATCGTGGTGCCCTGGGGGGTCCAATATGCACACGGGGGGGTGCAATGATGAGGCTTGGAAAGGACGGTATTGAAGGCACTGAGTTATAATTAGAGGCAGAGATCTTCAAGGCTTTATAAGTGGAGGATTTGGATGAGGAATATTTGTCCTCCTTGGTCTCCGAATGCAGCTCATCAGAAGTAGTTGGAGCCTCCTCCATATTCTTCCTCTTCTTCTGCTGCTGCTTCTTGTCTTTAGCATCTCCCATTGTTGACACAAATGAAAACTTACTTTCAAAGAGATCCAAAAGAAAATGTTCCGCGGTTCCTTGACAAGTAGAGAGATAGATAGAGGGGGTATTTATGAGTGGATGGATAGGTTACTGTTGAATTGAATCTAGCTTCCACAAATTTGAAAAGGAAATATATACAGACCTGATCGAACATTGAGTTGAGTTGAGTTCAATCTTGAGCAAGAATTTGGTCAAGACTCAAGACTACGGGTTTTCTTTCTTGTTTGATATGTTTTCATTTCATGCATGTGTTTGCGAACTAAATTTTTGCGAGCAATAAAAACTGTTGCCGTTAGTTGAAGGTTGATGGCTAAGGTGAATTCTTTCTATAAAGAATAAATCAAGTATATAGAAAAATTGAAGTCAGTTAACGCTAACACAAACTTGACCTTTTTGCATGCTATAGTTGTAAACAGTTGTGTTGGTTAGTTTAACCGCGCGTGGTAATAACTTTTTTTTATAAGCAAAATTTGTATTATAGGGATTACAGGGGGTACTCCAACCAGTTACATTACATATGCCACTACAAATTTAATCGGCAGCATACAAACATCCTGTAGAATTACAACACCAATCTAAGAGGATGAAGTTTTATTTTTCTCATACTTACCGGGAGAGTAACAACTGGGCAGATAAGCTTGATGCGCATAGTATTTCTATTTAGAACTTTGTTTGGTGGGATTCTATATCTCATTTTATTAGGGAAGATTTTTTCCGTAATAGGCAAGACCTCCCTAATTTTCGTTTCAAATAAGCTTCCGCTTGGTTTGATTTGTTTGTCTTTTTTTTTTCCATGGATTTTGGCCTAGTCCCCCATGTTTTCTTTGAATTCCTTTTTTTCTTTTTTTGTTCAATAAATACAGGGAGGAGTATTCTTTTTCTTTCTAGGTGTTTTTTTTTTCTAAGGAGGGTTTTACATCAGAAGGTTTTAACGAGACTTTTTTCCTTTTATTTGATTAAAAAAAAGGTACCAATCTGAATATTTTAAATTTAATTTCCTATCCTCCTATGAATAAACCACCTCCAAGACACTATTTTTATTTGTGCCAACACATTCATAAAGTCAGTGCACCCTTGAAATATAATCTTATTTCGCAATTACCACAAAAACCACACCACTGCAAGCCAATCAATGTTGGATTGATATAACGGTGGAAGACAGAATTACAATTCAAGTTATTGATTACCGGCTCGGTGGCTAGCCCAATCCGGGAATGGGCCGTGGCCCACTCAGGAACACAGACATATGTTATGTGTTTTGTTAAGGGTAAAATTAATTTCAACACATATGCAGATTAAAAACTTCTTTTTATAATATTTTACCAATTTCCTCTTCGTCTCTCTAGCGCTCTTTTCTCTCCCTTCGTCTCCTTCTTCATCCACCACAGGAGAGAGGTAGTTTTTGGCCATTTTTGGCCTGAAATCTCCCCTCTATACCATTTTTTTTCTTTTTTATTTAAATAAGTGGTTTTCCACATAGATCTGGGTTTTTTTGTTGTGTTTTTCCTTTTGATTTAGTCATCTTAGTGCGGCGTTGTGTTATTCATCGTCTTGGTACGACTTTGTTTTGTTTTCTCGTCTTGTTACCGTGTTCATTTGGTTCAGGTTGGCAGATCAGCTTCGAACCATTACAGATCTAATGAAGACTTGGGCGTCAACGTTGCAGATATGGAGACATGGGTAATCCGGTCACTTTGATTTTGTCATAATTGTAGGTAATTTGCTGTTTTGTGCTATTAACCTGGGTGCTGTGAGTTTGTTCGCAGATTCATCTTTTTCGGTTTTTAGCGATATTGAATTTGTGATGTATTCGATATATATACCAATTTGAATGAATGAATATCTTTTTTAGTCAATTTTTTTTTTTTGTGGTTCTCCATATGAGTGCTTGAAGAGCATTTTTTGTGTGTGTGGATTTCATCCAAGGGAAACTCGTTCTAAGCCACGAATATTAGAGGGAGATATTTTCTCCTTTGGTCCATAGGATATTAGTAAATTAAAGTTTTTAATTTTTAATGCACAATTAGAAAACATTGGAGTGTCACAATAAAAAAAAATTGAGAGTAGTCATAACTAGTTTTCTATACATAAATAAACTATAGCCGTTATTTTGCTTTTCTTTACAATTTAATCATTATGATTGAATTGCAAATATATTATGTATAAGCATCAAAACTTAATTAGTTCTCAACAATTCATTTGATATATTGTCTATTTTTTATACATTAATATTTTAGCGTTATTTTTTAACTTAACCGGGATATTCTTAAAATATTGCTATAAGCCTATAATACTAATCATTACATATTGTTAGGACAAGAAAGGGTCTCAAACCAGTTGTTTTACTAGTAAATATTTGAGCTTTGACTTATTATTTGATAAAATTGAATATAAATTCAAATCAAATTATTTATGCCCAATGACGTTATAGTAAAAGTTGAGTTGGATATTGGGATACATTCATGTGTTTTTTTTTTTTTGGGAATCTGTCGGTGCTTGTGAATGATAGTCCTACAAGAGAGGTGAAGATTTAGAGAGGGCTGAAGCAAGGGGGCTTGTTAGCTACTTTCCTCTTTTTATTGGTGGTAGAAGGTCTAAATGGGCTTATGCGGAATTCAGTATTACTTGACCTGTTTAGGGGTTTTTTGTAAGAGATACTGACTTGGTGGTTTCTCATCTGCAGTATATATGCGGATGATACTTTTCTTATAGGGGAGGCGTCGGTGGAAAACCTCTGGGCCATGAAGACAGTGTTGAGGAGCTTTGAGTTAATATATGGGCTAAAGGTGAATTTCTACAAGAGTAGTCCTATGGCATCAATGTGCCAGGTCCTTTTCTTGGTATGGCATATCGCGCTTTTTGAACTGTAAGCAAGGGTCAGTTCCTTTTAGGTACCTTGGGCTTGCCATGGGTGCTAATCCACATAAGTTGGCTACATGGCAACTTACGTGCTAGGTGTGCTTTGTAGGAGTTTTGGCTCTTGGTGTAACATGTATGTCTGCTTAGGGGGAATATTGTGCCTATTAATTTGGTGTTGAGTAGCATTCCTATATATCTTCTTCCTTTCTTTCCTCAAAATGTCGGTAAGAATTTGGAAGCAAGTAGTCCAACTGCAGAGGAGATTTCTATGGGATGGTACATAGGGGATTGCTTGGGTTTAGTGGTCAGAGTCCAACCTAAAAGCTAAGGTAGCTAGGGTGTGAAAGACCATAAGATCCTTAATCTTAGCTTATTGCCTAAGTGGAGGTGGTGTTTGTTGGTGGATAACGTTGCACCAATGGAGGGAGGTCTAGGTGATTAAATATGGGAGATCAGTTGCCACTAGTTCGGGCTTAGGAGAGATCAGATATCCTTATTATGTGTCGGCGTGGTAGAAGGACCTATGTAGGGTAGGCTTGTGCAGGGGTGTGGTCTCTGATTGGTTTATTGGGAGTGTGGGGAAGAAGATTGGGGATGGGGCATCTACCTCGTCCTGGCAGGATCTGTGGCTGGGTAATAGCCCGCTTTGCCAACTCTTCTCGTGGTTGTTCTCTATATCTACACAAAGGGAGGATCTAGTTTGCGATCTTGGATGTTGGATGGAGGCGGTTTGAGTGTGGAACTTCAAATGGTAGAGACAACTATTTGTGTAGGCAGAGCTTCAGCGGGGGTTATCCAGGATGTTGAGTGAGATTTCCATCTCGCGGGTATAAGATAGTTGGTGATGGCAGGGTATAGAGGGTGAGCCATTCTCAAATAAATCTACATATACTCTATTTTTCGATAAGCTTCTTTAGCAGTCTGGTGTTTTTTATGGTGACCACTTCATCCTTGATCAGTAGTGGATGTGCTTTGCACTGTCCAAGGTTAGTGCTTTCACTTGGCAACTATTGTCAGATAAGCTACCTACTAGAGATAACTTTCTTAGGTGTAGAGTGATTTCTGATGAAGTCCACATCCCTTTGTGTTTTATGTACGAATAAGTTGGAATATGAAGTACACTTGTTTAAATTGTGTGTTTTCTCTTTCATCTTTGGTCTAATGTTTTCAAATGATTAAGAATATTATTAGTTATTCCCCATGATCTTTATATGCTGGACTCCATGATTTGCACTTTTCGGCCTAGGGTACGAATTAGAGGGTATGACTTTGATTTGGCATGCTATTTTGTAGGCATTATGAGAGTTGATAGGAATGACTGTATTTTCTCTAGTAAGGTGCCGGATTATACGGTGTCAGTGGACTATATAACGGTATTGTCTTGGTTATGGTTTTTGAGTTGGTTTAAGGATTCCCATTGTCTGTCTTATGAATGGTGTCTTGACTCCATTGATTATATTTCTAGGAAGTAGAGTTTTGGTGGGGTCTTTTTTGGGAGGGTTTCCAAGTGTTTTGTGTCCTTTCCTTCATTCTTTTTGGTGTGACTATTCTGTCTGATGCATTATGGGAAGGCTTTTGTTTCCCACACCCTTCATCCCTCTCACCACACCCAACAAATTTTTAAAATTATCAAAATAGTCTTCTAATATTTGTTATGTAAAACCGTAAATATGTGTTATGTATAACCATAAATATATGCTATGGACCGTAAATATATCACTATGAACCGTAAATATATCGCTCTAAACTGTAAATAGGTATATTATTTTTTTAAAGGGGGTGGGAAAAGGGGATATATTATTATTTCAGTGGCACTAATGGCCATATTACAACTGTCCCCGGGAGGATTTGACTCATGTCCCTTGGAGTTACAAGACCAAGTTCCTACCACTGAACTAGCACCCCATGGACTATGAATATTAAACTAATAAACATATATATATATATATATATATATATAACCGTCAATATGTGATATTTACGAGTATATATTTACAAAAGATATAATCCGTAAATATCATATTTATGAATATATAACCCGTAAATGAACTCTAGATTTATTGATTAGGGAAAACCCATATATACACAGAGTGCTTTGGTTGACAACTGTCAACAGCAAGTGCTAACTAATTTCAGTTAGAGCTAACTATCCTAACTAATCTATTTTACAATAAATCAGTTGCTGACTTAGCAAGGAATAATAAACACTGTATAATAAAAATTGATTATCTATAATAACCCATAAATATGATATTTATGAGTTATATATTTTCTAAATATATACCCGTAAATATCACATATTGACGGTTATATATTTTATATATATGTTTGTTAGTTTAATATACATATTTACGGTTTAGAGTGATATATTTACGATTTTACATAATAAATATTAGAAGGCTATTTTAGGAATTTTAAAAAATTGTTGGGTGTGGTGAGAGGGATGAAGGGCGTGGGTAACAAAAGCCTTATTGGAATCATAGTTACTGAATGTATTATATGTTATATTCTGAAAATTTAGTTCCACAAGGCATATGAAATAAGGGGTGCAAAAGGTAACCTCCAACTTTTTAGTACGCTAAAACCCACTAATCCACCCCAAGTGTAACTGGGCCGCTGTATGGTCCAAGGGCGATCTCTTCCCTTAACAGCCAAGTCAAGTCAGCATTAGGAATTCAGTTAACAAACGAAACTAAACAGAACAGTACAAAAAGCAAAACTACCGTTCAAAGCTGAGAGACGATAACACGCGCGATTCGTTGCTGCAGAATTTGAGAGTGAGAAGAGTGGAGATGACGAAGCTCCGTGTGGTCTTTGTTTCCGCTTTGCTTGCACTTTCTGCGCTCTATGAGTTGGGTTTATGCATGCAACAACATGACAACAACGTGATTAAGATGAAATTGGGAGGAAGCGAGGCCACTTCTAACGATGCTGAGATCCAGAGCCTCGCTCGTTTCGCCGTTCAACAGCACAACAACAAAGAGGTCTTTTTTTCTGTTTTTTTTTTTAATCCTTGATTTCATTTAATTTTGGCCCTTGGGTTTAATTCCTTGATTTTGATCGTTAAAACGGGTTTTATTTAATTAATTATAGCAGACTGAATAAACTAAAGCAGAAGGGATGAACTTTATCTTGGTTGAAATGATCAATTTGTTTGGGGGGACATCATGAAACATGTGGAAATGCCATAAATTGTTAAGAGGAGATTTCTGATAACCCATAATAGCCAAAATTACTTCTTAGAGGTCGTTTATCTTAATTGCTAAGTCCTTTATCTTTTATTTGTTTTAATTTAGACTCACATATTTTAAAATATTTGAGGCAAAGGCACAATCTGCTCACAAATCAGAACTAAAAAGGCTATTACAAAAAACAAAAAAATAGACCAATTTGGCCAATACAAAACTCACCGTTGCATTGAAAGATACTATCAAATAGATCATATCTACAAAATTTTACATTAATCTAAAATCATTTGATATGTCATTGAGATGCATCAAGATTAATGTTATTTAATAAAAGTTATTTAATAAAAGTGCATAAGACGATAATCTTGATGCATCTCAATGACATATCAAATGATTTTAGATTAATGTAAAATTTTGTAGATATGATCTATTTGATAGTATCTTTTAATTCAACGGTAAGTTTTGTAATACAAGTATCCGGTATAAAGTTATTGAACGGTGTCACAATACCCAAGTTTGACACTGGTGTCATATGATCCTGATCCATATATATATATATATATATATATATAAATGACTGAAGTGAAACTTTAAATTAATTTAATGTAAAGACGAGTACCCGACCTTTGAATTCTATTCATTAGGTCATGATTTCATGTGTATACATCGTATATTGGGTCTGTTTGGCAACGTCAGTCCGCTAGCTTACAGCAGATAAGCTCATGATATCATTTCACTTTCTCTGACATGTTTCAAATTGGTATTCGTGTTTTGTATGCTTTTCATGTTATAGTCGTGTATGCATACCAAACACCTTAGTTTTATTTTGCTCTATTCACTGTGTCGTAGCATCAAAACTATCCATATTCGAATCTTCGATGTAATATGTGGTGCCAGTATTTTGCTAGTTCTTTTTTTTTTTTTTTGTCGCTAATTACATATTAATCACAAATTTATTGAAGTTAATGTCAAGTGAGAACGGAAGACATAGGTAGTTAATTGTTACTCAACTGGAGGATGGGAGAAGTGAAGGAACCATATGAAATGAGAGTATTTGAGGAAAGAAAAATATAACAGCTTGTCTCCTGTCCTAAGTAGGTAGCTCGATTGGTGCTAAGGGACACTGAAGAAGTGCAAGCTAGAGGTCTCGGGTTCAAACCCAGGAAACTAATATTTTTAACAATTACTAACAACTAACATTTACCTGTAAAAAAAAAAAAAAAAAAGAGCTTGTCTCTTATTTATTGTTGTGTTTGGAGCAGGAATGCAGGACTAATCCATATTTGTATGCAGTTGTAATGTGTTCTATATATCCCCTTTGTTGTTGATTTTTTGTTTACAATATATTGATCCGCGATGGAATCTTCTTAACTTCGCCTGTCTGACAATGTTACCCTACCCCCTTTCCTCTTGCAATTTGCCAATTATTAAATCCAAGTTTAACTATATTATTATTGATATAATGTTTCTTTTATCAGAATGCCCTTCTTGAATTTGTGAGGGTATTGAAAGCCAAAGAACAGGTTGTAGCAGGTAAAATATATTATCTTACCCTGGAAGCAATTGATGCTGGAAAGAAGAAGATATATGAAGCCAAAATTTGGGTGAAGCCGTGGATGAACTTCAAGCAGTTGCAGGAATTCAAACGTGTTGGTGTCATCTCTCCCTTTAGGAGTTCTGATCTTGGTGTTAAGCAAGGTAGTTTACTGCTTTTATGTACTAATGAATTTCCATTTTGAATGTTTCTTTCTTCACCCGTATGCTGCACCCTGTCTCCTCAATTCAAGGTTGAATTTAGTAGTACTTTTAATTAGCACAAAAGTTATTACTTTTAGGATCTATACAAGATGAAGAATTTTATTTCAGATGTTAGTAGTTTCAGTTTCGATGTACTTTGGGAAATAAAAATGGTGAGGTTTGTTGCAAAGTTTTATATAATTTCCTTAGCAATAGAAAAACTGGGCTGTATGACGTCTTCTAAATGGTGCAAAAATATGGATTGCAGCAGCCGTCCATTTTGGCATGGAGATGATCCTCATGACAGTGGATAGATGAACATAGCCATAATTTATATAAGCCTGAAGGTGCATACTATTAAATTGATGAGTTTTACTAATTTTTCAGCTATGCTTTGGAATCATTATCAATTGATTTGGACATGTTTAAGCATACTTTATTACTCTCGTTATTCCTTGACCTCATCCCGGTAAACATAGTGTTCCCCATAGTCAGATAGGAAAAAGTAATAGAAACTTCATTGTCTGTAATGGAGGATCAACTTTTAGATTCATCTGACAAGTGAACTTTCTAGTTACGGGAATATGAATTACTCATTGCTAGAGTCCTCTTCTCTAGACGATTCTGTCCCAAGATTCTGACTACAATTTCCAAACGCTGACAAGGAGGAAGCAAGGTTGGAACAAATGATACCATATGAGACTTATTTTTGATTTGAAGAGAATAGAAATTTTCCATCTGCGCAGTATTGCAAGTTTAGATGAATTTCTGGAACAACTATTTCTAGTTCCTTGGTATTAGTATTAATTTTGCATGTTTGTTGCTTGTGACTACCTGAATATTTACAATTGCTTCAGAATAAAAAGTAACCTTTTGATTCCAAACTTCTATTGCAAATTAAACTCTTCTTTTTTTAAACATTCTGTTGCCTTTTCCTATGTCTTCCAATATGTAATCGGGTGGGCGAGAAACTTATATCCTCTGAAATTTGGGGGACGGGGGGGAAAGAAAAAAGAAAACTCTGCCGCTTATTAGACCAGGCTGTTTACCTATATCCTCCACCATTTCTTCCTCGTCCCTTTTCTGTTTGATTTTCATTAGCAAGGCCCAGCAGCTCTTATTGATTGTAGATAAGAAACTATAGAGCACCCATAATTCCCCCCCCCCCCTGATAATGATAATATTAAGTTATCTTTCTTGCACTTATTATGTAGCAAGGACTGCATATGTGGCTGTTTCGCTATGAAGCAAGCAAGAGGTAGTTGGTTTCTGATAAGCACCCAAACACTTGGGAAACCCTCCCTTAAAAGCTAGCTATTAAGGGAGAAGAACCAAGCCACTTAAATACTCCACCGAGCATCTCATACTACTCGATGTGGGACTTAGGCACCCCATAATACCTAAGTCCCTATCATAGCACCGCCCCTGAGAGCGACGTCCTTGGTGGCTGCACTCCACGACACTTCACTCGGTGACACTTCACTCAACTTTCTCGTTGGTCAGAACCCTCCACCGGTCAGAACCCTCTGAGGGTAGCCTTTTCCGAGACACCGACAACCAATTTTGATACCAATTAATAAGCACCCAAGCACTTGGAGAACCCTCCCTTAAAAGCTAGCTATTAAGGGAGAAGAACCAAGCCACTTAAATACTCCATCAAGCATCCCATACTACTCGATGTGGGACTTAGTCACCCCATAATACCCAAGTCCCTATCAGTTTCTACCTTGTGTTGATATGGGAGTTGAGCAGTTATCATATAGTTCAAACTCTCTGTTTTTGTTTTTTATCTTAACCATTATTTCCCTATGTAATATTCTTAGGGGAGCAATATCCCTCCACCTCCAAATTCCAAAAATTCAAACTCCCGTCTTTTTTAGCGAGTCAAAGGAGTAAACATTGACCATTGGATTTAACTATGAATGACCAAGATTAAAATATCTTTTTAAGTGGTTATATGACTTTTTTAAATGGTAATTTGACCATTAAATATTTTTTTAGTTCTGATTTTCTATGTATGGTTAGACTTCTTTTTGTCACCACAGTTTGGTTGTTTGATATTCATTTTTCTCATACTCTATTACAGTTGTTGCACCAAAAAAAATACTCTTGTCCTTCTCTTTATTTCTTTAATTTTTATTTTTTTTTAAATATCAATATTTTTTTTAAAGAAATTGTACCACCTTTAATTCAGAGGGACACAAATTAGGATGGCATGAAGTGCCAATTCATGATCCCAAGGTCAAAGATGCTGCTAATTATGCTGTGAAGTCCATTGCGCATAGGTCCAACTCTTTGTCTCAGTATGAACTTCTGGAGATTGTTCGGGCCAAGACCAAGGTGAGCACTGAGTAATCATAATGGTCAATTTCTATTAGGACAAAACTTAGATAAAGTTCTCTAGGTGTGGTTGATGATGTTCCTCTCATAAAATAGATAAATTTTTTTCTCTCTATCCATTCCTACTAATTCTAACCTCTCATAACTACCACTATCAAAACAGTTTTTATCCTATTTTATGAGAGGATCAACACCAACCACACTTAGGGAACTTTACCTAAGTTTTGTCCTTTCTATTAATCACATGCTTCTGTATTTGAGCCTTGAATCTCCAAGGGTTGCACACCCGTGCCCTTTTGTTACTTCTCTTCCTTGCTAGGGACCTGTTTCTATTACTTTATAGTTTATACTCATTCTTATATTTCTCGATTGACATTTTTAAATTGCTAAAAATGCAGGTAATTGAAGATTATGTCAAGTTTAACTTGATTCTGAAGGTAACCAGGGGAATTAAAGAAGAGTGGTTCAGGGTTGAATTAAATAAGAAACTAGGAGGAAAGTTTTATGTCACCTGGATGGAACAAGATCGCTCCTGAATTGATTGGCTATCCTTATATTTATTGATGTAAGTGGGGTGCTGCTGCTGTTACCTAATGTATGAAAAACTTACTTTTGTGTGGAACGTGTTCTGTGCATAATTGTATAGTTGTAAAGGATAATAGTATAATACATATACGGACAAATTGAGATACATACGTACCGTGCCTAAGTGCCTTTCATATTTGATCCATAAATAGTGAATATATCATTAGCTGTCCTGTAACTTCATTCTGTTCTTACTTCTTTTCCATGCTTAAATTGAGATACACGCAAAGTCGTTGACTAGTTGATAAAGTATGTATATGCTTTCGTTAGCTGAGCCAGCCGAAGAAAACGAATTTTGAGAGAAATATTTTTGCTTTAAGTGAGAGCTTTAAGTAAGACCTTTTTAACGGTATATGTGGTCTTTTTGTTTTGTAAATACTAAATAGCAAATAAATTTTTATGTTAGTGGGCTTAAAATTAGGGTTTTAGTTGTCTCATCTTTGGGTCGATCCTAAGCTAATGCATTGTCATAATCGGATATCATATATGCAAATGTAGTTCTACTTTTATCAAAGGAGACAGAGAAATACAATAAGTAAAGCTTAACTTTGCATTTGATGTCTGTTCAACCTAAGGTAAAGAGCTTCCTCCCACCAAAACCAGATGCTTAGAGCTCCTTCTGCTCAACTGCTTCCCATTTAACATATTATAAGAAGAAAAATTATAGATTATATACTTATACAGGAATTTTAATCCAAAATCTGACTTCATAGGTCCTTAGATTGTATTTCAGTGATAGTTACATAGACGCGATAATAGAAATAATCCCACAAGGAAAATTTCTCAACAATGTAAAAAACAGCAACTTTGCAGCATGAGAAAAAGATTAGATATCAGCAGGCACACGTAAAAGATTAGATATCAGCAGGCACACGTTTGTACAAGTCTGAGGGCAACCTAGGAGAAGCCACAGCCTGTAGTGGAGTCCTCATGTATGCCACCAATCCAGGGTTCTCTGCCATATCAATCTCCTCAGGCTTCATTCCTTCATGTGGGGCCCAACAGAAATGGTGCAAGAGGTGACCCAACATGGATGTCACCAAATTGATTCCAAGTTGTGCACCTGGGCATACCCGACGACCCGCTCCAAATGGCAATAGCCTATAATCATGACCCTTCATGTCTACATCCTCCTCAAGAAACCTTTCGGGTCTAAACTCGGAAGGGTCCATCCACACGGCCGGGTCGCGGGCCACAGCCCATACATTCACATGCACATTGGACCCTTTGGGGATATCATAGCCACCAACTTTTACATTAGCATTGGCACGATGTGGGAGCATTAATGGTGTTGGTGGGTGAAGCCTCATAGCCTCTTTGGCTACACATTGTAGATAAGGGAGGCTTGAGAAGTCAGCTTCAGTCATGACCCTTTCAAATCCAATGACCTTGTCTAGCTCCTCTTGAGCCTTCTGTTGCACTCTTGGGTTCTTTATCAACTCAGCCATGGCCCACTCAACTGATATTGCTGTTGTGTCCATTCCAGCTGTGATCATGTCCTATCAAATAAAGTAAAACATGAGCTAAGCTTTTGGTGGGTGAAATAGAGGAAGATAAAAAATGGATCTGGATTACACATTTGACGCGGACATGCTATCTGGACCATCAGATTAGGATCGGATGTCACGTTCCTACTTTGGTTAATTGAATCTAAAATACAAAGTTAGAACGTGAATCGTCCGATCTAATTTGATAGTCTAAACTAGCAACTGTGTGATTGCGTGAATAGAGAGAATCCAAATTAATTAAAAAAAATGCCAAAAGAGTTGCTTAGATTGTAAGAAAGCCAACAACTTAATGAAACTTACCCAAAGGAGACCAATGATGGTGTCTTCACTAAGGTCATATTTGTCTTGCAATGTGAGGAGGGCATCAACAAAATGTTGCTTGGCACCACCGGATTGCTTGCGTGCCTGTGTATGCTCTTCCATGATGGCTCTGGTGAGTCGGTCCCGACGAGCACCATGCTTGGCAAAAGCCTCCTCTTCTAGTGGGAACATCCAGCGCAACCAAGGGATGTGCTCTGCCATGGCTAGAGATGCTCCTAGCTTTAACCCATTTGCTACTATAGCCTTGAATTCTACTCCTTGCTCATCGATTACACCTTGTGAGTTCACAAATCGTTTCCCAAATGCCAGCCTGGTGATGTTGTTGAATGCCACCGCCCCCAAATACTTCCTCATCAATATACCTTTCCCCATATTTTCTGCAGGAAAAAAATATTATACAAATACGCATTTGGTCATCAACACCTTATCCAAACTTTTTATTTTCAAATTGTTGCATGTAAATTAGAAGGGACGAAAAAACGCCTCTTGATTTTAAGAATATATAGTTAAAGGGAAGGAAAAACGTATATCTTGTAAGCACACACTCCTCCAAGTTCTTTGAGGCATTCAAAAAACAAAATTGCATTTATCCAAATGTAACATTTTATTTTCCATGAAGACTTTGACTTT
This sequence comes from Calophaca sinica, assembly GCA_037113605.1. NCBI lineage: Eukaryota > Viridiplantae > Streptophyta > Magnoliopsida > Fabales > Fabaceae > Calophaca > Calophaca sinica. The sequence goes on along the minus strand of CM073733.1, from coordinate 35,331,817 downwards.
ATGATTATTACAAACAACATGCAAATTATTAATGGCAGCCTATACAACAATGTTACTAGGAGTAATTGTTAAAGAGATAAATGTGACATAAAAATCTCACAGCTTCAAATCAACCATTTCACTTAGCTAAACAAAATACTTTGACTTGACTTTTATGGAAACATTGTCACAGTTTTTGAGCACGTATATTTTCTGTATTACTCCCTCCGTTACAATATATAAACAAAAGTCAACTCATATAATATGTTACAAAATATAAGTAAAATCAATCTCTTTTCACAACATTTAATGATGAGATCCCTAAAATGTCTCTCATTTATTTTAAATTTTATTTCCAATAATCGTAAGTTTCTATATAATTAATGAGGGATAATTTAAGCAATCAAGTGGAAATTTTAAATGAGATTAACAATATTTATTGTGAATAACTATTTTTTTAATAAGTGTGAAAGTGGTCAAATTTACTTATATATTGTAACGGAGTAGTACTTTGAGAGCCGAAAAATTAGGTAGTCCATCGGTTTGTGACTTGAGTAATGATGGAAAACTTGGTGGTCGGTTAGAAACAGCTAATATTCCTAGTTGAATTGTTTAGGGGAGAGGAAAGCAAAAGGACAATAAAGTAGCTTAAACATAATAAACGAGTCCAGCACCATATTCATAGTGCAGCCAACTATACCCAACCACTTGATTAATTATTAGGTAAAGATTTTCTTAAAAAAATGGTAAAATTTGTCGTATTTTATCTTAAAATTACTTTATCAGACTGATTGATCAAATAGAAATTAATTATACTACCTCCATCTTTTATTATAAGGCTCTTTTGGTCAATACACATGAATTAAAGAAATGATTGTTTACAATAAATTTGTCAACAATGTGTATTTTCTTTCCAAAATTACCCCTTAATAAATTTTTCACTTAACTAAGACATTGTATTCTCTTTCTACTTAATTCGGGGTATTCTTTGTAAAAAAATAATTAATACACCTAGAAAGTTGGAAAAGACCTTATATTATGGGACAAAAAAATTTCTCAAAAATGTCTTAGATTAAAGGACGAAGGTAGTACTAAACTAATCGTTACAATTCCCATCAGTAGGTAAAACATTTTATTCCGTTATTATGGGAAAAAAAAGAAAAAGAAATGTTCGTCCAAAAGGGTGATTTGAAAGGTTAACATAAAATATAAATGCATGATTCCATAGGGGGAAAACAGAGATTGTGACCATATATATTTTTAATTTTAAAAATATGATCTTTTTTTAATCAATCTCTAATTTTAATTTTTGATCATTATATTTTATAAAAAATGTATTTTTAGTCTCTTGTAAGAAATAAAACCCTATTTGTTTTGTTAAATGCAGATATCAAAAATCAATAAAAAGTAATGAAACAATTATAAGTATTTTTTAAAAATTAAAAATATATTTAAACATAAAAAAAACACGATGAGTCGAGGTTTAAATGTCTAGCATGCCCTTGGGGTTAATAAATTGCCCCCACATCTAATTCGTTATAATCTTGTACTCCTTCGTCCCTAATTATAAGTCTCTTATGACAAAAAATTTTGTCCCTTTTTATAAGCTCATTTTCAATTTACAAGATGCATTAATTATTTTTTACAATACTATCCCTAATTAATACAATTAGTATAACACTTTTTTTCTCTTAATAGACTTTTTGAGATATGACAAGCCACTAATAAATGAAGGGTAAATTTGGAAAAACATGTACATTATTGACAACTAACTACTTTTTTTAATCTGTGTGTTTTTATCCTAAAATACTTATAATTAGGGATGGAGAGAGTATCACACAACAGTTAATCCTCCCATAGTTAGTAAGAAAAATTTAATAAAGTTGTTTTACTTATAAAGTTATTCATTGTTTTCCTTGATTCTTATGAAAAAACCTTATGCACCGATAGTTATGCACCGACAATCATCAAATCATATATCATTATTGTCTCACTTTGTTATATTATTTCCAAAAATATGTTAACAAACATCTACTGTGTCACCTTTTTACACTTTCCGTGGATATAAATTAAACTCAAACCTTAAACAACACTTAATAATATTAATTATCTCAACGGTAGATAAAACAACGTAGAAACCCCCCGAATACAACTCATTAGTGTCCTGTCCTGATTCATGAAAGAACAAACAAGAAAGGAAACCATAGAATTCCCAAAAAGGATATGAAAATAAAGGACACGAAAACAAGAAAAAGGAACAAATAGGAAACAAACCGAAAACAAATGAAACATACCAGGATTGGTGCAGTCGTTGAAAATAGACTCAACCATGGCGGTCACCTCATCTTCCCTAATAGGCCTCAACGCTTCTATTCTCTTTGGTGAGAACAGCTCCAACGTGCAAACCTTCCTCACCTTCACATAGTGCGGCCCATAATCGGCCCAAATCAGATCCTTCCCGTCTCTACTAAACTTCGCCGCCGACCGGCTCCGGTGCCGGTCAGCCAGGTGCTGATCATTCTCCTTTAAAACCTCTCTCGCCAACTCCGAGTTCGAAACGATGACGTTTAGCGTCGAACCGAACCAAACCGATATGATGGGTCCATAACTCTGTGCCCACTCCGCGAAGCACCGGAACCTAACCGGTTTTATGTCGTAGAGGTTTCCTACAACCGGCCAAGGACGCGGACCTGGTGGGAGCTTGAACCTTAGTCTTTGGAATAGTGCGTAACAGAGGAAAAGGGTGATAAGTGAGAGGGGAATTATGAGAAACAGAGCCATGGAGAGGTTGTAACTGAAACGTGTGTTTCAGGGAAGAGTTGGAGAGTGGTTGATCTTGATATATGTTAGAGAAAGAGTGGGAGTTGGTGAGAATTGGATGTATGTGTAAACAAAACGTATCTCTTTTTTCTACATGGTAAGCATTAGTTCAATTTTATTTTTATTTTTATTTTCATTTTATTTTAATTTCTTTTAATATATGTGGGTAAGGAGAAGCAGATTCGCTACGGTTGAAAATTCCCTAGTTTTATGTGGTTAGACAATCTCATTCGTCTGATCGAAATCGGACCGATCTGATGGTCCACATTTCATTTATGACTTTTGTATTTATGACTTTTGTATTTGATTTGCTGAAATTGAAAGGTGGGCATCTGATCTCGATCGGACGACCTAGATTGTTTAACTGTAGGAAACTGTGTGATTCTCAACTACAATAAATCTAGATTCGTGGGTGGGATACATAATTGCAATTGTGATTTGGTCATTGATAAAGATCGAACAGTTGAGATCGATTTACTGAACTTACAAAATAGTCATTCGGTTTGTATCCAATGGTTTGGACTAGCTGACGACACAGTTGGAATTTTTTTTACTACAGACAATCATGGTCCCACCATTTGGTGGTAATATAACCGGATCTTAAGTAGTTGTATTACGTCAAATCATTGCCATTGGATCAAGTTACGGCCCAAATCTAACGGTTGAGATTTGTTAAGATGAATTGACGTGTGGTCATTACTTATTACCAACCACATAGGGATAGTTTTAGATATAGTAAGGGATTAAATCGTTTGCAGTAATTTTTTTATATTTTATTCTATTTAAAATATAGAATAAAAATTAATTAAAAATATAGTTTTTAAATTAAAAATAAAAAGGAAAAAAGGCAAAAGTAAGTGAGCCGAATCCGACAAAGTAAAGCAATACTGATGTCGTCCAGTGGTCTTATTGGCTAGAAAGTATTTGTCGACTTGGAAAGACTTGGCGCGAGTTGAAACATTCCTTCAGTATTTCTTTGGAGTCAGTAAGCCATTTGGTAATAAGACAAAAAAAAAAAAACAATACAGTAATGCAATTGAAATTGCATCATGTATAATAATGACTAAATGAGGGAGGCTGAGAAGTTATAGTCGGTTTGACTTTTATGTTGAAACTGAAGATATTATTTTATGCATTGCTTATTCAAAGTAGGTCGTGTTGTAAATTAAAGATTATAATATTTGTTTAAAAGCTTTTTCAGAAGAACTGTAAAAATATTTTAAATATTTGTATTTTAAATCATAATTAATTTTTTTATAAGAGTGTGTAGGTTCCGATTTGGTGAACCAATCTTGTGTTAAACAGTGAAATTGCCGTTGCAAGGGATGGGTGATTAATGTGGTTATAACCATTTAATGCGACAATTTAGAGGGTCGCGTGAAGTCTATTATCTATATAAAAAACTTAACTATATTAATAACATGTGTTAAAAGCCTATACATCCGTTTTGTCAGTCAAAATTTATTTTTTCATAAAAAACTTAACTATAACACAAAAATTTAACTATACTATAAATTTTGTTTTTCTTTATCACTCGTATTAAGCACACAATGAGAAACAAGTGACGTGGGATGGGAACAGGGTGCATTGAATCACTGGGACGACTCTGTTTAGAAATTGGCGAACGAGGGAGTTTTAAGTTTTAATCACTGTTGCGGGTTTGGAGTTTGGATTGCGGAAGAATCAAGAGTTGGTGAGGATGTAGACCCCTCATGTATTGTGAAGCCCACAGACACTTCCTAGTGGAAAATTTCAAATTGGAGAAACAAATTGTTCGTTAAATTAAAATTATGAGTTAAGGGTTGGTAGGAACAACATGCTGAAGTTGCTGCTTTGTTTTTAATATTATTATTTTTGTTGGATTACTTTCCATCAGTGGATTAGGAGAATACCAAATCATGACAGGTGGAAGGCCACATTTTATCAGTTAATGATATGATATGATATACACACTACTTGGGTTACATACAAAAGATTTTAAAAAATATGATCATGATATTATTCATAGGCAATGTTTTTTATTGTAAAACTACTATGATGATATTGACCAAATGATATGCATGTTAAATCATAGTTTACAATTTTCAAGCTACAAAAATCATCTATAACAATATTTATATTTTATATTTCTATATAATACCAAAGAATTACCTCGTTAATTATAATATTTTTAAATGTATTTATATTTAAGAAAATTTAAATAAATATACAAGGATGTGTTTGGCTTAAATTCAAGAACATATAATATATGGATAAATATTGCTTTTATAAAATAATTTTTTTTGAGAATAATTCTTTCAATATTATACGTGTTTCAAAAAAAAATTAAAATAGTAAACATCAAAATTAATTACCTTTGGAGGATCATCAATATTATTATTACTGGTAAACATTGAACTCAATTGGTAAATAATTAAATATTGAGCGTTAAACGTCGTTGTACAATTTCTATTAATTTTAATCAGTTTTATTGTGTTTTCTTACTATATTGTCATAAAAAATTGTAAAGTATAAATATAAATATATACTAAGAGTTTAAAAGAAATTTTTAAATAATTAATTAAGATAATTAATAAATTATTATTTTTGTTCTTAAATATTATTGTGTATCATTAACATGTGTTAAAAAATTAAGAATGAAGATATAAATAATTAACTACAAATTTAAAAAATTCAATTATTTTAAAGGGGTTCAAATAAAAAATTACAATTTTTGTTTCTTAAGCGTTGGAATTATAACGTGGTTAAGTTGTTTCATAACTCAATTTTGTCAATATTCAAATATTTCAGTTACTATGTTTTTTCTTTTCAAAAAAAAAGTTACTATGTTTTTTAAGTTGATCTCAATTAATATATTTCAAGCATTTATTTTTAATGTCGATATAGTAATCATGTAACATGAATTAATTTCACGACTATACAATTCCCCTCATAACTTTGAATTATTTCATTGCGCTTTCTCACTCCTTCAAAATTCAAGTCATACGTTTATTTTATCTATAACATACACTGTAAGATATGAAAAGATGTGTAATAGCTTTTGTTAACTCAAACGTATTTAAAATTTATTTACAAGCAATTAAAACTTACCACTTAAGAGTATGAAATAAAATTGTATATTATTATTCAATAAATTTAAATATGAGACCATTTATTTAATTAAAATATTAAAAAACAGAACCATTTAATTACAATGCTAATTATCAAATATTACTTGAAAAAACTAATTTACATGATGAACATAACCTTATATGTTATCTAATATTTATTGTGAAATATATAATTTATGTTTCTTTTATTTACAATAAAAGTAGTCACTAATAAATTTTTAGAAAAAAATATAAATAATAAATATCACCATATATTAAAAATATTAACAATAAAAATATAACTAAGGACAAATAAGCAATTATAATTATATTTTTCTCAATTATAACAAGAATGTTAGTTTGGCTATTAATAAAGATATCTTTATAAAATAATTCATATAAAATATTAGTAAATTTATATTTAAAAATTACATAAAATAAAAATATTAGATAAACATATGAATTTTCATTTAAATAAATTTGAGTAAAAACTAACTGTCCCTATATATTATCAAATATTAATTCACTACCAAAGTTATAAATATATATTAGTTTTACAGTAAAATAATTTTTCAAATGACATTGAGAATACATTAAATTAGTTTACATATCAACTATATATTTAATATATTATTATTATATTTTTTTTTAGCAATTTTGGAGTATTAGAATTAAAATATTTCTTAAAACACAAAATACAAGTTACCAATCATGCGTATGTCCTTAAAAACTTTGTCATGATGATTTATTAATTGTAAATGTCTTTAAAAAGTAAATAGTACTCCATAATGGATTGTATGATAGTATTGAGTGCTATATTTATTTACAATAAAAATCCTTGCTCATGAATTTTGAGAACAAATATGTAAAAAATAAATATCACCATATATTATTAAATATTAATATAAATATAACTAAGTACATAAAAATTATTGTTTATTATTTCTTTGAAAATTATAACAAAAATATGTGAATTAGATATTAACAAAAGTATTTAAGATATTTCTATAAAATAATTCTTATAAAAGGTTAAAAAATTTATAATTAAAAATTTATTACTTACACATGTGCCTTTTCATTTAAATAAATTTGCTTAAAAAATAAAGGTCACTATATATTATCAAATACTAACCACCAAAGTTATAACAACATATTAGTTTAGTTGAAAAACATTTTTTCAAAGGACAATGAGAATATATTAAATTAGTTGACAATTCAATTATATATTGATTATCCAGTCAAAAAATTATTTTATTTATTATATTATTAGAATTTTTTTTATTTTCAGAATATATGGAATTAAATTTGTTTCAAGATACCAATCAAGTATTTGTCCTTTTATTTCAATAAAATAATTGACTTCAAATATTTTGTCATGACAATTTAATAATTTTAAATGTCTTTTAAAAGTTGTCAGAAAAAAAAAAGTAAATTTATATAAGAAAATAAACATGTGCAGATTTAATAGTGCTGAGTATTATATTTAATAAAAAAGATGTAACATATTATATATAAAGCAAATTTAACTCGCTATTTGGGAGGCACTTTTTTGTTTAAGTTGAAAATTTTTAAAAAAGAAAATTCTTATGCAAAAAACTAACATGTTCAGTATAAATTTTTTATCTTAATACTAATTGAAAATCATAATTTAAGAAAAGTTCTTCCGATGTAGATTAATTTACATTTTTTTACGGGAAATTAATTTACAATATGTAGTATTGAATAACAATTATTAAATATAAATTATTTTATATGAATAACTAAAATATTAAAATAACTTCATGATAGTGCCAGTTATTAACAACAAATTGAGATGAAAAATATTGAAAAAAAAATTAAAAAATTGCATGTTTTATCATATATACTTTTTATATATAAGTAAATATTAAGTGTTAAGTTTACTTTTGACAATATTAATTTCGAATGATTATTTTAAAAAAGGTAAGTTTGAATAAAATAAAATGACATTATATAGTAATAAATATTAAAAAATTTGTGCATATTGAAGAACGCTTCAAATTTATATTAAATATATTTTGAAATATAAAAATGATCTGAGTATTTTTCTAGTCTTGAAAGACTTTAACTTAAAATTTAAAATATAAATTATAAAAAAGTAATAAGGTTGAATTTAATTTTTAAAAAAATTACAAAATAATGAAGATATGAAGCTAAAATTATAAAATTTTTTATTTTGTGCAAGTACGATCATAATAAGATGTAATAAATTTGAATCATATTTATTACCATATTTAAATAATTTTCATTTAGCATATATCAAATATATAAACATAAATTTCAGGTTTAAATGTTTTTAGACCCTATAAAATTTATATTTTTTTGTTTTTAATCCTATACCAACTTTTTAGTACCTACAAATTACAAAACTACGTTCTAGAATGCAGTTTTATAATTTGTAGGGACTAAAAAGGGGGATACAAAGACTAAAAACAAAATTTGGGATAATTAAAAGGACTAAATGTTACCAATTGACTTCAAACACAAGAGGGGGGTGAATTGTGATAGCGGTGCTTATATAAAAAATTACAGAAAATAAATGACCGAATAATAAATAAAGAACAAAAATAAATAAAGTGCTTGAATGATAAAGAGACAGAGAGCAAAAGAAGAGCACGCAAAGAATTCTATACAGGTTCGCCACCAAACACCCCCGTGGCCTACGCCCGTCTCCCAAAGAAACCACTATGGATTTTCACTAAAACACTAGCTTTTAAATCAGTTCACTGTAAAACCTTTACAACTCTAAACTGTGAAGCAATACGCTCAAGAGATATCACCTCTCTATGAACACCTTGGGATTCCTACCCAAAAATAAACGATTTTCACAAATAAAATGAGACGAAAAAGATACACTCAATAAGGCAGATATAACAAATCAAGCTCAAATAATACAACTCAAATTTTGTGAATAAAAAGACTTTAAAATTGCGCTCAAATAGTGAAAGTGATTTAAAAATATTCGACAGTTTTGACAAAATTAAGCATGTTGTATTTTCGTGTTGTAAGAAAGAGCACAGCGTTGTTTTTATATTTATAGACCGACTGAGGAGCGTTTGCCCGTTGAGTTGATTTGTCCGTTGGAAGATTTGACCGTTGCACAGGATCTGTCCGTTGGAATGAATATTAAAAGGATTTGTCGTTGCAGGAAGACAGCTAGGCAGACGACCTCTGAAGACAGCTCGGCAGACGACCTCGCCACACAGCTCGACAGACGACCTCGACACAGCTCGGCATATGACCTCTGAACAGCTTGGCAAATGACCTCGGCACACGACCTCGGCACACAGCTCTGTATACGACCTCCTCATCAGCTCGGTCCTCATAGCTCGGCACGCGACCTCATCAGCACGACACGCGACCTCGGTAAGCGACCTCATCAGCTCGACACGGATCATCAGCTCGGCACGCGACAAGAGCTCATCACGCGACCTCGGTACGCGACCTCATAAGCTTGACACGCGACCTCCTCCTCAGTACGGCATACTACTTCCTCAGAGCTCAACATCCGACTTCCTCAGATCTCGACACGCGACTTAATCCTCAGCTCGACATCCGAGCTCCTCAGTTCGACATCCGACACGAGATATGCATGTCAAAATATTTTGTGCGTGTGTGATTTAATTTTAATTGAGAGCTTTTTATTACTACTTACAAATTGTCTTAATAAAGATAAATAAATACCCAGAACCCAAAGACTTGAGAAACAATCATTCTTGATACGCGTCTTGGTATTCTTTTCCACTTTTGCATTTAGCTGACTATTTGCAAAGCTCCCTTTTCACAATCATCAAAATCATCCCACAAGGCGTATTCACAGACTCTTTGATGATGACAAACATCTCATGGAGGGAATTTAGTAAAATATAATCATGATATGGCAATGAGATATAAGCATGGTTTTTTCAATAAAAGATATCGAGTTTAAGCACAATATTTAGAATAACTCCCTCACACAGTAATACTTAAAAGATCACTCCTCAATCATGCATTCATGTAACTCTCCCCTTTTTGCAACATCAAAAGTGGGAAAGACAAATAAAGCAAGGCATATATTCAGATTAAACAACATATTTTGATAGTTACGTGATACCAAGTCAGCGTGTGTATTGATGAGTCGACAGTTGGACATGATTAGCTAGTTTGCATAAGACAAATGCGCCACCCACTCATTATTCGCATTTAAAGAAAATGGAAGGGGAAAAGACCTGCATAAACTCGCAGCACACTCAAACGCCTGATTAGAATTTATTCAAAAAGAAAATGCAATCACAAAGGCCACTCAATGCATGATTTGGTCTAAAATTCCTAACCCTGCTCTTATAAAAAAGAAGCTTTTTAGGCAAAGGTTTAGTAAAAATATCTGCGTAGTTGTTTAGATGTTTCCACAAACTCAATCACACAATCTCCTTTTTGAACATGATCTCTAATAAAATGGTGCCTAATTTCTATGTGTTTGGTCCGGGAGTGATAAACCGGTTTTTCGTGAGGTTTATGGCACTAGTATTTGTCGCATTTAATTGGAAATAATGATTAATCCCATAATCATTCAACTGTTTCATCCAAATAATTTGTGCACAATAACTGCCAGAACGTATTCGCTTCAAAGAAGGGACAAAGCCACACCGCTTGTTTCTTACTATGCCATGAAACCAAGGCATTCCCGCAAGTTGACATGTCCCACTAGTGCTTTTTTTCCAATCCAATTTGCAACCCGCAAAATCAGAATCCAGTACTCCAATAAGTGTGCAACAAGACTTTGGGGTACCATAAACCCATGGTTTGTGTGCCGCTGAGATATCTCATGATGCTTACCGCAAGACGTGGATTCCTTAGGATTTGCTTGAAAACGCACACATACAAACACTAGACATAATATCCCATCTAATTAGCGCGAGATAGAGAAGAGATCCTATCATACCTCTATACTTACTTACTGACCGACTTACCACCTTCATCTTTGTCAAGATAGCATGATGTGCTCATTGGAGTTGAGATTTTTGATGTTGCTCATTCCAAATCTTTAAGCAACTCCTTGCAATATTTGGATTGATTTATAAAAATTCTTCTTTGTTTGTTTGATTTGAAGACTAAGGAAGTAGTCGAGCTCTCCCATCATGGACATTTCAAACTCACTTTGCATGATTTTGGAAAAATCTTCACAGAAAGACTGATTAGGAGGACCAAAAATGATATCGCCAACATAAATTTGAACAAGTAAAATGTCATGATTTTTGTGTTTAATGAAAAGAGCGGTATCAACTTTCCTCTTTTCAAAACCTTTTTCAAGTAAATATTTGCTCAACCTTCGCACTGCCTCTGAGCTTGTTTTAAACCATATAAAGCCTTTTTCAATTTGAAAACATGATTTGGAAAATTCAAAATTTTCAAAACCTGAGTGTTGATCAACATATACTTCTTCTTGAATAAAGCCATTAAGAAATGCACTTTTAACATCCATTTGAAAGTTTGAAATCCATGATGCATGCAAATGCGAGAAGCATGCTAATAGCTTCTAATCTAGCTACCGTGCATAGGTTTCATCAAATCTATGCCCTCTTGTTGATTATAGCCTTTTGCAACAAGTCTAGCTTTATTTCTAACAATGATACCGCTTTCATCAAGCTTGTTGCGAAAGACCCATTTGATCCCAATGACTAGTGATCTTTAGCCTAGGGACAAGTTCCCAAACATCATTTCTCTCAAATTGATTTAATTCCTCTTGCATAGTAAAGGTCCAATGCTCATCAAAGATGGCTTCATTGGACGCTATTTGGTTCAATTTGAGAGACAAAGGCCATATGATGACATGCATGATTAAGAGAGTTTCGAGTCGCATCTTTGAGATATCACCTATTATGTTGTCAAGAGGATGGTTCTTTGAGACTCTCCATTCCTTTGGAAGATTTGAGTGAGAGAGTTCTTTGAGAGGGTTGAGGCAAGGACTCTTGATCCTCCTTTTGAACTTTTGATCTCTCTTGTTCCTCTAAATAGGTATCTCCAAATACTTCCGCAAGATCATCAACACTTTCTTCATCAAGATTCGGGGTTAGATTCATCAAAAGAAACATGCACAGATTCTTCAACAGCCCAAGTTCTTTTATTAAAAATTCAAAAGCTTTACTAGAAGTGGAATATCCAAGAAATAAACCTTCATCACTTTAGCATCAAATTTACTAAGGTTATTCTTACCATTGTTTAGGATAAAACACTTGCATCCGAAAATGTGAAGGTGGGAAATGTCGGGCTTCCTTCCTTGTAGAGTTCATACGTGTTTGCTTAAGGATCGGCCTTATAAGAACCTCGACCATCACATAGCAAGCGGTGCTCACTGCGCCCGCCTAAAAGTACTTAGGAAGGTTAGTCTCATCGAGCATCGCCCTCGCTTAGCTCTTCAAGAGACCGATTTTTCCTTTCAACCACTCCATTTTGTTGCGTGTCCTTGGAGCGTAAAAGTTGTGATCGATGCCATTTTCTGTCAGGCAAATGCTTCAAATGCTTCATTCTCAAATTCCCACCATGATCACTTCAATGGAAGCAATGTTAAGTCCCTTCTCATTTGTATAACCTTTCAGTAAGTTTTCAAAAGCATTAAAAGCATCATTTTTGTGGAGAAATAAATAAAGTCCATGTATAACGAGAATAGTCAGCCCACAATAACAAGAGCATAGTAATTGCCACCAAAGCTTTTAGTTCTAGAAGGGCCAAATAAATCCATATGTAAAAGTTGTAAAGGCCGGTTTGTAGAAACAATATTTTTAGATTTGAAAGATGCCTTTACTTGTTTTCCTTTTGACATGCATCACAAAGTTTATCTTTTCAAAACGGCTTTGGTAAGCCACCACTAAGTCCTTTTCTAACTAACTTATTAAGATGATCCATGAATATGAGCCATTCTCCCATGCCATAGCCAAGATTCATCCTCTCTTTACTAATAAGACAACATGCATCATTCAAGGTATTTTATCTAAATCAAGCATATAGATATTTCCAATTCTAGGTCCAATTACAATAACATTTTCATTTATAGAATCCATGACCATGCATTTTGAAGAATCAAAACCACTTTGTTTCCTTTATCACAAAGTTGACTAATGCTTAGCAAATTATGCTTCAAATCATCCACATACAAAACATTTTCACATAGTGGGATTAGACTCTTACCAATAGTACCAATCCCAAGAATTTTACCTTGTTGTTGTCACCATACCGGACATAACCACTATTCTTAGGTACCAATGAGGAGAACTTGCTTTTGTCTCCGCTCATGTGCTTTGAACACTATCAAGATACCAATTTAAGTCCTTGGCTTTCAAGCACACCTACTACAACAAATCATATTTTAACCTTTGGTACCCAAACCATCTGGGTCCATATGAGTTAGTTCCTGCAAGGTGCCCTTTGAATCCACATATTTTTGCCAACTACATTTTTATTCTTTCTAATATTGCAAATAGAGGCAAGCAGACCATTTCTACCATGCCAAAGGAAAGCATTTAATGAAAGGACTACTTGAGGGTTTGTTGTGATTGAAGAGTTTAAAAGATTTTTCATGAATTTTGGATGATAACCTAAACCAATTTTTCCAAAAGTACCTCCTTTGGTTTCCTAACATAATGTTTAGATTATCTCTTCCCATCGTAAATTTTGCAAGAGTGTTATTTAAATCCTTAACCTTATTTTTCAAAACACTACACTATTGCATTTTAAAACTTCATCCTTTTTATTTTCACAAGATATGGGAGGAGAAGTTTCAATCACAAAGAACTTGTTTTTTCTTTAAGAATCACTATCTCTTTGTTTAAAATTTCAATTTTTGATTCAAGAGAAGAGATGGTTTTCTTAGAAGAAAGAACAATTTTTCCAAGTTTAATCGCTTTCATTATTTAATTCTTCACAAGCAATAAAGCTCATCATAAGTTAAAGGAGATTCGAGTTCAAGAAAGCATTTACCTCATCCTCGTGTTTTGCCATGAGACATAAGTTGGCTCCTGTGAGTACCTTCATGGGTCAATAGAAGGTGTCCCACATTTCTTTAGCAGCCTTGTAATTTCCGAGACCCTATAGAACTCATCGTAGCTTAAAGCGTAAGTGATGATGTTCTCTTAGCTTTCAAATTGTATTGACCTTTTTCTTATCATCTTCATTCAGTGATCTTGGTTTGTCTACCATCGATCATTAATTGATTGAGTGGGGACAAATGGACTATTTTCCACAAAGATCCCAAATATCAAGATCAACACCCTCAAGAAAGATTTGCATTCTATCCTTCCAATAACTATACCCCTCACCATTGAAAATGGGGTCTGCTCATGGAAGTTCCCTCAGTAATTGTTTGAAGTCATTCTCTTGAGACTAAGTAAGTCCTTTATACAAGATTCTAGCTCGATACCAATTGTTACCAATTGACTTCAAACACAAGAGGGGGTGAATTGTGATAGCTGCTTATATAAAAAAATTACGTAAAAATAAATGACCGAATAATAAATAAAGAACAAAATAAATAAAGTGCTTGAATGATAAAGAGACAGAGAGCAAAGAAGAGCATCGCAGCAATTTATACAAAGGTTCGCCACCAAACACCCCTGTGGGCCTACGCCCTGGTCTCCCCAAAGCAAACCACTATGGGATTTTCACTAAACACTAGCTTTTAAATCAAAGTTCACTAGAAACCTTTACAACTCTAAACTGTAGCAATACGCTCAAGAGATATCACCTTCTATGAACACCTTGGGATTCCTACCCAAAAATAAATGATTTTCACAAATAAATGAGACTAAAAAGATACACTCAATAGTGTATATAACAAATTGAAGCTCAAATAATACAACTCAAATTTTGTAGAATAAAAAGACTCTTTAAAATTGTGCTCAAATAAGTGTGAGTGATGAAAATATTTGACAGAGTTTTTAAGCACAAAATTAAGCAATCGCGTTGTTGTATTTTCGTTGTAGAAGAAAGAGCACAAATAAGTTTTATATTTATAGACCTAATCGAGGAGCGCTGTCTGCTGAGTTGATTTGTCCGTTGGAAGATTTGACCGCTGGTATTGCAGGGATCTGTCCGTTGGAATGAATATTAAAAGGATTTGTCGTTGCAGGAAGACAGCTCGGCAGACGACCTCTGAAGACAGCTCGGCAGACGACCTCGATACACAGCTCGACAGACGACCTCGACACAGCTCGGCATACGACCTCTGAACAGCTCGGCAAAAGACCTCGGCACACGACCTCGGAACACAGCTCGGCATACACCTCCTCATCAGCTCGGTTCTCATAGCTCGGTACGCGACCTAAAAATCAGCTCGACACGCGACCTCGGTACGCGACCTCATCAGCTCGACACGGATCATCAGCTCGGCACGCGACAAGAGCTCATCACGCGACCTCGGTACGCGACCTCATAAGCTTGACACGCGACCTCCTCCTCAGTACGGCATACTACTTCCTCAGAGCTCAACATCCGACTTCCTCCTCAGCTCGACATCCGAATTACTCAGAGCTCGACATACGACTTCCTCAGATCTCGACACGCGACTTAATCCTCAGCTCGACATCCGAGCTCCTCAGTTCGACATCCGACACGAGATATGCATGTCAAAATATTTTGTGCGTGTGTGATTTAATTTTAATTGAGAGCTTTTTATTACTACTTACAAATTGTCTTAATAAAGATAAATAAATACCCAGAACCCAAAGACTTGAGAAACAATCATTCTTGATACGCGTCTTGGTATTCTTTTCCACTTTTTGCACGGTTGACTATTTGCAAAGCTCCCTTTTGTCAATCATCAAAATCATCCTGTCAAGGCATGTATTCACACTAAAAACATATTTAACCTTAAATTTTAATTTTACTTAAGTAATTAAATTTAAAAAAATAAAAAATATGTATATTTATCTTATCTCAAATGAGTCAATTTGCAATGTAGTTTTCAAAATATAATATAATATATATTCAAAGCATACAATAAATGAGAAATATTGTTATAGCGTTCATCGAGGATTTAGGGATTAGAATTTAAGATTTAAGTGGTGATCTAACACTTGACATTTACATGAATGTATTAAACAAATAGCATATAATATTTAGGAATAAAAAATTTATTATTAAATAGAAGGAAAAATAAGGGTACTATGTAACGTCCCACTTCTCTAAAACTTGATTAGCGATAATTATCTCCTTAATTGTATGCTTAGAATACATTATTAATGTGATTAGGGGTTTAGCCTTCGAGCTTCACCGTGGGCTAACCCAACGTTGAAGTGTGGCCCTAGGAACGCTGGAGCGTGTCACGTGGTGAGTTGCATGGCCCGTTGGCGACATGTGGGAGACATGTGTCAGGACACACGTCAAGTTGGATGGAAATCGCGGCATGCATGGGAAAAATGCTATAGTGTGGGATGAGCCAACGCTATACTCAAAGCTTAAGCATCGGCCCTAACCCTATTTAAACCCCAAAATCATTTTAATTTTACTTTAGTCTCTCAAATGCTTATTCTTCAACCTCTAGAACCCCAAAAACTAGAGAAAATATTCTTTGAGCTTTAGAGATCAATTATCACTCAACCATACGCCTAAACACTAGTTTGACAGCCCTATAGCGACCATATCAACTCTGGCTTCACGACGAATGTTTCGCTTGAAGGAAAAGACTGAGGTGTAAGGTGTCATCACTGGAGCTTCAAATTTAATTTTAGTCCTTCTCATCTACATCTTGAAGACATTTCGATCATAAATCTGTTTCGGTTACGTGAAAGTGTTGACGATAGAGTTCCCGTTACTATTGTGGTTCGAGTTTGAGATCGAGACACAGACGAAGTTTCTACGACCTTAGGCTGTAGCTTAGTTGGTATAATCTCATTTTCCTTGTGTTTAAGTCCTTTATTTGATGTCGGTTTTAGTTCGTAATATTGTTTTGATTCCATTTTAACATTCTCAGCAAAATTCAGAACACGCACGCGTGTTCATGCGAGAAAAAGAAGGCAGGAAAGCTTCGAGGAGACTGTGGCAGTAGCTGGTCCATGAATTCGTGAGTGGAAGGATATTCATTTTGAACCTTACTCAGGTGGGGAAGATGACTAATTGTCAGGGAGGCAAGATTAACATTAGGGTTTAATGCAGTGTTAGGGAGTCACAACCCTATGCTTTTCACGCAACTACAAACATAAACCTTAATTGGACACTCGGTGAGGAGTAGTTCCAGTCAGAGTTGGGCATTGTAGGATTCGATATTTGTTATTATTATTATTAACCGTCAAATATTTCATGTTATGCCTTGTTGATTGACTGAATTGTATGAATCATCTGGTACTTAATGTCTTGCCTGCTATGCATGACAGAGAATAAGTGATAACATGTGCTTGCTGAAAATTATTTTAGCACTCCTTTGCGAGTTTGTGATGTTTTCCTCTTATGGGTAACCATCTTGGTTTTGATCAAAGATATCTTTACCTTTGTGGCGAATCCTTGCTTGACTTATCACTCACCAATAGTGTGGCGTCTTCTCCTGCACTTCTTTTTTCTTCCATCTTTTCAATTTTAATTCTTAATTTGGTTTATGTTCAACATTCTCTTATGAGCTTACTTTCAATATATGATCTTTTTATGCGCATAGTTTTTCTTCATTTCTTTAAAGTAGCACCTTTTTTTCATTAGAAAGCATAGTGCTTGCATTTTATTCCTCATCTTTAAGCCATAAGGTACGCCATTTTCACTAGGACTAAAGAATGAATCATAAAATTTCCGTTGGAATCAAGTGGATTCAGAAACAACGACTCTTAATTGTTTTGATGATAACAAATAATTAATAGAACAATTTATCCTCTGATGTGTTTTTTTAGTGTGCAGAAGTCACTGTCATCAGAAGGAATTCTCTCAGAAGACAATACCTATATGTGCATTTCACTCTCCATTTCATTCGTCTGAGTCTGGTAGTGATCGTTCGGAAAGTACTAATGACGTCATCATCTAATAGCCTCACTCCGTTATCATGCTCTGAAAAGATCAACGCTCTAATGGTAGTCAATGCTCTGATAGACCATGCTCTGATGAGAAGATGCTCTGATTAGACTACACTATGGAAACCTTCTTCCGATACAATATGATTCATTTGTATGAAAGGCCAACAAATTCTGTACTGAAGAACTTGCCCCCGTTTCAAGCTCACTCTGATAAACAGAGTATCTCAGTGACAAGCATCGTCCGATTGGTAGACGCTCTGATTGGAAATCAGACTGAGTGTTCATTAAAGGCTACTTCACGTATTAAAGAGACTTCATTGATGAGTATTTTAATGTACGAGGAATCAAAGGCCAAAGGGAATGTCAACGGATATAATCATCAGAAAACTTGCTCTGGAAGTGTCTCATATTCAAAAAGATCACAAGGGACAAAATTCTGCAATTGTCTGCTGTGAAGTGTACAGGAACAGAGTTGAAAGCGACGTGACTTGCTAACAGCCACAAATAGTGGATCTGAAGTTTTGTCCTTTGGTAAAAGAGCTGTTAGGTCACAACGGCACTATTCACAACCCTAGCTATATATATCTTACTTTATTCACTAAAGTATGTTAACGCTTACAAACGAAGCAACAACAATTTGACTCATACTTGCGAGATAGTGAGCAACCAAGAAATCATTCCAAGCCTCTGAGATCACATTGAACAAGCACTTAAACGTTTTATTCTTTATGTTAGAAAGCTACTCTTTGTGCTTAAGTTTTTCATTGTAAATCCTCTCTGCTGAGAATTATTGTTATTGTTTCAAACTACTTTTGAACATTGTATTTAGCCCAGTAATGGTTGTATTCCTTAGAGGCTTGACTGCACTAAGTCGTTCTAAGATGTTGTGAGTATAGCCAGTTTGGCAGTAGTATACTCTCAAGTGTAATCAGTTGATTATAGTGGAGAAATCCTTCAAGTGTGTGAAGGGACTAGACGTAGCTATCAAGTGATAGTGAACTAGTATAAATCACTGTGTCCTACTCTTCTCTTCTCTTTACCTATTTACTTGTGTATTTTGGTAAATAGTTGTTTTGAAAAGGTTTTCAAAAATATACAAGCTTTGCAAAAAGATTTATAAAACCCAATTCAAACCCCCACTTTCTTGTGTTTTTACCACGTTCAGTTAGTATCAGAGTTCGGCCTCTTAGTTGAGCACTTAACAGTGTAGGAGGAAAATATCTTATTTTTATCTATGGCAAGCAATGGAGCTGGTGGTCATGTTAATCGTCCTCCTTTGTTCACTGGAACAAACTATGACTACTGGAAAGATAAAGTGAAAATCTTCTTCAAGTCTCAACAACTCGAACTCTGGGATATGGTTCAAAAACAATATACTGAACCAGTTGATTCCAAGAATAAGCCCATTCCTAGGAAAAAGTGGAAAGATGAGCATAAGAAAGCTTATCAACTGAATCAGAAAGCAAGTTTTTTTTATCTGTGCTATTTCTGAGAAAGAGTATGAGAAATGTGGGAAGAATGAAACTGCCAAAGAAATTTGGGACTCATTGGCCCTGGCCTATGAGGGTATTTCCCAGGTGCAAGAAACTAAGGCTAACATTCTTGTTAGATAGTATGAACTCTTCAAGATGGAAGAGGGAGAAGACATTGAAACTATGTTTGGAAGATTTCAAACATTAGTTCATGGTCTAAAAGTTCTTAAGAAAAACTACACTACTGCTGATCACGTGAAGAAAATCTTAAGAAGCCTGCCAAGGAAATGGAGACCTAAGGTCACGGCTATTCAAGAAGCCAAGGACCTGAATGCTTTGCGACTTGAAGATCTTCTCAGTTTCTTGAGAGCTCATGAGCTTGAGCTAAATGGAAAAGAACCTCCTAAGAAATCAAAGTCTATAGCTTTGAAATCCACAAGCAAAGCTTCCTCCTCCAAAGCTCTTCAAGCTAAACTAGAAGCAGACAAAGGATCGTCTGATGAGAGTGCTAAAGACACAGACGAAGAAATTTCTTAATTTTAAGGAAAATTCAACGTATGTGGAAAAACAAAAGAAGGTTCAGGAAGCAATTCCACATGAAGGACTCAAGGGAAAGTAAAGACTCAAGCGATAAAAAGGACTACAAGGACAAAAGCCAAGTAGTTTGCTACGAGTGCAAAAATCCAGGACATTTCAAATCCGAATGTCCACAACTCGAGAAAGAGAAACCAAGGAAAAGTGGTTTCAAAGACAAGAAGAAGAAGGGTCTCATGGCAACATAGGATGATTCTGATTCATCATTGTCTGATGATGATGAAGAACAAGCTAACATGGCTCTGATGGCTACCATAGGATCAGATAGTGAAGAAGAAGATGAGGAGATAGATTCTAACTCATCTTCTGATATTCAAAAAGCATTTTATGAACTCTTAGATGAGTCTTCTAAGCTCAACATTGAGTATAAAGCTTTGAAAAAGAAGTTCTCAAAACTTTCAAAAGAATTTCTAATACGCAATGAAGAGAATGAGAAGCTCAAAGCTGAAAATCACCATTTGGTGAATGACAACTCTAAGACTGAAGAAAAGATTGAATGTAACTCTTCAAAATATGAAAAGGGATTTCAAAAATTTCTTGCTGAGTGTGTGACACGAAGCAAACAGGCATCTATGATTTGGGGAGTAAGCCAAAATAGTAAAAAGGGTCTTGGTTACAAACCAGAGGAACCCACCTTTCAAAACACAAATTTGAAATCCAAACATACCAATAATCATAGTGACTGTCTGCTTTGTACTTTCTGCAGTAAGAAAGGACTCATAAGAAGTACTTGTTATGAATTGAAGAATAAGAAGGACACATTTTCTTCTAGAACTAACAAAGGAGGATCCAAAAAGATTTGGGTGACTAAGGATAAGATTGTATATGTTACATATTTGCTTAGTAACAGAGTTGAAACACCAGTCCTGGTACTTGGAAAGTGGGTGCTCAGGTCACATAACGGGAGAAAGACATATGTTCCAAGAGCTTCAACTTAAAGGGAGTGGAACAGTGGGTTTTGGAGGAAACCAAAAAGGTAAAATCATTGAAGTGGAAGAGTTGGTGAGAAATTTCTACCTTCTATTGATAATGTTGTACTAGTTGATGGCCTTAAGCATAATCTACTAAGCATAAGTCAATCATGCGATAGTGGTTATGATGTTGGCTTCAGTGATAATGCCTGTATAGTCAAGAGCAAGAAAGATGGCTCCATTTTCTTTAAAGAAAAGAGAAAGAACAATATTTATAAAATAAAACTTTCTGAGTTGGCAAATCAAAATGTCAAGTGTTTTTTGTCACTTGATGAAGAACAATGGACTTGGCACAAAAGATTGGGTCATGCCAGCTTGAGGTTAATCTCAAAGCTTACAAGAAGGAACTTGTTAAAGGCTTACCAAATCTTAGGTATCAATTTGATGCTCTTTGTGAAGCATGCCAAAAAGGGAAACAAACAAAATCTTCATTTGAATCTAAAAACATTGTTTCTACCTTAAGGCCACTTGAGCTTTTACATTTAGATTTATTTGGTCCAACCAGAACTGCATCTTTGTCTGGAAAGAAATATGGTCTTGTAATTGTTGATGACTATACTAGATGGATATGGGTAAAATTTCTTGCTCACAAGGATGGGTCATTCACAATGTTTTCTGTTTTCTGCAAACAAGTGCAAAATGAAAAAGGTTTTTGTATTACAACAATTAGAAGTGATCATGGTGGAGAATTTGAAAATGAATTATTTCAAAACTTTGTGAAGAGCATGACATCTCTCACAATTTTTCATCTCCTTGAACACCACAACAAAATGGTGTTGTAGAAAGAAAAAATAGATCTCTTCAAGAGATGGCCAGATTCATGATTCATGAAACTAATATTACAAAGCACTTTTTGGCAGAAGCAGTAAACACTGCTTGTTATAATCAAAATAGAATCTATATAAGACCTATTTTGAATAAGACACCATATGAAATTTGGAAAGGAAGAAAACCAAACATTTCTTATTTTCACCAATTTGGATGTAACTGCTTTGTTCTCAATACAAAAGACAGTCTTGGTAAATTTGATTCCAAGGCACAAAAATGTATCTTTTTGGGATATTCTAAACGCTCTAAAGCTTATAGAGTATACAACAAAGAAATATTAATTGTTGATGAATCAATGCATGTGAGATTTGATGATAAGAAGCCTGACAATGAAACGTTAGAGCTAGATGAGATCTTTGCAGATACGCAGATAAGCAAAGGAACAGATGATGATGTCATAGGTGCTGACTCTGATTCTGCGTCTGGTGACAAGACTCAAGCAGAAACCATAAGAGATTGGAAGTTCAAAACTCATCACCCAAAGGACCAGATCATTTGTGAACCAAGTGATAGAGTTAGAACAAGATCGTCTCTCAATGAACACTCTGACTTTGCTTTGCTGTCAGAAATAGAACCTAAGACGATTGATGAAGCACTAACAGACAAAGGATGGATACTTGCTATGCAAGAAGAGCTTAATTAATTCTAGAGAAACGATGTTTGGAAGCTTGTGCCTCCAATAGAGGATAAGCAAGCCATTGGAACCAAGTGGGTTTTCAGAAACAAACTTGATGAAGATGGCAAAGTGGTAAGAAATAAAGCAAGACTAGTTGCTCAAGGGTATTCGCAAGAGGAAGGTATAGATTACACTGAAACCTTTGCTCCTGTAGCTAGACTTGAAGCAATTAGAATTTTATTATCATTTACTGCACATCACGACATTATTTTATATCAGATAGATGTAAAGAGTGCATTTTTAAATGGTTTTATATGTGAGGAAGTGTTTGTAAAACAACCACCTGGATTTGAAGATATTGCTTATCCAGAGCATGTCTTCAAACTTAAAAAGGCTCTCTATGGTCTTAAACAAGCCCCAAGAGCTTGGTATGATAGACTGAGTTCCTTTTTAATGTCAAATGGTTTTGAAAGAGGAGAGGTGAACACTACACTCTTTAGAAAATCATCTAAAAAGCATTTTATAGTAGTTCAAATATATGATATTATCTTTGGTGCTACTAATGAATCTCTTTGTGAGGAATTCTCTAAGCTTATGCAGAATGAGTTTGAAATGAGTATGATGGGAGAATTGAAATTCTTCCTTGGTATTCAAATCAAGCAATGTCAAGATGGAACCTATATCCATCAGACTAAATATGTGAAAGACCTTTTAAAGAAGTTCAAGCTTGAGGAAACCAAACCAATGAGCACACCAATGCATCCAACATGTGCTCTAAGCAAAAATGAATCTAGTAAAAAGGTTGACTAAAAGGTATATAGAGGTATGATTGGTTCACTCCTTTATCTTACTGCCTCAAGGCCAAATATTATGTTTAGTGTATGCTTATATGCAAGATTCCAATATGATCCTGGAGAATCTCACTTAACTACTGTTAAGAGAATCTTTAGGTATCTCAAATGAACTACTAACTTTGGTTTGCTTTATAAAAATTCAGAAAATTACAAGTTAGTAGGTTTCTGTGATGCTGACTTTGCTGGAGATAGAATTGAAAGAAAGAGCACAAGTGGTCGCTGCTAATTTCTTGGAGCAAACCTTATCTCGTGGTCCAGCAAAAGGCAAAGCACAATTGCACTATCCACAGCAGAAGCTGAATACATATTTGCAGCAAGCTGTAGCTCACAACTTCTATGGATGAAGTATCAGCTTGAGGACTATCAGATTAAAGAGAGTAACATTCCTATATACTGTGATAATACCTTTGCAATATGTTTGACTAAGAATCCTATTTTACATTCACGTGCTAAACATATTGAAATTAAACATCACTTCATTAGAGACTATGTTCAGAAAGGGATACTTGAAATTAAATTTATCGATACTAACCATCAATGGACAGATATCTTTACAAAACCCCTTACTGAAGATAGATTCAATTTTATAAGAAAGAACTTGAATTTTCATCTTATAAAGGAATAAGTGTTTAATTTGAATATATTTGCCTCTGATTTGTGTGCCTCTGAAATGCCTGCGTCTGATTGCATATGTGCCTCTATTATCAATATGTTCGTTTGTTTTTCATATGCCTCTGTTATTATGTGTTCGTCTGCTTTTCACATGTGCCTCTGTTTTGGTATGCCTCTGTTTTTAGGTTGCCTCTGTTTATATTTTATTTATTATTTATATCATCTGTTGTTGTTAACTGATCATATTTATGTGAGTCTGATGATTCATTAAAAGTTTCCTCTGGGAATCTTTGTATACACGTGTCTTTTTTAGACTGGTTGATATGTTAATGGATGAGGATTGCTCTGGTTGAGTCATAATTATTTTTACTGCCCGAGGACAGTTTTACTGCCCTTCTTTATGGCTGCGCTAGACATGTTTCTTTTACGAAATGACAGATTACTTATTTCATTTATTTTGAAAACTGAACAAGGCGATTTTCCTTCTTCAACACGTTTTAAAACCCACTCACTCCACTCACTCACCCACTACCCACTCTATTTTTCTAAGAAGTCTCACTCTTAAAACCCTAAACACCCTTTCGTTTTCTGCTCTCTGCTACTCTGTTCTTCTACAAATGGCTGCTCCACAACAAGTTTTTGGTCCTGAGGAAGCTCCTCAACCCACTCTAATCATTGAGCAACATCAACTGAAGGTGATGTGTGAATCACAAGTGGACTTCAAAGATCTAGCTGACAATGAGTACGATTTCAGAACTGCTTTTGCTGATATGGGAATCATAGATTTCTTCTACATGGAAAACCACTCCATCTATCCAGAGCTGGTCAAGGAATTCTGGAGGTTTACTAGGCCTCAAAACAACACTCTCTACAGCTATGTGCAAGGAAGACACATAGTGATTACACGGGACTTGATTGCTGATGTCATAAAGTGTCCAAATTCTGGAAAAGAGATCACAAACTTCTGGGAAAACGAGTACGGTGGAATGGACACTATCAACTCTACCATCTATGAGAACCCTGAATCTGTAAAAACTGTGGACATGAAGAACAAGTTTCGGGTGCTCTTCAAGATCATCAAGAACTATATCATGCCCAAGTCTGAGTCAGTGGATTCTATGAGCACAAACCACAAGTTTGTAATGTGGCATTACGAACTCACATCAAAGATCAACCTGCCAAGTATCATCTTCAATCACTTGCGCAGAAATATCGTATTCTCCAGAAAAGGGAAAAATCTCAACATACCTTATGGAAAGGTTCTGTCTGCTATTCTGGCTCAATAAGGTTTGATTAGGGATCTTCAAGCCTTGAACACTGAGGAAGCAGGAATTGCCCTCCAAACCTGTAGTGCACCAACCTTCAACAGTGAAAATCTGAAGAAGATGAAGGTTTTATCTTCTGAGATAATTGCTGATATCCAGAAGGAACAAGAAGCTGAGAACAAACCTGCCAGAAAAGGAAAAAGGAAGATTACTGAGAATGCCCCCACTCAACCTACTAAGAGAATCTCAAGGAGTGTTGGGATCTCCATTGGTTCGCATGCACCTCCACTAGTTCCACCAGTGAGACCTGCTTGCATGCCTTCTATTCTGACAGAGGAAGAAGAAGATAAGAAGGAAGTCATTGCTGAATTCATTGCCAAAACCATGGAAGAAACTTTTCAGTTCCATGAAGAAGTTAGACTCAAAAGGCTTCAGGAACAAGCCTCTGCTGCTGCAACTGCTCCAGTTACTGCTCCCTCTACTGTTGCCTCCAGCACTACTGCTGCAACTACCACTAAGAGGAAAAGGATCACAAAGCTGAGTGACCTCCCTCCAAAGAAAACTAAGGTACTTGGTGATGTTATTCGTTTATATGATTTAGTTTATGGTACTACTTCTGCTACAACCCAACCCTCTCAATCTTCAAAATCCTCAACTTCTAACCCAATTCCTCCTCCTTAAACTTCTAAACTAACTTCATCTAACCTACCCCCTCTACCCTCTGACTCCTCTTCATCTGATGATGATAAAGAAGATCATGTCCCTCTGAGACAGAGATAGAGACCTATTCTGAAATTCTTAATTCCATACATTGAGCCTCTTTCTGTTGTACTCTCAAATACTTCTGGACCTATTCCTTCACCACAACCACAAACTACATCAACATCTCCACCACAATCTAAACCTACCACACCACCTAGACCTAAATCACCACCACAAGTTCAACCCGCCCTAAACCTCCCTTCACAACCTGAAACAGAAACAGAAACTATCATCCAAGAAGCCCAAACTTCTATACCTGGCTCTGATGCGATTTTTGATGTTCAACCCTTTTCTTCCTTAAAATCTATTTCACCTTCTTCACTTCAACTTGCTATCTTATCACCTTCACCAACCAACCCTGAATCTGAACATACGATAGACCCAATTGTAAATGATGACATTGTCATTACTGCTACAATTGCCTCTGAGGTTGTTCAAACCCTTGAACATGATGATGATCTAACCATCATTGAACCACCAATCCAACCACCTCTTGTAATAGCAACACTGGTTCCTTTAGTTGGAGCTGAACCTCCACCCAACCATCGTGAAGCAACCATTATGCCTCAGCCAAACCCTCGCCTTTTTGCTGGATTTGAGATGTTTAAGGCTATGAGACAGTCTGAATTAGATATAGAGAAATATATTAAAGAAGATAGAATGGATGCTGTTGGTTTTGCACTGGCTCAAGAGGACTTCATTGCAAACTGGTACTTTGTGAATTAGTGGTTTGAGAATCACAAGAAGGAACAACTTGAGATAAATAGGAGATTCCTAACTGCTTCTGCTTGGAAAGTACCTCAAAGGGAAGAAACCCCTGTTGTTTCGGAACCTACTCCTGCACTTGCACCTGTTTCTACCCCTGCTCCTACACCAGTCACTCTTCCTCCTGCATCAACTGCCATGGTTGCTCAGCCCTCTACTTCTGCATCTGCATCAACTAATCACTCTAAGAGTATTGTTGTACCAAAGGATGTCTTGGACCAACTAGTTGAAGATAATAGAACCTTCAAGCAGTTCATGGAAGCCTCAAATATGAAACAAGATGCTGTTACATAATTGCTGAAGTCTATCATGGTTCAATTGGAGCAATTAAAGAAGCCTTAGATAGCTCTTAGGTTTTTCACCTTTTGTTTTTAAGCCTTGTACTTGTTTTTCTTTTTGGTTAAATTTTTTTGTAAAATGGTAATTTTACCTGATTAATGAAATCATTATCTTTTTGGTACTTATTCTGTTTTAACTTTATCTTTCAAATACTTTGTTTTGACTATGATGTTCAAATCATTTTTGTCTGATGACAAAAGGGGGAGAAGAAAATAGAGAAGTATAGAGTAATTGATGAACCTAA
Source organism: Calophaca sinica (assembly GCA_037113605.1). Taxonomy (NCBI): domain Eukaryota; kingdom Viridiplantae; phylum Streptophyta; class Magnoliopsida; order Fabales; family Fabaceae; genus Calophaca; species Calophaca sinica. The sequence goes on along the minus strand of CM073733.1, from coordinate 35,304,626 downwards.
TGTATCAATCAAGTGTCATCATGCATTGCATTTTGCATTATTTACTCTGATACATAATCTTGGAATGTATGCTCTGATGTTCTATTAATAAATATATGCTCTGATACATCACTCTGAAAGTGAATGCTCTAATACTTTATTTGAAATGCTCAGATGGGATACATTCATCTGATATAATATTACACTTAGAAAATATTTATATGTGCTTAATTCAGCGGGAGCCTCTGAAATTCTTTTAAGTAAATATTTTTCAAATGCAAAATTTTTCATCAATCTATGTATTTGTCATTATCAAAAACGGGGAGATTGTTGGAATCAAGTGGATTTAGAAACAATGACCCTTAATTGTTTTGATGATAACAAATAATTAAAAGAACAATTTATCCTCGGATGTGTTTTTTTTAGTGTGCAGAAGTTACTGTTCATCAGAAGGAATTGTCTCATAAGACAATGCCTATATGTGCATTTCACCCTCCATTTCATTCATCAAAGTCTGGCAGTGATCGTCCGAAAAGTGCTGATGACATCATCATCTAATAGCCTCACTCTGTTATCATGCTCTGAAAAGGTCAACGCTCTGATGGTAGTCAATGCTCTGATACACCATGCTCTGATGAGAAGATGCTTCGATTAAACTACACAGTGGAAACCTTTGTCCGATACAATATGACTCATTTGTATGAAAGGCCAACAAATTCTGTACTGAATAACTTGCCTCTGTTTCAAGCTCACTCTGATAAATAGAGTATCTCAGTGACAAGCATAGTCCGATTGGTAGACACTCTGATTGGAAATCAGACTGAGTGTTCATTAAAGGCTACTTCACGCATTAAAGAGACTTCATTGATGAATATTTTAATGTACGAAGAATCAAAGGCCAAAGGGAATGTCAACGGATATAATCATCAGAAAACTTGCTCAGGAAGTGTCTCATATTCAAAAAGATCACAAGGGACAAGATCCTACAATAGTCTGCTGTGACAGTGTACAGGAACAGATCTAAAAGCGACGTGACTTGCTAAAAGCCACAAATAGTGGATCTAAAGTTTTGTCCTTTGGTGAAAGAGCTGTTAGTTCACAATGACACTATTCACAACCCTAGCTATACCTTACTTCATTCACTAAAGTATGTTAGCGCTTACAAATGAAGCAACAACAATTTGACTCATACCTGCGAGACAGTGAGCAACCAAGAAATCATTTCAAGTCTTTGATATCACATTGAACAAGCACTAAACGTTTTATTCTTTCTGTTAGAAATCTACTCTTTGTGCTTTGTTTTAAACTACTTTTGAACATTGTATCTAGCCCAGTAGTGGTTGTATTCTATAGAGGCTTGACTGCACTAAGTCGTTCTAAGAAGTTGTGAGTATAACCAGTTTGACAGTAGTATACTCTCAAGTCTAATAAGTTGATTATAGTGAAAAAATCCTTCAAGTGTGTGAAGGAACTAGACGTAGCTATCAGGTGATAGTGAACTAGTATAAATCTGTGTCCTACTCTTCTCTTCCCTTTACTTATTTACTTGTCTATTTTGTTAAAGAGTTATTTTGAAAAGGTTTTAAAAAATATACAAGCTTTGCGAAAAGATTTATACAACCCAATTCAAACCCCCCATTTATTGTGTTTTTGCCATGTTCAGTTTCTACCTTTCATTTTTTTAATTCATTTTAATAAGAAATCAACTCAAGGACAATCCGTCAAAACTATATGCATCCATCAATGATAGTATCATTTCATGATATGATGATACACTTTATTGAATGAACTGTTAACTAATATAGTGAGTAAGCGTATCTGGCCTTAGGAATTATGAATATTGACTTATATGAGAGATATCCTGATTGGATATCTATCACCTATATGGTAAATACGAGGTCGAGATACTAGGTTCATAGATCATATTAGAATGCATCCATGGTGGATGACTTCATGACACAATATATGCATAGACATCCTTACTTCAAGAGGATGTTTCCTAGGCCCGAGGAGTTAGACAAAGTGTACTAGAATGACCTACCTTGCTTTGGGAGGATGTGTCCAATCAAGTTTTTTTTCGGGGCATAACCTACATTGCTTTGGGATGAGGTGATTATTACTATACAAAGATATCTTGGCAACATGCATCTAAGATTAGATCCATAGTAGTATATATAAGTTATGACTGTAGATCATATCCTTGAGGATGATTGACCATTAGTTTGATTCGAGGTTGACTATTTGACTCTTTAATTTTGTCTGTGCATTAAATTGTTAATGTTTATTCTTTATTCCATATGCTTGAAGAGTAGATAGTCTTACCCCCTACTTTTCTTTGTTTTTGTGTTTTTCTATCTATTATTCTCATTGAATCAGGAGTAGAATATGGAGCGAAAACTGAGCCAGAAGTTGGACCACTGGATCGTGAGGATCCTAGTGCCGCTACCAATTGGGGGGCACTGTGGGTTAGTCCCAAAGGACTTAAGTCGTTGAGATACTCTGGTGGACTTACTCGACCCAAAGGGCTAATTAGGGTGCATTTCGAAAAATAAAAATAAAAATTTAGTAAAGAAGTAAAGGAAAAGGACAGTTTCTGTTGACCAATCAATGAAGGGGGGATTTGTTGTATCAATTTTTTTAATGCAAAATTAAAAAAATTGCCTTAATTATGTTTTTAGTCCCTGCAAATATTTTTGTTTTATTGATCTATGACATTTTCACAATGTCCACTGTTAGTCTCTGCAAAAACTTTTTTTCCAACTATTTAGCAGTGATGTGGCTAATAGAAATACACATTGTCGTTGCCACATAAGTTATTAACGTCATATGTTCAGAAGAGACTCCAACTCACCTCCGAAACCACTTCCTTCGGTCTCCTCTCTCCCTCATTCTCTCACTTCCCCTACTGACGACCCGCTTTTATGGTGTTGGAGAGGCGCAAAAGAAGAAAAAAAGAGGAAGGTGAGTTGGTGTCCACATGGTGTTATTAATTCCACGCGCCAATAACGACTTGTATTTATTTTAGTCATGTTAGCGCCAAATAAACCCAAATTGATGACAAAATCTAAAAAGATTTATTTTGGAAATGTTAGAGATCAATAAAGAAAAATAATTTTAGAAGGACTAAAAGTGAAAACCCTTATATTTACGGGAAGCGAAACTATATTTAAGCCTATTTTTTAATGAATTGTATCAATATATTCAGAATTACAAACTCGGTAATTAGTTTTATTTCCAAATAAAATGTTTTTTTTTTTGGTAAAACCAAATAAAATGTTTTATTATTAAACTTATCGACTAAAATAAATGTTAAAAATAAAATGAAAACGAAAACAAAAACCAATGAGGTAAACAAGAATTTAGTAAAGACGTGACGGAAAAGGTCCAGCGAAAGAGAAGAAGAGAGAAAGAGGAACTACTGAGGAAAAAGAGGGGGGGGGGGGGGGAATTGTTATATCAATATATGTTTAGACTTTAGAATTACAAAGTCGGTAAATTATTTTATTTAGAAATAAAATGTTTTATTATTAAAAAAAGGGCTAAATTATACTTTTCGTCACTTAACTTTTTTTTTTAGTTTTCAATTTCATCCCTTAATTATTTAAGTTTTTATTTAGGTCCATTAAGTTACGAAAATTACTTCAATTTCGTCCTTTTTATATTTTTTTTATTTTATACGAATGACCATTTGACATGTGGAATATTTTTTTTTTTGGCAAAAGAAAGGAGAGGGGCCTCGTTAAAACCTTCTGATGCAAAACCCACCTTAGGGAAAAAACACCAAGAAGGAAAAAGAGTACCCCCGCCTAAAATTTATTGAAAAAAAAGAGAAAAGAAAACAAAAAACAGGGGGGACTAGGCCAAAACTCATGAACCAAAGCAACAAAGAAAACAGCAAAAAAGCAAAAACCGCCTAAATAAAGGCCAAAACAAGGTTTGATATGCACAGACATCACTATAATGACTATCATCCCAACTATGTTGGCACCAAAGTCATTAACAACTATATGCAGCACATCAAAACCTAACAGAGAAGGCCAAACTAGACCCAGAGTGAACACTACTTAAATCTATAATTTGATAGACCCACTCTATTTCTAGAAAAGTCCTCCCAAATTATTCTAGGAACCGTATCCCACCAATGAAAACCAGAAACTGTAAACCCCAGAGATGCAATCTTATCAGCACAATGATTTCCTTCCCGGAAAATATGCGAAATTCGAAAACCCATTTTCCTAGTGAGCTCTATACAGTTTAACCACCTATTCCGAAGCTGCCAAGGAACAATAGTGACCGAATTGTAAGCAAGAATAACAAGCTGTGAGTCGCATTCCAGCCAAAAATTATGCCAACCCTTTTTGTAAGCCAGCTCAATAGCAACCATGGCGCCCATGAGCTCTGCATGCAAAGCAAAAGTGATGCCCATGTTAAGAGAAAAACAACCTAAAGCTGCTCCACTTCTGTCTCTAAAGATGCCCCCGCAAGATTTGACATGTGGAATAAAAAAATAAAAAATTAAATGAAAATCATCTACGTGTCAAATGGTCATTCGTCTAAAATAAAAAAAATGAAAAAAAGACGAAATTGAAGTAACTTTCGTAACTTAAGAGACCTAAATAAAACCTTAAATAGTTAGGAGACGAAAATAAAAACTAAAAAAAATTAAGAGACAAAAAGTGTAATTTAACCTAAAAAAATAAAATAAAAAGTTGATTTAATATTTTATTTATACCCTTGTTGGTGTTCGGTGTAGGCTAAAGTTGGGAGGACCCACACGTAGTTGATGGGTGGGTGGGTGGGTGGGTTGGTGAAGTATTGACATAGGATGATGAATGGGGGGCAATGTGATGGGAACACTGAACACTACAGATAAATGAACACACTTTACAAAAGGCGGAATATTGCAGAAATAATAAATGTGGTGTTTTTATTAGGATGATTAATGTATTTTTATGCTGAAATTTTTAGATCGGCGTAAATAAAAATGTAAGTTTTAGATGGAAAATACAATATTTATTATTTTTTGGTTGAAAAAATACAATTCTTATTAAATATTAAAAAATTACAAATTTTATATAAAAAATATAAATTGAAAAAACTGTATATGGAAATATGATTTTATTATTATTATTTTTTTGCAGATATGACTAGTACTTTGGTATCGTGATTCTCATGATATTTGAGGCTTCTGATCGACCAGCTTTGGATCAAAATCATTTCATTTTTGTAAAAACAGTTTTTCTAATATGTACAACCTTATACAGGTTAAGAGTTATTAATTATCTGCTTTTTCTTCCTTATTATTCACATAATTTTCTATTTATTTTATGTATGTAATCTTTCTCTTCTTATCAATTAGGAAAATGATCAGTTAATAAGGAAAAAAATGGGTAATTAATGACCCTTAGTATGTGTAAGGTTGTACGCGTTAGAAAAACCGTCCAAAAAAAGTAAGGAAACATATGGTATGAATATAAAAAGTAAGTAGGAAAGAAAATGCTATAGTAGTGATGGAATCACCATCAACTCAACCATAAAACCCTATAATACTCACTTCTTCTCTTCCATTACCCCAATCTTGTACAAAATTCTCTCTTCTAAAATAGAAAGCCCAATAAAAACATGCAAAAACAACATAAAACATTCCTCTCCTTTTGAGTCCACTCAATATTTTTAAAGAATACAGTTCTATTACTCATTCCATCACATTAAGCAACCAGAGCCTCTTTCCATATACAAAGAAGCCCTCAATATATTTTGAAACGAAGGACTTTTTCACAAATCCCTCTTAATGATCACCCTCTTGTTACTTGGCTATCACTTGAGCCATGCAAAAGACCCACTCCTATGGAGACTATATATGACTCGAATTCTTTGTTTTATATTTCCACCGTCACCATCCCATTATGATTAAAAGTACTTTCCTTCTTTAGAAAGGAAAGATGGCCCTATTTCAAAAAAAAAAAAAAACTTTTCCAAACATTTTATCCAATCCGCTAAAGTCCAAGTTGATGTAAACCTTAAGGCTTTGTTTGGTTTATGAGAGAGAAAGAGACACTTCAAGAATTTCAGTTGTTACCGAGAGCCAAAAGCCCTCGCTAACGGGTTTTTACTAAGGGGCAACCAAAGGCCCCCTGTCCGTAGGTTAATCGCCCATCGATAACTGATACCGATGGTTTTTTCAAAAAGATCGTTGGTAATTACCGAGGGTCTTTGCCCGTAAGTAACGCAGCACAGTTAGCGAGGGCCTATGGTCGCAGGTAATTAGCGAGAGCCCCAGTCCGTAGGTAATTTTAGCGCAGTTAGCGAGGGCCATGGCCGTAGGTAACAAGTAGATATTTAATATCCTGGGTATTTACCGTGGGCCTTTGGTCGCAGGTAATTTTTTTTTATCATGGGCCTTTGGCCGCAGCTAATTATCTGTCGTTTGAAAAAAATAAAGAGATTGTTACCCTTTGGCCCTCGGTAATTTAGACATTTTTTTTTAAAAAAAAAAGTTTTACCACGAATGCATAACTGGGAACGAAACGGAAAAAAAAATAGAGGACTAACATGATGAAGAAGAAGAAGAAGACCAACACAGAGGACATGTTAAACAGTTTCAAATAAAACAGAGGACCAATAAAATAGAGTCACACAGAACAGAAAAATAGAATCTGAAAAAATTACAGAACGAAAAATGAAGAAGAAGAAGACCAACACAGAACAGAACGAACAATGAACAGAACAAACAAGAAGAAGAAGACCAACACAGAACAGAATAATACAGAACGAAAATGAAGAAAATTTTTTTACACAGAGAAGCTTTTCATAACCCCTTTGTTCCACTGTTCTCTGAAAAAAAAATGAAATAAATATCATATCAATAATACAAAAAAAAATATCCATTTGAAGGAGAAAAATCTGAGATGTGTGGAAGAAACAGAAAAATAAAAGAAGAAAATAGAATGAGAGAATGATTACCTAAGTGAGAAGACAATAGAACAAACAGGGTAAGGGAAGGGCGCAGCGTGAGAGCATCAGATGGGGAGGGGAGGGCGATGTGCTGAAGGGGGAGTAATGGGACGTGAGTGTTTTATTCATTTCTTTTCACCATTTTTGTTATTTAAGACAAAAATATTGTTATTATTTTTGCCTTATTTTTATTTAAGACAAATTATTGAAGGAAAGATTATTTTTTATTATAATACCAAAACATTATTAATTCATCCAAACAATTAAAAACTATAATTGTTAATTAGTGTATGCATACATTACATGACAATAAAAAAGACATTAATAAAACAAACAGATATTACATTTTAATAAAAAAGACATTAATAAAACACTAAGAGACAATACATTTTAATAAAAAATACATTAATAAAACACTAACAGACATTATATTTTAATAAAAAAGACATTACATTCTTAAAATGAAACAGAAACAGACATCACATCCTTATGGTTCACTCAGGCCAGTTATGTCAAGATTAGCGTCATACTCAGTTGCGTGAACGCACAACTCGATCGGGAATGTACGAAACGTATGCTGGAGGTGGAGGGTGAACATCATGCGTACGTCAGCAGTATTTTCTATGTCCATGCTCTGATATATAATCCTCCCGCGTGCATCAAGCTGAGGACGACGATATATTACCTTCTGCACCATAAGTTCACCGAGATTGAGTTTACGGTGAATCTTGGATTTCAAGTCCTCAAACGTACTGTTCTCGTATTGAAGCCTAAGTGATGTTGGTTGTGATTGGAATGCACACACAAACTTTACGCCATCAGAACAATTTATTATTGACCCCCCGTAATATAGATAGGAAAGGGCTGACCCCGGATAAGGGTAAAGCTCAACTGAGCGCTCATCGTCAACGGGCCTATATTGAGGCAACTCTTCAAGAATTTGGTTAGTCTGTCTTTACAAAACAACATATAGCTCTATAGGACCATAACTATCATGTTCACCGAATGCTTCGAACATCCCTTCTATGTCGCCACCATTTTGAAGTTTCATCTGGAAATAAGTAACACGCCCGTAGTCAACGGACATAGGGCATCGATAATAGATCATGTCCACCCTTCTGGTCTATCGATGAATCTTCTGCTTCAATTCATCGATGGTAATGTCTTCCTTTATTGTCATTTTTTTTGGATCACAACATTCAAACTTCACGCCATCAGCAGTTGTTGTAATTCTACCATCATAATACACAATGGCCATGGTCGACTCCATAGAGAACTGGGTTGACTGGGTGAGTGCCACCATGGACTGAGTAATGAAAGAGTTTAGGGTTGTGATTGTTTACGAATAGGGGTGAAGCAGAATGGTTCTATTTATAACAAATGTGGTGAGATCTCGTTTGTTAAAAATGTCGGTCAGATATCGTCTGTTAAAAGTGTCATTGGATCTTGTACGTCAAAAATGTCGGTCGGATCTGGTCCGTTCATAAATAAGCCTAAGTACTAAATGTCGGTCGATGCTTGACCTTTTCTCCTTTAATCAACACAACCGGACAAAATGTAATTGATTCCGTCTTTTACAAAAATATTAAAAGTCATTACTACTACTGACAGTTTGGCCATTAGATAAGAGTAAAATACATTACTTACTAAAAATATAAGTAAAATAAAATCTAACAAATCCACAAACAAATATCATTACACAAAGTCTAATCACCACCAGCACCACTGTAATAATCTTCGTCATTGTTGTCACCATCTCGTGCCTGTCCATGATATGGCTGATTGCGACATCTTGATTTTCAATAATAGTAGAAGGATAATTAGATCAGTAATTAAATAATAAACAGGAGTTAAAAACCCTAATTAAGGATGAAATAAGCTTGGAAAAGACTTAGAAACCCTGGAAAAGTATGGAAAAGCCTAGAATGTTCTAAAATATCCTAGAAGGGTAAAGAATACCCTAGAACTCTCTAGGACGAACGAAACTAGAATTTTCTGGAAGTGGTCCCTCGCAACGCGAAGGAGGAAACAAAGGAAACTGTCGCAACGCGATATAAGTCGGTAGTTAAGTTGGTGATCACGCTCGTTTGATGCGTGTAATTGGCTCGCGAAGCGATGGGCCAATTTATGCTTATAAATAGGCCTTAACCCCCTCCATTCACTCCAACTTCTTCCAAAGGCTTTTGGGAGAGCGTGGAGGAGCTTGGAATAGGGAAGAGCGACGGGACACGAGCGACATCAGTCTTCTAAGCTAGGTAAGGGGGAAGATACCTTAATCTCTAGGGAAAATAGGTAGTAGAGTAGCTAGCATGTGTAGGGTTCCTTAGCCCTACTAGGGGTTGGTAGTAGCAACACCTCAGGAGAGGGGCAGTACGGTGGCTAAGGATAGTCACCGTAGACTTATCGACCAATATAGGTTGTGTTGTATAAAATTAGTAGACAGTTGCTTATGCGATGCTAGGGGTAATTTATATGTTGTTAGGTATGGTAAACTATGATCGATAATAAATTATGATTGATGATGCTCTGATTATATCTGATATCTATGTGCTGATTGCATATGATACATATGAGTCCGATGCATGATTTTAAAGTTAAGCGTGATGCCCTTTAGTTAGAGGTATGTGAATCCCTAGATGATAGTTACAAGTACTATCATCGATACCTTGTGAAAGTGGTGATGGTCGGGTCAGTGTACCTGAGGTTGGTGTACCTGAGATGGATATGATCGATGGTACGGAGTAGTGTGGAGTAGGTGTACCTGAGATGGATATCATCGATGGTATGACCGAGCTCCAGGACTCCACGTCTGACGGTTGGACAGTCTTGGCCATTCCCGGTATAGGGGATGTCGTCCTAGTGCACGGGATGGTGCCTTACTCCGGTAATTGTGTATGATAGTATGGGATGCCGTAACCAACGATCGGAGAAGGTAGCATAACAAGATATGTTCCTGAGACAACCCAACTTATCTTATTTGGTGCCCTGAGATTGGTGATCAGCCTAGGGTGTGCGGCGGTAATGGCCCACAATATTCAACGATGGTTTGGGTCAGTAGGGCTGGAAATGAGCTTAAAATTTCTGGGACAGTAGGGCTGGTAATTGAGCCTGAAATGTCCGGTGGTCTAGGTCTGTAGGGCTGGTAATTGAGCCTGAAATGTCCTGTGGTCTAGGTCTGTAGGGCTGATAATTGAGCCTGAAAGACCGGTGACGTGCGTCAGTTTGTAATGTCAGAAAATGATGTGGTTTGGAACCGTGTACTCAATAGTTTTGAGTGTAATTTTTGTGATAACATGTATGTTGATGGTTATGTTGATTTGTTGTATACGAAAGATACTCTACTATGTTGTTTTCCTGATTGAAGGAGGTTAATGGATGTCTTACCCCTTTGTTTTCTGGTGTGTTTCTATTATATGATGATAAATAACAGATGGACAAGAAAATCAAGTACTTAGAGCCTGGGAAGCAGTATTGCATCATGGCCAGTGCGTCCTATTGCGTACTCTGATATTGAATTGAAAATGTGTTGTGGTTGAATCAGGATAAAGTGATGCCCTATCTCGATGGGGTGTTACACTGATCAGGATGCGGGTTGATAAAACCTGTCACCATGTCACCAAAATCATCGGCCATACCTTGTTTATACGTGGTTCCCTGGCCTGGATGTGGCTCCTGACTATGGATATGGGGTTGCGGCTGCACCAGTTGTGGCCGGTAGTAGTGCTGCTGTGGCGGTGGTTGCATTGATTGTTGGTACCGTGACATTGGTGTTGTTGGCCAATAGCCGCCGTAGTGGAGTGGCTGGGGATGTGAATGTGGGGGTGTTGGCTGGGGATGGGAATGTACATGTGGTGGCGGTGGCCCATAGTAAAGCCCCTGGGGTGTGTGTATGGCGGTGCCGTTGGCCTAACCCCTTGCTGCTGCAGTAATTCTAACAACCGTCTCTACTGCTCCTCCATCTGTTGTACCTTCGCCTCTAAATTCCCATGCTGCTCCTTTAATACCTCCTGCCCCCTTATAGCCTCATCCGTCTGATGCTGCAAATCCGATACTTTCCTTTGCATCTCCGCATATTCTTCTACGGTGTAAGAGCGTCCTGTACTAGCAGCATAAGAAGAAGAAGAAGCATTAATATCGAGGTGAGAAATCCCTTTCCTGTAACATGAGGATAGAACCCCAGCGCCGTACACTCGTCCCTTCTTCTTGTCGCCAGAAACCTCTACCCATTTGCTTAGATGAACTTGACTCACATCGCCAGTAGGACGGATGATTCACCAGTACCCTGAGCCTGAGAAAGATACTGAGTCATTGCTTGCTCAAAATGTTCCTGGTATGCACATTTAAAAACAAATAAGTCCAAAAGTAGGAACCACGTAAACATGAGAATTATAAAAAATTATATATATTTAAAATTACCTGAACCTGCCTCGCGCGCTCATCAACAAATTCGCTAGTTTGCTTCTGAAGGCAGACTTTTTTATGCAGCTCGTGCAATCCCACTGGTCGGCCGAACCTCTTTTCCTTTAAGTAACACAACATAAAATATATAACAGTAAGCATAACATAATTAATTAAGTTTATATATATATGCATCTACCATTGACCTAACCCGTCGTTACCCAACTGATTACCCGCCCAAACCGTGAAACCGAACCCGCACAAACCGATGTTAGTTTTGGACGAAATTGGGCTTGTAAATACTAACCGTGGATTGGGATGGATTGGTGGTTTTGGGCCCGAACCCACCCAAAACCGACCTATATCAAGCCCTAGGGTGGGGTTCCTATTTTGGTGGGTGTTTTGGTTTTGGCTTTTCTGGCGTGTGGGGGGTGCCTTAGTGTTGGTTGGGGTTTTTTGTATTGGCTTTATTTGGGGGGCTTGCTTCCAGCACCCCACCTGTTTGCTGCCAGCACCCCCCAATACTCAAAAAAATTTAAAAATCCCAAAATATCCCCACTCACTTTTTTTTCCTTTTTTCTTTTCCCTCCCATCTCTTCTTCCTTCTCCCTCCCATCCCTCCTCCACCACCCCACCACCGAAAAACTCGCTGGAGCAACCACCCCTCCACCCCCAACACCAGAACACCTCCCTAGGGGCCACTACGACCAACCCAGTGGCCACCGGAGGTACTTCTATTCGTTTTTACGTTTCTGCTATTTTTTTCGCAGAATTACAGGCTTCCGGTAATTGCTGTTTAAAATGTATTCCGGCAATTGAATTGCCGAAACATAAATATTCTTGCGGCAATTGAGTTACCGGAATACATTTTCAAACAAGTAATGAAAATGTATTCTAGCAACTCAGTTACCGGAGGCATATTTTTTCAATATTATGATATGTTCCGGCAATTCAATTGCCGGAATACATTTTCAACTGCTTCCGATAATTGAATTACCGGAACAGATCATAATTTTGAAAAAATATGCTTCCGGTAATTGAATTACCGGAATACATTTTTATTACTTGTTTGAAAATGTATTCCGGTAACTCAATTGCCGGAAGCATATTTATGTTCCGGTAATTCAATTACCGAAATACATTTTAAACAGCTTCCGGTAATTCAATTACCGGAAGCCTGTAAATCTGCGGAAAAAAAGCAGAAACGTGAAAACGAACATAACTATCTCCGGTGACCGCTGGGTTGGTCGCAGTGGCCCCTTGGGAGGTGTTCCTGTGTTGTGTGGTGGAGGGGTGGTGGCTCCAGCGAATTTTTCGGTGGTGGGGGAGGGATAGGAGGGAGAAGGAAGAAGAGAAATATGAGTTTTAGGTGAGTGGAGGTATTTTGGGGAGGTGGTGGCAGTGGAGGGGCGGTGCTCCGGTGGTTGGTGGTGGAGGACAGTGGTGGCATGGTGGAGGAAGGGAGGGATGAAGAAGAAGAATAAAAGGGAGGGAAAACAAATTTGGGTTTAAGTGCCAAAGGTATTTTCGGGATTTCATAAACGTTAGTGAGGTGGGGGGTGCTGGCAGCAACATGGTGGGGTGCTGGAAGCAACCCCCTTATTTGGGGTTGTTGTCTTTTTTCTGATTGGTTCTATTAGGTGTATCTCTCCTCTAATTCTTGTCACTTCTTGTATCTAGTTCAAATCTTTCTCTTAGAGCAGCTTTAACGGGCGATTTACAATTGCGAAACTCGGTGTCTTATCTTTGGTGGCAGCCACCTGGACACACTCGTCTCTTTAATTTTGCGTTCCGTCAATCTACAGAGCAACGGTTGCTCACAATTTTTTCTGACAAATCCCATGTGTCCCCACATGTGTCCCATGTGTCCCCACATAAAATGTAAAACAACCCAAATTAAAGCAACGCGGATAAAATTGCTCTTATTAATAAATAAATTAGTTTACTGGTTCAAAAAAAAACTTCATTGACAATCTGAGAATGGTGAAGCCTAAAATGAATCATTGAAATATATTGACAAGAATCTTAAATATAAGGCAAGAATCTTTGGAGTTATCCATCAATATATAACTCATAGGAGAAATGGATTATTTTGACATAAAGGAATCTTTTATGTGAAGTGTTGTTCTTTCCAAGGTTAAAGAAAGGAACTATCAACGAATATATTTTCTCATAAATGGATTGGGTTATACCAATCTCAGAATACCCATGATATTTTCTCTTCCATAAGAGTTACAAATTTACTTTCTTAAAAGAATTAATGACAATTGCAGTCTAGAAAGACTTCGATACCGTAAGCATAAAATAGATCAATCAAATGACTCTAGAAGCTAAGCCATTGTAAAGATCTGTGTAGAGCACCAATTCTTCTTAGATATAATGAACTAGCCAAATTTACCGAGGCTTGTAAAGAGCTTGAACTTGAAATTAATTCAAAGACAAAAACTGTGTCTACACCACAAAAGAGAAATCTTACAAGCAAAAGTTCATTTGATTTCTCAAAAAATAGAAGAAGGAATCCTTCAAAATTTTCAATAAAAAGAAATATCGAGACAAGAAGAAAATAATAAATGTTTTATATGTGGCCAAAAAGGATAGTTCTCAAAAAATTGTCCAGACAAAGACAACCAAAACCACTAACTAGACATAAAATGCTATAAGAAAAGTAGTTTCCAACTAGTGAGAATTATACCATCTTCACTAAACCTAGGAAGTAGTCGTCTTGTGTTGTTCTTTGATGTGTAAGAGTTTTGTTTTTTTTAATGCGGGTGGAGGAAGAAGATATATTATTATTTTAGTGACACTAATGGCCATGTTACGACTGTTCCCGAGGGGATTTGAACCAAGTCCATTGGGATTACAAGACCAAGCTCCTAAACCATATCCCTTGATGTGTAAGATTTGGAATACTCCTTATATTCCGTTACTTAAATATAAGTCTACATTTTGCTCTAAAAAAAGTCTATCTGTGTTGGGTGTCAAATTTACAATTTGGAGTCTCGACGATGTACTAAGAATTCGATGAGCAAAGAGCATAAATCCAGGAAAGAAAAAAAAAAGCTAAGTCTATAAAATTTGGTGATGATTCGATAAGGTAAAGGAAGTGTCGAAGATTGAAATTGGCAGGTTTCGTCTAAAGCATGCAAGTTGGAGATAGTCAAAATATTTGTCAGATCTTGAGGACTTAGTAATATTTTGATGAAGCGCCAAGATATGGTCGAATTGACCCGCCTTGGTGAATGGAGCACTGTCAAACCCAGCGAAGACTTGTCAAGATTGACCCAGTGCTTATTAGTGGTAGTTAGTTGTCTAAAATTAGAATATGTCAAATAGAGTTAGTATAATGTAACTGCAAGACATGCAAACATATCCACTGTACACGTGTCTAGCAGGTAGTGTGTCAGTTAATTTTACATTTTTCTATAAATAGGAGGTCGAACAATGTAATATAGGTTGAATACTTGATTGAATTCCATACATCTCAACACACAACAGATTTGCGGAACTGAGATCAAGTATACCTTCCACCTTTTCATTCAATGCAATTTTACATTCGAGTCATTTATACTCTTGCAAATTTATCTTTTCCTGCACTTTACTTTCATGCACATTTACTTTTCTGCATTTAAATTCTCGCAACTTCTACATTTCTGCACTCTTTAACTTTCTGCATTTTTCTTTTAAACTTTCTTTACTTTTCATGCAATTTACTTTCTGTCCAGTTTTACTCGCTTTCTCCTTTACTTTCACTCTTTCAAAACATAAAAAAACCAAAAACAAATCCATTCTGTGTTCTTCGTTTACAACTTCGTGTTTCATCTCATTTCCATTTCTTAAACTTCCATTAAAACCGTTCTTCCTCTTAATTTCCATAACCGTCAACTCAACGAGAGTCTTTGGCATAACTGCCGAGTTGAATCTCACAGTGATTCTGGTAAAATCCTTGGCCTCGTTATAAGTTGATTTCTTGACAAACCACTAATTCTAGACGCGAAAATTCTTATTTGACGAGATTACCGCGTAACTTGTAGGACTTACATCGTTTGAGAAAAAAATCATTCGTTTCGTTTTGGGTTTGTTAGACATTTTTTCGTCAAACCGAAAATCCCAGTAAACAATTTGGAAACTTTTTTCATGTTAGTTTTTTTTTTTTTGGGTGCTAATCATGTTAGTTTTTATTAATACAATATAAACAATTTACGCAATAATATAAACAATGTTAGTTTTGATGGATTTTTTCACTATTTCAAAATTACTAATATACACAATTTATAAAATGATACTAAAAACGTAAAAGCAGAGGGGGAAATAGTATGTGTACCCCTCCTTAAACTGCTGAATTCCAACCCAAATCGTGGCGTAGGAGTTGGTGTGTAACTCTTTCGTAGGCGTCGGGATTGTTGTCTGTTGACCATTAAAAAAGTAAAATGTTTGGTGGCCATAGATGATCTGATTGATAAGGCATCGATCACATTGAAAACGACGTCGAAATCAAGAGTGGCATGTAATGGGAATATTATATTTATTATTCTTTGTTAGGTGACAAATTTCAGATTTGGGTTTTTCGACGGAACTTCAAGAATTCGACAAGTGAAGGTGCAAGGAGCTAGAATAAATGGTCAAAAATAACCTAAGTTTGAAAGACCGAGTGACTTAGCGGTTGTTCGACGAAGTCAATGAAGCGTTGAAGATGTCAGCGTGGACGAGGTTGAGTTAGACTTAGGCTTTAAGCAATACATGTACAACTCGACAGGAAGTGTTACTGTCGAGATTATGTAGTTTTAGTAAAATCAACTATCGACTTTGTATCCGTACACGTGTCTGGTCGGATAATGAGTAGTTTTTACATTTCTTGTCTATAAATAGCAGTTCAGACGATGTAAAAAAAGGTTGGATACATGATCTAAATTCCTAACATCTCGACGGCGAAGCAGATTAAAGAAACCGATCACTGTATGCCTTCCACCCTTTTCTTTCAAGCAATTACAATAAAATTCAATTTTACTTAACATTATTGTCTTGTTCCTCATTTGATTTATCTGCAAATTTATCTTCAGTATTGTGCATTTCATTCAAACTTTAATAAATTCAAACTTTACTGTTGAACTTTACTTTCAAAGTTCTATATGTTTCACACTTCCTGCATCATTTCTTTCAAAGTCAATTTTCTTATTGTATTTCTTTCAAAATCTAGTAATCTATTTCATGCTCTTTACTTTTCTGTCATTTACATTTTGTGTTGTCAATTCATGTTCTTTACATTTTTCAGCACTTTTACTTTCAAAGCCATATACAAGCTTTCTTTTAATTCATGTTCTTTGAATTCATGCTCTTTTAATACTTTCTTTGATTTCCAGTCATTTAAACGCTTTTCATTACATTTCTGCATTCATTTTATCTTGCATGTTTAAATTGGTAAGTGCCTATTCATAGCACTGTATTGTACATTTTCTAGTTAACTTTGCGTTTAATTACATGTTGATCAAGTTATTGGCTTTCGACGGCCAATCTGCTTATTTTAAGTGTCAGTGCCATTTCAACAATAATTCACTTGTTAGTTGGAATTATTCTTATAAAAAATTGGTAAAAGATTACAATGATTAATGGCTTAACAACCAAAAAAGTTGAAAACTAAAAACGTGTCGAGTATTTGACCGTTAAACAATTAAAACCGTTATTTTCAAAACGAGATTACCACGTAACTCGTCGATCACATAATCGCTTGAAAACTAATTATTTGTTTGTTTGACAAATTTGGTAGAAATACTCTACAAAACCAAGTTTTCGAGTAAACAAATTGGCATGCCCAGTGGGACGAGTTTGGAGTAACTCGTTTTAAATGATGGTTTTATGCGTCTAAGAAGTGAAAAAATTACTGCTTCTAACGTGTCAAGGCAATAAAATATGAGTGGCAATGCAAGTAATTCCAAGTGTTACTAATGCGAATGCGTCGACAAGTGTAACACCCCAATTTTTAAGAAAAATTGTTTTAACAATAAATCTCGAATACTTGAACGTAAATCTTAGAGATTGATCACCTCAATGATTTACTAAGAGTACGAGAAATTATTTTGACTTATTTTGAATAATATATTTACTATAAATAATTATTATTGATGCTGTCAATTCAAATTGATAGACAGCGTAGACGTATGCTGCTTTTAAGGTGAATTCATCAATTAAATTTTATATGAGTTTTCTGTTTGACGCGGTAACGCGTATTTTTGTTGACTAAGAAATTGATTGAAATAAATCAAGATGAAATTAAATTTAAGAATTAATATTTGATATTAATTCATGATTCAAAAATCGTCGAAAACTCTAACGAAGTTACGTCGTATTTTGAATCAACGGATAATTTTTATCCGCATTAAAATTTAAAACGAACTCCGATTTCGATGAAAATCGAAATGTAACTTATTGTGATGATGCTTGAGTGTTTTCAATTGTTTTATTATTTATGAATAAATTTTCACGTGGTGAATTAATTTCTTAGAAAATTAATTTACGCGGTTTACCGATTAACGATTAGTTATTAGTGCGACTAGTTGACGCGTATAATTTTTCGTAGAGCTCCAAAATCCCTAGAATTAATTGGTAAACATGATTAGTGAGAGTAAGGATTAAATTAGATGTTTAATAATTTTGTGGGCCATAGGAATGCCACGTGTTTTTTTTTGGAGGTATTAGTTAAGAAAAATCTAGATATTTTACTATTTTAATTTCTTTTTGGATTAAATTATTTTTTTATTCTTCTTTCTATATAAGGGGAGTCAGCCTAACCCCTTCATTTTTCTGTTGGCCATTTCATTTCTTGTTCTTAGTCTTGGAGAGAAGAACACCTAGGTATGTCAAGTTCTAAGTCTTTTCCTCATTTTTACTTATTAATTCTTCTTGATTCTTATATGATTTCTCCAAGATTTTTCTTCTTCTATTTCTTCTAAACTCTCCAAGTATATTATTGGTTTGGAAACAAATTTTTTTTTTCTCTTCCCTTTTTCCTTCTTGAGGCCGTGATGTATATATAGATATAGGAGATGGATTTTTGAGTTTTTCTTTCTCTAAATACTTGATTCAAGACTAGATGATGATCATGAAAACTATGATTATATTTTTCCCCAAATTTTTCTTGGAACCCTAGATCAATTTGGTTGATTAAGAAGGGGGATTTTGTGGTTTTCATGTGAATCTTACAATTGATACTTGATTATAGTTATTTGACACAAAGATTCATTGTTTATGTTGTTGCTTTGGTTATAATCAAGGAAATGGTAAAATTATTTGAAAACCTTAGGATATGTTTTGTGACGATGGTTTCCATTTTCAAATTAAAGGTTGGTTTTGAAGAAATAGAGGTTTTTAATTAGAAATGGAATTAGTAGTTAAAAGTTATGTTTAAGTTAATTCTGATAATTAAAAAAAAATGGTTTTTGGGTTTATGAGAGAGTGAGGCCGAGAGTTTGTAATAATGAGGGAAGGGAGAATTTTTATGTTCTAACTTATATTTAGTGTGTTAGTAATTGTCAATGTTTTGGAAATTTCTAGAAAAGAATTTTGATTGAAATTGAAATTGTTTTGATCTTTAAGGCCATGAAGCACATAAGGTAAATTGGACTCTTTGAAATCCTAAGAACCTAGTGGAGCCTTAGTTAAACATTTTGAGAAAAAGAATTGGATTGTGGTATTGTTCCATATTCTAAGTTTGAAAAATGAATGATTCTTAGTCTTTAGAATTTGATTCTTTAATTAGTTATTAAATTTTCAAGTATAGGTAATTATTTCAAATCTAGTGTTTCAAATTATGTTTCTAAGTATAAGTGATTTGGTTAGGAAGAGAGGTTTGGGTTTTGAGAGCCTAAGGAATTAGAATTAGTTTATGCATAGGTTGCACTAAGTTTGTTGTGTGGTGATAGGAGTCGAGATACGAGTTCGTGCTGCGTGAGGCCGAGGCGTGCGTTAACACGCTGCTTGGCGACTTCGGTAAGGGCACTTCACATTATAGATGTGTATGTTTTGTATAGTATGTGTAAGGGCTACTTCTAGATATGATTAGGGTTGGATATAGATATGCTGAAATATGATTGATGATTATCTGCTTATGTTTGTGATTATTGATATGTGGATGCAAGTTGGTTGAATTATTGAGCTGTGTAATTCTGAATTGATAACATGATGTGGTTACCTATATGCTTATTTGTGCTTAAGAAATATGTTGCTGATGTTTTGGATAATGCAATAGTATTTAATGTTGGATAGTTAAATATTTATTGTTTTATGCCTTGTTAAAATATCATATGATTGATATGTTCGTTGGGGTTGGTGGAAGGCATTGTCGTGTCTTATTGGTAACGTCGACCTGAATATCCTGGGTGATGGATTGCCCATGGCCAAAGGAATTCAAGGAACGTCGTTAAATTAACCATCGCATGGAAAAGGTTTAGTTCTGGTACGTACAGAACGACTGACCATAGCGTATGGATTCCGGAATTAAAACTGCACTGGCATATAGTTGAGTCAATAGGATTTGGGTGCATCCTTATTGATTTGTTTTGAATACGGTTGACATGATTGTTTATACGTGCTGGAGTATGTTGTTTCATGTTATGTGATGTCTGTACGATAGGATAGGCTATTGTATCTGCTACTTTTGTAATATCTGTTTATTTTAAGAAGTTGACCCTTGCCCGTGGTTCTTTCAATCAATGAATGTAACCCAGATGACGAGGACTGCAGAGTGTTCGAGGTTGCTGTCAAACGTAGCTGAGGATAGCTCTATCCGGCTATCCGCTTTGTGTATTGGGTTGTAAATTACTAGAGGTCTAGTAAGTGTTGTAGCGTGTCGACCAGCTATAGGATGCTTGCTGTACTAATTGCAGTGTTGTAATAAGTATATTATGTTTTCAAGACTTGAATTGTCATGTGTGTTTGTTAAATAAATCAACTTGTATGGTTATTGTGAGTTGAACATGGTGTTTTATTTATTCACCACCTTTCGAAAATGCTGCAATGCACTGATTGCAATTTCAAAAGAAGTTTGAAGAAAAAGAAAAAAAATAGGTCCACATTTTTGAAACCATGCGAGCAGCGTGTTCCACTTTCAAAAGGCTTATTAGAACAGTAGCGCTCCGGAAACGGGGTATTACAAAAGTGGTATCATAGCAGTTCGGTTCTAACCGGACTGTGAGTCGGGAAATTATAGCTGGTCAAGTGTCGGGTTTTATAGAGAACAGACGGTGAGGGGTCGAACCGTGTTTTGTGTTTTGCTTGGTTCTCAAGTGGAGTAACTCGACTTGAAATTGTTTGAAATTGTTTCTTAATTGAAACAATGCGTCTTGAGACACAGAAATTGTTGTGGGGTTCCGACAAGGTTGTGAGACCTTGTGAGAATCCAATATTTTCGAAACGAGTAATTTCTTCTGTTGGAACTGATAGTTCGAGAGATGGATCCGAGGACTCAGATAGGCCAAGCTGTGGCTGCAGGGACCGTAGTCATTGTTGCTCAACAGGCTACTATGGAGAAGCAAGGTGAACTGCTAGGATAGCCGGGAAAGAAGCAAGCTGCAGATGCTAAAGGATTGGTTGACTTTTGTCACCATGAGACTTTTAAGTCCCTTGGGAAATAAGAGATGAGCTTCCGGGATTGTTGGCAGATGACGTGTTATTATTATTATTATTATTGTTTAGTCTGATCTTTGGGATATTAGTGGTTCTAAATATAAACCACAAGGTTTAATGTTTGAATTATTTTGATACGTACAAGATTTGAAAATCAAAACTTTTAATGCTTTTCAGAGTGTGACATGTTTGCCACTAACATCTGTGTGTTCTCGCTGTGATATATTTTATATTACTGTGATTATATGTGGTTTATTGTGTGATTGTTTAGTTATTTTTAACGTATTAATATTTTCCAATGAAAATATTATACGCATTATTGTAATTCGTTAATTAATTGTCTTGTGACAATTTAATTTACGCAAGGCCCATTTAACTCAGTTGAATGGAATTTAAAGTGTTAGTGGGAGTTGCTAGTGGTAGTGGTCTAATACGTGACTAGGTGCTGAGCTAGTATTGGGTAGTACCTAAAATTTTTACTAAACCTTATCCTTTTTTTTTAGATCATGGAGGACTAATATAAGGACTTGGACCAAGATTTTAGGAATCTTTTCCCTTTCTTCTTTAGACCCGTGACCGGCCACTTATTGGTTAAATAAAAAAAAATTTAGTCACTCTCTAATTATTGTGTCAGACACGCATAAAAAGGAGGAAGGGGGAATAGTTGTATGCCAGGTATTATTGTGGGTAAAGAGAAAAATCTAGATTCCTTTTTCCTTCCTCCTCTCGTGCGCCGCGAGCAAACTTGCTCTAGAGACACCCATTTTTTTTCTTTCTCCAATCCTTCTCCTAGCTAAACCATATAGTAGTGGGTTGTATGTGAGAGATTTGGAGTTGTTGATGGGATCACGGCAAGTGTACCGGATCGTTGCAAGTAATAAAATCGGTTAAGTACCGGATATCGTCCTCAAGGATTGCGTGTCAAATATCAACTTACTATTTTTATTACTATTTGAACAAAAAACAATATATTTTGTTGTTTTGAATTGATTAACAATAAAATTAAAGAAAGCAAGAAACAATATTTTTGAGTTTTCTTATATTGATCAAATATCAAACACTTGGTGTGCGTCAACAATACCAAATATCAAACACTTGGTGGGCACAAATAATACGGATAAAAGTGGCTAGGATTTGAATCCCCTTTGTTTTCCTCTTCTCATGCAATCAAACTCAATCCCAATACAAGTCAAATTCATGCAATTGAAGTTCGAATTCACTTAGTTAGACTAATCTCAATTCCTTGAGCAAAAGCCCTTTTAGAATAAACCAAGAACCCTAATTCCTTAGGCCTTCCTAATTTAACTAAGCATTAAGTGCAAGAATTTAGAAGAACACACATGCATGAAGTCCTATCCCTAGGATCATCACAAATATGGCAATCAACTTCATAGTCCAACTCAATAACCAATTTTCCAATTGTGAGATTGAATTTAAAATCAATTCTAAGATGGCCAATCAAAGAAATGCATTAAGGATGGAAGAAATTGCTCAATCAACACAAATACAACAAGTATTAATCATTAAGAGTCATATTACACAAGAATCCAACAAAGGTTCATCATTCCTAACCAAAAGGAAAACTAAAAATGCATAAAAGAGAGAGGAGAAATAGAACTAGATAGATGGAGAGATGGTGAATGATCCATTGAAGTTCCAAGGTCTCTTCCAAGGCTTGAATCTTCAAGAGAGATGGAGATGAGATGGATTTAGGGTTGCCTCTTGGCTCCCCTAGGGTTTGGGAGTGAGAACATATGAAAGGGGATGACCAAAATGAGTTAAAAGTGTGTTTTAATAAGTGCCAGGCCGAGACGAGGCGCAGGGCGCTGGGTTCTGGGGCGCAGGGCGCCCAAAATTGATCAAAACGATTCCCAGCAGGCGCAGGGCGCCCTCCTGGGCGCAGGGCGCCCTTCTGCACCCGTTCTTCCATGTTGTGCTGCCTTTTTCACCTCTTTAAAGTCTGAATTAGCTCAAGGTGTCTTCACGAAAGTTGAAGATATGGATCTTAGCTTTCCAATGGCACCAGTTTCAGCTCATTTGGACAACTAAAACTCCAGATATGATTAAAATATCGCACAGGTGTCAGGTTAAGACAGCATCACCTTGTCAACGTGTAGCACAGATTACCCCAACTTAGAGATTGATTTGGGTCTCGAGTTCTTCATCAAAGATGTAGATAATTCAATTATGTTTCTAACAAGACCAAGATCATCTCATTTGGATGAGTGGAGACATGTATCCAAACAATCCCTTTCCTCCCTACAAAAAGACAAGACCACAATAAGGACATTTTTCCAACAAAGCAACAAAAGAACTAACATGGTTAATAACTAGATTATCCTAACAAGCAAATACTCAAAATCTTAATATTAGAGGCCAAACAAGGAATAAAGTCTAAGTTTGCAAGATAATTCCCTTCAATTAAGAGCAAGAAAATGAGCATTTTAGGGAACCGTCAAACACTCCGAACTTAAACCTTGCTTGTCCTCAAGCAAGAACTCGACAAAAAAACAACTACTCAAAATGTCAATCTTGATCTAACCACCGGACTAAACCACAACTTTTCACCACTTTCAAAAGTTATCACATAACATGTACACCAATCATAGATAAATTCATTGGCTTTATCATCATCAAAACTAACATGAGACTATCACAAATTGGAAATTGGAGTCACATAAGCATGAATTCACCATTAAAAACTCAACAAGTAATGGAATGTGCAATTGAAACTTTCAATGTGATTGAGTGCTTTCTTTTCTACTCACAAAGATTAGGAAAAATTTTTACTCCAACTCTCAAGTGTTTTGGGGTTTGTGTTTCTCTCAATCAACACTATTTGAGCCCATCCCCCATGGATTTGATTTTCATCTCTTTCTCACATGAGTACCACTTGCACAATGCTCCAACCAAAAGGTCTTTCAAGGTTGTAACTTGGCCAAGGTTAGGGTGGATGGATTAGACATTTAGGCTATCACCCTTTAAAGATAGATGAGCATCAACCAATTCTAGAAATTTTCACTACAATTCCTCTTTTCTTCAATTTTCCAAAGGTGGTGTTTTCTAAAAACTCAATCCTTAAACAACTTTGTATCACACAATTATTAATCCCCCCAATAACACTTTGGTCTCAAAAGGGGTACCAATCCAAAAACAAGCCATTCTTTTTTTTTCTGGTTTTTTTTTCTGGTTTTTCTTTTTTTTTTTCACAGCTCAAACCACAACCAATCATAATATTGTTCACTTCCCCCCAACTCCAAACTTAGTTCTTTGTCAACCTTAGTCAATTCATGCTCATCTAACCTTCTTAGGTGGGTAACAAGTTAATCACAAGGTTTAAAGCTATTGTTTTGATGGGTTAACAAAAACAAAAGGCTTTAGGCTCAACGGGGCTTTGCAAACAAAAGTCATATTATGTTGGGTTGGCTTTTTGGCTAATTGGCTTCCAACAAAATTTGCCTTTTTTGTATCAAAACATTGTGCAACTAATAACATGCAACAGAGATTCAATCAAAGTTAGGGGAATGAAAACTCAAATGTGTCCTCTCACAAAGACTTATTGATGGAGGCTCTACAAACACCATAGGACAAGCGCATATCAATCACAAAAACATTTTAACAAACCAAAACAGTTGAGCAATGGTTGACTCACTCCAAAAAGTTTCTAGTCTCAAGTTGTAACTCTTCAACAGCTCATTCACATCACAAATCGATTGGTGCTTAATACAAAATTCAAATCACAAGTGGGTTTAAATCAAAGTTCAGCCAAGATCATTTCAATTTGACATCTTAGGACTTACAAACCAAAAGACTAAAAACATCACACCACACACTTTTTTTCTTTTTTCAACACAAAAATAAAGAACTCCAAACTTAAGCTTTGACAAACACACTAAAATGAAAATCAAGCAAACCAAATTATAAAAAAAAAAAAGAAAAAAAATGCAAGAGAAAGAGGTAGAAACTCCCTCGCATGGGTTGCCTCCCATGAAGCACTTATTTAACGTCATTAGCTTGACGCTTCAACACCCAAGTTAGGGTGGATAATATGACACAAAGAACACATCACCCTTCTTCTTTCTTTACATAGGCAGGAACTCCATGAACTTGAGGTATAAATGATTCTTCTTCCATGCCCTCTCAAGGTGGAGGATGATGAATAAGGCATTGAGGATATCTAAAAATTGATCAAACTTTACATCCCTCTCCTCCTTGTTACTCAAATGATGAGAAAGAAAATTGATTTGGTGGTTAATTACTTGTTGGGTCTCCATTTCTTCCCAATTTTTGGGAATCTTTGTTTCTCCCCAAACTAAATATCCATCCAAATGCATCCTTTTTCCTTCATCATCTTTCTTCTCCCTTACTTCTTCTCTTGAGCCTTGTTCTTCCTTTGGAAACTTCGATTTTAGCTCAACTACTCCAACTCCTTTAGGATTTAGGATGATATCACTAGAATGAGATTCAAAAGACCTCTCTTTTAATTGCTCGAACAATATCCCCACTTGAGCCTCTAGATTATGAATGGTGGTTTCTTGACTCTTGATGGAGACTTCTTGATTTTTAAATGTTACCCTTGTCTCCTCCATAAAATGTGAAGTTTGCATAGCCAATTTTTCAATAGCAATTTCCCAAGGCCTTTTTCCTTCATCAAATGATGTAGTGAAAGAGCCATCTTGTATTATATTTGGCATAGCATCATCCGCATAATAGCCATTTGAAATATCTCCTTCCCAAAGTTCACAAGAATGAGGTTGATCACATTGCTCACCACTATAGTCTTCTCTACAAAAGACCTTGCATAGTTCCTCACAATTGGCATTTGTATGATCTCCCCCACAAAAGTGACAACCAAGTGGGAGGGGTTGGATGACATTCACTTGCATGGCTTGGAGTTCGTTAGACAACGACTCTAATTGTTGAGACATTACCTTTTTTTGAAGAAGGATGTTCAACAACTTTAGTTGCTGAGTCATAAGCTTTCTCTCATGAAGAATAGTGTCTAACAAGGATTCCATAGCTTGAAGTAGGTTAATCCTGGATTAAACAAACTCAAAAGAGGAGATAGTGATTAGGAAATTAAAAGAAAAATAAAATATGCACAAACAAGAAAATAAAGGTTCAAAGTAGTAATCTCATAGGCTAGATGACACTTGAAATAGCAATCCCCGGCAACGGTGCCAAAAACTTGTTGGGATCACGGCAAGTGTACCGGATTGTTGCAAGTAATAAAATCGGTTAAGTACCGGATATCGTCCTCAAGGATTGCGTGTCAAATATCAACTTACTATTTTTATTACTATTTGAACAAAAAACAATATATTTTGTTGTTTTGAATTGATTAACAATAAAATTAAAGAAAGCAAGAAACAATATTTTTGAGTTTTCTTATATTGACCAAATATCAAACACTTGGTGTGCGTCAACAATACCAAATATCAAACACTTGGTGGGCACAAATAATACAGATAAAAGTGGCTAGGATTTGAATCCCCTTTGTTTTCCTCTTCTCATGCAATCAAACTCAATCCCAATACAAGTCAAATTCATGCAATTGAAGTTCGAATTCACTTAGTTAGACTAATCTCAATTCCTTGAGCAAAAGCCCTTTTAGAATAAACCAAGAACCCTAATTCCTTAGGCCTTCCTAATTTAACTAAGCATTAAGTGCAAGAATTTAGAAGAACACACATGCATGAAGTCCTATCCCTAGGATCATCACAAATATGGCAATCAACTTCATAGTCCAACTCAATAACCAATTTTCCAATTGTGAGATTGAATTTAAAATCAATTCTAAGATGGCCAATCAAAGAAATGCATTAAGGATGGAAGAAATTGCTCAATCAACACAAATACAACAAGTATTAATCATTAAGAGTCATATTACACAAGAATCCAACAAAGGTTCATCATTCCTAACCAAAAGGAAAACTAAAAATGCATAAAAGAGAGAGGAGAAATAGAACTAGATAGATGGAGAGATGGTGAATGATCCATTGAAGCTCCAAGGTCTCTTCCAAGGCTTGAATCTTCAAGAGAGATGGAGATGAGATGGATTTAGGGTTGCCTCTTGGCTCCCCTAGGGTTTGGGAGTGAGAACATATGAAAGGGGATGACCAAAATGAGTTAAAAGTGTGTTTTAATAAGTGCCAGGCCGAGACGAGGCGCAGGGCGCCCTTCTGCACCCGTTCTTCCATGTTGTGCTGCCTTTTTCACCTCTTTAAAGTCTGAATTAGCTCAAGGTGTCTTCACGAAAGTTGAAGATATGGATCTTAGCTGTCCAATGGCACCAGTTTCAGCTCATTTGGACAACTAAAACTCCAGATATGATTAAAATATCGCACAGGTGTCAGGTTAAGATAGCATCACCTTGTCAACGTGTAGCACAGATTACCCCAACTTAGAGATTGATTTGGGTCTCGAGTTCTTCATCAAAGATGTAGATAATTCAATTATGTTTCTAACAAGACCAAGATCATCTCATTTGGATGAGTGGAGACATGTCTCCAAACAATCTCTTTCCTCCCTACAAAAAGACAAGACCACAATAAGGACATTTTTCCAACAAAGCAACAAAAGAACTAACATGGTTAATAACTAGATTATCCTAACAAGCAAATACTCAAACTCTTAATATTAGAGGCCAAACAAGGAATAAAGTCTAAGTTTGCAAGATAATTCCCTTCAATTAAGAGCAAGAAAATGAGCATTTTAGGGAACCGTCAGTTGTTATCCTCTTTCATCTCCATAGTTGAACCGTAAACCTTAAGATGGTTTTAGGGGAAGACACCATTTTGGCATTTATGCGGGTTGATGTTGTTGGTGATTTTGTGTTTGGTGATCGTACAAATTCTTTTTTGTCTCTTTGTCTACCGACCGTGGGTTCTTAGAAGACCTTAGAACCGGGAGTTACTAGAGGTTGTGGGTGAGTTTATTTTGCTATGTCTTTCCCTTTTCTTTTATTGATGCTTTGATAATTTTGTGGATGATTTTGGTTTGAAGAAAATGAAGTTTCTTTCTCATTTTCTAGCCTAGAGGCTGTGACCTCATGAGGGCAAAGGAGAGAACTTTATTTGCTTCAAAGCTCTAATCTTTTGGTTATATAAAAAAAAGGGAGGGGCTGATGATTTTAGGTTTTCCTTAAAAGATCTTTTGTCAGAATTGTGTTGAGAAGGTTGATGTTGGGAAAAAAAAATGTTTTTGATCTTGTTTTGTTGAAAAACCAAGTTTATGTGTATGTGGTGTTGAAGTGAAGATTAAAATGTTTGGTGTTAATTTGGGGGTGTGAACCCATGACCATGTAAATACGTGAGAGGTTGGATTTCAAATTTTTCTAACTTAAGTTCCAATGATTTTATGTTAGTTGTAATTTAGTATTGTAGAGAAAGGTTTTATTGTTAATGCTTTTGTTAAAAAGTTTAGGGGTGAGTCAGAATGATTTAAAAAAAAAGAAATTTTGGGAGTGGATGTGTAAATCCGTAGGGTTCCTTGAAAGGAGAAAAGGGATTTTCAATTTTCAATAACTTAGTGAGTAGTAATTTTGTTGTTGTTGGTGTATATTTTTTTTTAAGAAAAGGTTTTGATTCAAAAGGATTTTAAAGAGAAGTGAGATTGTTGACTTAAATTGTAGAATTGGCTTTAACCTTTGAATTGAAGTATGTTTAATGATTTTGAGACAATGAGAACCTAATCTTGAATGAACTTTAATGTCTACGAGAATGGTTGAGTCTTAAGAGAAAGATCGTGCTTTTATTAGTCTTTTGCTTTGGTGATGTTTTTAGGAGATTTAGAATTAGTTTAGTGTCAAAATATTTGACTTGAGAAAAGGTTTTAATTTTCTTTAAACTTTAGATAGTTTTGTATTTTGATATGTGTGACCATGTTTAGGTATGAAGTGGTGTAGAATTATTGTGGTGATAGTATGTAGCCATATTCATGTTCGTGTTCGTGTTCGGGTCCGTGTCGTGTTCATGTTCGTGTTCGTGATCGTGGTCGTGATTAAGAAGAGGTCGTAGCTTCGGAATAAAGCGCCAGTAGATTGTAAGCACTTCTTCGTCTAATATATTTTGTTCGTATTCTGTATGATGCATATACTTAGTGCTATTAAGTTTGGTTGTTGTTGTATGCTGTGAAGCGATCGTAATGTTATATAGCTATGAATATTATAGTACTACTTATATTAATATGTGTTGTGAATGCCTATGTGTGCAAACTATTTTATAGATTTGAGTAAAGTAATTTTCGTATCCGCGTAGTTTCGAGGACGAAACTATTTTAAGGAGGGTGGAAGTGTAACACCCCAATTTTTAAGAAAAATTGTTTTAACAATAAATCTCGAATACTTGAATGTAAATCTTAGAGATTGATCACCTCAATGATTTACTAAGAGTACGAGAAATTATTTTGACTTATTTTGAATAATTTATTTACTATAAATAATTATTATTGATGATGTCAATTCAAATTGATAGACAGCGTAGACGTATGCTGCTTTTAAGGTGAATTCATCAATTAAATTTTATATGAGTTTTCCGTTTGACGCGGTAACGCGTATTTTTGTTGACTAAGAAATTGATTGAAATAAATCAAGATGAAATTAAATTTAAGAATTAATATTTGATATTAATTCATGATTCAAAAATCGTCGAAAACTCTAACGAAGTTACGTCGTATTTTGAATCAACGGGTAATTTTTATCCGCATTAAAATTTAAAATGAACTCCGATTTCGATGAAAATCGAAATGTAACTTATTGTGATGATGCTTGAGTGTTTTCAATTGTTTTATTATTTATGAATAAATTTTCACGTGGTGAATTAATTTTTAGAAAATTAATTTACGCGGTTTACCGATTAACGATTAGTTATTAGTGCGACTAGTTGACGCGTATAATTTTTCGTAGAGCTCCAAAATCCCTAGAATTAATTGGTAAACATGATTAGTGAGAGTAAGGATTAAATTAGATGTTTAATAATTTTGTGGGCCATAGGAATGCCACGTGTTTTTTTTTGGAGGTATTAGTTAAGAAAAATCTAGATATTTTACTATTTTAATTTCTTTTTGGATTAAATTATATTTTTATTCTTCTTTCTATATAAGGGGAGTCAGCTTAACCCCTTCATTTTTCTGTTGGCCATTTCATTTCTTGTTCTTAGTCTTGGAGAGAAGAACACCTAGGTATGTCAAGTTCTAAGTCTTTTCCTCATTTTTACTTATTAATTCTTCTTGATTCTTATATGATTTCTCCAAGATTTTTCTTCTTCTATTTCTTCTAAACTCTCCAAGTATATTATTGGTTTGGAAACAATTTTTTTTTTCTCTTCCCTTTTTCCTTCTTGAGGCCGTGATGTATATATAGATATAGGAGATGGATTTTTGAGTTTTTCTTTCTCTAAATACTTGATTCAAGACTAGATGATGATCATGAAAACTATGATTATATTTTTCCCCAAATTTTTCTTGGAACCCTAGATCAATTTGGTTGATTAAGAAGGGGGATTTTGTGGTTTTCATGTGAATCTTACAATTGATACTTGATTATAGTTATTCGACACAAAGATTCATTGTTTATGTTATTGCTTTGGTTATAATCAAGGAAATGGTAAACTTATTTGAAAACCTTAGGATATGTTTTGTGACGATGGTGTCCATTTTCAAATTAAAGGTTGATTTTGAAGAATTAGAGGTTTTTAACTAGAAATGGAATTAGTAGTTAAAAGTTATGTTTAAGTTAATTCTGATAATTAAAAAAAAATTGGTTTTTGGGTTTATGAGAGAGTGAGGCCGAGAGTTTGTAATAATGAGGGAAGGGAGAATTTTTATGTTCTAACTTATATTTAGTGTGTTAGTAATTGTCAATGTTTTGGAAATTTCTAGAAAAGAATTTTGATTGAAATTGAAATTGTTTTGATCTTTAAGGCCATGAAGCACATAAGGTAAATTGGACTCTTTGAGATCCTAAGAACCTAGTGGAGCCTTAGTTAAACATTTTGAGAAAAAGAATTGGATTGTGGTATTGTTCCATATTCTAAGTTTGAAAAATGAATGATTCTTAGTCTTTAGAATTTGATTCTTTAATTAGTTATTAAATTTTCAAGTATAGGTAATTATTTCAAATCTAGTGTTTCAAATTATGTTTCTAAGTATAAGTGATTTGGTTAGGAAGAGAGGTTTGGGTTTTGAGAGCCTAAGGAATTAGAATTAGTTTATGCATAGGTTGCACTAAGTTTGTTGTGTGGTGATAGGAGTCGAGATACGAGTTCGTGCTGCGTGAGGCCGAGGCGTGCGTTAACACGCTGCTTGGCGACTTCGGTAAGGGCACTTCACATTATAGATGTGTATGTTTTGTATAGTATGTGTAAGGGCTACTTCTAGATATGATTAGGGTTGGATATAGATATGCTGAAATATGATTGATGATTATCTGCTTATGTTTGTGATTATTGATATGTGGATGCAAGTTGGTTGAATTATTGAGCTGTGTAATTCTGAATTGATAACATGATGTGGTTACCTATATGCTTATTTGTGCTTAAGAAATATGTTGCTGATGTTTTGGATAATGCAATAGTATTTAATGTTGGATAGTTAAATATTTATTGTTTTATGCCTTGTTAAAATATCATATGATTGATATGTTCGTTGGGGTTGGTGGAAGGCATTGTCGTGTCTTGTTGGTAACGTCGACCTGAATATCCTGGGTGATGGATTGCCCATGGCCAAAGGAATTCAAGGAACGTCGTTAAATTAACTATCGCATGGAAAAGGTTTAGTTCTGGTACTTACAGAACGACTGACCATAGCGTATGGATTCCGGAATTAAAACTGCACTGACATATAGTTGAGTCAATAGGATTTGGGTGCATCCTTATTGATTTGTTTTGAATACGGTTGACATGATTATTTATACGTGCTGGAGTATGTTGTTTCATGTTATGTGATGTCTGTACGATATGATAGGCTATTGTATCTGCTACTTTTGTAATATCTGTTTATTTTAAGAAGTTGACCCTTGCCCGTGGTTCTTTCAATCAATGAATGTAACCCAGATGACGAGGACTGCAGAGTGTTAGAGGTTGCTGTCAAACGTAGCTGAGGATAGCTCTATCCGGCTATCCGCTTTGTGTATTGGGTTGTAAATTACTAGAGGTCTAGTAAGTGTTGTAGCGTGTCGACCAGCTATAGGATGCTTGTTGTACTAATTGCAGTGTTGTAATAAGTATATTATGTTTTCAAGACTTGAATTGTCATGTGTGTTTGTTAAATAAATCAACTTGTATGGTTATTGTGAGTTGAACATGGTGTTTTATTTATTCACCACCTTTCGAAAATGCTGCAATGCACTGATTGCAATTTCAAAAGAAGTTTGAAGAAAAAGAAAAAAAAATAGGTCCACATTTTTGAAACCATGCGAGCAGCGTGTTCCACTTTCAAAAGGCTTATTAGAACAGTAGCGCTCCGGAAACGAGGTGTTACAACAAGCAATACGAATGCTTCGACCACCAGTACGTACGCTGAGGTAGTTAATATCCCAAGGATGAATAATGCTACCATTGGTGCGGGTATTGGGGTGATAATGGCTAACACACAAGGAGAAACGATTCCAGGCGCTATAGTATATGAGCCCCCAGGGGTTCTGAATGCTTCAGAAGTTCAAGCATCGCCTGGAAGCGTGAGAAATTCAAGTGTTAGGCCAACAACGCATGTAGCACAACCTTTGTTTGGGATGCCTTATGGTTATTTACATAACTCGACAGTTCCTGCTATTGGTTCGACTATATTTAATCAATATACTAACCAGCCTTTTGTACTGTTTGGAAATTCTTCCAACACTCAAGGTATGGTAGGTTTGACTACTACTACAACCAATCGACAAGGATCAAGACTAGGGGACATGTCGAGGCAAATACTCAAAAATAATGGAGGTTTGACACAGAACTCGTTGGCGAGTATTCAACAACAAGTTGATGATAGTAATCATGAGATGGTGAACATGTTTGCTCAGCAATGGGTGCAGTGATTACACCTCTTATGCATACTACTAAGCAGGCATGTAATGCATTGGCTTTACAAATGGAAAGGCTAAATCAAGCATTAGGTTTGGTAGCACCAATAAACGAGAATGTTCAACAGGACCCAGCGGTTATACCTCATGGTCAAGGCATGGGGGGCATTTAACAAGATGCGGGTAACCCCAAAATGGTGCAGAATGAAGTAAATCAACCAAACCAGAACCTTGGTCAGAACGTGAATAATTTGGCTTATAGCCAAGTGCAAATATTGCTAAGGAATCAAGATCAAGGGCCCCCAGTGCATCAAGGTTTAGCCAACCTCAGGCACAATATCATGGGAAACCAGAGAGAATAAAATGTGAATCAAGCTGTCGAGCAAATGCTGAACAGACTTGGCTTTAACATTGGTCAAGCTATTAGACCATATTTCATATCTGCGTTTCCTGAATGGGTACATCAAGTTGAAGTGCCAAGAGGAATAAAGATCCCCAAATTGTCCAAGTTTTCTGGAGATAGTGGAGAATCTACTGTCGAGCATGTTGCCAGATACACAATAGAAATGGGTGAATTGGCCACTATGGAAGGACTGAAAATGAGATTCTTTCCAAGTTCGTTGACAAAGAACGTGTTTTCTTGGTTCTCGACGTTAAGGGCTAATTCAATCCATTCTTGGGCACAACTAGAAGGATTGTTTCATGATCAATTCTTCAGGGGCGATTTGAGGGTTAACTTGACTGATTTATTCAATGTCAAGCGTATGTACAATGAGTCTATAGATGATTACATCTCCAAGTTCAAACAGATGAAAATTAGGTGTTTTACACCTGTTCCTGAAGTGAAGATTGTTAAAATGGCCGCTAGTGGGTTGGATTACCACATTAGAAAGAAATTGGTAAACCAACACATTGTTGATCTTGCCCAGTTAGGGGAGAATGTTCGACAAGTTGAATAACTCAGGTATGAGAAGAATCAGAAAAATAACAAAAAATTTATTAGACGTGAGAAAATCGATTTTGTCGAACAAGATCAAACAGATAGTGAAGATGAGGCTATAGTTGAACAAGAAATAAACCTTGCTGAATTAAAAGATGGACCACCTTACGCTTGTCAAGCATTAGTACCTTCCAAGGGAAAGGAAAAGATGAGCTATGTGAATAAGAAAACATATACATTTGATATAACTAAAGCTGATAAAATATTCGATATTTTGTTAAAAGATAAGCAGCTTAAGTTGTCAGATGATCATAAAGTGAAGGGGCATGAGGACTTCAATGATCAAAATTATTTTCGTTTCAGGGATTTGATTCAAAAAGCTCTCAAAGAAGGTAGGCTCAGGTTTGCTGATAAGCAAAAGCCTAGCATGAAGGTGGATACTGATCCATTTGGCCAGGGCATATCAAATGTCGACGGCCAAAATGCGAGAAGCTGTAACATGGTGAATATTAGCGCCAAGCAGAAGTATGTGGTGAATGTGGAAGACCCTTTTGACATTTACCCCAGGCCTTATGAAACTGTCGAAGATTTTATGAGGAGAAAGAACAATAGAGGGTAGTTGAAACTATGCCCACATTGTGACAAGTATTTCGACGAGAAAGCTGCTTAGAAAAAGAGGAAAAATGAAAAGCAAGAGTTCACCAGCATATGTAGACTGGTTACGTGAATAGGAATGTTAAGCCTATTCCAGTGAACTAAGTGCAAAGGCCTGTTGCTAATAGGCCTAATAGAGCAGTTGGTGATTGGTTGGCTGAGTCCTCAAGGGAATCAATAGGAAGCAACCATGGAGCATTTCCTGGTCAAGTTACAAATAGGACTAGGAAACCTGATGCTAATGTGATGGTGAACAAATGGGTTGAGAATTCTGCTAAGGCCCGCGACCCTGAATTGAGGAATAGGGTGAGGGCTAAAAGGAGTAATCCTCGACAAATCCCATTTTGGGATGAAGATTACCAATATGGGATAGTACCTTATCCTGGTGGTGACCAAGTAAAGAAAACTCCATTGTCGAAGAGCCAGAAGCATCGTCGACAGAGGATAAGGAAAGCGCAGAAACAGAAAATGAATGCTGCTGAGTTAGGGAAGTCTCAACATGGGAACTGTTTCATGGTAGGGACACAAAAGGTGCCATTGTCCAAGGAGCCTGGTCCGAAGCTGAAAAGTGTGGTAGTTGATGTCAAAGGCAGCAATTATGAGAAGGGTCAGACTTCCAAAGCATAAGGACAAGCACCTCAGGCAGGTTTCAAACATAATAGCAAGGCTACCGAGGTTCCTTATGCTAGAGAGGAAAGAAAGCCTTGGCCAATGGGTTTGATTGAAGCCGAGAAATTGGCCTTAGAACGAGACAAATTTGGTGTTCGAGCAGCTCCAGTTAAGGACACTAACAATGATGTGTCAATGGAGGAATTGAGAATCATAGTTAATGATTCTGATTTGCTAGATGAACCAATGGAGCCTGTGGAACAAAATGTTGTCAAAACAGATTTGTCTATGGAAGAAGTCATTGAATTATTGAATGATCCAGATGACCCAATTGGTTTTAATGATAACGAAGAGTTTGACCCTGACACTAGTTTGGACAAAGACATGGATGATCTGGTAATGATAATGGGAACAACTCTTCCAGATTTGGAGTCTGAGGATTGCATTTTTGACAAGGAAAACATGAGATTGGGAAGTCATCTGGAAAATGAAGAGACAGCTACTGAAGAAGAGTTTACCAAGCTCAATGTAAACTTGATTTCAGTGTTGCCAACAGAGTATGAAGTTCATTATGAGTTAGTTATTGAAGTTCCTAATGAAGAGGAATTTGAGGATTTTCCCATTGGTTGGCAATTTGTCGAGCAAGACATGATGACCATTTTTTATAACTTTGCTAGGCTTGACAAGCCAACTAATGAGGAAAGAAACCATCTTCGACCATTGTACATTAAGGCAATGATTAAAGGCAAGCCTGCTAACAGGATATTGGTGGACGGAGGAGCATCTGTGAATTTTATTCCAAGAGATATGTTCAAAATGCTGGGGAAAGATGAAACAAATTTACTGCCAACCAATATAGTATGAACGTGAACACAAGAAGGGGGGTTGAATTGTGTTAAAAACTTTTCGCAAACTATACGTAAAAGCTTCAACACACGTTTTTCAAAACTGTTTGTATATATCAGAAGCAGATTAAACCGGATGCAGAAATTAAACAATTTATAAAAAACTTGTTTTACTGAGCAAGGTAAAGATAAATGTAAAGCAGTAAAGAATGAGACGCAGAGATTTATACTAGTTCACCACCAACTGGTAGCTACGTCTAGTCCCTTCGTTCCTGAAGGATTTTTCACTATAATCAACTGATTACAATTTTCCTCAAGAGTATTCTTCTGTCACAAACTTGACAATACTCTCAACTTTTCAAAACGACTCAGTACAATCGAGCCTTTGAGGAACAGAGCCTTTACAAG
Source organism: Calophaca sinica (assembly GCA_037113605.1). Classification (NCBI taxonomy): domain Eukaryota; kingdom Viridiplantae; phylum Streptophyta; class Magnoliopsida; order Fabales; family Fabaceae; genus Calophaca; species Calophaca sinica. Next base: position 35,268,217 of record CM073733.1, on the reverse strand, counting down.
GCCAAAATACAGTTTACAAAAGTGATTTTACTTTTGAATACAATCAAAATAACTCTCACAGAGAGGATCAAAATATTAAGCTCAAAACAGAATAGCTTTCTAAAAGAAAGTATAAGACGCTGAGTTCAGTTCTATGTAGACCAGAAACTTGGCACGAAACTTGATTGCTCACTTGAGTAATATTACTTTTAGAATGAAGTTTCTTCACAGTTTCACCAACCTATCTTCAATGAATACCTTAGGGTATTTATAGGAGTCTTCAAGGGTATTACCGTTGCAGTAAAAATGTCTCCTTTCCATTGAGTGAGGTAATTTGAAATGTAGTCCTTTTCTTCCTTTCCAGAGAATATCAGAATAGTACATATTACCGTTTTCGTACTATCTGCTATTTGCAATTGCCTTGTACGATTTTTGTCTTATTCTAAAGGTGTCACCTTTGCTTCCTCGTACATCAAAATGAGCGTATAAAATCAAATTCGAATTCCGTTCCAGAACTGTTTGAGGCTAAGAGCAAAAACGTGATCAACACGTGCTTCATTAAAGAGATCAGACACTCGCTCAGAGGACGGACTCTCGCAGCAATTGAGTGTTCCACGTGTCAAGAAGTAACATCTTCTTTGGGCGCTTCATTAGCAAGGCATTTGGAGTGAGTTGATTCTTGACACTAGTGGATTGTATTCAATTCTTTTGTAAATTCCTTCTTCTTCCTTGAGTTATTTGTACATATATATAAAGCTTTTGATACCTGTACACTCAAAGATATGTTAGAAGATAAATTGTTCTCTTGAGAATTACTTTGTTATCATCAAAATTAATGAGGGTCTAAACTTCTCAATCGTTTAGGTTCCAACAATCCCCCCCTTTTTGATAATGACAAATATCCAAGGTGGATGAACAATTTAATTTCAAAATAACATCAAGGGTCTCCCCCTGAATTTAACAATTTTGATATATAAGAACAATTAAGGTATTAAAGCGATTGTTGGTAGACAAATTCATTTAAGTGATCGCAAAAATACATAGATAAATCAGAGCATATTTTTAACAAAGTGAGATCGGATGCTGATTTTCATTTTATCAAAAAGATTTTCATTTTACCAGTTTTATTGATCATTGTTAGAATATTGGGTCAATGAATATCAATGCATTAATAGATATTAGAGCAATGAATAATCATACAAATGCTATGTATGAAATGATATGCATGATACTTCAGTTTTAGTGTGTCTATCGGAGCTTGATTCATTGGACGGTGAATTTTGTCAATCAGACTTTCACGTGTTCATCAGACCTTTCTTTTACTGTATGAAATGATATGCATGATACTTCAGTTTTAGTGTGTCTATCGGAGCTTGATTCATTGGACGGTGAATTTTGTCAATCAGACTTTCACGTGTTCATCAGACCTTTCTTTTACTCTCCCTTTTGTCATCAGACAAAAAGAGTGTAAAGCACATCATAGTCAAAGAATGGCTTAGAAAAATTTGAATATAAACAGATAATCAGATATAGATATGTATAGTCAAATAATCAGAAAGACACTGAATATATAAAAATATGAGAGTACCAAAAAAAATTTATATCACACAATTTTTTTTTTAAGGGTTTGGTGGTGGTGGAGGGATTTTGAGACGTTCATATAACAGCTTTAGTGCATTCTCCAGCTGAGTGACTTTCAGATTAGTAGCCTTCATTTCTTCAAACTCTGCTTTAGGAATGGTGACCATTTCAACTGCAGGAGTAGAAGGTCCAGCTTCTGGTGCAAGTTTCATCTTTTGATGCTCTGCTAGCGCCCAGTTGGAAAGCTTCATTCTCAAGTCCTTCTTTTGTTGAACCTTTTGAAAGAATGCATCATTTGGTATAAACCATTTGATGAGACTTCTAAGTTTCCTCTGCTCAGATTCTAACTGAATTTTTCTCCTTTTCTCCACCTCTTCTAGATACAGCAAATCCATGAAGATAGTTTCCCTATGCAGAAGCACGTCAGCAGTGAAAGCATCAAACTTATTCCCAGCTTCTTCTCCCTATATCCTTCTGATGAATTCACTCAATGCTTCAGAAGCAAAAGAGAGTCCTTCATTTTTTGCCAGGTATAATCTTCTTAGATTTTCCCTGTCATCTTCTGTAAGCACCAGGGGGACGAGGCATGGTAACATAGCCTTATCTTTCCACGACTACGACCATTGACTCCAAGTAAATCCAATGTCAAAGTGCTTGGTCACAACAGCCCATTGGACATATGTCTTCATGCTGTCAAGTGGTCTGATTACTGAGCATCTGAACATATCATCAAAGTAGACTGTTCCCAGATTGATGTCAGTAATTCTGCTGATAGTGCCAACTGTTGGAATTGTGGCTTTCTGCATTGCGTGATTTGAAGAGCCAGTTCTCCATTCATCTTCCTTCAGAGAACTCAGGTAAAACCTTCTGGCATGATCTTCAGAGATCTTGGCAATCGGAAGCTTAGAGAATTCCTTAAGATTATACTTCTTGGGACCCTTCTCATACTCTGTGAGCCCGATCTTGCTGAATGGCTATTTGCCAGGAGCAGGTTCTTTCCTTTTCCCAGGGATAGACCAAGGTAGCCACCTTTGTGCATGCAGTACAATCTTCAACGTCTGAGATGAAGGATCCTTGAATTGTCTGATTACTTCAATCTTCTTCATCTCAAGACAGTGCCATGAAGGCAGCTTCTTCATCCGTGATCCACCTTCCGCATTCCTCCAATGTGAGGGGTTCAGTTTGTGGTAGGGATCTAGGAAGGTCAACAGAGAAGGGAATTGCTCTGCTACCAGGTGCTGGTCTCAATCTTCCTTTAAATGACATCTGAAAGTGGTCTTCTCCATCCTTGAACGTAGCATTCATTGGAGAGGCAATCTCCAGTCTGGCAGCTCCAGAGGTGAAGGTTTTCAAATGCCATGTAGAGGGACGATTGTAGATGCTGTGATATGACTCATACTTAACAAACCGTGGTTTGTTAATACATGAGACATTCTTCCTTCCACCAAAGTCTGTAGGTTTATGGGTAATGGTGAGTAAAGTGGGAGTGGTTTTGGTTATGGAATAGGTTTTAGGTGTGTAGGGTTTGAAGGGATTAATGGGAGGTACTTTGAATAATAGGTTAAAGGGATGAGAGTGAAGTTTAGAAATGTATGAAGTAAGTGAAGTATTTGAAGAATTTTGTGGTAGGTCAAGGTTGAGTGTATGGGATGATGGTTGGGTAGGTTTAGAGAGGGTAGAGGTTTGTCGGAGGCTCATTCTGGTTTTCTTGGTTTGTGGTTGTGAAACAGACAATGGGGGTGCAGGAATAATATCATGAGCATCAAAGACAGATACTGACTCATCAGCAGTAAAGTCGAGTACCTTTGGGTTAAGCTCTGACGACTTAACCAACCTTCTTCTTGTTCTTCTCGGGGCAACAACAGCAGGAGGAGGAGGAGGGGCTTGCTTCCCTTGACCGGACGCTGAAGCATCTTTTTCAGCTTCTGGCCTATACCTTTTCTCCAAGACCTTTTTGATGGGAATTCTATCCTCATCTTCTGGTTCCTCAACAGTAGGTGCAAGAGCCACCTTCTGTTTCGTTCTTCTTGTCTCCCTTGAAGGAGATTCAGCAGGTCTTTTCACACCAGCCATTGAGCTTCTGGTTGTTTTCTTTTCAGCTTCTCCTTCCTGTTGCTCTATTTTCACTTTCTTGATCATAGAGTCAGTAATTAGCTGCATTCTGACTAAACTATTTACTCCAAAAACTTCTGGACGAACAACAGCGCCAACACTAAAGTATTTTTCTTTTTCTTCTGTGTTGATCGAGTCAGTCAGCTTCCTCACAATACCGTCTTTAATTATCATTATGGAGAGAAGAACTCCATAAGGGATAACTTTGATGATATTTTTCTTATTGACACTCTTCCTTGAGAAGACAAGAGCATTTATCAGATTGTTGATAATCAACCTTGGCAGATTGATTTTCTTCCCATCCATGTAGTTCCTCATAATGAACTTTTGCTCGTAGTTCACTATGTCGCTTGAGTCAGCCTTCAGAATCACGCTCTTAGCGATGATTTTGTGCAGTACTTTGTAGTGGTTTTTCAAGTCTTTGGCCGTGGGAGTAATGTTCTTCTTCTTCAGTTCACGGTAGTTTTCAAACAGGGCTTCATTGACGTTTTCAAGTCCTCTGTATGCATCAGCCCAGTTTGCATGGTAACTGATTCCTTCACACGGGCACTTGATCGTCTGAGCAATAGAGTTGATGGTGAAGCGTAGCTTGAAGCCTCTGATGTGTCCTTCTATGATTTCTCCCGGAAGTAAGTACGCATTCCCCCAGAACTCCTTAATATCATAGCTCGATCGTCATTGGTTCCCGGATGAAGTAGTTTTCGGCCAATTTCTCGGACCTTCTTCAAAATCAAAACCGTATAGCTTGAAATTCTCAAAATCAATCCTGTTCTCATTCAGGAGTTTTGCCTCAGAGAAGACATCGAAGGCAGCAGTGTATTGTCCAACCTTTCTGTCGGCCATTGTAACAGTTGCAGAGAAAGTGATGGAGGTTTTAGGGTTTGAAAACACAGAGAGAGAGAGAGAGAGAACAGTTTTTGCATGAAAATGCAGAGTGAAGTGATGGAGCGAAAAATGTGGAGTAGTGGGAAAGTTGATAGAAAATGGTACAGTCCTTTTTCAAGAAATCGCTTCGTATTTCCACACAAAAATTAAATCAAAAAGAAAAGAAAATAAAGATTCGCCTTTTCATTAAATGCAGACGCCAAAAGAAAAGTAAGATCAAGAAAAAGATTTTATCGAAAGACATAAATAATTATGACTCAGTAGATGTGATGAGACACTTAAGTCCTTAACATGTGTGACACGTGTGGGAGTGCTCGGACGCACGCAACCGATTCACCAGACGATGAGTTATGATGCACATGACGAATAAGATGCTTAATCATATACATGCTTATGTCATACCAGATGCTGAGATTGTGCATATTATCTGACACTGAGATTAATCATTCTTCTATAAGATGAATTTTTTTTTAATCAAAAGAGAGGTAGGGAGCCTCGTTAAAACCTACTGATGCAAAACCCTCCTTAGGGAAAAAACACCAAGCAGGAAAAAGAGTACTCCCTCCTATATTTTATTATAAAAAAGGAAAAAAACAACAAAACAACATGGGGGGGCTAGGCCAAGACCCATGGGGAAAGGAAAAGACAAGAAGCGTAGCATAAATTAAAATACTTCTACACCAACCAAAAGCAGTATGCAAAAGCATCACTATACTGTCTCCCATCCCAACGAGGTTGGCACCAGAGGCAATAACAATCATTTGCAGCATACTACCAAAAAATCTAATCCAAAATGAAACCAAAATATAACCAACAACATTATCCTAAGCGATAACTAGGCAAACCAATTACATTTGCGAGAGAACTCCGCCACTACGAAAGAAGGGATAGTGTTCCACTAAGTAAGACCATGAGAGTAGAGACCTTTGGAAGCCAATTTATCTGCACATGAATTGCCTTCTCTATATATATGAGAATAGTTGAACCACATATTCTTAGTCATGTGTAAGCAGTTTACCCACCTGTTGTGGAGCTTCTGAGGGACAATATCATGATTGGAAAAAGCCATAACCACCAGCATAGAATCACATTCCAACCACAATTTGTTCCACCCATTGCGGCTGGCCAACTCAATAGCTATAATTGCACCCATCAACTCAGCTTAAAAAGCATTGGCTATACCAATATGAAAACTGAAACAACCTAATGTAGCTGCTCTGCTATCTCTAAAAATACCTCCGCAGGCTGCAATACCCGGGGAACCTTTAGCCGCACCATCAGTATTGACTTTGATCCAGGAGCAAATGGGGGGGTGCCAGTTAACTTCAATAATTTTTGGGGTCGTACTCAGCTTACCCTTGATAACGAATTTTTTAAGAAGAACAAACTCATGAATATTTCCGGTTATCGTCCCAGCAGAGAGATTACCTGTGCGGCTGACATTGGCAATAATATTGTTGATAGCAGCTGTTAACGGAGTATGTTTGTTCTCAAAACGAATTTGGTTTCTGCAAAACCAAATAGCCCCAATAGAGTTAGCAATCGCAGCAACAATGGTGTCCTTGGCTTGAGAACTCCAACCACGCTCGCAAATCGTGAGGGCGAGCGAATAGAGAGTAGTATCCAACACCATATCCAGGCACCGACCCAACCAACTCCAAATTTGTGAGGCAAAAGGGCATTGAAGGAACAGATGCTCGGTGGTTTCATAATGACAACCGCAAAGGCGCACATAGAAACCATGGTACAACCCCTCTGCGCCTTCGTCATCTGTAGGGAATCTATTGTGAATAAAGCGCCCGGATGAGGAAGGCCTTGGAAGGTGGTAAGCAGCGCTTCCAAATTAACTTGGGCCAAGAAATAGTGCGAGTTGAGGCGATTGGGCTGCGTAGGCCTCTTTGAGAGAGAACTCCTGAGTCATTATCTTTCCGGATCAAGTGTCGGGACTCAAATCTAGGTATAGTAACTTGCTGAATCTCAGTGATCGAGGATAGGATAGTCTTTGTATGAGCTTGAGGAATGGACCATTCATAATTAACAATGAAGTCAGCCGATCAGAGCTCTGCGAGCCATGCATAGTCTCTGGAATGTTTAACAACTCCACAATAGGCTTTGAAAGCCAGCAATCCAACCAAAAATTGATTTGAGTACCATCACCAAGCCTCCAAGAAGAGTGAGAGACAACGATGGTAGCAAAGTGCTTGAGACCGTCGGATCGAAGAGTTAATATGATAGCTAATTAATGCCTGTTCTTGAAGACTCTAGCTCTAAGGAGATTAGCCCATTGAGTATTAGAAGAATGAAGCTCCCAACAACGCTTCAACATAGCGGCCCTATTGGTAGCCTTTAACGATCTCAACCCAAGACCACCGGCCTCCAGCAATTTGCACACCTTATGCCAAGCAAGCTGTAACCACTTTAGAGTTGTGAATGTTCTGGACCATATAAAATTGCGAATATACATCAAGCACATTGAGAAGAAAGCGGCCAAGCATAAACCTGGAAAGAGTAAGTCAACATACCAAAAATCACAGACTTTACTAGCTGGACTCTCCCCATAATAGATAGCATAGAGCCTTTCCAACTGGCCAGCTTAAGAGTGATCCTATCTGCAATAGGTTGAAGATGGGCTTTCTTAGGCTTACCTCTGAACAAAGGCACTCCAAGATAGGTGAAGGGGAGACGCCCACTACCAAACCCCAGGATGCCAGAAATAGAGTTAAGCCGAGAGTTAGGGATACAACCCGCATAGAATTTGGACTTATCCAAGTTAATGTTCTGGCCAGACGCCTGACTGTAACTGTGGAAGAGGTGCATGATATGCTCAATGTTATTTTTGGTACTTTTTCCGAAGATCAGAATGTCATCCGCATAAAGCACATGATTGGGCACTTGGTAACCCCTAGGACTGGTCATCGGATGAAACTTGCCATGCTGAACCAATTGCAAAATGCCTCTGCTTAGGACCTCTTCTGCCAGACAGAAAAGAAGTGGCGAAAGAGGGTCCCCCTGTCTAACTCCCCTGCGGCATGCAAAATAACCAGCAGATTTACCATTAACAGATATTGAAAGCTTGGCCAATTTGAGAATGACCTCAACCCAATTACAAAAGATATTGTCAAAACCAAATTGTTTCAGCGTCTTGATAAGGAAATTCCAGTCAATAGTATCAAAAGCCTTCTGAATATCAATTTTAAGAGCTATGTTACCACCAAAACTTTTTTTATGGAGTAAATTCACCGCTTCAGAGGCCACCCCGATACAATAAAAAATTTGACGCCCATGAATGAAGCCTCTTTGATTTTGTGAAACAATTCTGGAGGCCACTCTAGCAAGCCTATCCGCCAGAACTTTGGTGATGATCTTAAATTTAAAGTTAGTCAAAGCAATTGGTCTGTATTGGCCAATAGAATCAGCTTCCGGGGTCTTGGGTATAAGAGCTACCACGCTAGAGTTATAATTAGGCAGAATCCAACCATGTTTGAAGAACTGTAGAACAACATTAAAAACATCGATACCAATAACATCCCAGTATTTCTGGAAGAAGAACCCACCAAAACCATCCGGACAGAGAGCACTGTTGGCATTCATCGCAAATACAGCATTTTTAACCTCGTTCATAGAAGGCAAATTAGTCAGCATAATATTATCCTCAGAAGTAACTTCAGGAGAAATAATAGAATTAATCAAATCATTATCAACAGTATTATTATCCACAAAGAAAAAGAGAAGTGTAATAGTCGAGGACATGTGTCTCAATATCAATAGGATCGATGGGATGGCGTCACTGATTTGATAAAGACATGGTTTTAGTGGTATTGCAAATTTTGTAATTTTATGGAAAAAGAAGTGCATCTGTCCCCATAATTGTGCGGTCAGTCTAGATTTCTCTTTCCAAAAAGCCTCCTGGCTACGGCGCTGATTAAGATTAACCTGAGCGTGTTTTTCTTGCTCCATCAACTCTTCTGAGTACCCCTGTAAGTCAAGCTGTTCCTGTATTGTAGTTGCCAACTTCATAGCCTCCTGAACCTTATGATTAATGTCACCAAAGCAGTCTTTATTCCATTGCTTGAGTTTGTTTTTCACAGACTTCAGTTTTTGGCTGAGCACATCCATCGGGCAACCAGAGAACGACCCTTTCCAAGCATCTTTTATTATGCCTAAGCAATCATCATGATCAGCCCACATTTGCAAGAACTTAAAAGACGAAGGGAAGGGCCCCTCATGCTTGTTAAACTCTACTAGCAGAGGGTGATGGTCCAAGCATGATTTGAGTAAAGTACAGCACGAAACATTACTCCAAGAAGATATCCACTCTTGGTTGCAAACAACACGGTCTAACCTTTTCTCTGTGAGGTTGCAACCTTTACGACCATTAGACCAAGTGTAAAAAGCACCTCTGGTGGTAATATGCACCAAGCTGTTATGATTAGACCGGTTTAAAAATGCATGCGAGGCTATTTGAGTAGGTTTACCTTTTCCTCTGTACTCATGGGAGCCTAAAACAGTGTTGAAGTCCCCAAGAAAACACCAAGGCCCATGATGTAATGCCTGGGCATCAGTAAGATCCTACCAAAGTTGTCTGTGAGTAATGTAAGAATTGGAGGCATATATTGCCGCCATGTGAAATAACTGGTCTTGCCACTCCAAAGAGAACGCTACAAACTGGTTAGTAATAGAAATAATAGTAGGAGATAGAGAAACCTGACAGATGCACCATAAATTAGGCGAGAGAGGCTGTCTCATGTTTACCTCAAAAACTTTGTAATTTAAATTAAACCAAAAACGTTTAGGGAATTGATCTAACCTAATCCAAGGTTCCGAAATAAATAAGAGATAAGGTCTATTATCTACGATGAGCTGTTTGATAACCAATCTCGTAGTAGGATTGGCTACGCCCCTAGCATTCCAATAGATAGCTTTCATTGGGAAACAGGATTAGCGACTGCCCTTGATCGGGTGTTGTAATCCTTCTTAGCATCTGCTTTGTTTTTATTTCTTATCTTTTTCTTTTGAGATTTAGTGAGTACCTTGTTGAACTCAAGGCGTTGACCAGCATCCACCTCTTGATTGACATTCAGATACTTAGAAGAGGCACTATGATGGACCTCAGTATCTTCCAGTTGTCCCTGAACCTCATCCTCATCTTGTTGATCACTCCATAATCTGCCCATTAGTGCCATGTCATTCCTAACATTAACGTTAGGTGTTGCGGAGTTGTGTATTGGAGTTTTCAACAAACTCTCATTTACTTCATTATTGATAGCATCATCGTGAAAAACTGGTACGTGACCTGCATCAAAAACAGAATCGGGAACCACAGAAATATTGAGATCAGAAGATGTGTTAACCTGCATATTATGTGCTGGATCTTCTCCATGGAGCTGTTGACTAGGAGGCTGTTCTATCTCATTGTCCGAGTCCGAAGTAGCACCCGTACTTTGTGCAAAACCCAGGAGCGGATTGTAGCCACAATTCAACAATTCAGCCGCAGGTATAGGAACATTATTGTTACCTTTGAAAGCCATAGGGTTATCAATTTTCTCCACCTCATAATCAACGACCTTTCCTTCGTCATAAGAACTTGCTTTGTTCATCAAGTGAATCTTGGATCTTGTAGTACTCACTTTGCCGCTAATCGTACTTTGATCCTTGTGATCAAAATTAGCATGTGCATTGCCTTGGTTAGAAGCACCATTATTAGTGCTAGATCCATCATCCAGGGGGACAGGTCCATTACTTTGAACCTGGTTAGTCGCATTAACATTCTCAGGAGGAGATAGTCTATGTGTGTCTTTGCAAAGTTGCCATTGCACCGCCATGTTTCTTTGCGAAATCATGCAGTTGGTCGTTGTCTGTGGCTGTGGCATTGTCTGGGACATTATCAAACAATGCTACATGTTCAGCTCCTTTGCCAATATTTGGCTTACTGTTATAGGATTTTCTAATTATTTTGGGTCCATCATGGGTTGCCTCCTTGTCCCTTATTAATTCCTTTGCTTGTTTCCTGCAGCTAGCAATCGAGTGACCCAACATCTTGCAAGAAGAACAAAAAAGAGGAAGGTTTTCATATTTAATAGAAACGAAAAACGCATAGCCTAACCTTTCTACCAGCAACTTGCTACGAAGATCAGAGTTCAAATCAATATCTATAAGAATGCGCGCAAAGTGACCAAACAATCGCTTATTAGTGGCTTCATCTAGGCATATGGGGATTCCTATGCTGCCTGCTATGGCAAATAAACTTCTAAGATCCCAGTACTCTTGAAGCGGTAAAAACCGAACCCAACACTGAGCATTAGATTGCTTGAGTTTTCTGATATCAAAATCTGGAACCCAAGCAAACAACCTGAGATAACCCGGTTTCAGTTGCCACGAGGAGATGGATCGTACGCTGCGAATGTCCTCAACCGATGAGAATTCAAACTCGTAATATCCTTTGCCTAATGGGATCATATGCCATTGTCCAATAGGTTTCCACAGTGCCTGTAGCTTGGACCGCAAGGCAGCAGCTTTCATGGGGGCGTCACCCTTAGAAAGAAAGAGGCGACCGTGGAGGTGATTTTTGCACCTTTCCGGACACTGCAAGGTAAGCTTCTTCGTATTTGGATGGATAGCTCGTCCCCTTTGAGACAAGGTTTGGGAAGGCGGCTATATGGCACATCACGGACATTGCGAGAGCTTGAGCAAAGGTCTTTGTTTGTGGCGTGAGAGGCGGATTCTGGCGAATCGTAGAAGGCATGTGTATGGGCGAGAATGCCGCCATGAAAGGCCATGGGCACACGGTTGAAATTTGGAAGCCATGGCCAGCGGCGACAAAGGATTCCGCCTGACCTAGCGACCTTGACCCTAGCAATGAGCCTTTTTCAAAATATTGTTACCAAGACCCTACCGATAAGATGAAAATTTAAATTTCTTCTTATAAAATTGAATCTATCGAGGAGTTTTGTAAATATGTCAGCCCACTGATGATCAGTGTCTACAAATTTTATTTCGAGAATACCCTTCTGAACATAGTCTCTTATAAAATGATGCTTAATCTCAATGTGCTTGGCTCGTGAATGCAATATGGGATTTTTAGTAAGACAGATTGCAGAAGTATTATCACAAAAGATAGGAATGTTACTCTCTTTTATCAGATAGTCTTCAAGTTGATATTTCATCCACAGAAGTTGAGAGCTGCAACTTGCTGCTGAAATATATTCAGCTTCTACTGTTGAGAGTGCAATTGTGCTTTGCCTTTTGCTTGACCAAGATACAAGATTTGCTCCAAGGAATTGATAGCTTCCACTTGTGCTTTTTCTTTCAATTCGGTCTCCAACAAAGTCAGCATCACAGAAACCTATTAACTTGTAATCTTTTGATTTCTTATAAAGCAAACCAAGATTAGTAGATCCTTGTAAATATCTACAGATTCTTTTAACAGCACTCAAGTGTGATTCTCTAGGATCTGATTGAAATCTAGCACACAGACAGACGCTGAACATAATATCAGGTCTTGAAGCTGTAAGATAAAGTAGAGATCCAATCATACCTATGTACATCTTCTGATCTACCTTTTTACCAGTTTCATCTTGACCAAGAATGCATGTGGGATGCATAGGGGTACTCATAGGTTTGCAATCCATCATTTTGAATTTCTTTAGCAATTCCTTGATATATTTGCTTTGATGTATATATATACCATCATTGCATTGTTTGATTTGAATTCCAAGGAAAAACTTCAGTTCACCCATCATGCTCATCTCGAATTCAGCCTGCATTAGCTTAGAAAATTCTTTGCAAAGGCTTTCATTAGTAGCTCCAAAAATAATGTCTTCAACATATATTTGAACAATTATAAAGTGCTTGTTTGATGTTTTTCTAAAAAGAGTAGTGTCTACTAGACCTCTGGTAAAGCCATTTTTCATCAAAAATATACTCAGTCTTTCATATCAAGCTCTGGGAGCTTGCTTAAGATCATACAGCGCCTTTTTAAGCTTTAAGACATGTTCTGGAAATTCGATGTCTTCGAATCCAGGAGGTTGTTTTACAAATACATCCTCAGTTATAAAACCATTTAAGAAAGCACTTTTCACATCCATTTGATAAAGAGTTATATCATGATGTGCAGCAAATGAAAGTAAGATGCGTATAGCTTCTAACCTTGCAACAGGTGCAAAAGTTTCAGTAAAATCAATACTTTCTTCCTGTGAGTAACCTTGAGCAACCAATCTTGCCTTGTTTCTCACAACCTTTCCATCTTCATCAAGCTTGTTTCTAAATACCCATTTAGTACCAATAGCTTGCTTATCTTCTGGTAAAGTAACCAGCTTCCATACATCGTTTCTTTGGAACTGATTCAACTCTTCTTGCATGGCCAGAATCCAACCTTCATCTTTCAATGCTTGATCAATCGTTTTAGGTTCCATTTCTGAGAGTAGTGCCATATCTGCATGCTCTTTAAAAGAGGATCTGGTTCTTACTTTATCTCCAGGTTTTCCTATGATTTGATCTTTAGGATGATTGGCTTTGTACTTCCAGCTCTTTCTGAATTCAGCTTCTGAAGATTCTTGTGTCTGGTCACCACCGGACGATGAAGATGTAGGTTCACTATTTGTAGTATTACCTATATTTAATTCTGAAAATAATTCATCTAGCTCTGACATGGCTGTGTCAGGCTTCTTGTCATCAAATTTGACATGAATGGATTCTTCCATCATTCATAGTTTCTTTATTGTATATTCTAAAAGCTTTAGATCTTTCAGAATATCCCAAAAAGATTCCTTTGTCAGCTTTTGAATCAAACTTACCAAGCCGATCCTTAGTATTTAAAATATAACACGTACAACGAAATGAATGAAAATATGATATGTTTGCTTTCCTTCCTTTCCACAGTTCATATGGAGTCTTCTTCAAAATAGGTCTAATAGAAATTCTATTTTGAATGTAACAAGCTGTGTTTACTGCTTCTGCCCAAAAATGTTTTGCAATGTTAGCCTCATTGATCATGGTCCTGGCCATTTCTTGGAGGGACCTATTCTTCCTTTCTACAACACCATTTTGTTGAGGTGTTCTAGGAGAGGAGAAATTGTGGGAGATGCCGTTATCATCGCAAAATTTTTGAAAGCTTTCATTTTCAAATTCTCTCCCATGATCACTTCTAATAGAAGAAATGCAAATTCCTTTTTCATTTTGAACTGTATTGCAGAATACAGTAAAGACCTTGTATGACTCATCTTTGTGAGCAAGGAATCTAACCCATGTCCATCTAGTAAAATCATCAACAATGACTAACCCATATTTCTTTCCAGTTAAAGAGGCTGTCCTTGTTGGACCAAAAAGATCAAGATGCAAAAGCTCAAGTGGTCTAGAGGTTGAAACAACATTTTTTGAATGAAAAGAAGTTTTAACTTGTTTTCCTCTTTGACATGCCTCATAGAGAGCATCAGATTGATACTTAAGATTTGGTAAGCCTCTAACAAGACTGTGCTTGTTTAATTTTGAGATTAATCTCAAATTGGCATGACCCAATCTCTTGTGCCAAATCCATTGTTCTTCGTCAACAGACATGAGACACTTGACATCTTGTTTTGCAAGCTCACAGAGATCAATTTTGTAAATATTTTGTTTTCTCTTAGCAGTAAAGAAAGTAGAGCCGTCTTTCTTGCTTTTTACTAGACATCCAGTTTCTGTAAAGATGACTTCATAACCATTGTCACATAATTGACTTATGCTCAATAAGCTATGTTTAAGTCCTTCAACATATAGTACATTATCAATAGAGGGAAGAGAGCCTTTACCAATGCGACCAATTCCAACTATTTTACCTTTCTGGTTTCCTTCGAAACCAACGAATCCAGCTTCTTTAGGCCTTAGTTCTTGGAACATATGCTTTTCTCCCGTCATGTGACGCGAGCATCCACTGTCTAAGTACCAAGATAGGTGTGTTGACTTTGTTGCTAAGCATGTCTGCAACATAGACTATTTTATCTTTAGGTACCCATATCTTTTTGGGTCATTTCTTGTTAGTTCTTGAAGGAGGCTTATCCTTCACAGTTTTAAAAACAGTACATGCACTTTTCAAATGACCAGGTTTATTGCAGTAAGTACAATGCAAACATTTACTATGATTATTGGATTTATCAGATGCTGAATTATTTTCTAAAAGGGGTTCATCTGATATATAACCAAGAGCATGAGTTGTCGTTTTACTGACACCCCAAATCATTGAAGCTTGCTTGCTACGAGTTACACTCTCTGCAAGAAACTTTTGAAAAGCATATTCATAATCATTTAATTTGCATTTAGGATTGTCTGTAACTTTAGAGCTTTCAGCTTGAGAGCTCTCAGCTCCTGGTTGCTTGTTAGCGGTCAGATGCTGGTTATCCATCAGATGCTGATTTTCGATTTTAAACACAGTTCTCTTTATTGAGTACATATTTTTCTTTGTTTAAAGCTTGAAAGTCTTGTGATAATTTTGAAAATTTCTTTTTCAAATTCTTATACTCAACAGAGAGAGTGGCAAAGTCCTTAAGAAGATCATCGAATGCAAGTTGAAGTTCAGAGTAGGAATCATATACTATTACCTCTTCAACTTCTTCTTCTGAATCAAGGTCGGTGTCTACCATGAGAGCGAGATTTGCTTCTACTTCATTATCTTCCTCGGATGAAGATAAATCTAGATCTTCCCATGTAGCCATGAGGTTCTTCTTCTTTTTCTTGAAAGAACTTTTTGTGGGCTTCTCCTTTAGATTAGGACATTCGGACTTGAAATGTCCAGGCTTTTTACATTCATAGCAAATGACTTGAGCCTTGTCTTTGCTTTCCTTCTTGTCCTTAGTATCTTTCTTCTGAAACTTCCTCCTGAAGTTTCTCTTCTTCCACATTCTTTGTATCTTTCTGGATATAAACGCGAGCTCATCTTCTGATGTGTCAACATCTCCTTCTGAAGCTTCATCTTCTGATTCTTCTTCTTCAGCCTGAAGGGCTTTGGAAGAACTGACTTTATGTTGAGCGACTTTCAAAGCAATAACTTGCCCTTTTTGACAGGTTCTTCTTCATTTAGCTCAAGTTCATGAGCTTTCAACGAACTCATAAGATCTTTAAGTCTTAGGACATTTAGATCTTTTGCTTCCTGAATAGCAGTGACCTTGGGTCTCCATTGCTTAATCAAGCTTCTTAAGATCTTTCTAACATGGTCAGGTGTAGTGTAACTTTTTCCAAGGGCCTGTAACCCATGGACAAGTGTTTGAAATCTTCCTAACATGGTTTCAATGCTTTCACCATCTTCCATTTTGAACAACTCGTATTGGTGAACCAACATGCTAGCTTTGGTTTCTCTTACTTGGGCAGAGCCTTCGTAAGATAAAACAAGTGAGTCCCAGATTTCTTTGGCAGTATCAAATTTGCCACATTTATCATATTCTTTTTCTGTCATAGCACAAATAAGAATGAATCTAGCCTTTTGATTGATTTGATATCTCTTTTTCTGCTCATCATTCCAATCTTCTCTGGCTATAGCAACATCACGAGGATTAGTGGGAGGAATGTAACCACTTTGAACTATATCCCACAACTCAAGTTGTTGTGTCTCAAAGAAAGCTTTTATCTTATCTTTCCAGTAATCAAATTTTTTTCCATCGAATAGAGGAGGACGGTTCATATGACCACCTTCAGTAGACATGTTCACAGTATAGGATCTTTTCTCTTAACACTGTTAAGTGCTCAACCAAGAGGCCGAACTCTAGTACCAACTGAACGTGAACAATAGAAGGGGGGTTGAATTGTGTTAAAAACTTTTCGCAAACTATACGTAAAAACTTCAACACAGGTTTTTCAAAACTGTTTGTATATATCAGAAGCAGATTAAACTGGATGCAGAAATTAAACAGTTTATAAAAAAACTTGTTTTACTGAGCAAGGTAAAGATAAATGTAAAGCAGTAAAGGATGAGACGCAGATATTTATACTAGTTTACCACCAACTGGTAGCTACGTCTAGTCCCTTCGTTCCTGAAGGATTTTTCACTATAATCAACTGATTACAATTTTCCTCAAGAGTATTCTTCTGTCACAAACTTGACAATACTCTCAACTTCTCAAAACGACTCAGTACAATCGAGCCTTTGAGGAACAGAGCCTTTACAAGGCCAAAATACAGTTTACAAAAGTGATTTTACTTTTGAATACAATCAAAATAACTCTCACAGAGAGGATCAAAAGATTAAGCTCAAAACAGAATAGCTTTCTAAAAGAAAGTATAAGACGCTGAGTTCAGTTCTATGTAGACCAGAAACTTGGCACGAAACTTGATTGCTCACTTGAGTAATATTACTTTTAGAATGAAGTTTCTTCACAGTTTCACCAACCTATCTTCAATGAATACCTTGGGGTATTTATAGGAGTCTTCAAGGGTATTACCGTTGCAGTAAAAATATCTCCTTTCCATTGAGTGGGGTAATTTGAAATGTAGTCCTTTTCTTCCTTTCCAGAGAATATCAGAATAGTACACATTACCGTTTTCGTACTATCTGCTATTTGCAATTGCCTTGTACGATTTTTGTCTTATGCTAAAGGTGTCACATTTGCTTCCTCGTACATCAAAATGAGCGCATAAAATCAAATTTGAATTCCGTTCCAGAACAGTCTGAGGCTAAGAGCAAAAACGTGATCAACATGTGCTTCATTAAAGAGATCAGACGCTCGCTCAGAGGACGGACGCTCGCAGCAATTGAGTGTTCCACGTGTCAAGAAGTAACACTGCTAGACGCTTGCTGTTAGCAAGACGCTGGAGTGAGTTCGGATGCTGACACTAGTGGATTGTATTCAATTCTTTTGTAAATTCCTTCTTCTTCCTTGAGTGATTTGTACATATATATGAAGCTTTTGATACCAGTACACTCAAAGATATGTTAGAAGATAAATTGTTCTCTTGAGAATTACTTGGTTATCATCAAAATTAATGAGGGTCTAAACTTCTCAATCGTTTAGGTTCCAACATAGTAGTCACTGATTTTGGAGGAAGATCTGCACCAACAGATGGGGTAGTGATGCTTGATGTGCAAGTAGGATCAGTGGAAAGATCCACTTTATTTGTGGTGATTCCTTCAAGGTCTAGCTACAATGTCCTGTTGGGCAGAGATTGGATCCATTCTGTTGGAGCAGTTCGTTCGATAGTACACCAGAAGATGATCCTTTGGAATGCTCATGATGAGATTGAAATCATTGAAGCTGATGATAGCCTCTGCTACTTGCAACAAATGCATATGGATTTCAAGATGTATGATCCAAAGGTGAAACCCATTTCTGTGCAAGGTGGTTTGATTGACAAAGAGGCTCTGAATGCTTGCTTGATGGAGCAGTTTGGTGTCAAGTTGCTGGATAAGGCCAACCAAGATTCGGCCAGTCAACAATGATGGATCTTGAACCTCACCAAACATAATTATCGTCCTGGGAGGCCAACCAACAGCCAAACACAAAAGGAGATGTATTGGCTGATTGTATATTCGACGATGGCCTTTTAGAATATAAAAAGGGGCTTGAGGATAAAAGTAGTTTTGAGTAGGAAGATCATTTGGAGGAGATAGATTTGGATGATGCTGATAGGAAAAGGCCAATATATGTTAGTGCTTTACTGATAGATCAGTTCAAGAGGCAGATCATGGAGCTAGTTTCTGAGTACAAGGATTGCTATGCTTACCATGAGATGCCAGTTCCGAGTAGAGATCTTGTGGAACATAAGTTGCCTTTGAAACCTGATTGTAAGCCTGTCAAACAAGCTAATAGAAGATTTACGCCTCAAGTAGTGTTGAAAATCAAGGAGGAAGTTAAACGCTTGTTGAAAGCTAAATTCATTCGCACAACTAGGTATGTTGAATGGTTGTCGAATGTGGTGCCTATCATAAAGAAGAATGGCAAGATGAGGGTATGCGTCGATTTTAGGAATCTTAATGCTGCTACTCCTAAGGATGAATACCCTATGCCCCTAGCAAATATGTTAGTGGATGCAGCATCTGGTCATAAGCTTCTAAGTTTCATGGATGGACATGCTGGTTACAACCAGGTCTCCATTGCTAAGGAAAATGTGCCTAAAACTGCTTTTAGGTGTCCAAGTTCAATTGGAACTTATGAGTGGATAGTGATGCCCTTTGGTTTGAAGAATGCTGGTGCAACTTATCAAAGGGCAATGAATACTATTTTTCATGAAATGATAGGTAAGTTTATGGAAATCTACATTGACGATGTTATTGTCAAGTCAAAAAGTCAAGAGGAGCATTTGAGTCATTTGAGAATAGCTTTTCAAGAAATGAGAAAGCACAGTTTGAAAATGAATCCTGAGAAGTGTGGTTTTGGGGTTTCTGCTGCCAAGTTCTTGGGTTTTTTAGTGCATAAAAAGGGAATTGAAGTGGACAAGAACAAGGCTAAGGCCGTGTTGGAAGCTAAACCACCAACTACCAGAAAGGAACTTCAGTCCTTTCTAGGAAATGTAAATTTTCTCAGGAGGTTTATATCAAATCTTCCAAGAAGAACAAGAGTCTTTACTCCTTTAGTAAAACTCAAGGCAGAGGAAGCTTTTATATGGACTCAACAGCACCAAGAGGCTTTTGACCAAATCAAGCAACATTTGACAAGGCCACCGGTCATGATGCCTACAGAGCCACATCGACCAGTGCAGTTGTACATTTCTGCATTAGAAGAAACTATAGGTTGTTTACTAGCTCAAGATGATGAGAACAATGTTGAGAGAGCTGTTTACTACCTTAGTCGAGTACTCAATGATGTAGAAACAAGATATAGTGCTATAGAAAAGTTATGTCTAGCATTATATTTTTCTTGTACAAAACTTAAGTATTACTTGATGCCTTGTAATGTCTTAGTGATGTCAAAGACAAATGTAATTAAGTACATGTTGTCCCAGCCAATTCTGAATGGTCGAATTGGAAAATGGACACTTGCATTGTCTAAATTTTCTTTGCAATATGTACCTATGAAGGCTGTTAAAGGTCAAACAATTGCTGACTTTTTAACGGACTATCCATGTTTAGAAATAAAGGAACTGACAGGGCTAATTGATTTGAAGCCTTGACATCTGTATTTTGATGGCTCAAGACATAAGAATGGTGTTGGTGTTAGTATTCTGATAATATCACCCTTAGGGGTACCAACTAAATTAATGTTTGAATTGAAATATGCGTGTTCTAACAATGAGGCTGAGTATGAAGCCTTGGTTGTGGGTTAGGAAATTTTGATAGAAATGCAGGCATGCACTATCAAAGTTTTTGGGGATTCACAATTGGTGATTAAGCAGCTAACTCAAGCATATAAATATGTTAGCCATAATCTTGTCAAATATTATCAGGTGGCTAGAAAGTTGATGAAGCAGTTCGACAATGTCGAAATGGAGCATATTCCTAGAGAGCTAAATCAAGAAGCTAATGAATTGGCCCAATTGGCTTCAAGATACAAATTATCTTCAAAGGTGATGACAGAACTCATTGAAATTTGTGAGTTACTGTATCCTTTAGATGAAAGGGATATTCTTGTCTCCAATGTGTCGAACACAAATGATTGGCGTAAGCCAATTATAGAGTATTTGGAAAATCCAAGTGCTGATGTCTACAGGAAGATTAAGTACAAAGCAACTAAGTTTGTTGTACTTGTAGGAGCTTTGTATAGAAAATCTGTCGATGGCAATTTGGAAACTTGTCTGAGTGAAGAAGATGCTTATTTGGCTTTAGCGGAGGTTCATGAGGGAATATGTGGTGCCCACCAAGCAGGTGAAAAAATGAAATGGGTATTAAGAAGACAGAGAGTATATTGGTCCACATTGGTTAAGGATTGCATTATGTTTGCAAAATCCTGTGAAGAATGTCAAAAACATGGCCATATATAAAGTGTGCCTGCTAGTGAGTTACATTCCATCATTAAGCCATGGCCTTTCAGAGGTTGGGCGTTGGATCTCATAGGCCAAATTTATCCTACTTTTTCTAAAGGTCACAAATACATTTTAGTTGGGGTTGACTATTTTACCAAATAGGTGGAGGCAGTAGCCCTGAAAGAAGCAACACAGCAAGACATTGTGGATTTTATTGAAAATGACATTGTTTGTCGATTTGGTATACTACAAACAATAACAACGGACCAAGGATCAATGTTTGTTGGGAAGAAGGTTATTGTGTATGCTGAATCAAGGAAGATTAAGATGGTAACCTCGACGCCATATTATGCAAGCTGGATGGTGAAGTGATTGATGGATAGAGTGTCAAATCAAATTCAGTTTGGCTGCAAGGTACAAGTTATGGTCGAACAAATGTTCTCGACATACACTAATCAAAGAAGCAAAATGAAATTACAGAGGAGTCTTTTTGATGTCCTCCCAAGTTGCAGCAAATTCAAGTTTAGCAGCTTCAGCATTCTCATAATTGACTTCAAGGTCTGCAACCTTTAACAAGATGGCTTGTGCTTCGACAGTGCTATTGGACATTTGTTGGTTGAGTGCCTTAATCTCTTCTGAACAAGATGCTTTGGTTGCTTCTTGCAATTGAGCCTTGGCAGTGGCCAACTCTGTTTCCAATCGAGTAACGGTCTGTTCCAGTTTAGGTATTTTGGCTTGATAGGGAGCACCTTTTTCGACCAATGTAACTTTGTCTTGGCGAAGAGCCATTAGTTTATCTTGAAGCTCATGTTTTGCCTTGAGAGCTTGTTTGTATGGCAGAATGCTGTTGTCGACTTTAGGCAGTTTAGGAGTCAAATCTTCAATAAATTCATATATTACATTGAAGTGGCCTCGACAAATTGGAGGCAGCCGTTTGTGAAAATTGTGAATTTATTTAATGGTACGAATCAAATTGTTTCTGATTTCCTGGTTAAGGTAGAGCTCATCAAAGGAGTATTTGAAAAAACCTCTCAGTTCTTCGACCAGTCCATCAAGTTTCTTAGCAAAATTGTCTCCAGTAAGTGTGGAAGAACGAGCTGATAAAGGAAAAATTCTTCTACTAGATCCTGAAAGCAAGTTAATCCACTCATCTACCCCGACATTGCCCTTTTCAGTATTGGTGCCTTGTGGCACAAGGTTGGTCGATAAAGCAAGCTGAGTAGATGGAAAAGTCAGTTCATCAAAAAAGAGGTCCATGTCGACACTCTCTGCCCTAATCACTATGGAAGGTACCTTCTCAGTGACTTGGGGGGCAGAAGTTGTTTCCTCAAAAGGTATGGGATCAGCTTGATGGGGGGATGTCTGAATTGGATTTTCTGTCAAGAGGGTTGGCGCAACCACATCGACGTCCATGGAAGAAGGTTCTTTAATCTCTTGTTCAGTTTGAGTTTTTGTGACCTCCTATGGAAAAGACAATCAAAGTAACACGTTATAAACTATTGTTCGAACACCAACAAAGTGACAAAGGAGTGTCATACCTCAGTGGTTAGATGAACAATGTTTGGGAAGATCATTTGTAAGGGATGAGAAGTATCCACGTATGGTTGCTCAGGTGAGCCCTGTTGAGTTAATATGATGAGGTAATGTTCACAAATCACAAAGTACGAATGCTTTATGAAATAAGAACATACCTTATCAGTGCTCGACGAATCAACCTCTTCGACAGAAGAGGGTCCTTTGAAGTGCATTCTTCAGAAATGCCTTTCTTTGAGGATACAAGCCTTGTTTCCTGTAATATGGAAATATGTGGATAACAAAATTGTGTAACGCGAAGTTGACCATCAATTAAACAATGGTGAAGTTTGGCATACCATTACAAACTCTGCTATTGGAGTGCCGTCAGAACTTTCAGAAATGGACTTCTCTACAAGAGATTCCTGAGAAATGAGAGTTTTGAGAATATGTTTGATGGGTCATGTGAAAAAAAATGCATTATATGAATCAAAGAAAGGAAATACAGTTTGAGTGTAGAACGTGAAGGAGAATCAGCCAGAATCATTTTGCACCTTTTTGATTGAGCTTCAGGGGCAGCTATTTTCACTTTTTTCTTGGTTGACTCTTGCTGAGAAGAGCTGTGTGAACGCTTCGACCTTACAGGTTGTTTCTTCGACGCCATTGGTTTCTTGCCAGTATCCGTTTTCTTGACAGAAGACCTGGCGGATTTCTTTTTGGTTGCTTTCAATTAAGGAGGGAATTCATCATCTTCATCATCCTCTTCTTCCTTATCAGCCTCTTGAGCTTTACCACTTGCTTGCTTGTATTTTCTAAAAAAATGAAGAAATAAGCATAAAACAGGTAGGCTTCCAGAGAGTAAAACAAATTGAACTAATTACCTTGGGAAAACTGGGAGATGACCTCGACAGCCTCATCATATTGTTCAAAAGGCAAAGCAAACCGACTAGTGAAAGTAACTTCTTTGTTTTCATACTTATCGATACTAGAATGATATTGAAATCGTTCTAACGCAAGGATGTTAGCAGCTCTTGTCTGTTTACTTGAAAATGGATCAGCCAAACCAAAATTTGCACAAGGTAAAGGCGCTGGTTCAGGACAAGGGGGTTTCACAAGTGATTGCCCTATTGTTTGCTGATATTTTAGAGCCATAATTCTCCAGTTGTTCTCGTGCTTGTCTTTTGATTTGGCAGTCATTTCATTTACCTGTCGAACAATATAAAAAGGATAGCTAGGATCCAATTTCACCTTATGAAATTTTTCAAAGCTACATATATCCTTCAAGTGCTCACCTTTGGTCATGGTTGAAGGGTCTTGTTCCTGCAGAGTGGGATCAACAAATCTTTACACACAATCTTCAAAAGATTGGTGGAATTTTATGTAATATTCATCCCACCAAGCCACAAAATCTTGAGATACACCTAGGGTGGTGGTAAAAGGGACAAGATTGACAGCTGCCATGTGAAAGTCATTCTTTTTCTTTATACTGTCGATGGTCTCTTGCTTGAGGTCAATGGAATCCAAGAGAATGTATTCTTTCTTGTGAGGGAATGGACCAGGAATGGATTGCATAAAGCCAATGATGTTGGTAGAAGCATTAGGTAGACAAGCAAAGGCAGAATTATCCGTCGAGCTAGGTAATCCAGCAGGAAACACTTGACGAGCAAGAAAATGAGTCCAAATGATTTTGCATTTCTTGCCATTTGGGTTAAAGGGGGAAGTGAACCATTTAGGTCCATATTTTCTGCAAACAAAGGGTTGAAAGCGAATGCCTTGGGTGTTGGGGGAAAGAGAATGGAAGAGGTTGAGATAGTACTTGAAACTATCAAACTAATTGTCGAATGGCTTAGGAGCACGATACATGGCCAGGGTGCCATAGGTATCAATTTCAAGTTTTGCTGGAGCTTTGTCAACAATGTGACCTGGAAGTGTGGCATTCAACCACAATTGTAATAGCCATATTGGGCCTCCAGCTCCAATTTTTCTTCCTCCTCCTTTCACCATAGTGTACAGACTCGACATAATCGAATAGAGGTTTGACAAAAGAAAAAAGTCAAGGGCCCACCTTTTACGTTCATGAAGAAGGTTTGCCGAGTCGAGTAACGGTTTCGACATTTGGACGTTTTTGTTACAAAGAACAAAAGCAGAAAGCCAATGGAATAGGAAAGCTACATGTTCTTCGTTGGAAACCTCTTCAGTGTTTCTCATTTGGCTAGAAATGTATTTCGAAAATGACAGAGGTTCCTCGCTAAAAACATCAACGATTTTTTCTGGTGTGCTTAAAGGGTGAATCATATGGCCATCCGGTGGGAGGCCAGTGAGAGCAGCAACGTCGAAGAGGGTTGGACCCATCATTCCATAGGGGAAAAGAATATTGTTAGTGGTTTTGCTCCAAAAGAAAATGGCAGCTCCTAACACATAAGGGTCTAACCTAAACGTATGCTGGGATAGTCTAATGAGGTGATAAAAGAAAATAGTAAGCCAAACCGAGTATCCATTGATACTAAGCGAAGGAGTTTTGAAGAGCCTAGAGCTCTTAGAAAAGTAATGGATATGCAAATTGGGGGCAGAAGCCAAAATATCAGTTTGACCTTCTTTATTTAGGAAAGAATCCCTAAAATCCTCAGGAAAACCAGATACGGTCATCACTGGTCCCAAGTAAGCAGCAGGAGGGTTCAAAAGGTAAGAAGGATCATTCAAATAAGGTATCATTACCTTGGATTTTTGCCATGGAATGGACGCGTCGACGTCAGGATTACACCATGTTCTCCTTAGAGACGCTTTAGTACCTTGAGCTGAATTCGATGTAGACGCCATTGAAGACTTGCGAAGTTTTTTCCAGAAGTTCAAAAAGAGCAAAAGTGTTTCAAGTAGGGTCTTGAGGGTTATTTTATAACCAAGCATGGGAAGCAAACGTGCGAATGAGATGTAACCGCCTACTACCAAAGTAATGATGACCCTATTTTTTAGGAAAGTGGGAAATGCAGACCTGTGATGGGACAATGTGAAAAGTAACCGTCGAGCGTGGAGAACTAAAAATTCTGGTTCTCTTCACATGTGGTGTCGAAAACTCAGAATTTGGGGGGCATCTGTTGGGTGCCAAATTTTAGATTTGGGTTTCTCGACGGAACTTCAAGAATTCGACAAGTGAAGGTGCAAGGAGCTAGAATAAATGGTCAAAAATAAATTAAGTTTCAAAGGCCGAGTTGGCGGTTGTTCGACAAAGTCAATGAAGCGTCGAAGATGTCAGCGTGGACGAGGTCGAGTTAGACTTAGGCTTTAGGCAATACATGTACAACTCGACAGGAAGTGTTACTTTCGAGATTAAGTAGTTTTAGTAAAATCAACTACCGACCTTGTATCCGTACACGTGTCTGGTCGGACGATAGGTAGTTTTTACATTTCTTGTCTATAAATAGCAGTTCAGACGATATAAAAAAGGTTGGATACATGATCTAAATTCCTAACATCTCAACAACGAAGTAGATTAAAGGAAAACGATCACTGTATGCCTTCCACCCTTTTCTTTCAAGCATTTACAATAAAATTCAATTTTACTTAACATTATTGTCTTGTTCCTCATTTGATTTATCTGCAAATTTGTCTTCAGTATTGTGTATTTCATTCAAACTTTATTGCATTCAAACTTTACTGTTGAACTTTACTTTCGAACTTCTATTTGTTTCACACTTCATGCATCATTTCTTTCAAAGTCAATTTTCTTATTGCATTTCTTTAAAATTCCAGTAATCTACTTCATGTTCTTACTTTTCTATGTGTTGTCAATTCATGTTCTTTGAATTCATGCTCTTTTAAAGCTTTCTTTGATTTCCAGTCATTCAAATGCTTTTCATTACATTTCTATATTTATTTTATCTCGCATGTTTAAATTTGTAAGTGCATATTCTTAGCACTGTATTGTACATTTTCTAGTTAACTTTGCGTTTGATTACCTATTGATCAAGTTATTGGCTTTCGACGGTCAATCTTGCTTACTTTAAGTGTTAGTGCCATTTTAACAATAATTCACTTGTTAGTTGGAATTATTCTTATAAAAAATTGGCAAAAGATTACAATGATTAATGGCTTAACAGCCAAGAAGTTGAAAACTAAAAACGTGTCGAGTATTTGACCGTTAAACAATTAAAACCGATATTTTCAAAATGAGATTACCACGTAACTCGTCGATCATAGAATCGTTTAAAAACTAATTATTTTGTTTGTTTGACAAATTTGGTAGAAATACTCTACAAAACCAAATTTCTCAGTAAACACCCTTATTATTATTTTTTATTTTCTAATAAAAATGTAAATATATAAATATGACGTAATATATAATTAATTTTGTTGTATAAATAATAATACCAGTATAAATTAAAAAAAAAACTCCTTTGGTGGACACACTATAAATATAAAAAAAAAATTGACCAACATATAAGAGCAAGATAAACAATAAGATATAAATTATACTTTGCACCAACAAAAAACTAAAAATTATACTTGTCAAGAAACATAACATAGTTTAGTGGCTTCTGGATAGTAATTTACTTACATGCCAAGTGATATTTCTAGAGTTACTATCACAAAAGTGACTTTCAGAAACAACGTTTTGCAATAGTTTTTAGAACGCAGAAGAAGCAAATTTTGACTTTAATTGTTAAGTGGGTTGCAGTTCTTACAAATAGCTGTATGAAAAACCAACCCCAGCTGCTTGATTCTTCTGTATGGGGGTGTGAGTGTGAGGATCCGATTTTGAGGTTGATTTTAGGTTTTTGAGCAATACGTAAATACCCATATCGGTCTTGAGAAATAAAAAATACTATTTTGGTCCTTAAAAATATTAAATATGGGTTAAATTAATTTTTTTAGAATAATTTTTAAGGATATTTTAGTCCCTATTCGGGACTAATTTAACCCACATTTAATATTCTTAAATACTAAAATAATATTTTTAATTTTTCATTGACTAATTGGTTTTCGTGATTTTTCTCGATGACCAATTTGGATATTTATTCTAAAATAAATAGATGTTATACCAAAAAAATAATAATTAAATATATGATAATATACGGTACAGAGATATTTCTACTTCAAAAAAGAAATGTGGAGCACAAATTCATGTTCTGGACTAACTCATCCTTGAAAGCATTGTGCTGAAGATGTCAGCTTCATATCTACTGTATTCCTTTTGCTTAAGTTTCAGATCTTTGTACTCAAGTTTAATGTCTCTAACAATAAGGCAAAGGAAACAATTATTAGAAGAGAAACTAGGCTTGTTTGATACACTTTTTAAAAACAGTTTTTCTGTTTTTAAAAATAGACAAAGAACAAATTTTGTTCTTGTTAAATTTTTAAAAACAAAAAACTGTTTTTAAAAAGTGTAATCAAACATACCAAATTGTCTGAATGAAAATTTGTTAGCCTTATGGCTGTGAAGAACAGCAGTTAAATAGGGTAGAGTTTGAAAATGCAATGGTACCTGTTATTTGGATCAATAATCAGAGCTCTTTTAATGTCAGCTTCAGCTTTCTCCAAGTCTGATGTTTTTATATATGCTTGACATCTTCTGTAAAGAGCCTTGACATTTAAGTGGTCTTGTTCTAGGACCTGTGTAGAATAATTCCAAGCATTCAACATATTGTCAATCACTGTCTTCTGGTGCATTCATTGGTAAAATTAGTTTTAGTAGCATCTGCTGTTGAGAAAACTTGGAATCAGTTTGGATAAATATTTTCACAAAGCACTTCAAAAAATTAAAAAATCTTTTAAGTTTTTAAAACAATGACTTCTCATGTAAGTTAGAAATTAACTTCTGCATATCTATTTTTTTAGAAGCTCTGTCATTTAATTTTTTCATAAACATTTGCAAGTTCATAAGGACTTTTTCGCAAGTGAAGAATTATTTACTTATTTTAATTGAGCTATAAACTAGAACTTAATTCAAACTAAGCTTAAATCCTTATTCTTTCCACTTTCCTTTTACTCACTTTTGGCCATTTGGCATGTTGAAGGCATTATTTGCATTAGATATAGGGCATTAACAATCAAATGTTTTCAAACCTCATTGGCAAGGTTTTAAATCAAGGTACGCGATCGCGATCTGGGCCATGATAATAAAATGCAACTTTGATTTAGGCCGCATCAATTGCATTTGACCTCGATTTTCGCAATATTAAAGATCGCGACATGACTACGACTGTGATTTACATGCTCATCACTCTCTATTTCATTTCATCTATCTCTTCATAATCCAAAAGCACGCATTACCACATGCAAAATTCTCTTGGTACAGCAGGCAGGGCCGTCCCTGACATTTCGGATGCTCTGTGCGAACTAAAAAATTGATGCCATATTTTTTTATAGATTTTTCTAACGCGTGCAACTTTGCACATGATAGTGATCATTAGTTGCACACAATTTTCCTTATTAATTACCTACCTTCCTATTTTACGGGTAGAGAGACTACATAAATGTGAATCTATACAATAAATAGGAAAGTGAATAATTAATAAGGAAAAAAATGGACAATTAATTATTCTTATCGTGTGCAAGGTTGCACACGTTATACGAAACCTTTTTATAAGTCAAATATATATTGACTATCAAAAGCAGATATCATTCAACACACAAGAGGCGCAAAAAATTAGCCATTAATTGGGTAAACAACTACTTTGATCTCTAAATATGTGAGACGTTGTCACATTAGTCCCTCACTGTATCGAAATTACAGATTAATCCCCGAATGTGTCATTCGTTAGTCAGTTTGGTCCCCAAGAACCAAATTTGTATTTTAATTCAGGGACCAAACTGATAGTAAGTAGTCACTTTAAGGGACTAATATGACTAAATAATTAGTATTTGGGGATTAATCTGTAATTTCAATAAAATCAGAGATTAGTGTGACGGTGCCTAACACTTTCAGGGACCAAAGTGGTTGTTTACCCGCCATTAATTGTTTTAATACAACCTCAAGGAAGTAAAATATTGTAGAAGAAAATTTAAAGATTATTGCAACATTGAAAAGTTCAAACCAAATCAACAAATTACAATAGAATTGTAGAAAAGTAGTTAACATGTATCTATTAACCCAAACATGTAGCAACATCCCTAAGTAAAAAAATAATAATTTGGTGCCCCTAAAAAATGGGACTTCGTGCAAATGCACACCTCGCATACCCTCAGGGCCACCAATGACAGCAGGGTATAGAATGATGTGGGGATTATGTGCCTTAAAATCAGTTTGGAAGTCATTAGAATGCATATGAGTGATTTTCAATAGGCTTGAATTGATTCACAGGAAGTGTGAATCGAATCATGGAGTGTTCTGGGCATTGGAGGAGAATTGAAGGCTCTTTGAATCGAATTGCAGCAGTGGTGAGTCGATTCACCACTTCAGTTCACGAGCTTGAATTGAAGCGTGCAGTTGTGATTCGAGTCATTGATTCAATTCATGGGATGCATTGTGCTGGTTTAAATGATTTGAATCCTATGAATTGAATCGATTCATGGTAACCTTGAATCGATTCAAACGCGCAGTACTTAAGCAGATCGCAGCAGAAACGTATCAAAACACAGAAATTGATTTGGGAGCGATCCAGAGCTATCTTGGAGCGATTCTAGGGTTTTGGGAAACACATTTAAACACTTTGGGCTTAGGGTTTCATAGAGGGAGGATTCAAGCTTTCTCTATTGTAATCTTGAGGGAATTATTGGGGAATTGAGAGGTTTTGTAATTGTGAGACCTAGGGATTGTTCATCTTGAACAATTGGAAGGGGTTGTGAAGAACAATTGTAATTTCTCATTGTAAAGACTCATGATGACAGTGGATATGAAGGGCTGCTCTCTCCCGCAGATGTAGGTCATCTTTTTGGGACCGAACTGCGTCAATAATTGCGGTGTTATTTCCTCTACTATCTCTTTGTTTATTTGATTGCTTTAGGGTTTCTTTTGCACATTGTTAGAATTTTTTCTTGGTTTGAATTCTTGGTTTGCTAGATTGTTTTGGTTTGGTTGCTATTGTTATTTGTCCCAATTTCTTGTTTGAACACCAACAAGTGGCGCCGTTTGTGGGAACAGGACAAACTTTCAATTGTGCACCATGGGTACCAAATGGGATATTGAGAAATTCTCTGGAAACAATGACTTCGGGTTATGGGGAGTGAAGATGGAAGCAATCTTGATTCAACAGAAAAATGTGGATGCCTTAAAGGGTGAGACAAGAATGCCAGCCACCCTTTCTCAAACAGAGAAGAAGGAGATGATAGATAAGGCAAGAAGTGCCATTATCTTGTGCCATGGTGATAAGGCGTTGAGGGAAGTTGCAAGGGAGAAGACCAGGACAGAAATGTGAGCCAAATTGGAATCGTTGTATATGACCAAATCATTAGCTCATAGGTTATGATTGAAACAACATCTCTATTCATTCAAAATGGTAGAGACGAAACCTATTGTGGAGCAATTGACGGAATTCAACAAGATTATTGATGACCTACAAAATATTGATGTGAACCTTGAGGACGAGGATAAGGCTCTTCTCTTATTGAATTCATTGCCTAGGTCCTTTGAACACTTTAAGGATGCACTCCTTTATGGGAAGGAGTCTACTATTACCTTGGAGGAGGTCCAATCATCAATTAGGACCTAGGAGCTAACTAAGCTTCAAGACTCGAAGGTGGAAGATAGCGGTGAAAGCTTAAATGTGTCAAGGGGAAGAAGTGGGAGTAGAGGAAATAGTAAAGGGAAAAAGCCTAGGTCGAAATCCAAGTCAAAGGGAAACAATAAGGCAAAGAACAAATGTTTTAATTGTCACAAGACCAGTAACTTTAAGAAGGATTTTCCTGAGAAAGGTGCAAGGGTGATTCGGTGGAAGTAGCTATTGCTTCGGAGGATGGTTATAAGAGTGTGGGGGCTCTAGTGGTGACGAGTTTGGAAACGGAAAAGAATTAGATTATGGACTCGGGATGTTCTTATCACATGTGTCCTAGGAAGGAATACTTTGAGACTTTGGAGCTTAAAGAAGGTGGAGTCGTTCGCTTTGGTAACAACAAAGCTTGTAAAGTGCAAGGTATGGGTTCAATTCGTCTTATGATATTTGACAACCGCGAATTCCTTTTACAAGATGTGAGGTATGTTCCTGAACTCAAACGAAATCTTTTATCTATAAGCATATTTAATGGATTAGGCTATAGCACTAGGATTGAGCATGGCATGATTAAGATTTCGAATGGTGCATTGATAATAGCTAAAGGGACTAAAATGTGTGATTTGTACATATTAGATGGTTCTACTATTATTGCACATGCGTCTATAGCTAGCCAAACTCCACATGATAAAACCAAACTATGGCATTTAAGGTTAAGGCATGTTAGTGAGAAGGGTTTAGTTGAACTTGCTAAACAAGGTTTGCTAGGTGGTGATAAATTGGATAAGCTAGAATTTTGTAATAATTGCATACTAGGCAAACAACATAGGGTTAAGTTTGGAAGTGACATGCATCATTCGAGTAAACCCTTTGAGTATGTTCACTCGGATCTTTGGGGTCCTTCAAGAGTAACAACTCATGGAAGGGTTTCTATTTTCTCCCAATGATTGATGAATTCTCTAGAAGAGTGTGGGTCTATATTTTGAAAAGCAAAAGTGACACCTTTGAAAAATTTAAGGAATGGCACACTCTTATAGGAAATCAAATGGGAACTAAACTGAAAGTTTTAAGGTCTGACAATGGCCTGGAGTTTGTTTCAGAGCAGTTTAATGAGTTTTGCAGAAAACAGGGAATTAAGAGGCATAGGACCGTGGCAGGCATACCGCAAAAAAATGGCGTAGCGGAACGCATGAACAGGACCATCTTGGAGCGGGTTAGATGTATGATTTTGGGAGCTGGGTTGCCTAAAAGTTTCTGGGGTGAAGCTGTGAATAGTTCAACATATTTGATCAATAGATGTCCATCAACAGTGTTAGACTTCAAGACACCTATGGAGGTTTGGAGTGGGAAGCCGGCAGATTACTCCAAGTTGAAGGTTTTCGGGGCCTTAGCATTTGCGCATATCAAGCAAGACAAGCTTGAAGATAGGGCTGTGAAATGTGTCTTCATTGGTTATCCGGAGGGTGTGAAGGGATATAAGCTCTGGAAGATGGAGCCTGGAGGATCAAAATTCATAATAAGCAGGGATGTTACTTTTGATGAGACCCGCATGGGAATGAAGTGCAAATACCTGGAGAGTAGTAGCTCAAAAGCGGAGGTGGAGAAGACTCAGTTTGAGGTGGAGCCTTCCACTAGTGAGACCGGGGATGATAGGGAGGATAGTCCTCCATCACCAGGTTTTAGAGGAAGACAACAAACAGTGGATCCTAGCTATCAGTTGGAAAGAGATAGGGAAAGGAGGGAAACTGTGGCACCGAAGAGATACGAATATGCAAATTTTATTTGTTATGCTCTAAATGCGGCTGAAGAGATGCAAGACTCGGAACCGAAGACATTCAGGGAAGCAGTTGAGAGCAAAGAGGGTCAGAAGTGGTTGTAGGCAGTGAATGAATAAATGAATTCATTGGAGAAGAACCAGACCTGGAAACTTATGAAGCTACCTAAGAAGCAAAGGGTGGTTGGATGCAAGTGGATCTTCAAGAAGAAGGAAGACATTCCGAGAATTGAAGAACCAAGGTATAAAGTAAGACTTGTGGCCAAGGGTTTCACACAGGTTGAAGGAATTGATTACAACGAGATTTTTTCACCTGTTGTGAAGATTGTTCCATAAGGTTTCTTATGGCATTCGTTAATCAGTACAATCTTGAGTTGGAGCAAATGGACGTAAAGACCACATTCTTACATGAAGACCTAGAAGAGACAATCTACATGCAACAACCGAAAGGGTTTGTAGAGGACAAGTCGAAGGTGTGTCTTTTGAGGAAATCTTTGTATGGGTTGAAACAGAGCCCTAGGCAATGGAATCGTCAGTTTGATGAGTTTCTCTTGAAGACGGGTTTTGTGAGAAGCAAGTACGACAGTTGTGTTTACATATTGAAGAAAAGGGAGAAAGTTGTTCCCTACTTACTTATCTATGTGGATGATATCTTGATGACAAGTTCTAGCAAGGAGGAGATCGGTATGCTTAAGGAGAAGCTAAATTCTGAATTTGAGATGAAGGATCTTAGGGTTGCAAAGAGGATACTTGGGATGGATATCGTGAGGGACCGGAATAAAGGTGAGTTACTCTTATCTCAGCATGGGTACTTGAAGAAAGTGGTGGAGCGTTTAGGATGCACGAAGCTAAGCCGGTTAGCACTCCTTTGGGTCATCATACGAAGCTCTCAGTTACACAAGCTCCCAATACCGAAGAGGAGAAGAGGAAGATGGACACTACTCCATATGCTAGTCGGGTGGGAAGCATCATGTACGGCATGGTTTGTAGTAGGCCGGACTTAGCATATGTGGTTAGCATAGTGAGTCGGTTTATGGAAAATCCGGGCTAAGCACATTAGGAAGCTTTGAAGTGGGTTTTGAGATACTTGAACGAGTCATTGAAAGGCGGTTTGAAATACACAAGGGCAACTCAAGGTGAAGATGTTTTGGAGGGTTATTAGATGTGGATTATGCAGGAAGTGTGGATACAAAGAAATCATTGTCCGGTTTTGTGGTTACATTGTTTAAAATGGCAATAAGTTGGAAGGCTAATCAACAGTCTGTTGTGGCGTTATCTACTACTCAGGCGGAGTACATCTCCCTAGTTGAAGGGGTGAAGGAGGCCATATGGTTAAAAGATATGATTGGGGAGCTATGAATTACACAAGGGTGTGTGAAGGTACATTGTGATAGCCCAAGTGCAATTCATTTGGCTAATCCCCAAGTGTATCACGAGAGGACAAAGCACATCCACATTCGCTTGCACTTCATTAGAGATGTTGTTGAGTCTAAGGAAGTTGTGGTTGAGAAGGTTGCATCGGAGGACAACCCGGCGAATGTGTTCACCAAGTCATTACCTAGATCAAGGTTCAAGCATTGCTTGGACTTGATCAATTTCGTTGAAACATAATTCCGGTAATGGAGAAAGTAGCAAGTGGATGATAGGCTATTGTTGAGCATCATCACTAATTTGAAGTCAAGATGGAGAATTGTGGGGATTATGTGCTTTAAAATCAGTTTGAAAGTCATTGGAATGCATAGGAGTGATTTTCAACAGGCTTGAATCGATTCGCAGGAAGTGTGAATCGAATCATGAAGTGTTCTGGGCATTGGAGGAGAATTGAAGGCTCTGTGAATCGAATTGCAGTAGTGGTGAATCGATTCACCACTTCAGTTCACGAGCTTGAATAAAGCATGCAGTTGTGATTCGAATCACTGATTCAATTCATGGGATGCGTTGTGCTAGTTTAAATGACTTGAATCGATTCATGGTAACCTTGAATCGATTCAAATGCGCAGTACTTAAGCAAATCGCAACAGAAACGTATCAGAACGCAAAAATTGATTTGGGAGCGATCCAGACGGATCTTGGAGCAATTCTAGGGTTTTGGGAAACACATTTAAACACTTTGGGATTATGGTTCTATAGAGGGAGGACTCAAGCTTTCTCTATTGTAATATTGAGGGAATCATTGAGGGATTGAGAGGTTTTGTAATTGTGAGACCTAGGGATTGTTCATCTTGAACAATTAGAAGGGGTTGTGAAGAACAATTGTAATTGCTCATTGTAAAAACTCATGATGATAGTGAATATGGAGGGTTGCTCTCTCCCGTAGATGTAGGTCATTTTTTTGAGACCGAACTGCATCAACAATTGCAGTGTTATTTCCTCTACTCTCTCTTTGTTTGTTTGATTGCTTTAGGGTTTCTTTTGCACATTGTTAGAATTTGTTCTTGGTTTGAATTCTTGGTTTGCTAGATTATTTTGGTTTGGTTGCTATTGTTACTTCTCCCAATTTCTTGTTTGAACACCAACAAAAGACATATGAAGAAAGAGAAAATAATCAAAGTTGGATCAAAGAATATTCACCTTGGTGCATAGTCTGGCAGCTTCAGTGTACTCCCCCAATTTAAGTTCACAAGCAGCTTTGTTCAAATTACATGATAATCGCAAGGTATTAGCATGGCGCTTCTCATCGTCACTGAATGAGTGATCAAACTCGATGTATTGTACAGCCTACAATATAAAATCAATGAAGAAATCCATTCTGTTATACACCCAATTAAGTGGCATTGAGATCCTTTTATGCATGATTTACCAACGTTCATTATACATCATAGAGTATCTATGTACTATCTCTCACGTTATAATCAATTAGCTTGTAAATTGTAACAAATGAAATAACTCACCTTTTCATATTTCTTAGATGCGCGCCTGAAATTTTCAGCCTTGAAGAGCAGATTTCCATCATGCTTCTTCCTCTCACAAGCTTCTAGTTTCTCTTGAGTGTCCATTTTCCAAAATGGCTTCTCCTGTTCACATAGTATTTGACCAATTGTATGTTTAGAAGTCAGAAAACTCTACACATATTTCCTTCTTTATTTTAATGGAACTCATATTAGCAATACATAAAAGCAACTAACCTTAATGAAATCAACCAATTCTACTTCATAATAAAGGACTTTATTATTGGCCGTGTGTCCTAGTAAATTATTATGGTCACACAAATATTCAGCATTGATAGTCACCAAAGCTTGTTCTGCTTTCTTCATTGTCATTATTGCTCTTTCTAGACCCTCAGGCACCTGTTCTGAAATTGCATAGAACAAAGCAGTACAAAGATTTAAGAAAAGAAAATTAAAAGCAGAGAAAGTAACTACTAACAAATGTACATGACCTGTGTTCTTGTATAACAGCAACAGCATACCTTCCTGAGTTGTGAACTCAAATGGTTCTTCCTTTGACCCTTTCCTCTCAATAATTGTACCATCTTCTCCTTTACAGAAATATATGACTGTAGAAAATGAAAATATTAATTAAGAACCCAGTATGCATATGGTTTGTTTTTTATTTATGGATCTGGATTCCTGCGGTTAGAGAATCCCCAGTCACACAGTCAATACGCCAGAAGTCATTAGATCATGACTGGACAATACAGATTTCAAGCTCAGTAATTCATATTAAAAATAGTCTAAGAGTCTGTTTGTATTAGATTTTGGTGTCCAGAATCAATTCTACTAGAAGCAAGCAAGAGGGAGCTTTTAAAAAAAGTGCATCGTAAATCGTTATTTTGGTACTATTTGCAACTGTTCCATTGGAAAAAAGTTAAGACATACATGCTCTAAATCTGCACGTTTTGTGAACTGTCCAATTCTTGACTGTTGGATTCTGACCGCAGGAAATTCAAATCCGTTTTCGAGATTATGTTCTTGAGATATAGATTACCTTTCACTTGGGAACCTTCATTAGGACGATCAAACCCCTCACTGGCTTTATTAGTTTTTTTCAGTATCTTCTTATCTCCTGTGACATCAGTAACCATTTTCCATGATACCAGCTCAAGTTTGATGGTAGTTAAATTAGAATCTGGTAAACCATCAAGCTCAATGGTTCTATTTGAATTTTGACCGAGTCCATCTGCAAAGTTATGTCCTGATATTAGTCACAATACTATAGTGGTTTCAATTAATAAATTATGGCAAATTGGCAATACATTTATGTATACTCCATCTGAACTAAGAGTGGCTTCTAATAAACTTACAAAAGAGTTTGATAGTTAGCTCTGCCACCTCTCCCTTTCGCATTGTCTTTACTGCTAAACTCATGGCAGGGCAAATATAACCTGATCCAAACACAGATATTGAAGTATCCCACAGATGGATCACTTTTTAATATTTTTCAAACACCTATGAAAATTTCTAAAAAGTCCTAGATAATACTAATTATAATAGATATTCAACACCAGCTGAAAAATTCAGGTTCAGCTAGCATGTACCTATGCCAAAAACAAGTGTTTAATACTTGAACTTACCATCACTTACATTAAACTCCACACCTTTATCAGACTTGATAACCATCCCATTCTCTAGCCTTGCTTCATATTTCACTGTAAATAAGCAATTTATGTACAAGATTAGTTATATATTTAATTTTTTCTAAGTGGACAGGCTTGTTTATAGCATGTTTAGATTATAATAAGTTCATTTAAATATATGATCCATTGATAATATTTTTTTTGATTCGAATCACCCTTCGGGTGACCCCGCAGTATCCCAGGGGAAAGGGCCCCTAGACAAATCTGTGATTGGCCGGGAGGTAAGTAACATCCGGTCACGGATTGTCCCATCACTGGAGTTCAAATTCGGGTATTAGCCGAACCTGTCACTTTAAATGGAGCACAATAACCAGTTGCGCTAAAACTCGTGATTTGACTCATTGATAATATAAAAGCATTATTATAATTATGAATGTTACCTAGCACCTCATCGGCCTCTCTGGGAGTGGCCCATCCTTCTCCCTCCTGTATTATCTTTTTCATGATTCCTCCATCACCAGTTAAGTCCCTGATGGTACTCCAAGACAACATTTCAATGTCATAAATGAGAGTTGCATTGGGAGGAATCAACGGTGGAGAACCTACTTCCCCATATGCCATGTTTGGTGGTATTTTGAACATTGCTCTCTCCCCTTTCTTCATTGTGGCAACTCCTTCATCCCAACCTTTGATAACTTCACCTGGAAGCAAATTAAACCGCTAAATAATATCGTAAAATTCATCCCAACCTTTTTAACACACTCTGTTATTAAGTAAAATTCATGTGAGATTCACTAAATAATATGGTACCACTCCATATACTCACTTTATGTTTAGTGGCACACACACAACAATGTTTTAAGA
The DNA here is from genome assembly GCA_037113605.1 of Calophaca sinica. Lineage (NCBI taxonomy): Eukaryota > Viridiplantae > Streptophyta > Magnoliopsida > Fabales > Fabaceae > Calophaca > Calophaca sinica. Next base: position 35,230,497 of record CM073733.1, on the reverse strand, counting down.
ACCAAATCAGAGATCAAAGTCTCGAGATCTCCGGTTCAAGGTTCAATTGCATCAAACTGCTCGAATCGAGATAAACCAAGGATCAAATACCAAATAACCGAATCGTAGACATGATCGGTTTCTAGTTCAACCGGTTAAATCAGTCGGTCCGGTTTAGTTCTTAAAACATTGCACTGAAGTTTTATTTAATAATAAAGAGCATGTTGCTAACATTTCTGACTATTTCATTACCCACGTTGTTTACTAATTAATTTTTAATTTAATGACATTCTCTTTTCCTAGTAATTCAAGCAATAAACCAGGTGCTTACTTACCCTGGCCTAATTTGAAACAAAACGAGGACCCTTTATCATAACTGGATTCAAGAGATGCTCCATTTTTAACTTGTCCTCTGAAATGAACTGAAAGGTGAAAAAGGGTTATTTTAGAATTCATTGAGTGCTTAATTGGTCTGGTCACTAATAGAAGTAAATATGAAAGAAGGTGAAAAAGTATAAAAAAAATTCAGCGTGACCCTGTTTCTGTTATGGTATAGACATTACGAATTATGAGCTGAAATGAAAAAGAGAAAAGAAAAGAGATAATTGAAGTAAATGGAAGAGTTGGAGGTTGGTATTCTTTCTAACCTTCCACTTCGTCTCCAGAGAATGGAGTTTGCCAAGTGACACCTTTTCTGAGAATCCGTTTGGTGAGACCTTCATTTCCAATTTCCTTGATAGGGAATTCTGAGTTTTCAGTATTCAGTTCAATTTCCAGAGAGTGGTTTTGCTGAGAGAATGCCATTGGAATGAAATCAGATAAAAGAGAAAAAGGAAGAGCTTCACGTTTCTAACAAAGGATAAGTCGTTATTGGTTTCCCTCCCTTAGGTGCTTTCGGTTAAGAGATATTTCTTTACCACACCATCATCATTTTTATTATTTAATGAATATATGTATCTAATTTAATTTAGCTCTCTAGTCGGGAATTTTTTTTTATTTAGCTCTTAAATTTATTTACGTCTTTCGTCAAAAATATAGGGGAGGGATCAAATTACACGATAATCTTGGGTATTATTCTGGATTGATAACTTTGTCATATTAAAATTCAGTTGGATTGAAGATCTTATCAAATAGATCATTCTGAATTTTACATTAATCTAAAATCATTTGATATGTCAACGAGATGCATCGAGATTAACGTTGTTTAATAAAGTGCATAAGGCGTTAATCTTGACATCTCAATACATATCAAATGATTTTAGATTAATGTAAAATAACAAACAATTTTAATCTTTCAATCCAACAGTGAGTTTTGTAATACATTTTTTATTTTAAAGTTTTAAAATGTAATATGTATGATTTTAGATCTTTGCGAGGAACTTAAAGCATTTTTTTATAAATATATAAAATTATTATAATTTTGAAGGACTAAAAATATATTTAATCTAAAACTAAATTACAAAAGACAGGATTTTTTTTTTGGTCTCGAATGACAGGATTTTTTTTGGTCGACGTAGCCCAAATATGAATTAAGGAGCCCAAGAACAAAAACAAAATTTAAAAGCGAATTCTTCGAACAAAAAACACGCTGATCTTCAGTTGGGCCACAATTCATAAGATGGAGCCTAATTTGTCAACAATCCAATAAGTATTATTGCATGGGTGCAACTATTTACACCTTGTTTTTTTAACAAAACCCCCAATTTTCCGGAACTTTACTCTTGGATGGTATGACATTGTTCAAAAATTAACTTCTAGAAAGCAAAATGAGTACAAAAAGTACATCTTCGAAAGTTAACTTTTGAAAAGGTAAGGATTTGTTAGAAAAATGGGGATGTTAGTAGTTGCGCCCTTATTGCATACCATCAACTTCAATACCTTACCTCTTTTCAAACCCCAAAAAAAACCTTCACCTCTTTGTCGTCTAAAATAAAATCATTCCTCATTTTGTTGGTTGAAAAGGCAAAACGGAAAAAAATAATACATTACATCTTTTTGTTCCATTATAATACGCTAACTCTAATTACAATTCATACTCACACAACATACATAAATTTTGGATATGAACTTTTACAATTTCTTTGGTTAAGGCAACTATTGAGAGCTTTTGACATCTCCATGGAGTCAGCTATGGTTTATTAAGATAGTTAGTCAGTCGTTTAACTGGCTAATAACCTCACATGTCATGAAAGATCCAAACATGTGGAATTTGGAAATACATTGTCACTTCATAAGAGAACGTGTGCCATCTTCTTTTCGCAAGCTCATCCATGTCCAATCTCACATCAAATTGCAGATTCTCTAACCAAGGCTATCAGCTGTACTAAATCCCAGCAGTTAGTTAATTTCAACTGTGGTTAAGCATTAACTACTTCCAGTTTTCTGTTAGCTATTTAATGTAACTAGAGTTAATTATATTAAAATTTGTCATTCTTGATAGCTTAGTTAATATATAAGCCTCAATGTAACAGTTTTGTAACTACCTTTACTTTCATAATGAGAAAATGATTTTCTCCTCTTTCACTGCGTTCCTCTCCTCTATGCTCTGCGATCTTCTCTACATTCTTCTCTGCGTTCAACATTCTTCTGATATGGTATCATTCGCAAAACCCTAGCTTCCACAATTCTCTGCAATTCTCTGTTTTTCGTGTTGCATTCTCTTCAATTGTTTCTTGCGAATCGGTTCTTCAATCGATCTTTGTGTTTTTCTTCCCTCGATCTTTGTGATTCTGTTCTCATGGCGCATCCTTTCTCTGATTTCGCTACCAATCCTTCGAATCCCTATTACATGCACCCGAACGAAAATCCTTCACTCGTTCTTGTTACACCTGTTCTTGATCACAAAAACTACCAAACTTGGTCTCGATTGATGCGAGTTGCCCTAATTTCGAAGAACAAACTGAAGTTTGTTGATGGCAATCTTCCTCCTCCTCCTGTTTCTAATCTTCTCTATGAACCATGGACTCGATGCAATAACATGGTTATCTCCTGGCTTCAGAGATCTCTTTTAGAAAATATTGCAAAATCAATCATCTGGTGTGATCGAGCATCGCTAATCTGGAAAATCCTTGAAAAACGATTTTCTCAAGGGGACATTTTCAGAATTGCTGATATACAAGAAGATTTGGCTCGTTTTTAGCAAGGTACTTTAGATGTCTCATCTTATTTCACTCAATTGACCACCATGTGGGAAGAAATTGAGAACTTTCGCCTTATTAGAGATTGCATCTGCGATCGATTACCTTTGTGGTCTTCTTACGATTTGAGGAAATATAAGGATCGGAGACAAAGTAATCAAATTTACGAAGGCTTAAATGACCAATTTCTTTGTATGCCACGATCTCAAATCATGTTAATTGATCCTCTACCACATGTGGACAAAGCATTTTCATTAGTAATTCAACAAGAGAGGCAGTTTTCCAACACTCCGATTGACAATAATGTGGCTAATCAATCGAGACTCATCAAATTATAGGGGCAGAGGAAGAGGATCTTCTAATGCTGGAAGAGGTTCCAGATTATGTACTCACTGTGGTAGGACCAACCACACCATAGACACATGCTTTGTGAAGCATGGTTATCCTCCTGGTTATCAGTTTAGGTCCAACTCAGGCTCTCAAGGTCAAAATGATACACATTAGATTCTTGCCCTTTGTCAATTCGGTTTTTTACTTTGTAGCAAGTCGGGGAGCTCTGCCCCTGCTCCACTCTCCTAATCAGATGCCTCTAACACCATTCAAGAGCAGTATCAACAAATTCTGCAGCTCCTACATCAATCAAATTTGCAGGCTCAACCAGCCTTACCTCAGCCAAATGTGAACTCTGTCTATTCTCTTACCACATCAGCCGCTTTTAATAGCACATCCACACCTTCTACTAGTAAGAACCCTACTTACTGGGTCATAGACTCAGGAGCCACTGACCACATTGCCTTTTCTCTTCAAAATTTCACATCTTACCACACTATATAGCCCCTAAATCCATGTCCTTACCCAATGGTGACTACATCACCACCACCAGCGAGGCGATAAAATTCTTGCCTTGTTTAACCCTCCACAATGTCTATTACTTTCCTAATTTCCATGTCAATCTCATTTCTGTGTCAACTCTTCTTAGTTCTTCTACTTGTTATTTTACCTTTTTACCTAAAATTTGCTCTATTTTCTGATTTCACACCAGAGGGCGATTGATTAGCTAAAAGAATTGGAGGGCTGTATGTGATAGAAGCACCACTTCGGCCAAGATATTAAATTTATGCAGTTCTTTTTTGCAATTCTATTTTCTGACATTCAAATAATTCTATTTGACAATGTATGGCACCTTAGATTAGGACATATTCCTCGTCACATCCAAAAATGTATTTCTAATCAATTTCCTTTTGTGTCGCCACAATCAACTACTTCTCCATGTGATGTTTGCCATTTTCTAAGCAAAGAAAGCTTTTCTTTCTAATAGCAATAGTCAGTCTTATGCTATTTTTGACTTACTACATGTTGACATATGGGGGCCACTATGCCACACCCTCGATTTACAGTCACAAATACTTCTTGACTTTAGTAGATGATTTTAGTAGATTCACTTAGATTATTCTTATGAAAAATAAAAGTGAAACTAGGACACATCTTGCTAATTTCTTCTCTTACATTGAAACCCAATTTGATAAAAAGCTTAAGTGTTTGAGAAGTGATAATGGCAACGAATTCCTAATGAATGATTATTTCATTTCTAAGGGAATAATTCATCAAAGGTCTTGTGTTGAAACCGCTCAACAAAATGGCATTGTTGAGAGGAAACATCAACACATCCTTAATGTTGCTAGATCTCTTTCTTTTCAATCTCACCTACCCAATAACTTGTGGCATTTTTCTGTTCAACATGATGTGCATCTTATAAATAGGATCCCTACTCCCTTGTTACAGCATAAGACTCCTTATGAAATGCTTCATCAACATCCTCCCACCTTATTACATTTAAAAGTATTTGGTTGCCTTGCCTATGCTTCTACTCTTCAAAGTCATAGAACAAAATTTCAGCCTAGGGCTAAGAAAACTGTTTTTCTTGGTTATAGACAAGGCACCAAAGGCTATCTTTTATATGACATTCAAACTAATGAGTTTCTTGTTTCTAGGAATGTTATATTCTATGAATCTGAATTTCCTTTTGCATCCATATCCTCAAATTCTTCTTCACATAATTCATTTCCTCATGTGTCCTTTGACACCACTAATCTCTCTTATGATGCATTGGACCCTTCTCCTTCAACTATTCCTGCTTAACCAAGTTTTACACCCAGTTAGTTTGCCCAGAGCAGGTGCACTTGTCTGTTTCTGCCAGAATGTCTGCACTGCGATCTTGCCTAGTCATGCAACTTCTGCTCCTCAGCCTCCTATGGTCACCAAACAGTCCACAAGGATCAAAAGCAGGCCTAAATATCTTGAAGACTATCACTGCAACCTTCTCACTTCTTCAATGCCGGATCCATCCTCAGGTAATACTCCTTACTCTTTATCTTCTATTTTATCCTATCATAATTGTAATCCTTCCTATAAGAACTTTTGTCTAACTGTAATTTCCACATCTGAACCAAAAACCTATGCCCATGCATGCAAATTTGATTGTTGGAAGGCAGCTATGGAAAATGAATTGAATGCTCTTGCTGCCATAAACACATGGTCTATTGTTGACTTACCTCATGGCAAGGTTCCCATAGGATGTAAATGGGTCTATAAAATCAAGTATCATGCCAATGGATCCATTGAGAGATACAAAGATCGTTTAGTTGCCAAAGGTTATACTCAAATGGAGGGAGTAGATTACTTTGACACTTTTTCTCGATGTAAAAAGCCACTATTCAGGACCTTGTTAGCCTTGGCGTGATTTAAAGGGTGGTTTTGGAGCAATTAGATGTTAATAATGCTTTTGCATGGAGATTTCAATGAAGAAGTGTATATCTGCAACTACCTCTTTGGCCTTGAGTGCTAAATTCAGCATCCTCAATCCAAAAGTGTATAGGTTGCACAAATCTTTGTATGGTTTGAAAGCAAGTGAAACAATGGTACTCTAAACTTTCTGACCATAATATCTCTCTTGGTTATCAACACTCTAATGCTGATTACTCTTTGTTCACAAAGGCTCATGGCAATCAATTTACTGCCCTTTTAGTCTATGTAGATGATATAGTCCTATCCGGAAATGACTATGCAGAAATTCAGTATGTCAAGTCCTTCCTTGATCGGAAATTTAAGATCAAAGACCTTGGCAAACTCAGATTTTTTCTTGGATTAGAGGTTGCTAGATCCAAGAGTGGTATTTTTATCAATCAACGCAAGTATGCCTTGGAACTCGTTAAGGATAGTGGTTAACTTGTAGTGAAACCATCCACAACTCCTTATGATACTTCATTGAAACTTCATTCATCTGAATCAGCTGCTTATGAAGATGCTTCTTCTTATAGGAGATTGATTGGTAGACTTCTCTATTTGATTACCACCAGACCCGATTTGTCCTTTGTTGTCCAACAATTGAGTCAATTTGTCTCAAATCCTCAACAAGTCCACTATCAAGCAGCCTTGAAAATTCTGAAGTACTTGAAATCCTCACTTTGCCAAGGCTATTCTACTAAACTTACGCCATAAAGCTCTCTGGTTTTGATTGATTTCAGATGGCGGCCAGTGTCTTGCATCTAAAAAATATGTTTCTGGTTATTGTGTGTTCATTGGATCATCTTTGATATGTTGGAAGTCAAAGAAGCGATCATGTCTCAAATCAGCCGAGGCGAATATAGAGCATTGGCTCTCCTCACTCGTGAGCTTCAATGGCTAAAGTTTCTTTTTGATGATTTACATATTACTTTCTCATAGCCTGCTTCTGTTTTCTGTGACAACAAGTCGGCAATTTACTTAGCTCACAATCCGGCCTTTCATGAGCAGACGAAACATATCGAAATAGATTGTCACATCATTCGTGAGAAGATTCAATCTGGTTTGCTACACTTACTGCCTGTTCCATCAACATCTCAGCTGGCTAATGTCTTCACAAAACCACTGCAGTCCCCTGCTTTCAGCTCATTAATTGGCAGGCTTGGTCTAAGTAATTTACGATCCCGACTTGTGGGAGGTATCGGTGTATTAAATCCCGTGATTAGTTAATTTCAACTGTGGTTAAGCATTAACCACTTCCAGTTTTCTGTTAGCTATTTAATGTAACTAGAGTTAATTGTATTAGCTGTCATTTGTTGTTAGCTTAGTTAATATATAAGCCTCAATGTAACAGTTTTGTAACTACCTTTACTTTCATAATGAGAAAATGATTTTCTCCTCTTTCACTGTGTTCCTCTCCTCTATGCTCTGCGATCTTCTATGCATTCTTCTCTGCGTTCAACATTCTTCTTATAAAGGCACTTCCTAAATCCTTGTTCCAACAATTGATTGCCAAGTTGTGCCTCCATGGTATCTTCCTCCCAACTTGAGGGGGAATATTAACCATACCATTATGTTATGTAAACTAATGCAATTAGTTATTAACTTCTCGATGGTAAGTTTAGCTAGAAGCTTGGTTAGAAGCTTTTTTTTTAAAACAAAACAAAATGGCATGTAAAGACAACACTGGAATGCAAAAAATCCTAACTATGTTGGTATTTCAGGAATTACCAATCATCTGCATCACCATGCTGGTTAGAAGCTTAATTAAGTCAGTTAATTATGAACTGTAGAGTTAGTTACAGATGCTATGTATGTAACACACTGTATACATAGAAGTGTTACCTTCTTTTCGATTGATTGAATTCATTCTCAGAATCAAATTGGTCTGAGTTAATCATTTTTTCTCTTTAATTCATCAGTTCATCACTGTTAATAATTGTTTTCGAATATAAATATCATGCAAATGGAAAAATGATTGGAAGGAGTGTAATTGTATGTCTCACCTTTCAATCTTACTTAAAATCATATTTCTCTATTACTACTATTTTACTTAACTAAAAAAGAATTTTAAAAATTTCAGAGCCATACAGTTGAAAAACAAAATCTTGATCCATTCTGTTCGTACAGATTATTTGTAATCAATTAACTGACAAATTATTATTTTAAAAACCTGACTTTAGAAAGATACACATTTTCCCCCTTTTCTTAACCAAAACACATATTATAAAATATTTGTCATAATAAAGTGCTTCTGATGGATGGTTGTTCACGAATCATTAGTTTGTCGATTAAACGAGCATGTCGTGCACTACCGAATGTAAACAGGGATTTCAAACATGTCCCCCAACTTGGCCAAACAATCTAGTGGTGGGTGGGCTACTAATTATTTGATGGATGATTGTTGATGAGATCAGCTTAAGCAGGTGTAGCTTCTAAATGATTGATTTGGAAGAGATTATGCTATAGACGTACTGTACAGAAATGGTAAATTACACAAATTTATTTTTTTTCAAATTATTTACTAATAAAAGTTCATTATATTAATAATTATACATTATTTAATAATATAAATAAGTTTTACATATTACTAATCATATTTTATTTGACAGTTTAATATTTTACACATCATAAAATTTAATTTACTATTTTAAGAAATAATACTATGCTAAGATAGTAAAATATGATTCAACGTTTATATAAAATTTGTTTACTCAATTCAATGGACAGTTATTAAAAAAATTTAGATTTTTATTGGCTTTTTAATTTAATTTTTCTCTTCAACTTTAATTGAATATTAGACATTGGTAATAGTTTCTTAGAATTTTTTTCATTCACAATAATTAGTATATGAAATATTTATATCATTCAATTAATTCTATTTATATTTCAAAACACTGATGATTTGTCTTTGTTTTAATTAAAAATAGTATATCTTAACGAAAATCTTAGACAACAGAGTAATCTCCTTCTCCTCTCTCTGTATTTATAAGGCCTAAGTGGATATACAATCATGTTGCAATAGGTAGTGGAGGTTGCATCAGGTGTCTAATGCTAATTAGCCATGACGTACTCTCAAGCAAATTCAAGGTTTTATTTATCTTAAATATGATTTGTATTGGTGTTTAAAGTATGCAGCCTCAAGTTATAATACGCTGATGTACATAAATCATAGATTAGTCTAGAAATCATGCATATCACTTGAGTAATTGTTTCTTCCTTTTCATACTAGAATCTTCAATCCTTTTTTTTTTTTTGGATTGTAAAGAATCTTCAATCTTAGTTGCGCACAATGAGTTTTTTAGAAACATAAAAGTTGAAATAATATTACAATATGATTATTATATTTCAAATAAGAGCTTAATCCAACCATATTTTATTACCAATTTTTCACGGTTTAAAAATGTTTTCAAATGATAAAGTAAAATAGTGAAATATGATTGGACAGAGGTGTAAAATTCACTTACATTTTGAGTACATAATTATAAAACTGTTCAAGTACTCCCTCCGTTTTTATTTATAAGTCCCTTTTAGAGAAAAAATATGTTTCTTTTTATAAGCCCCTTTACAATTTACAAGGAGCATTAATTATTATATTTTTTCAAAAATACCTTTAATCAATGTTAATAGTCTTGTCTTGGGAGATGACAAGACACACTATAATCAATATAAAGGAAGGGTAAATAAGTAAAAACATACACATTATTCACAAATTTAATTAGACTAACTGTTTTTCTTAATAAGCGTTTTTTTGTCTAAAAGAGCTTATAAGTAAAAACGAATGGAGTAATATTTTTTATAAAAGTCGAAATTAATTTCAATATTTTGGGAACTGATATATATCTTAGTTGAATACTTTTATGATCTATAAATTACGGCGGTTTCTACTTAGTACGAGCCACATGAGTCATGCATAATACAAGATTCCATTTTAGCAAATTTTAATTACTTTGTGGATCTTCTTCCTTTTCTTCTATTGCCACCCCTCCTTTGTCTCTTTCAGAGCAAATTTGACGACAGTGTGGTGGTCTCTCAGCGTGTTTGTCTCCGACAGTTTTGGCTTACCTCGGCATCATTGCTTTGAGCATCCAAATTCTCTGTCTCAATCCTGCAATTATTAGCCCCAGTAGCCTCCAAAAGCATAGAACAAGTGCTCCTGAGTGGTGCGAAAAGCAAAACCTAAGCAAATTCGAATCGGATAAAAAGTCAATAGCGGGAGCACTGTCGTCGAGTTTGGCATGCTTGGCAGAGTTGGAGGGAGGAGATCTGCCAAAGAGGCGCGTGATCTCCAACAGATTTATGGAACCTATTTCAAATTTTGTCCAGATTAAAAATCCTAGAGGAATGCTATGAACACTCTCTCTTAAACACTCTTTTAATGATTGGGCCACGTCACACTTTTTTTTTTTCAAAATCAACCATTGGATTGAAAGTTACTATCATATAGATCATATCTGTAAATTTTAATATTAATCTATAATCATTTGCTATGTCATCAAGATACGTCAAGATTAACGTCAACGGTGTAATTACAAATAACGTTAATCTTGACGCATCTTGATGACACAGCAAATGATCAAAGATTAATGTTAAAATTTACAGATATGATCTATATGATAGTAACTTTCAATCCAATTGTTGATTTTGGAAAAAAAGTGTGACGTGGCCTAATCATTGAGAGAGTGTTTAAGAGAGAGTATCAGAGAGAGTATATGTAGCATTCCTCAAAATCCTAACATGACTCTATAGAATGACTTAAAAACCCGAGTTGACCCTCCACAAATCTTCACACACAATAAGGGAGAAAAATTAGCAAAAAGAAATTTCAAATTCCAAACTCACAACAAGTGACACTCATGATCAAAACCCAATTGAATATGCACAACCCATATGGTCATGCAGGGTAGAAATTCCTTGTAAATTATTAATTCAAACTGTCACCAAGCTTTCAAGTTCATTCAAATGGTAGTCTTAAGAAGTTGACAGGAAATTCTAAGGTAGGTGGCCACCGTGCACCACTAGTTTGTTTTTATTGCATCTAAGTATTTTTATTTTCTTTTATTTTAGCATCAACACATCTTATGAAGCCGAGTTGAAGTGTTATTTTGAAGCAGCATTAGATTTATATAAAAAATAAAGGTCAACACTCCGACGCCCACTAGTTTTGTTGGGTATCATACCCAATTGAGGTGGCATAACATAAATGTCTTATGTGTATAACACGTGTGTCATACGTGTCATTTTATTAAAAAGATGAAAACAATTTTTACCACGATTTTTTACTTTTCTCTTTTATACACTTAATTTTTTAAATTTCAGATTCATCCCTAGCCCTATAGATTAGTGTTTTTGTTTCTCTATTATTATTATATTAGTATTATTATTAGTGTTCTGCGAGTGAACAAACCCTTTCTCCTAAGTCTACCAAAAAAAAAAACCCTTTCTCCTAAACTAAACGGCGCATCGTAATAGAAGAAGAAGCAGAAGAAGCCACCTCCAGCGCCGGCGACAGGAATGGCTCCATTCTCTCCGGCGACGCGAACAACCTCCTCTCTTCGGCGAGGCGTGAACAACAAACCCTCCTCTCTTCGGCGAAGCAGAAGAAGCAGAAGCCACCTCTAGCGCCGGCGACGCGAATAGCTCTCTTCTCTCCGGCGACGCGTGAACGGGTGCCCTCCTTTCTCCAGCAAATCGGGAACAGAGAATCCCCTCTTTCTGGTTAGTTTTCCGATCTCCATTCATATTCCAGCTTCACGTTCCCCCTTCTTCATTTTCTGGTTTTCTTATTCTTAATCCATTCTTATTCTTAGTTTTTTGATTAGCGAATCCCATCTCCGTTGTGGGAGATAGGCAGGGACAGAGCCACGGTATTTACTCTGGAGGGGCCAAGTCAATGCATTTTATTGTTAACTTTTTTCTGTTTTATGGGAAAATAACAAACGTAACCAATGAACTAATGAAAAATATAAAAAAAAATGTATTATTCAAATATGCTCCTAACAGCCAACAATTAACCAACGAAAAATCACAAAAACATATTATTCAGCTATTCATTAAACAAACGTGAAGGAGTGACTTAACAATTGGTTAAATAAAGAGTTTATATTAGCAATATCTAGTACTTAATTTTATCAAATGTATCTGGGGCCCAAGCCCTTGGAGGCATACACATGCCTCCGTCCCTGGAGATAGGTCTCACCCACAAAACAAGGAGATATATTTATATCTGGACACTTCAAAAGGAAGATTGAAGGAAATTGGATATTCCCTTGATGTAAAAATGGTCATGCAGGATGTAGAAGAAGAACAAGGGGAAGTACTAATAAGTCATCACAGTGAAAAACTTGCAGTTGCCTTAGGTATCATTAACACTGCCCATAGGACACCAATTAGAATTATGAAGAACCTCTGCATTTGTACCGATTGCCATAACTTCATCAAATCCTTATCCTCTCAATTGTTAAGTTATCAAATGATGCATTTGATCGATTGAACCAGTGAATATATGTTTGGTTGTTTTGTATGCACACTTGGATAGCAGTAGTGTCAGTGCTGGGTTCAATATTTTAGTGGAGTTAAAATTCTCGAAGAGAAAACTATTTAAAAAATTTGACTAGATGCTTGTTGGATTATTATATGTGATTTTTTAGTTAATTATCTTGACACTGGATTTAGTTGATATTAAGATGTGTTTGTTGTTGGGATGGGTGCAGCACTGTCGTAAAAAGGTTTTATTGATTTCTGACATCAACTTATTCAGTTGAACTAAGTGAATTGTTGATCAGTTTACATCTTGGTTTTAATTTTGGATTAAGCTAATTGTGGTAAAATTGTGGCTTTGTTTTGTCTTGCAAGTCACAATCAATCCAAAACTTAATCCTTCTTAGGCCACTTTTCCTGCGTTAGCATACCATTCACCGAGTGAAGGTGATGGACCAATTATCTATAGGTTAAATTAATGAATTACTCCCTATAGTTTTATTAATTTTTTAATTAAGTCCCTACAATTTAAAATGAATTCTCCTTAGTTAACACTATGAAATTATTCATTACTTTCTTGTAGCTTTGCAGACAGTTTCAAAATAGTTACAATTAGTGAGACAAACGTGGATAATTGTAGAGACGTGCATGATGTCGAAATGAACAGTGGTAATGGTGTGCGTAGTGAGGAAGGAAAAGAGGACTTGGATGGTTACAAAAATATAAGTGAAATGACAGAGGATGATGTAAGAGGAATGGAATTTGAATCAGAGAAAGAAGCTTGTGATTTTTTTGAAATGTATGCTAGATGTCATGGGTTTGTTTCAAGAAAAGATGACGTAGAACGTGATTTTAAAGGAAATGTCGTTGCGCGTCAATTAGTTTGTAACAGAGAGGATGAAAGACATAAGAAATATATGTCGCGGGTGGACCAACGTAGAGGTCCGAGGCCAATGACTCGAACAGATTATCGTGCGAGGTTTCGAGTTGCATATATTTTTATGACTGGGAAATGAGAGTTAATGCATTTTAGTCCTCTCACAACCACAAGTTGACGCCAGCACATTATGCTCATTTGATTCCTAAGTATCGTCGATTGAGTGAAGCTGATAAAGCACTTGTTGATGGCTTGCATTCACATGGTGTTAGAACTTGTCATATTTTGGGTTATATGATGAGTTAGAAAGGTGGTCATACGGGTTTAGGATTTATCAAGAAAGACCTATATAACTACATAGGTAATGAAGCTAGGGCTAAAATAGAAGATGGGGATGCTTTTGCTGCTTTGTGTTTTTTTTTTTTGATAGGCAAATGTTAGTAATTGTTAGATTAGTGGCTTGGGATGGGTTTGAACCCACACACCTTATGTCTCCTAACTCCTACACCCTTTCCTCCAAACCAAGCCAACCACCTTTTGCTGCTTTGTGTTATTTGTACGCTAAAGCTGATAATGACCAAATGTTTTTTGCAAAGTTTACCTTAATAGATGATGGGCGTCTAGATAATTTATTTTGGTCAGATGGAGCGAGCCAGATTGACTTTGAATGTTTTGGTGACGTGGTTGCATTTGACACGACTTATAAGAAAAACAGGTATAACAAGCCCCTAGTTATTTTTTGTGGGTACAACCATCATGGAGAAACTACAATTTTTGGTTGTGCTTTAGTTTCTAATGAAAAAACAGAGACCTACAAGTGGGTTTTTGATACCTTTTCAAAAGCAATGTTTCAGAAACATCCAAAAGCAGTGGTTACCGATGGAGATGGTGCAATAAGAGAAGCTATTAAAGATGTATTTCCAAATGCATTGCATCGTCTTTGTTTATGGCATTTACATCAAAACGCTTATGAGAATGTCAAGAATCCAAATTTTTTTGAAAGAGTTTAAGTCATTGATTTATGCTCATTATACCCTTGAGACATTTGAAGCTGAGTGGAAGAGAATTATTGATGATTACAGTGTGTCAAACAACAAGTGGGTTAATAAAGTTTACGAGATAAAGACAATGTGGGCAACTGCGTACATGCGAGACAAATTTTTTTGTGGTACAAGAACTACATCAATGTGCGAGGGTATCGATTCATTTATCAAGGGGTATGTACAAAACAAAAACAGCCTTGTTGATTTTATGCATAATTTTGAAAGAGCTGTGAAAGAATACAGGCATAATGAATTAATATCTGATTTTAAGTCGTTCTATTATGAACCTGTGTTGACAAGTGCATTACAAGGGATTGAGACCAGAGCTTCGAAGATCTTTACTTGCAAAAAGTTTAAGGAAGTTAAAAATGAGATACAAGATGCAGCTGTATTAAATGTTATTGAGCGGACTGAGCTTGGTAATAATGTGATGTTGAAGATGAATAGATTTTGCAGTCCAAATTTGACGGTTTTAGTTTGTCTTGATAAGATGTAGAGTAGATTTTTATGTGACTGTAAACTGTTTGAACGCATAGGAATTCCATGTTCTCACATATTTGTGCCATGTAGCACGAGCACATGGATGTATTTCCAGATAGTTTGATTTGCAAAAGGTGGACTAAATCAGCCAAGGATGATTACATATCATCGATGCCTTCTGAAGAATGTGATGCTGAAAGGTTGTCCATCTTCCGTCGTGGGGCAATGTCTGCTGCATTCAATAGTCTATGCAATCTTTGTTGTAAACATTCACGTGATTATAAAGAGGCTATGGAAGGGATTTACAAGTTGTGTGAGAAAATAAAGTGGCGTCAGGATGGCAATGACAATGTAAAAGATAAGACCAATCCATCAGCTGGTGATCCCATTATGGTCAAGACCAAAGGTGCCCCTCGGAAGAAGAAATCATTATGGAAAAAGAGACGGTGTTCTCATTGTAAACAAACAACTCACACAAAACGAAAGTGTCCAGTACTAGCTGGACGTCATGGTCTACATGAGGTTGAGGATGAGGTTTCATTTGGCCAATCTATTGATGATTCAAGGAATTTCAATGTAAGTTCATTATTGTGATTTATTTTATTTTATTTAAATTCTGAAAAGTTAATTGATTTTGTATTTCTTGTAATTAATATAAATTCCAATATATTTGGGTTATGTTCAGGTGTCATTGAGTAATGACCTTAACGACGACATAAGCTCTGTAAAAGTCTCGAATGTAAGAAATGAGGCATGTTTCTGATCACCATTTTTTATCTGGTTTTATTTGTCCATGTTTGCAGTTCTTTATTAAATTTCAGTATAATTTGTTAGTGCAGGGTGCTGATAACAATTGTGCTGGTAAACGAAAGAGAAAAGGTGTTGGCGTTATTCTTTCAACACAAGACTCTATCAATAAAAAAAACATCAAAACAGGTAAGTGAAGTCACTTTATTACATTTTTTACCGTTCAATTGAATCTTAATAAGTTGTGTGTCTTAGTAGTGGTTGACAATTTTTATGATGTGGTGCTAGGTTGAAAATGAGCGGTGGAAATAATGCAAACAAGCCAGATACAAATAAACACGACAGTCATTAAAACAATTAAAACTATCCCAATCCATAGTTAGAATTTAAAACCACACTCAACTTCCAAACATATCATAAATACTGTCATCATATTGACAGTCATTACATAATTAATAACTTGCAAAATACTAAGACATTATTATAATTTTTGCAAAACTTGTCGCATATTTCTTATGCCTTGTTAGGCCCTTCAATTTGTTGCAACGACTTCAACAAAACCTGATCCTTTAATTTGTTGTAAGGATCCATTGTCAAATTTAATGCAATCCTTAGTCTAGTACCATCATCAACCTATAAAATAAAATTTGTCAGTCATTAGTAAAATTCACATGTAATTTGAAAGAAAAATATTTAACTGAATAATGAAGTGTGTCGTACATTAATCTTATATCCATTCGCTCTCATGTGCATCATCCAGGTTATCTCCCAAATTCCACAATCATTCCTAAAATTTAGTTTCACCATTAGACAACATATTAATGCAAATAATAATAATAATAATAATAATAATAATAATAATAATAACAATAATAACAAAACTAGAATAACATACGAGTAGTCTGCTTGCATTCCCAAACCATCAGGAATGACTAGGCTGAATTTAGATATCTCTGGTTTATTTGTTGTCCCAAATTCATAAAAGGAGGGATCCATAAGTAAATCGTCCATATACCGTGCCTAAAACTAGCAAAGGCTATGTTAGTCATATGTTAAACATGAAGAAATACAATTATATTATTTTACCAGTTAAAAAACACTTGTCATCCTTCGGTCATTTGCTACTGCAGAAGATGGGAAAGAGTCGAGATGAATTAACTCTTTGTTGACAAAGTCAATCACAAGAAGAAACCAATGCATGGAGTCGTCAACATTTATTGGTATAAATATCTGCATACAGTCAAAGTTAGAAAACTAAAATCAAACTAACATAATGTTTATGAGAATATAACTGCCTTACATAGCAAGAATTACATGGCTCTTAGTATTACATTTAATATAAGATCTACTTTGCCCATAAACATGCCTTGATAATATCTAATCATGACTTGTGTAGTTTTATTCCCTGACAACGCAAGTTGTTATAAGAAAATTGCAATTAGCTACATGTGAGAAAAGATATGCTATAAAAAACTTAATAATATGAAGCTTAATAATGTGTGCAGTTTATACCGCAAAAGTAGTGGGCAGAAACCAAAATCATGGTTCGAACTCGTAGCTCTTTTCAATGTAAGTCAACATACTTACATCCAGATTAATTATCTGAAACAACATGAAGACATTAAAAGGCTTGAGATATTAAAAAAACAAAAATAAGTAATATTAAAGCAACACCAGCTTATTACATCTTGGTCAAGCATTTGTCGAGGCTTCAAACATTGTAGCAACTTCCTCGTTCCTTCACAATACCTTATATCTGTAGTAACCATAACCTCCATCCTACAATAAAGAATGTAAATAAATATACAACTTATATCAAAATTTTGTTCATACATTTTATTTGAAAAAGAATTAATGTCAAATACATTGGGAAATATATGCCTTACTCGTTAATATTTTCATTCGCTGAAGGACCAAATGTATATGATGCCACAACACATTCTTCATAGTTTAGATTCATTGTCTTTATTGGTTTAAACATCAAAGATAGCCACTACATCAACATATGACATAAAACATAAATGAATAAAATCTATAATTATGAATAGAACACATGTCCAAAGCTGAAATAATTTACTTACACTAGGAATGAACTGTCCAGCTTGTTTAGAGGAAGTCCCTTTTGTAGTTCTGTGTATAATGTAGCAACCTATAGGTGTGCTGGCTACTACCAAAGGCTTGTCATGAGCCTTGTTCTTCTGTGATGGTGAAATAAACATTTGAATCCTTCTTTTTGCACTGGGTTCACAGTCCTTATCACGCCCTTTTGGTATCTTTTCCTTTTCTCTTAGTCGATCCTTTCAGAATGCTTTTTTAAAATATGCTTGCCAGTGTTAATATCGGTCACGTTTGATTTTTGGGGAGTTGATAAAGGTATCAATCATTTTGGGGTTTCATAAGCAGCACCAGACAGTATCAAATTGTCCAACATCTTTTTTAAATAATCAACTTCACTCTCCAACTTATCAACTTTGCTCTCCAACTTGATAACTTTTTGATGTAAATCCTACTCACCATGTTCGTCAATACATTAATCATATTACTAGTAAATGGCAAAGCATTTAAAGTAATAGCCAGAATTTTATGAACTACAAATGCATAACACTACAAAGTAATTACCTCATCATCGTTTCTTCCTCTAAGTAGGATAGGATTTCATTCATCACATTTTTCATTTCCCCCTATTTGATCAGTGTCTTCATGACTATGAAGAATTCCATTAAAAGATAATATTCAGTAAGAATTTATTCACAAATTATTATAATATAATAAAACAGACTCGCAAGCCTTGACAATGACAAAACCACTATGCCAAATTTAACTTCGTAACTAATTCGCAGATAGAGCTACATGATTTTTTCCCCTTAAACCAAACACTAGCTAGAACTAAGTATAGAACAGAGATATTGATAGTTATTTATATGATATAAATTCTAAAATTTATCTTCGGCACAGAAGCCATAGCATTTGGACGCATAGGTAGGCAAAGCATTACAATTTGCATGCTTTAATAAATATCAAATTAATAAATAACAACACAGACATTGGTAAATGAGGTGATATATGCTTTAACTCAAATATACATACATTTGTGCATAGTATGTCACAGTAAATATATGGTTTACCACTTCATATATCAAGGCATATATCTCGTTAAGTAAGCTTTAAATCATGACAAACGATATATAATTCTTCCATGAATCAAATTGAACATTTATAATTCTTCCATGAATCAAATTGAACATTTATATTTCTTCCAAAATTTTAGATATTCATAACATGAAGAAAAGGCTCAAATAGACATGAAACCACACTAGGATAATCAAGCTACATAGGTGCAGATAATAATAGCATTTATACAGAAACAACATCTTAGTACATACATATATTCAAATATCACTATTTTTTACTACATCATAAGAAAACAAGGCTACGTAATTCACTCGGCAAATAGAACAAAACTAATGTCTCTGGAAGATATCAAATTCACTACAGTGATCTTTTGTCCCTTAGACTCCATTATACCACGTTTATCCTTTTTTCATCAGCCAACGGCGACGTAATTGACTTGTCGTCGGCCTCCATATGCAAGCGTTTTGCCTTTTTTTCCTTCTCGAATAAAGATGTCTTTCAACCATGAATGAATGCTTGAAAGCTACGTTATACTAATAGGTGCAGCAACACTAAATTTTCAAGAACCAATAGGTATGAATTAACAGAATGTGGCGATACTTGTTAATAGGGTCAACAAATATATATATATATATATATATATATATAGTGAAATTTCTTAACACAAATCATAATGGAATTAGGATTCTACGAAATAATGGACTCAATCACAAAAAGATTCCTACAAAAAATATGACTCTATCATAAAAAATAAAATAAAAGAATCCAGAAATATACGAATTTGAATTTGAATTTGAATTTGAATCCAGAAATATCGCACCTGATTTTTTTACTCTTTCTTCTCCACTGAGAAGAATGTGGCTGCGCATTCCCCGTCCCATGGAGATGGAAGAAGGGATTTGGGCGGTTTGGCATAAACGAGAAAGAATTGAAAGACGATAGAAGATTTCATTTCGCGTTTTGGGAAGAAAAGGGTGCTGCCATGAGAGGCCGCAGATGGGGTAGAGGCTCGCAGCATAGCCGCGATTTTGCGATGTTGGCCCAGCCGGACGGTAAACTCTGTTCGACAGTGTCATGATGGGGTTAAGACGGAGCTCCGCCGTTCCAGTGACAGTATGCTTAAACAAGGCCTCCATAGTCGACGGTGACTTCCCCATTTTGTTATTTTTTAACAAGAACATGACACTCCAAAACAACACCATTCCTCACGTTTTCTGCATCGGAACTCTAGAATACACCAAGCTCTACGAGCTCTAATTCCTCTCTGATTCGCTTCGTTCCAATCTCGTTCGGTTCTCCAATTACCTTTCCTCCAATTCATTTTGGAATAAACTTACAAGTAATAATATATTAAAAAAAGAAGAAAAAAATGAACAAAATCAATTATAATATTATACTAAAAATTTGTTATAATTATAATTACAAATAAAAATAGGAATAATTTATATATTATTTAATATAACAGCTAATATTTTATTATTTCCGGTTTACCCCCGGTCCAACCCCGGTCTAACCCTTAAACCTTGAACTGGTACTTTTCCCAGTTCAATAGCCGGTCCGGTTTTAAAAAAATTGCAATTAACTAATAAGATAAAATATGCAAATAAAATAATATTGAAGTAACTAATATGCAAATAAAATATTTTTAAAGTTACTAATATACAATTTATAATATATAAAATATTTTTAGAGTCACTTAGGTCTTGTTGATCTTCAATTGGTTAACCATGATCCAGTAAAATCAGGCCTATGTAGTTGAGGGTCAGGTGGATTGGGCCCAACAAGATGGGATTAGGGTCCTGTTGGCTTTTACATGGGTTTTGTTGGGCTTTACACGGTCAACTCTAAACCACTTGGGTCAGGCCCATACAGTTGAAAGACCTAGTGGGTTGGCTCAAACAGGACGAGACTTGGGTCATGTTGGGCTTCACTTGGGTCTGTTAAGCTTCAATCGGTTAACTATTATCTAGTTAGGTCAGACCCATGTTGTTGAATGGCCAGGTGTGCTAAGCCCATAAAATTGACTGTGACCAAGTGGGTTTGGCCCAAACATGTTGAGACTTGGGTCATGTTGGGCTTCGAATGGTTAACTCCAATCCAGTTTAGGCCAGGCTCATGCAGTAGAAAGGCAAGGTCGATTGGGCCCAACGTGACAGGATTTGAGTTCTATTGGGCTTGACACTGTCAACTCTAATGTACTTGGGTCAGGCCCACACAGTTGAAAGACCTAGTGGGTTGGCTCAAACAGGACGAGACTTGAGTCATGTCGGGCTTCACTTGGGTCTATTAAGCTTCAATCGGTTAACTACTATCTCGTTAGGTCAGACCATGTAGTTGAATGGCCAGGTGTGTTGGGCCCATACAATTGACTGTGACCAAGTGGGTTTGGCCCAAGAATGTAGAGACTTGGGTCATGGTGGGCTTCGAATGGTTAACTCCAATCTAGTTTAGGCCAGGCTCCTGCAGTAGAAAGGCAAGGTCGATTGGGCCCAACGTGACAAGATTTGAGTTCTATTGGGCTTGACACTGTCAACTCTAATGTACTTGGGTCAGGCCTATGCAGTTAAAAGACCTAGTGGGTTGGCTCAAACGGGATGAGACTTGGGTCATGTTGGGCTTCACTTGGATCTGTTAAGCTTCAATCGGTTAACTATTATCTAGTTAAGTCAGACCCATGTTATTGAATGGCCAGGTATGCTGGGCCCATACAATTGATTGTGACCAAGTGGGTTTGGCCCAAGCATGTTGAGACTTGGGTAATGTTGGGCTTCGAATGGTTAACTCCAATCCAGTTTGGGCCAGACTCATGCAGTAGAAAGGCTAAGTCGATTGGGCCCAACGTGACAGGACTTGAGTTCTATTGGGCTTGACCCTTAAATAAATGGAACATGGGTTTTCAATTCATACATTTCTTATAATAATTTAATATATATGGTTTACCTTAATAAGTTACTAATATAAGTTAAGCAATTATCTTAAAAAGACCTCATCTTCTTCACCCGAATACATATTAGTTGTTATTACATGCTAGCCTATTAAAAGCACGTATAAAAAATTTAGTAACACATAATCATGTGATCCTTCGTAGGGAGAGTGAACAATACCATAAAATCTAGAATATAGCGTATTATTTTCTGACATATTTTTCTATTTAATTTCTGCCAGAAAAATAATTAAATATTCAATTTAATGTATATATTTTATAAAAATATTTAATGCAGTGCAAAAATTCTTGGAAAAAAATGGTAAAATAAGCATTAAAATTAGAGCGCAATACAAAAAATCGCGTCGAAAACGGACTCCTGTGGGCGCCACACGCTTCAACACATGCTGCGTCTGTGAGTGGGCTTCGCGAAAGAGTGTTGTTAATCGTCCCTACCTTGAGACGGGTTGCGCTGCGGGTAAATGGGTCGGCTGTGCGGGTCGCGATTCAAGTTGCGATTTCTCCTCCGTTTCGCGTGATTCTTTGTGGGTTTTGCTCAGAAATCGATTTCTAATCATTTTAACACAGAAATATCAAGATTTAACAATCAAAACGTGAGATTTTAAGATTTCTAATCATTTTAACACAAAAATATCAAGATTTAACAATCAAAACGTGAGATTTTAAGCACCTAAATTTGCGGCGTATGAAGCCTAACCGCGACGGTGTTTGTTCGATTTCTCCCTTCTCAGCTTACGAAAAAATACGAAATTGGTGTCTTTCAATCCGTATGAACATGATCTATAATAACCCCATAGTTTGGAGTTCTAAATTTTTGCTAATCATAGATTGAAAAATTCAAATTTAATGGAGACGTAGCATTTGAATCGTTAACCCGTTTCATTTCGTCAAAAATACGCAACGACGGTGTTCGAATTCAAGTATTAAGCAAAACCATCAACCATTTTTTGAAAAAAATTAACCTTGGCCGGAAAAGGGTTGCATTCGATCCATTCTGGACATGGTGGACATTCTGTTCTATTTTTTCATATTTTTTTTTTGGTACATCTGTTTTCTCATATTAAAGTTAATGATGCAATTTGGATTAAGGATTCATATGCAATTAAAAAATCTTTGAGTGTAAAATATAAAAAGGTAAAAAAAAATACCATTATTTTAATGACATGTTAAGTAAGATACATGTAGGATACACGTGTTCATCTACGTCACTTGGGTATCCTACCCATGGAAACAAAAAGGGTGCGTGAGAATTTACCAAAATTAAAATCTTGCCTTATTTTTCTCTTCCGCTGTGCTGCGCATTTAATTTTTTGGGTTTGCTTAAAAATTCATATTTATTTTTTGGTGAGAACTCTGATACCCTGGAGTTTTAATGGGTATGAATACCCAATGACCAATTATTTGACGTCAAATCATTTTTTTAACTTTTTTAAAGTGAAATTAAATGCTTAGCTTTCATACATATTGTTAGTGTGAGAGTATAGGAGAAACTTCCTGAAAAATTTCTATATTTATTAATAAATTTTTACTTTCTCTAAGAAGTCTTTTTATTCTTTTTATATTTCATTTTTTATAAAATTTTTTTCTCTATTTTTGTTATTTGGATCACTGCTTAATTAATATTCTAATGTTTGTGTAAAATATTTAATTTCATTCCTAGCTTATTATTCTTTTCTTATTTCATTCCTAATAATAAAATTATATTTTTGTCAATTTTTTCTATTGTTTTACTTATTTCATACACGATTTCTATTGCTTTTGATATTTCAATTTTTTTTTATTTAGAGTTTATTTTGTGGGTTTCATTTGTTTTGTTATTTGTAATTTATGTTTGAATTATAGTTTTATTTTTATTTTTATTGAGATTATTTTTGTCAGTTTCACGGATGAGTATCAATACCCACCTTTTTTCCTGAGTATGGAAGAATTTACCTTATTTTTTATGCACTTATTCTCAGATTTTAATTTGATATCCATTGTTTCCCTAGTGCGTGCTGGCATATAGCTGCATGATACAAGGTCATATCGCAAACTTGCTTTTCAGGAGGACTCTGTATCATGCATACTCTTATTCAGTTATTCTTCTAATTCTAGATCAGATCAGAATTGTTGTGCATCTAATACGCTAATAATACCAATAAAATAATGTGGCCTGGTCATCCACTAATGTCCAATTCTTAATACTCTTTTTTTTTTTTGTGCTACTTAATACTCTAATAATTCCAATAAAATAATGTGGCCTAGTCATCCACTAATGTCCAATTCATAGTTAAAGTTCCAAATCAGTTAATTAACCCAATTAAGTGCTAAGTGCTAACAACTATGTAACTTGTTTTATAGCCCCAAATATGTGGTCCGCAAATTGTCATTTATTTTCTGCTTTGCAAATATCCCTTGTTTGAAGCTTTGAATTAAATATGTGGAAACACTGAAATTCAGAGGAACTTTGTTAAATATTTTTGAACTGGTTTGAAGTTTGAGTTCATATGATGCGCGAAAAGAGAAATATACTGCTCATCTGCCATGTGAATTGCGCAAAAGGTGGTTTTCATCATTGATATTGTATCTTTTTTTCTTGTTTAGACTCTCAGTATCACTGAGTGTAGTAGGGTGGACGACCTATAATGGGTCAAAGCTCTACCGGCAGCTATTTTTGTTTTTTTCATTTTTATAAATTGGTTAAGGCTCTATCAGCGCCTTTTTTTTTTTATCGGCATCTATTTTTTTTTCATTTTTATAAATGGGTCAAAGCTCCGTGGGCACCTATTTATATTTTTTATGGGTCAAAGTTCTACCGATGTCTATTTTTTTCCATTCATACGATC
Organism: Calophaca sinica; assembly: GCA_037113605.1. Classification (NCBI taxonomy): domain Eukaryota; kingdom Viridiplantae; phylum Streptophyta; class Magnoliopsida; order Fabales; family Fabaceae; genus Calophaca; species Calophaca sinica. Next base: position 35,206,072 of record CM073733.1, on the reverse strand, counting down.
GAGTAGGGGTGGACAAAACTGTCGGCCCGAACAGAAACCGTACAGTCCGATAAGCCCACAAGCATTTGGACAGGCACGGATCGGGTCATCAGGTATTCGGGTGGAAAAACGCGGTCTCCAATGGCTTAAGTCGGGCGGATTCGGTTTTGGGAAAAATCACCGTTGCCGATCGAACCAGTTCGCCTCAGTAATCTTTCGCCATTTTTTTTAATTACATGAGCCCAACCCAAGAGAGCTTGTTAATCTAGAGCCTATTCATTACAAGAGTGCAGCCCAATGCTCTTGTCCAGTGTCCAGTCCTTTTAATTACAAGAGCCCAGCCCAAGAGAGGGAGGGTTAATCTAGCGCCATTTGTTTTGGTTTAACCCTATCACCCATTTGTTTTCCAGTAACCCTAGCGCAGCCTGAAGGCATCTTTCTCTCTTTAACCTCAATCTCAGGTTTTCCCTTATCTTGAGTCTCGTTTCCCCGTCAAATCCAAGTCTCTACGTCTCTCTCAACTCTCAATCTCGGATGGGAGTGCTGCTTCGTGGTGGATCTGTGGCAGAGCTGTTTCAACAGAGGTTAAGCGGATCTCATTTTGGTTGGCTCCGACACAATGTTGAAGGTTGTCTTGACTAAGGTGTTGACGGTGGTGAGCTTCAACGGTGAGTGATGCGAGGGAGAGGAGGAACCGAGCTTTCTCCGGTAAGTGGCTGTGAGCGTCTTCTTTCTACGAGACTGCGACACAAATGTTGGAGATCTGTTTGTGCATTATTAGTGAACTAATTACTCGGTTATCCTCAGTGTTGGAGATCTGTTAGTGCATTTTTCTGTAAAAACCCAGATCTGTTTGTGCAGTTTTGTAAGTGACTACGTCTATGTTCTTCATGTTTAATTGTTTATGTTTGTTCAAATCTATTTGTTTCTTATTTCTCATCTCTCATCTTCAATATTTTTTGGTTAAATTCTGGGATTTTCTGGAACTCTGTGGACGGGCAACCGAGCAAAACTGCCAACTGCCGAACTCGCCACCCGCCCTATCCGTTGGCTCAAACGGACGGAGATGGGCTTAATATTACCATCTGCGGTTTTATTCAGTTGAGCATTTTTTGGACCGAATCCAACCGGTGTCCATCCCTACGATCGATCACTCTTTGTCGGTGGTATTGTATCTAAAATGGATATATGAAAAGTTTTTCCACTAAATTGTCCACTTAATTGACACATGATGGTGTCGGAATCGGAACTAAGGATTTCAGTTTACTAAAAAGTTTTAAGAATCAGAATGTGTTGTAAGCATTTTGCGGATGTGCAAATCTGCATCTCTAAGAGCATCCACAATGGTAGACACCATTGTGAGATGCTTAGGTGGGTCCTTGCTCTTCACATCACTCATATTTATCATTTTTAATTTAAGCATCTCATAAGCATTTTATCTCTCTAACAGAGCATCTCCTAAAAAGATCTTAAATGGGTCCCACAAATAACATCACATTTATATTTTATTAATAGTTTATTTATTAATTTATTATTATCCGATTTATGAAATAATTAAATTATAAAATTTAAGAAAAAAATTTTCGCAAAATATTTTTACTAATGCGAAATAAAACTACATACATAAAATTAGCTAAAATTACATAATTAAAATTACATAAATAAAATTTATTTAAAATCGCTAAAAATTGCTAAAATTACATAATTAGGGCAATAATTAATTTTGCTGATTATTGCGTCCGAAACGTTCCCAGATATGCTCCACAAGGTCTGCTTGAAGTTGATGATGCTTTTGCCTATCATGAAGAGCTACACTCCTTTGTAGATATGGTCGAATATCCGGATGAGCACCATTATGTACGTCGGTTGTTGAGACATCATTGTTGGGATGATCATAAGAAAAATCAAAATGAGCACTATATGTGTGTCGTTCGTCTTCCACAACCATGTTATGCAATATAATGCATGCATATAATATATGCTTGATTGTATCCATGTGCCAAGCATGCACCGGGCCACGTATAATCGCAAATCGAGATTGAAGCACTCCAAACGCACGTCTACATCCTTTCTTGCTGCTTCTTGATGTTGGGCAAACAATTTTCTTTTATCACCTTGTGGCATTGGGATGGTTTTGACAAGCACAACCCATTCTGGATAAATACCATCTGCTAGATAATACCACATATTATATTGTGTTCCATTTACCATGTATTGCACCCTAGGGGCTTGACCCTCCAAAACATGCTTAAACACGAGAGATCCGTTTAACATGTTGATGTCGTTGTTTGACCCAGCAACCCCAAAGTATGCATGCCAAATCCATAAGTCTTGTGACACCACTGGTTCAAGCATGATAGTGGGTTTTCTATGATCACCACGACAAAATTGAACTTTCCATGCTACTGGACAATTTTTCCATTCTTAATGCATACAATCAATGCTACCTAACATACTTGAAAAACCACGTGCCTCCCCTATTTGCAGTAAGTGTTCGATGTCATTGTTGTTGGGTTTTCTTAATTCATCTCCAAATATCTCATAGACACCTTTTACAAACTTGTCCAAGCATTCAAGTGCAGTGCTTTCGTCAATTCACACATAATCATCAACACTATTAGCAGGTGATCCATAAGCCAATATGCAAATTGCTGCAGTGCATTTCTGCAATGGAGAAAGACCCATTCTTCTAGTTGCATCAGCTCTCATTAGAAAATACTCATCATGATTGCCAAGGGCTTCTACAATATAAAAAAAACATCCCTTCGTATTCGAAATCTTCGTCAAAATTACTGCTCTGTGTATATTGGGTTACTAGAGAAGTAGTCATTGACCAATCGAGTATGCTTCTTCACGACTCCTTTCTATATGAGCTCGTCTACGTCTACGTGGTGCGGCTTGTTGCATTTGTCTCTCTGCCACCAACCTCAAATATTGTTCTTTGTAGTCGTCATTTATGAAATCCTCGATGATTTCCCACTCGAGATCTTCTTCACGAGAGGAATTGCTGGATGTATCCATTTGTAAGTGTTGTTTCAGAGAATTTGAGAAGATGAGATTTGTTTGCACAATTAAGAGGTGTGAAAATCTTCTTACATGTGAAGAATATATAAAGAGCAACACAACGGCTAGTTTGACTAATAACGGCTAGTTTGAATAATAACGGCTAGTTTGTTTTATTCAAAAGCAAGCAATTACTTATGATATTAATTAATCGTGATAGTTATAAAAATATATAATCAATTTAAATAAAACCTAAACATGTAAATTAAAAAAAAGTAAAATTTTAATTTTTTATACATAATTTATTCAAAATAATTTAAATTTAAAGGTTGGAATACATAATTTATTCAAAATAATTTAAATTTAAAGGTTGGAAGAATATGTCTGTATGTCTAGAATATAATTACATGAGATGTAAATATGACAAACTTAAATATATGAACCGTAAATGTGTAAAGAATATGTCCGTAAATGTGTTTGCTTTCTACCGGGCCCGGTAGCTCTTTCACATCCCTATATGAACCGTAAATATTATATTGTGATATTTACGGTTTACAAATGATATTTACGGTTTACTTTTTATATATTAACGGTTTGTATTATATATCTAAATTAATAAATTGCATTATTACGAAATAAATTATTACATTAAATTTTAAGCATAGCCAACATCATTACATTAACTTACGAGTAATTTGACAAACATCGCTACTAAAGTCCATATTTTTCTCTAATTATGTTACACAACTTGTCATGATCTCGTAGTTGTCTTTCCGTCATACTAGATGTATCCTTGAAGAGGAACTGTAAATCGAACTCTCTCTCCCTCTTTGACTGCAACTCGAGCTCTTTGTCCTTCATCTTCAACTAGTGCTCGAGCTCTCTGTCCTTCATCTTCAATGCTTCCTCCTTCAACATGTTACGCTCACGCTTGGCATGAGCCAAATCTTCTATAGCTGAAATTTTTGACTTCTGTGTCTCTTCCATTGTTGTTAGATCAACATGTGCCGAAGATGTCTCGTTTGCATCTAATTTTGCCTTTCTTTTTGCTGCTTTTGTCCCCATTGGACGAACCACAGTAGGTGAAGTTGGGTTGTATTCGAAGCTCGATGGCGTGCCTGGATTAGAAGAGGATGAGGCAGATTCTGATTTCTTTGTTCTCTTATTATCTCCTGCAACGGATGTGTTTGACCATTTAGGTTCATCTTTCAGCAATCTCCATGCATAATCTAACTTGAATCAACCTCCTTTTTCAGAATATATCAATTGTGCATCTCTCAATATGTCAGCCTCAGAGCTACCGCTTGTCTTTCTTGCAAATGCTTGGTTGTAGCACCCTGCAAATCTTTGAATGGTAGCATTCAACTTCTGCCACCTACATTTTAGTTGGTTCGCTTTTCTTGCTTGCAAATTGCCACGATACTCATTGTATCTATTTTTAATTCTTGACCAAAAGGAATTTGCTTTTTGGTTTATCCCTACAACTGCATCTTTGGAAACATTTAGCCATGATTGGATGAGAAGTTTATCTTCATTCGGGACCCACCCCGCTCTTCTTTGAGTTGGTTCTTCTTCTTCTTCTTCTTCTTCTCCTCCTCATCCTCCATCGAGCACAATATTTTCTAACCCAATTTGTGTGGAAAATGGTGGAGTTTGCGATGGTGGAGTTTGTGATTCTGTCACAAACTCGGATGCCGCTTCTTGCTCTTGTTCACAAGATTGCCCACCACTTGTACCAATTGAATTCCTATGATCTATGGAGGGGTTAGTTGGTGGTGATTGAAACATGGGATATTGATATGGAAATGGGAGTGTAGGGTATGAAGGTGGTGATTGAAACATGGGTACTTGGTGTTGATCGGCTGTATTTGGGATATTTTGTGGATTTGGTAAAAATGGAGGATTTAGAAAATTTGGATTGGTGGGAGCTTGATAATTATTTATCAAATTTAAGAAGGAATTGATATTGAATTGGTTTGGATCCATAGGGTGAAAACAAATAAAAGAAAAAGTTGAAGATTTAGAGTGTGCAAGTAAAAAAGATGAGAAAATTTCGAAAGATAATAGAAGAACAAAGGAGAGAAATGTGAGAGAGTTGATTTAGTAAACAATTTGAAATTAAACACATTTATATAGATTTTAGTTAGAATATATAAATAAAAAAATTTGGAGTCCAACAGATAAAAAAATAACAGTTAGTTTTTCAAATATTATTAAAAAAATAAAAAACTCAACGTTCAACCTCCAACGGTTATATTTAAAAAAAAAAAAGCATCGTGTGGAACGCAAGAAGCGATGCTTAAATTGGCATCGCTGCTTTTTTTTGGCATCGCAAGACAAATGGGTCCAACGATGAATTTTTTTTAGCATCGATTCTTAGCATTGATTTTTTAGCACCGCTTGAATCCAACACTCCCATTGCAGATGGTCTAAGTGGCTGAGTTCCTACATAGATCCCGCGGTTGTATCACTTGGAATCTGTGATGTAATTATTCCTCCCTAGAAAATTAATGAGTAAAGGATATATTGTATCATGTTGGATGCTTATTCACAGAGATAGGAGAGAATCTGCCATGTATAGAAGGTCGACATATTTTTACATTGAAATTCAGGGTATAATATATATTTCCACTGCTCTTAAATATTCCTCATATTGAAGACTTTCAGATCATTGATTAATCATCAGTTCACATTACTGTTGCAACACACAAGCCAGAATCGCACGGGTTACATGCTAATTTTTTAGCACGTTTGTTAGGTGCCAAATTTCAGATTTGGAGTTTGTTCGACAGAGCTCAGGGGTTCGATGAATGAAGAGGCAAGGAGCCAGAAATTGAAGTAAAGAATTGACTAAGTCTTAAAGACTAGGTGATGTGAAGATTGTTCGACGGAATGTTTTAAGCATCGAAGATATCAGACGTGGTTGGTTGAGTAAGACTTAGGCATTAAGCAAACAAATGTACAGCTCGACAGGAAGTGCTACTGTCGAAGTTTTATAGTTTTTAGCGAAATAAACTACTGACCTTGTATCCGTACACGTGTCTGGTCGGATAATAGGTAGTTTTTCGTATTTTTGTCTATAAATAGAAGTACGCACAATGTAATCAAGGTTGGATACATGATCTAAGTTCCTAACATCTCGACAGCAGAGCAGATTAAAGGAAAACGATCACTGTATGCCTTCCAAAACTTTTACATTCAGCAATTCAATTTCAAGTCAATTTTATCAATTATTGTTTTTGCCTGTTCATTTAATTCATTTGCAAGTTTACATTTTTGTTTATGCATTTAAATTTAACTTTGGCTATTTTACTGTCTTTCGAAACTTACATTTCTCTTCATTACTTTCTGCATGTTACCTGCTTTCAAAGTCATTTTATATACATCATTCATTTCAAATGTTTTAACTTTACTTTCTGTTTAAAGTTACTTGATAATCAAGTCATTGGTCAGTTACGGCCAAGCTTGGTTAAATTATTATAATTTGTGCCATTTCGACTACAATTCACTTGTTAGTTAAAAAATTCATCATACTTAAAATTGGCAAAAACACAATGATTAAAGGCTTAGTGGCCAAGAACATTGCAAAGTGATTCTCGGTTGAGAATTCGACCGTTTACTCAGAGATAAGACCATTTGTTGAAAACAAGAGATTACCACATAACTCGTTCGATCACGCAATCACTTGAAAAAACTAATTATTTGTTTGTTTGATGAATTTGGTAGACACGATTCTACTGAACCAAATTTCCCAGTAAACAAATTGGCACGCCCGGTGGGACGAGTTTAGAGTAAACTCGTTGTAAACGATGGTTTTATGCGTTTAAGAAGTGAAAAAGTAACTGCTTCTAACGTGTCTAGACAACGAAACATGAGTGGCAGCGCAAGTAGCAGTGCCAAATTGCCAAGTTTTACTAACGTGAATGCTTCGACAAGCAATTCGAACGTGTCGGTTTCCAGTACAAACGCTGGGGTATCGAATGTTCCTCAAAGGAACGATTCTGTCATTGGCGCAGGTACTGGGATGACAATGGTCAATGCGATGGGCGAACCTATTTCAAGCGTTGCCCTCTCTAAGCCTTTGGCGGTTCAAAGTGCTCCAGAAATCCAAACAACACCTGGAAGTGTGAGGAATTCGAGCATTAGACCAACGGCACATGTAACACAACCTCCTTTTGGGATGCCTTATGGTTATTTGCATAACTCGACGGTTCCTGCTATTGGTTCGACCACGTTCAACCAATATGCTAACCAGCCTTTTGTGTCGTTTGGGGATTCTTCCAATACTCAAGGCATGATAGGTGTGACCACTACTACAACTAATCGACAGGGATCAGGAGCAGGGGACATGTCGAGGTTGATACCCCAAAATAATGGAGGAATGACACAAAACTCGCTGGCGAGCATTCGACAGCAAGTCGATGATAGCAATCATGAGATGGTGCACATGTTCACACAATAGATGGGTGAAGTAATTATACCTCTCATGTAGACTATTAATCAAACATGCAATGCATTGGCTTTACAAATGGAAAGGCTGAATCAGGCATTGGGTTTGGCAGCACCAATAGATGCAAATCTTCAGCAGGGCTTAGGGGTCACGCCTCAAGGTCAAGGCATGGGGGGCATTCCCCAGGACGTGAATAACCCTATTATGGTGCGAAATGAGATAGTTCAGCCAACCCAGAACCTTGGTCATAATGCGAATAATTTGGCCTATGGCCAAGTGCAAATATTGCAAAGGAATCATGATCAAGGACCTCCAATGCACCAAGGCTTGGTCAACCTCAGGCACAATATCATGGGGAACCAGATTGAGCAGAATGTGAATCAAGCTGTTGAGTAATCGCTTAATAGACTTGGTTTTAATATTGGTCAAGCCAATAGGCCATACTTTATATCTGCGTTCCCTGAGTGGGTACAGCAAGCAAAAGTGCCAAGAGGAATGAAAATCCCCAAATTGTCTAAGTTTTCTGGTGACAGTGGAGAATCGACTGTCGAACATGTTGCTAGATACTCCATAGAAATGGGAGAATTGGCCACAATGGAAGGGTTGAAAATGAGGTTTTTTCCGAGTTCCTTGACAAAGAATGCATTTTCTTGGTTTTCCACGCTGAGGGCCAATTCAGTCCATTCGTGGGCACAATTAGAAGGGTTGTTCCATGATTAATTCTTCAGGGGTGACTTAAGAGTGAACTTGACTGATTTATTTAATGTCAAGCGTATTTATAATGAATCCATAGATGATTATATATCTAGATTCAAGCAAATGAAGAGCAGGTGTTTCACACCTGTTCCTGAAGCGGAAATTGTTAAGATGGCCGCTAGTGGGTTGGATTACCATATTAGAAAGAAATTAGTAAACCAACACATAGTAGATCTTGCCCAGTTAGGGGAGAAAGTTCGACAGATTGAACAACTCAGTCCGAAAAGAATTTCAAAAACAATAAGAAATTGTATAGGCGTGAGAAGGTTAATTATGTCGAACAAGATCAAACAGATAAATGAGGATGAGGTTATTCTTTGAGCAAGAGATAAGTCTTCTTTGAGTTAAAAGAAGGGCCACCCTATGCTTGTCAGCATTAATACCTTCCAAGGAAGGGAAAATATGAGTTTTATGAATAAGAAAACGTACACATTTGATATAACAAAAGTCGATAAAATATTTGATATCTTGATAAAAGACAAACAATTTAAGTTATCGATGATCATAAATTGGAAGCGGCCTGAAAACTCCAAAGGTTTAAATTATTGCAAGTACCATAGGGCTTTAGGCCATCCTACTAATGAATGTTTTCGCTTCAGTGGATTTGATTCAAAAAGCTCTCAAAGAAGGTAGGCTCAAGTTTGCCGACAAGCGTAAGCCTAGCATGAAGGTGGACACAGATCCATTTGGCCAAGGCATATCCAATGTCGAAGGCCAAAATTCAAGAAGTCGCAACATGGTGAACATTAGCGCCAAGCGTAAATATGTGGTGAATGTGGGAGATCCTTTGACATTTACCCCAGGAGCCTCATGAGACTGCCGAAGACTTTCTGAGGAGGAAAAACAATAGGGGCCAGTTGAAATTATGCCCACATTGTGACAGGTATTTCGACGAAAAAGTCGCCGTAAAGCCGCAATGTTCGTATAGGCTAAAACATGTCAGAACATGCAGACTGGTTATGCAAATAAGAGCTTTAAACCTGTTCCAGCAAGCCAGAGGCATGTTCCAGTAAACCAGATGCCTGTTTCAGTCAACCAAATGCAAAGGCCTGTTGCATATAGGCCTAACAGAGCAGTTGGGGGATGGCTGGTTGAATCCTCAAGGGAGTCAGTAGGAAGCAACCATAGGGGGTCTTTTGGTCGAGTTGTAAACAAGACTAGGAAACCTGATGCTAATGTCATGGTGAATAAATGGGTCGAGAATTCTGCAAAGGCTCGTTGCCCTGAGCACAGAAATAGGGTGAGGGCAAGGAAGAGTAATCCTCGACAGATGCCATTTTGGGATGAAGATTACCAGTGTGGCAGAATCCCTTATCCAGGTGGTGACCAAGTGAAGAAGGCACCATTGTCGAGAAGTCAGAAACGTCGACGACAGCGGATAAGGAAAGCACACAAGCATAACATGATGACTGCCGAGTCGTCTAAGCCCCAAACTGAAGACTGTTTCATGGTGGGTCTTCAGAAGGTGCCATTGTCTAAAGAGCCCCGACCGAAATTGAAAAGTGTAGTAGTTGATGTCAAGGGAACTAACTTCGACAAGGGCCAAACGTCTCAGGCAGGGGGACAGGGACCTGTAGTAGGTTTCAAGCAGAGTGTCAAACCTGGCAAGGCCAATTCTCGAAGGGAGGGAATAAAGCCTTGGCCAGTGGGTTTGGTTGAAGCTGAAAGATTAGCCCTAGTCCAAGGCAACATTGGTGTCCAAGCGGCCCCAAAGAAGGATACTGGAAGTGACGTGTCCATGGAGGAACTGAGGATCATAGCTAATGATTCTGATCTGCTGGATGAACCAATGGAGCCAGTGGAACGAATAGGTGTCGGGACAGATTTGTCCATGGAAGAGGTTATTGAGACATTGTATGACCCAGGAGATCTCATTGGTTTGAATGACAAAGAGGAGTTCGATCTCGACACTAACTTAGACGGAGATCTGGATGAGTTAGCGATGGCAATGGGAACAACTCTGTCAGATTTAGGACCTCAAGAAAATCTTTTTGACAAGAAGGATATGAAGTTAGGGAGTCATCTGGAGAATGAAGAAATGGCTACTGAAGAGGAGTTTACTAATTTCAACGTAAACTTGGTATCAGTATTGTCGGCAAAGTACGAAGCTCAGTATGAGTTAATTGTTGAAGTTCCTGACGAAGAGGAATATGATGACTTTCCTATTGGTTGGCACTTTGTCGAGCAGGACATGGTAACCATCTTTGACAACTTTTCCCATTTAGACAAACCAACTAATGAAGAAAGAAGTCACCTAAGGCCATTGCATATTAAGGCAATGCTTGAAGGAAAGATAGTTAACAGAGTGTTGGTCGATGGGGGTGCGTCCGTAAATTTGATTCCAAGAGCTATGTTCAAGAAGCTGGGAAAAGATGAAACAGATTTGTTGCCCACCAACATAGTGGTAACTGATTTTGGAGGAAGATCAGCCCCAACAGATGGGGTAGCCATGCTAGATGTACAGGTTGGATCGGTAGAGAGGTCCACTTTGTTTGTGGTTATTCCTTCAAGGTCTAGTTACAATGTCCTGTCAGCGTAGATTGGATTCATGTTGTTGAGCTGCACCTTTGACAAAGGCATCGTGGTCGATTTTCCGAATTCACATGATGATATTGAGATCATTGAAGCTGATGATAGTCCATGTTATTTACAACAGATGCATGTGGATTTCAAGGTGTATGACCCAAAGGTGAAACCAATATATGTGCATGATGGTGTTATCGATAAAGAGACTTTGAATGCTTGCTTGATGGAGCAGTTCAACGTCAAATTGCTGGATGAGGCCGAAGACAATCGGCCAGTCGACGACAATGCCCTTTGAAAACTGTCAAACACAATTATCGGCCCACGAAACGATCGACACCAAACGTCAAGAAGGTGTGTTGGCTGATTGCATATTCGACGATGGCCCTTTGGGATTTGAAAAAGGGTTTGAAGATAAGATTGGTTTCGAGGTGGAGGATCCTTTGGAGGAAGTTAATTTGGGGGATGCTGACAGGAAGAGGCCAATATATGTTAGTGCCTTGTTGTCAGACCAGTTCAAAAGGCAGATTGTGGAGTTAGTCTCAGAATACAAGGATTGATTTGCTTGGGATTATCATGAAATGCCTGGTTTGAGGAGAGACTTGGTGGAACATAGGTTGCCTCTGAAACCTGAGTGTAAGCCTATCAAACAAGTCAGCAGAAGGTTTGCTCCTGAGGTTGTTTTGAAAATAAAAGAAAAAGTGGAACGTTTATTGAAGGCCAAGTTCATTCGGACAACTAGATATGTTGAATGGTTGTCGAATGTGGTGCCTGTCATAAAGAAGAATGGCAAGATGAGGGTTTGTGTTGATTTTAAGAACCTCAATGCTGCTACGCCTAAGGACGAATATCCAATGCCTATAGCTGATATGCTAGTGGATGCAGCGTCTGGCCATGAATTTCTTAGTTTCATGGATAGACATGCAGGGTATAACCAAATCTTTATTGTTGAAGAAGATGTACCCAAAACTGCCTTCAGGTGCCCAGGTTCGATTGGAACATACGAGTGGGTGGTGATGCCTTTTGGTTTAAAGAACGCTGGTGCAACCTACCAAAGAGCAATGAACACTATTTTCCACAAGATGATAGGCAATTTTGTGGAGGTTTACATCGACGATGTCATTGTCAAGTCAAGTAGTCAGGAGGAGCATTTGGAGCATCTGAAACAAGCTTTTCAAGAGATGAGGAAGCACAGTTTGAGGATGAATACTAAGAAATATGGGTTTGGCATGTCTGCTGCCAAGTTCTTGGGCTTTTTGGTGCATAAAAAAGGCATTGAAATAGAGAAGAACAAGGCTAAGGCTGTTCTGGAGGCTAGGCCACCCACTAACAAAAAGGAACTTCAGTATTTCCTAGGAAAGGTTAACTTTCTTAGAAGGTTTATATCAAACCTCTCAGGAAGAACTAGAGTTTTTGCTCCTTTAGTAAAACTCAAGGCAGAGGAAGCTTTCGTATGGACTCAACAGCATCAGGAAGCTTTTGACCAAATCAAGCAGTATTTGATAAGTCCACCGGTCATGATGCCCGTAGTACCATGTAGACCGTTGAAATTGTACATTTCTGCATCAGAAGAGACCATAGGTTGTTTACTGGCTCAAGAAGATGAGAACAATGTCGAGAGGGCCGTTTACTACCTTAGTCGAGTGCTGAATGATGCAGAAACAAGATATAGTGCTGTAGAGAAGCTTTGCTTAGCATTGTATTTTTCTTGTACAAAACTCAAGTATTACTTAATGCCTTGTAATGTGTTAGTGATATCGAAGACAAATGTAATTAAGTACATGTTGTGCCAGCCAATTCTGAATGGTCAAATTGGAAAATGGACACTTGCGTTGTCTGAATTTTCTTTGCAATATGTACCTATGAAGGCTGCTAAAGGTCAAGCAATTGCTGATTTTTTGACAGACTTTACTTGTTTGGAAATAAAAGAAACGACAAGGCTGGTTGATTTAAAGCCTTGGCATTTGTACTTCGATGGTTCAAGACATAAGAATGGTGTTGGCGTTGGCATTCTTATAATTTCACCTTTAGGTGTGCCAACCAAATTAATGTTTGAATTGAAATGTGCTTGTTCTAACAATGAGGCTGAGTACGAAGCCTTGATTGTGGGTTTGGAGATTTTGGTAGAAATGTAGGCTCGTACTATTATAGTCTTTGGCGATTCACAGTTAGTTATAAGGCAGTTAACTCAAACTTATAAATGTGTTAGCCATAATCTTGTTAAGTATTGTCGAGTGGCTAGCAAATTAATGAAGCAGATCGACAGTGTTGAGTTGGAACATATACCAAGAGAATTAAATCAAGAGGCTAATGAGTTAGCCCAATTAGCTTCAAGGTATAAGGTATCCTCAAAGGTTTTAGCAGAACTCATAGAGATTCGTGAGTTACTGTACCCATTGGATGAGAGGGATGTCCTCGTTTCAAACTCGTCGAATGTTGTTGATTGGCGAAAGCCAATTATCGAATACCTGGAAAATCCAAGTGATAACGTCGACAGGAAGGTTAAATACAAGGCAACTAAGTTCGTTGTTCTTGCAGGGGCTTTGTATAGAAAGTCTGTCAATGGTAATCTTTTGAAACATGCCTTAGTGAAGAAGATGCATATTTGGCTTTAGCAGAGGTTCATGAGGAAATTTGTGGCGCTCATCAGGCAGGTGAAAAAATGAAATGGATTCTAAGAAGACAAAGGGTATATTGGCCTAACATGGTTAAGGATTGTATTATATTTGCAAAATCCTGTGAAGAATGTCAAAAACATGGCCATATACTGAATGTACCTGCCAGTGAGTTGCATTTCGTTATTAAGCCTTGGCCTTTCAGGGGATGGGCTCTAGACCTCATAGGTCAAATTTATCCTACCTCTTCCAAAGGACATAAGTACATTTTAGTAGGAATTGACTACTTTACCAAGTGGGTAGAAGCAGTGGCTCTGAAAGAAGTAACACAACAGGACATTGTGGATTTCATAGAGAACCACATTGTTTGTAGATTTGGTATACCACAAACAATAACAACAGACCAAGGGTCAGTGTTCATTGGTAAGAAAGTCGTTGAGTATGCTGAATCAAGGAAGATTAAGATGATCACTTCGACACCATATTATGCTTAGGCAAATGGACAGGTCGAAGCTATGAACAAAATTATCATAGGATTAATAAAGAAGCACATTGGCAGATACCCGAAGAGGTGGCATTTAACTTTGGAACAAGTCCTTTGGGCATGCAGGAACTCACCTAAAGAATCGACAGGTACGACGCCATACAAGTTAGTATATGGGCATGAAGCCGTATTACCTGTTGAAATAAATCTAGGGTCATTGAGAATTCAAAAACAAGATGAGATACCAGTGGATCAATACTGGGACTTAATGTTTGACGAATTAAATGAACTTCATGATGAGAGGTTGATTGCTTTAGAACACTTAATTCGACAGAAGGAAAGAATAGCTAAGTTTTATGATAGTCGAGTTAAGTATAAGCGTTTCAAAGTTGGTGAGTTGGTATGGAAGGTTATTCTGCCAATGGATAAAAAGTGTCGAGAATTTGGAAAATGGTCCCCGAATTGGGAAGGGTCATTTAAGGTGGTTCAGGTGTTCTTAGGGAATGTTTATGCACTTGTCGATGTTAATTCTAGTTTTAGAATTAAGTCTATTAATGGCAAATATTTAAAGTCATATAGACCGACAATGTGCGAAGTGAAAATACAGCCTTGAAAGATAAAAGGAACTTCTTCATTTATAGGCCATTTGGCAATTTACAATACATTGTCGAATAGGCTGATAGCCAGGTTATACAAGTAAAGAAAAGTCCTGAAACTCAAGGTTGTTACAAAAAACAAGTATCAGATACAATAGCAAAGAACTATGCCGAATTCAAACCCATGAAGAGAAGGAAATTCAAAAAGCATGGGGGACATCAGCAGATTATTGGTCGAGCCAAGCAAGTCTGCAAGAGCTGCTGAAGGGGAGCAGCATCCAAATCGACGGGGATGTGAAGTCAAAATTTGAACAGGTTGACTAGGAATTCCCAGGTCCCAAGTGAGCAGAAGGAGAGCTGAGACTAAGATTTGCAGTCGAGGTCATAAAGCGCTTGACTATAGGCCTCGACGGGACAAAACTTTTCCTTATAGTTTGCAGATCCTTCATGTGAGGTTTTTCAACATGAGGTGTAAAGGAGCGCAAAACTATTCTAAGGAAAAATGCCTCAGGCTCTTACCTTTCTCACACATACCAATGAGCTTGGTAAGCCACATTAGGCAACTTACCAAAACTCATGGTTAATATTAGGCAAATTACCAAAACCCAGCGGTTCTTTCACCATTAAGACAGAAACTTTTGAGAGAAGTTTCAGGTTTAGAGTCTCCTGGCTCCCAAACGAGGTGATAGTAGCCAGGAAACAAGGATTTGAAACAGGTGGAAGGATTGCCCATCGTAACTTGGCACCTTCAGTCGAGTTAATTTGGTGGTAAGAAAGAACGAGACGTGGGTTTAATTTCTGTGGAAAGGTAACGGCAAAGCATTCTTAGTGATTCAAAACAAGAGGCTGGGAAAGTTTTGAGAGTGTTTGTACACGAGAGAAATAGAGTGTGTTGGTATGAATAGCAAGTTGAACACCTATATTTATAGTGCAAGTTGCGTTAATTTTATGCTACCACCAAGTTGATCGGTCAAGGGCCTTAAATGAGAATTATGGTTTGAAACTGAAAATTAAAGTTGCAAGAGAAAGCGTGTAAAATTTGGGCGGTGAAAAGATTGATGTAAAACAATGTCAAATCAAATTCAGTTGTTTCAGAATAGATAAAGATTATGTCGAGCGAATGCATTCGACAGGAAAATTCATACAAGTTCAGAAGGAAACTAAAAAGCAATTAAAGTGGTGTTTTTTTTATATCATCCCAAATTGCGGCAAACTCCAATTTTGCGGCTTCAGCATTTGCAAAATCAACTTCGAGGTCTTCAACTTTGGACAAGATAGTTTGCGCCTCGACAGTACTGTTAGCCAATTGTTGATCAAGTGTTTTGATTTCTTCTGAACATGATGCTTTTGTGGCTTCAAGTAGTTGAGCCTCTGCAATGGCTAGTTCTGATTTCAAGCGAGCCACGGTCTTTTCCAGTTCAGGTATTTTGGCTTGATGGGGGGCATCTTGCTTGGTTAATTCAATCCGATGCTGTTGAAGCGATACTAGCTTATCACGAAGTTCTTGTTTTTCTTTAAGAGCTTGCTGATAAGGAAATATGCTGTTGTCGAGTTGTGGCAATTTAGGAGTCAGATCTTCAATGAACTCATAGATGGCATTGAAGTAACCTCGTCGAACCGGAGGCAGCTTTTTGCGAAGAGCATGAATCTCTTGTACTGTGTGCATCGACCGCCTCTCAATTACGGTTTGAGATAGAGGTCATCGAATGAGTATTTAAAGAAACCTTTCAACTCTTCAACTAGGCCATCAAGTTTCTCAGTGAAGTTATCCCCAGGAAGAGTGGAAGAACGCGCAGATATGGGAGAAGTCCTGCTGCTAGATCCTGAAAGTAAGTTAATCCACTCATCCACTCCGACGTTACCCTTTTCAATGTTGGTGCCTTGTGGCACAGGGTTGTTCGACGAGGCAGGCTGAGTAGATGGAATGGTCAGATCATCAAAAAACCGATCCATGTCAACACTTTCTGCTATAATCACCACAGGAGATACCTTCTCAGTGGCTTGGGGGGCAGGAGTGATTTCTATACTGGGAGCAGGATCAGTTTGTTGAGAAGGGCTTGGAGTTGGACTTCCCGTCGAGAGTTGAGGTTGAGCCATTTCAACGTCCATAGCAGTGGTTTCTTCGACCACTGGTGCAGTTTGAGGCTTGGGATTTTCCTGTTAAAAAAAAAACTCAAATGAGTTACAAGCCTAATGTTAAACTTGACAAAGGGGGTGAGAAATAGGCCTACCTCAGCGGTTTTTTGGTTTGGAAAAACCATTTGCAAAGGTAAAGAAGTATCTACATATGGCCGCTCAGGGGAGCCCTGTTGAGTGAAACAGAAATGTAGTTTAAACGGAAAATGAGTTTGAAGATGCATCAAGATATGATGTGAAGGAATGTACCTTGTCAGTACTCGACGAGCCAATCTCTTCGACTGAATGGAGGTATGTAGAAGTGCACTCTTGCGAAGTGCCTTTTTGTGAAGATTTGGCCTTGGGTCTCTGTAAAGGTGTAAACAGTGAGCCAATACTTGTGCAATGTAAATAAAATCATGAAGAGAAATAATGGTTCATATAGCATACCACCGCCAAATCAGCTGATGGAGTATTTTCAGAACTCGCGGAAGCAGATTTTTCAACAGGGCACTCCTAGAAAGGAAACAAATATGAAGTTTTGAAGCTTTTAAGAAAAAATGAGCCATGCGTAAAGAAAGTGTTGCACAAGTAAAGAGAAGTAAGAACCGTTTGAGGTGTCGAATAGGAAGGAGCTTCAGAAACTGTCATCTTGCGTCTTTTGGGGTGAGCTTGAGGACTGGCTTCTTTCACCTTTCTTTTAGGTGTGTCCTGCTGGGAAGAGCCAGTCGAGCGCTTGGTCTTAACAGGTTTCTTCTTCGAGACAGGAGGCTTCTTACTAGCTTCTGCTTTCTTGACAGAAGTCTTGCTGGATTTCCTCTTTGGAGTAGATGCCTGGAGGGGAGATTCACTGTCTTCATCATCACCTTCATCGTCTTCAGCTTCTTGGGCCTTGCCACTTGGTTGTTTGTATTTTAAAGGTTCCTTTAGGGCAAGAGCTAAAAAGAAAGTGAAGGATGTAAACACAAAGCAACTGTGCTCTCAGGAAAAAAAATCGACACTAGTACCTTGTGGAAATTGGGAGATGACCTTGACATCCTCATCATATTGTTCATAAAAGGAGGCAAATTGACCAGTGAAAGTAACTTCTTTGTTTTCAAAATTGCCTATGTTAGAAAATACCCAAGTCTTTCTAATGCAAGGAAGTTACCAGCTCTTGTCGATTTACCCGGAAATGGATCAGCTAAACCGAAATTTGCACAAGGCAAAGGCACTGGGTCAGGACAATGAGGTATTTTAAGAGTTTGACCTGTGGCTTCTCTATGTCTGAGAGCCTTGATACCCCACTTGTTCTTGTGCTCTTCTTTCGATTTGGCAGTCATTTCCTTTACTTGTCGAACAATATGAGAAGGATACCTAGGATCCCATTTCGTTTTGTAAAACCTTTCAAATTTACGAATATCTTGCAAGTGCTCACCTTTGGTCTTTGTCGAAGGGTCCGGTTCCTGCACCACAAGTTTAGCCATACAGTCATCAAAGGAAGGGTGGAACTTGTTGTAGTAATCATTCCACCATGTCTCAAAATCTTGGGATATACCCAAACAAGGAGTAAAAGGGATAAGGTTGACAGCCTCCCTGCGAAGTTTGTTCTTGTTCTGTATGCTGCTGATGGTGGACTCCTTAAGAGTGATGGTGTACAAGAGAATATCCTCTTTCTTGTAAGGAAAGGGACCAGGGATAGATTGGAAGAAACCAATGTTGTTAGCAGAAGCATTGGGTAAGCAAGAGAAAGCAGAATTATCTGACGAACCAGGTAATCCTGCAGGAAAGACTTGGCGAGCAAGGAAGTAAGGCCAAATGTTTTTGCAGAATTGGTCATCGGGATCGAAAGGGTTAGTGAGCCATTCAGGACCATGTTCTCTACCAATAAAAGGTTGGAAGCGAATACCTGGTGTTCCAGCAGAGAAAGAATGAAAAAGTTCAAAGTAATACTTGAAACTGTCGAGCTCACTGTCGAAAGGCTTGGGGACACGATACATGGTCAAGGTGCCATAGGTATCAATTTCAAGGTTCGATGGGGATTTATTGATAGTGTGACCCGACAATATGGCATTCAGCCAGAGTTGTAGAAGCCATATTGGGCCACCAATTCCAACTTTCTTTCCCCCACCTTTTGCCATGTTGTATAGACTCGACATGCTGGAGTAGAGGTTAGATAAAAGGAAGGGGCCTAAAGCCCATCTTTTACCTTCATGAAGAAGGTTGGCCAGTTCAAGCAATGACTTTGACATTTGAACATTCTTGTTGCACATGACAAAGGCACAGAGCCAAAGGAACAGAAAGGCTACGTGCTCTTGATCAGAGACCTCTTGGGTGTCTTGCATTTGGCTAGCGATATACTTGGAAAAAGCAAGGGGTTGGTCAGTGAAAACATCAATGACGTTTTCAAGAGCACACAAAGGGTGAATCATGTGGCCATCCGGTGGGAGGCCAGTGAGGGAAGCAACGTCAAACAGAGTTGGTCCAATCATTCCACATGGAAGGTGGAAATTGTTAGTGGTAGGATTCCAAAAGAAAATTGCAGCTCCTAACATGAATGGGTCCAACTTAAAGGTATGCTCGGACAACTTAATCAAGTCATAGATACCTAACTGTTTCCAAATAAGTCTTTTCTTGGCTTCGACACGATTGAGCCAAGCAGAATATCCATTTATACTCAAAAGAGGGGTTCTGAAAAGCCTAGCACTTTTGAGGAAATAATGCATGTACAAACTAGGAGAAGAAATGAGAATATCAGTTTGACCATCCTTATTTGGAAAAGAATCTTTAAAGTCATCGGGAAAACTGGAAAGAGTCATAACTGGTCCTAAATAAGCAACAGGTGGATCAAAACGGCAAGAACGATCAATTAAATGAAGTATCATTACCTTAGACTTTTGCCATGGGATCGACGAATCAACATCAGGATTGCTCCAAGTTTTCCTCAGAGGTGATTTAGAGCTTTGAGTTGGAATGGAAGAAGATGCCATTGATAGAAAGCAAGTTTCTTTCAGAATGCAGAGGAAGTGAAAGTGTTTTCACTTGAACCCTAGTGGATATATATAAGTTAGCTTGCGGTGAGAATGAGCACACAGGATTGTAACTGCCTACTTCAAGTGTAAAAATGGGCCTATTTTTTAGGGAAGTGGGAAACGCAACTTGATGATGGGACAATGTTGCAGAGTAACCGTCGCGAGTGGAGTAAGAAAATTTTGGTTCTCTTCACATATGGGCGTCGAAAACTCAGAATTTGGGGGGCATCTGTTAGGTGCCAAATTTCAGATTTGGAGTTTGTTCGATAGAGCTCAGGGGTTCGATGAATGAAGAGGCAAGGAGCCAGAAATTGAAGTAAAGAATTGACTAAGTCTTAAAGACTAGGTGATGTGAAGATTGTTCGACGGAATGTTTTAAGCGTCGAAGATATCAGACGTGGTTGGTTGAGTAAGACTTAAGCATTAAGCAAACAAATGTACAACTCGACAGGAAGTGCTACTGTCGAAGTTTTATAGTTTTTAGCGAAATAAACTACTGACCTTGTATCCGTACACGTGTCTGGTCGGATAATAGGTAGTTTTTCGTATTTTTGTCTATAAATAGAAGTTCGCACAATGTAATCAAGGTTGGGTACATGATCTAAGTTCCTAACATCTCGACAGATGAAGCGATTAAAGGAAAAGCGATCATTGTATGCCTTCCAAAACTTTTACATTCAGCAATTCAATTTCAAGTCAATTTTATCAATTATTGTTTTTGCCTGTTCATTTAATTCATTTGCAAGTTTACATTTTTGTTTATGCATTTAAATTTAACTTTGGCTATTTTACTGTCTTTCGAAACTTACATTTCTCTTCATTACTTTCTGCATGTTACCTGCTTTCAAAGTCATTTTGTATACATCATTCATTTCAAATGTTTTAACTTTACTTTCTGTTTAAAGTTACTTGATAATCAAGTCATTGGTCAGTTACGGCCAAGCTTGGTTAAATTATTATAATGTGTGCCATTTCGACTACAATTCACTTGTTAGTTAAAAAAATCATCATACTTAAAATTGGCAAAAACACAATGATTAATGGGTTAGTGGCCAAGAGCATTGCAAAGTGATTCTCGGTCGAGAATTCGACCGTTTACTCAGAGATAAGACCATTTGTTGAAAACACGAGATTACCACATAACTCGTTCGATCACGCAATCACTTGAAAAAACTAATTATTTGTTTGTTTGATGAATTTGGTAGACACAGTTCTACTGAACCAAATTTCCCAGTAAACAACGTTATAACAAATTTGATATTATGTGACTGTTTTATGTGAATAGTATGTACATGTTATCTCGCACTTAATTTTAATGTTATTATATTATAAGTTAGATAATTTATAATGTATGCATGTTTGTGGGATCTACTATTGCAATGCATGAGTATATAGATGAGTTTGGAATCCCAGTAGTCAGTTGGCAGTCGTCTGCTCAAGATTAAATGATCTAGTTTTTAACCTCAGTAAATATACATCTTTATATATAAACCATCCGATCAAAATACATGGTCAATGTAACACCTGATGAAGAGATCGACCGCACGAAAGCCGGTGCCGAGGTCGCTGCATCGAAATGAGGAGGTCGATGTCGAAATGAGGTCGCGGTCGAAATGAGGAGACCGCGTGCACTAGCTGCTGAGCTGAGGAGACCGCGTGCATTAGCTGATGAGGTCGCGTACCGAGCTGAGGAGACTGAGTGCACGAGCTCGTGATAGAACCTTGTGCGCTTGCACAAGCACCCTGGTCGACCTCGTGCCGAGACTGCAACACGTATTTTTTACGAACGTTATTCAGTGTTAATTAGTATTTGTATGTCACTTATTTGTGGTTTTATAAATGGTTTTCTTTTAATTAACTATTGTTGAGTGTTAATTAAGGGAGAAAGGACCATAATGCCCCTTCCCTCACCAGCTAAATATCACGATCAGTCCCCTCAAACCCTCACTTTCTCTTTTCTTCTTCCTTCTTCCTTCTCCTCTAAGTTTCCTCTTCCTCTCCAAACTTCCATTGAAAAACCTTGGGTTCCATTGAGTTTTTACCTGAAACCTTCTTCATCAATCTTGCTTCTCATCATCTCCTCTACCTATATCATCATCTCGATCATCATTTGAGGTATGAAAAACAGAATTTCCTCTCCCTTCATGCTCTTTGTTTAGCGCCACTTCCTCCTTCCATTTTAGCTAGTTTCTATGCTTCAAATCATGTCATATCGATAGGTTTTCTTCTTCATGACATTACCTACCTTTCTAACCATTTATTTGAGCTTGAAAAACAAATTGTTTCCTCTGTTTTCTACTGATGGTAGCGCCCAAAACCCTAACCACTTGGCTTGCTTTGCATTCTTGTTCTATGTTGTTGTATGTTGCTTCTTCTTGTTGTTGTGGTTGATTTATTTGTTGTAGCATCATATAACCTCTTTCGTGAGCATTTGATCAAAAACCTAACCTTGAGTAAAAGGGAAAATATGTTTAATCTTGCTTGAATCATGCATGAGATATGTTATTGTGTTATAGTAATTATTTAGGTGCTAATAGCATGGCTAGTTTAATTTAATCAAGTACAACAGGTTAGTTTTGGATCTTTCCTATTCTTGAGTCTTAAGAAACTTGCTATTTAATTGTCTAATTAGGTGTGAAGTATGTGATTAGGTGTTTAATATGATTTTAGGACTAATTAGGATTAAGTTGCATGATTAGTTTAGTGTTAGATAAGTTTTTGTGCAAAAATGGATTTTTGAGGGACCAAAATGGCATGTAGGGAAATTGATCTCTTTTTATGATTTAAATTTTAACACAATTGGTTATGGTCTTATTTTAATTGTGGGACCCTGATGAAAATATTTTTTTTAAGAAAACATAAACTTAGACTTTGATCAATTTGTGCTTAATATGCTATTTGATTTTAAGCTTGAATTAGTACTTAGGAAAAATGGTCTTGTATGGTGATATGTATGAAAGAAGTTTTTAATAAATTTTTTAGAGAAAAGGAATTAATTTGTAATGCTGGAATTCTTGTTGTATTTGTTTAAGTTCTTGAGTTTTAATGCTTGCTTGGGTTGTAGTTAAGATTGGGATAATAAGAGCTAAGTGCTATTAGAAACCCATAGATAGTACTAAGTTGTGCTGGTATTAGGAATTGTGATTTCCGAGATCGTGCGACGCGGAATCGAGGTGTCTGAGAGAGCGAACCAGGGCGTGGGAGCAAAGTGGGATCCAGATTGAGGGCGGTGCGTGTCGAGGTCGATTGAGAACCGATGCGTGTCGAGGTCGTTGTCGAGCTCGATTGAGGGCGACACGTGACGCAGAGCTTGGAGTTCGGTAAGGGCAACTTTTAGATATGTTTAGATTTGATTTTTAGTATTTAAATGCTTCATTTAAATACGGAGAATCTGAGAACTCTACGAGTTCGAAGTTAGAATCTTCGAACCCTTCGCTTTGTTGTCGTGGTCGAACATTTATCCGAGTCTTAGGTGGCGGCGTAGTCGTTGCGGTTGGTCTCTGAACCCAACCCCCACACTTGTATGTTCCTCTCTGTTAATTCCATTGAGTTGCGAGAGGATGGATTCCTTGATTTGCTTGTCGAGCATGTAATGTTGTGATATGATTGAGTTATGCATTATTTGATATGAGATTAAATATATGTCATGAATTGCGTGTTCTTTGTTGAATTGCGTTTCTTCATGCAGTGTTTTTATTGCTTAAAATGTCGAATGCGTTTTCTTCATATTAAGCATGTTCTCTTATTTGATATGCGGGTAAGTAATCTTATGCGTCACTCTTTGAATATTGTAAGCGAGAGTGTTCATCGAGTGAGCGAGCTAAGCGAGTCGTTATGACGCGTTTTTAGTCGTGACCCGATAATCGAGGTGCTTTGGGTCCCCTTTGTTTACTGGAGATTGACTAGACGTCAGTAGGAACCGCATCGCATATCTAGGGAGAAGCGAAAGATCCCAAGGCTACGGCGGTATGTCGATTGATGGATCTGCGTCGCTTTCAGGAATAATGGTCAGTCGAGAGAAAATGGATCGCGAGTTGAGTCGAGTCTAGAGTGAAAGGTCGAGTCACGTTTGGTGAATGATATACATTGTTGTTTGCTTATTTCTTTACGCCTTGATTATCTTGATTTGTCGAGAAGTTGACCACTTTTCCCGTGGTGCCTTCAATCCATGATGGTTACCCAGCGATAAGCGAGGACGCAGGAACCCGACAAAGGTGATGGCGAGGAGGACCTCGTCGAGGATCCGGACGACGATCTCTATTTGTCGTGGATTGATTATGTCTGTTAGATGTTTTTTTGGGATGACTGTAGTATGTCTTTGTGTATGATGGTCGTGACCGGTTGGGTAGGGTGATGTTTTGTTATTACAAGGTAGACTGGTGGTTCCACTTTTGGGCGACCCCTGCGTGGGTGTCTGTAAGTACCCAGGTATGATTGCTCTCTTAAAGGTCGCCATACCATAGGTGTATTTCTTTGTACATTCACTACTCGTATTTTGCATACACTATCATTCGACTTGTATATATATATATTATCTATGTATGTTTTATTTAGGATTTAAGTCTTGTGTCTTAGTTGCACCATGTTTTGAAAAGTCAGAATTACTCGATGTGCACTAACGGATTTAAAAAAAAAAGTACCGTATTTTTCAAGGGCACATGAGTACCGCTTTTAAAGCATCGCATACCGCTTTAGTGTAGCTCAGAGCGGTCCTAAACTGTCGTTACAAAGGTGGTATCGAGCGATTCGGTTCGCTCGACCGTGCATAGAAATTTGGATCGGTCAACGTGGCCGGGATATGTGTGTCGGGTACATAGTTGTACTATATTGATTGCTGTTTGATTAAGTGAAGCACTTATTGCTTGAAAAATTGTTTGAATTGTTTCTTGATTGAAGCAGTGTGTCTTAACACATCCTTGTTGTGAGATTCTGACAGGTTTTGAACTTTGTGGAATCTAATGCCACCTCGTAGGATACGATTTACCCTGAGAACGTCGACATGGAACGAGCAATTCAAGCTATGACCGAGATGGCGGCGGCCATGGCTCAGCAATCAGCTGCTGCAACCCAACAGTCTAACGCGATGGCTCAACAGACGGCAGCGTTAACCCAGCAAAACTTGCAGCAACAACAGAGAGCAGAGCGGAATGCTGAGGCGAGAGGATTAGCAGACTTTAGGAAGCATGACCCACCGAAGTTCTACGGTGAGCCAAACCCGGATAAAGTCGATCTTTGGATGCAAGAGATCGAGAAGATCTTCGAGGCACTCCATTTCCCAAACAACGTGAAGGTAGACCACGCCACCTACTGCTCTTTGGGAGGCAGAGTATTGGTGGAAGGGAGTGAAGCAAGCACTGATAGCGGAACGTCGCGAAATAACGTGGGAGCTTTTTCGTGGAAGGTTTTTGGACAAATACTTCCCAGATACTGCACGAGCTGAGAAGGAGCAAGAGTTTCTTCAACTACAACAAGGCGGTATGACAGTGTCTGAGTATGCAGCCAAGTTTGAGTCATCAAGCAGGTATTTCAGTCCATTTCGTGACCGAGCTGACCAAGGATGGTTAAGTGAGAGGTTCCAACGAGGATTAAGATTTGACATTCAGTGAAGTCGGTGGTGTCATTGAGGATCGTGAATCTGCTGTGAGTTGATAGATCGTTGTGTCGAGGTAGAGGGTGTAAGAAGCCACAAGAAGAAAACTGTTGTAGGCGGACCGATGAGACCCCAGAGTGCGGCGCAGAGGTTTGCACAGAAGGGGAAACAACTGCAGAGGAAGCCTTACAACCGACCTCAGGGGAACAACAACAGGGGACAATATCGTCCGATGACCCAGGGAGCGAGAAGTGGAGGTCAGACTGGCGTAGGCGATTTGTTTCCGCTGTGGAAAGTCGTGACATTATGCAAATAACTTTACTCGGAAGGAGGATGTGTGCTACAATCAGAAGAAGCCAGGCATTTTGCCAAGGATTGTCCCACACCTAAAGTCAACTGCAAGCAATGCTTGCGGTAAAGGCCAAAGCGGAAGCGCCAAACAAAGAAAAGCGTAGTCTTCGCATGGCGGCGAGGAAGCAGAGCAAGCTGATGATCTTATTCAAGGCGAATGTGAGATAGAGGGTAAATCCTTATCCGTACTCTTTGATTCGGGCGCAACCCATTCCTTTATTTCCTCTGATTGTGTGGACCATTTGAACTTGATCAGTGATCGCCCTTTACCGCTCAAATTGGTAGTTACAACCCCAAATTGCTAAAACCTTAGTCACAAACACCGCATGTCTTAATGGTGTAGTGGTTATTCGTAGAGTGTTTGTCAGGGTCAATTTGGTTTGTTTGCCTCTTAAAGGCTTAGATGTCATCCTCGGGATGGATTGGTTGTCACACCACCATGTCCTCTTGGACCGTGCCCGTGAAACTGTAATTTTCCCGGACCTTGGAGTCTCCAATTATCTTTCATCGAACATATTGGAGTTTCTTTGCGAAGGAACTAGGGAATACATGTATCCGCTAGTTTAGAAGTTTCTCGTGGATCGAAGTGAAGAATGTTCCAGGTGGTGTGTGTGACTTTGTGGACGTTTTCCCGAAGACGTGCCAGGGTTACCACCAAAGGCGAGAGGTCGAAGTTCTCCATCGATTTGATTCCAGGAACAGACCGATTTCCAAAGCGCCATACCGATGTCCCTCGCCGAGATGAAAGAACTCAAGTCCCAGTTGAGCATTTGGAGTCAAAGCAATTCATACGACCGAGCCGTGTCACCGTGGGGAGCTCCAAAGGTTGTTCGGGTCAAGAAGAAGGATGGACGATCTAGATCAGGCGGCGTGGACTACCGCGAGCTCAACAAGGTTACCGTGGAAGAACCCAGTATCCGCATCACAGATTGACGATCCGATGGATCAATTACGTGGAGCCGCAATATTTTCCAAGATAGATTTGAAGTCCTGGTTATCATCGATTCGTGAAGAAGGAAGATGTCCCCAAACAGCTTTCAGACCAGATACGGTCATTACGAGTATTTGGTGATGCCGCTTGGAGTGACAAATGCCCGGCCCGATGTTTATGGATTACATGAACAGATTTTCCATTCGCTTTTGGATCAGTTTGTAGTAGTGTTCATCGACGACATATTGATCTACTCAAGAGCGCAGAAGAGCACGAAGGGCACTTACGCCGAGTATTGTAGATATTACGAGAGAAGCAACTCTATGCCAACCTCGTCAAGTGTGAATTTTGGCTCGAAGAGGTGAATTTTCTTGGACATGTGATTTCCAAAGAAGGGATAGTCAGGATCCAACTAAGATTGAAGTCAGTATAGCGTGGGAACAACAAGACACCACGGATATCGGGAGCTTTGTTGGCTTAGCGTGCTATTATCGAAGATTCATCAAGGTTTTTCAAGATTGTCGCGCCTCTTACACGACTCACGAGGAAGGATCAACCTTTGCCTGGACCGAGGAGTGTGAATCCAGCTTTCAAAGATCAAGGAGCTTTTGACAATAGCGCTGTGTTGATTTTGCCTCAACCGTAAGAGCCTTACGAGGTTTATTGTGATGCATCACACCAGGGATTGGGTGCGTCGATGCAAAGACCAAAGTTGGTAGCGTATGCTTCAAGACACTTAAGATTCACGAGAGGAACTACCCTACTCACGATTTGAGCCGGCATCGGTGGTTTTTGCATCAAGATATGGAGACACTACCTTTATGGGAGCACTCTCACCGCTTGGCCGATCACAAGAGCTTGAAGTACTGTTCGATCGTAAGGAGCTCAACATGCGTCGTCAAGATGGATAGAATTTCTCAAGGACTACGACTTTACGTTGGAATATCATCCAGAAAGGCTAATATAGTAGCGTATGCGTGAGTAATAAGAGCATTCTAGCTTCAGCAATGATGATCAAGGAGTTGAAGATGCTCGAGAAATTCCGAGACTTGAAGTTGAATGTGGAAGTTTCACCGGGGAAACTGAGATTTGGTATGCTTACCATTTCTAACAGATTGTTGGACGAGATCAGAGACCAGCAGGTGCATGACAAGCTTCTGCAAGAGAAGATACAGTTGATCGCGCAAGGGAAAGTGACAGAATTCAAAGTCGGAGCGGACAACATTTTAAGGTGCAATGGCTGAGTGTGTGTACCTAATGTAGCGGAGCTGAGAAAGTTAATACTTGACGAAGCGCATAAGAGCAATTTTAGTATTCATCCAGGAGTTACGAAGATGTATCAAGACTTGAAGAAGCATTTTTGGTGGTCCGGAATGAAGAAGCAAGTGGCTGAGTACGTAGCTTCGTGTTTAACGTGGTCGAAGCCGAAGGTGGAGCACCAACGACCAGCGGAATGCTACAATCGCTGACGCATCAAGTATGGAAGTGGGACAGTATCTCCATGGATTTCGTTGTAGGTTTGCCGAAGACGCAGAAGAAGAATGATTCGATTTGGGTGATCATCGACCGATTGACCAAATCTGCTCATTTCCTACCAGTGAGGTCGACGTACAACGTGGAAAAGCTGACCGAGATTTACATCGCGGAGATAGTGCGACTACATGGTATACCCTCTTCAATCATGTCGGACCGAGATCCGAAGTTCACATCTCATTTTTGGAGGGAATTGCAAGAAGCGATGGGAACCGAGCTCAAGCTTAGCTCGGCATATCATCCCCAAACCGATGGTCAGACTGAGAGAACGATCCAATCGCTTGAAGATTTGTTGCGAGCGTGTACATTAGATCACCGAGGAAGTTGGGACGATGTCTTACCATTGGTGGAGTTCACCTACAATAACAGTTTCCATGCGAGTATTGGAATGGCACCTTTTGAAGCACTGTATGGACGCAAGTGTCAGACGCCTCTTTGTTGGTACCAGGATGACGAGAGTTCTATTGTGGGACCAGATATGATCCAGCAGACTACTGAGAAGACCCGTTTGATCAGAGATAGGATGCAAACGTCTCAGAGCCGATAGAAGAGTTATGCCGACCAAGGACGTCGACCGCTAGAGTTCGAAGAAGGAGAGCCTGTATTTCTTAGAGTCACCCCCACTACTGGAGTTGGTCGAGCGATCAAGTCCAAGAAACTTACCCCTAAATTTATTGGACCTTACCAGATTCTTCGTCAGACGGTCGATGGCATATCGATTGCCACCGCCACCCTTCCTCGCCAAACATTCATAACGCCTTTCACGCCTCACGCTACGGAGATATATTTCCGACCCTCTCATGTCATCGAACCAGATGTGATTCAACCGAGGAACGACTTATCCTTCAAGCATCACCAGCAAGGATCGTTGATCTAAAGCCAAACAGCGATGAACAAAGAGATCCAACTTGTCAAAGTTGTGTGGGATCGTAAAACCGAGATGCGACTGGGAATTGGAAGAGAAGATGAAGACTCAGTACCCTGAACTTTTCCGCGGTAGGCATCTTATTTGCAATTTCGAGGACGAAATTTTTTTAGAGGGAGAGTATTGTAACACCTGATGAAGAGATCGACCGCGTGCACAGTCAGCCGAGGTCGCGCATCGAAATGAGGAGGTCATATGCCGAAATGAGGTCACGTCGGTCGAAATGAGGAGACCGCGCGTGCATTAGCTGCTGAGGTCGCTGCATCGAAATGAGGAGACCGAGTGCACGAGCTCGTGATAGAGCCTTGTGCGCTTGCACAAGCACTGGTCGACTGCGTCGAGACCGCAACATGTATTTTTTACGAACGTTATTCAGTGTTAATTAGTATTTGTATGTCACTTATTTGTGGTTTTATAAATGGTTTTCTTTTAATTAACTATTGTTGAGTGTTAATTAAGGGAGAAAGGACCATAATGCCGCTTCCTCACCAAATAAATATCACGATCACCCTCAAACCCTCACTTTCTTTTCTTCTTCCTTCTTCCTTCTCCTCTAAGTTTCCTCTTCCTCTCCAAACTTCCATTGAAAAACCTTGGGTTCCATTGAGTTTTTGCACAAACCTTCTTCATCAATCTTGCTTCTCATCATCTCCTCTACCTATATCATCATCTCGATCATCATTTGAGGTATGAAAAACAGAATTTCCTCTCCCTTCATGCTACTGTTTAGCGCCACTTCCTCCTTCCATTTTAGCTAGTTTCTATGCTTCCAAATCATGTCATATCGATAGGTTTTCTTCTTCATGACATTACCTACCTTTCTAACCATTTATTTGAGCTTGAAAAACAAATTGTTTCCTCTGTTTTCTACAGTAGGTAGCGCCCAAAACCCTAACCACTTGGCTTGCTTTGCATTCTTGTTCTATGTTGTTGTATGTTGCTTCTTCTTGTTGTTGTGGTTGATTTATTTGTTGTAGCATCATATAACCTCTTTCGTGAGCATTTGATCAAAAACCTAACCTTGAGTAAAAGGGAAAATATGTTTAATCTTGCTTGAATCATGCATGAGATATGTTATTGTGTTATAGTAATTACTTAGGTGCTAATAGCATGGCTAGTTTAATTTAATCAAGTACAACAGGTTAGTTTTGGATCTTTCCTATTCTTGAGTCTTAAGAAACTTGCTATTTAATTGTCTAATTAGGTGTGAAGTATGTGATTAGTTGTTTAATATGATTTTAGGACTAATTAGGATTAAGTTGCATGATTAGTTTAGTGTTAGATAAGTTTTTGTGCAAAAATGGATTTTTGAGGGACCAAAATGGCATGTAGGGAAATTGATCTCTTTTTATGATTTAAATTTTAACACAATTGGTTATGGTCTTATTTTAATTGTGGGACCCTGATGAAAATATTTTTTTTAAGAAAACATAAACTTAGACTTTGATCAATTTGTGCTTAATATGCTATTTGATTTTAAGCTTGAATTAGTACTTAGGAAAAATGGTCTTGTATGGTGATATGTATGAAAGAAGTTTTTAATAAATTTTTTAGAGAAAAGGAATTAATTTGTAATGCCGAATTCTTGTTGTATTTGTTTAAGTTCTTGAGTTTTAATGCTTGCTTGGGTTGTAGTTAAGATTGGGATAATAAGAGCTAAGTGCTATTAGAAACCCATAGATAGTACTAAGTTGTCTTTGGTATTAGGAATTGTGATTTTGAGATCGTATGCACGGAATCGAGGTGTACGAGAGAGCGAACCCGAGGACGGGAGCAAAGTGGGATCCAGATTGAGGGCGGTGCGTGTCGAGGTCGATTGAGAACCGTGACGTGTCGAGGTCGTTGTCGAGGCTCGATTGAGGACAAGACGAGACGCCGAGCTTGGAGTTCGGTAAGTGGCAACTTTTAGATATGTTTAGATTTGATTTTTAGTATTTAAATGCTTCATTTAAATACTGAGAAGTCTCGAGAACTCTACGAAGTTCGAAGTTAGAATCTTCGAACCCCTTCGCTTTGTTGTCGTGAGGTCGAACATTTATCCGAAGTCTTCGTGGCGTAAGTCGTTGGGCGGTTGGTCTCCTGAACCCAACCCCCCACACTTGTATGTTCCTCTCTGTTAATTCCATTGAGTTGCAGAGGGATGGATTCCTTGATTTGCTTGTCAAGCATGTAATGTTGTGATATGATTGAGTTATGCATTATTTGATATGAGATTAAATATATGTCATGAATTGCGTGTTGCTGTTGAATTGCGTTTCTTCATGCAGGGTGTTTTTTTGCTTAAAATGTCGAATTGCGTTTTCTTCATATTAAGCTTGTTCTCTTATTTGATATGCGGGTAAGTAATCTTATGCGTCACTCTTTGAATATTGTAAGCGGAGAGCTGTTCATCGAGTGAGCGAGCTAGGCGAAGTCGTTATGACGTTGAGCCGTGACCGGATAATCGAGGGTGCTAGGTCCCCTTTGTTTACGGGAGATTGACTGAGACGCCGCAGTCAGAGGAACCTGCATCGTGCATATCTAGGAGAAGCGAAGATCCCAAGGCTACGGCTGGTATGTCACGGATGGATCTGCGTCGCTTCCTAATAATGGTCGAGTCGAGAAAATGGATCGCGAGTCGAGTCGAAGTCTAGAGTGAAAGGGTCGAGTCACGTTTGGTGAATGATATACATTGTTGTTTGCTTATTTCTTTACGCCTTGATTATCTTGATTTGTCGAGAAGTTGACCCTTTTCCCGTGGTGCCTTCAATCCATGATGGTTACCCAGGCGATTGCGAGGACGCAGGGAACCCGACAGCAGGTGATGGCGAGGAGGACCTCGTCGAGGATCCGGACGACGATCTCTATTTGTCGTGATTGATTATGTCTGTTAGATGTTTTTTTTGGGATGACTGTAGTATGTCTTTTGTGTACAGTGGTCGTGACCAGTTGGGCCGGGTGATGTTTTGTTATTACAAGGTAGACTGGTGGTTCCACTTTGGAGCAACAAGGTGCTGGTGTTCATTTCTAAGTACCCCAGGGTATGATTGCTCTCTTAAAGGTCGTCATACCATAGGTGTATTTCTTTGTACATTCACTACTCTGTATTTTGCATACACTATCATTCCGACTTGTATATATATATATTATCTATGTATGTTTTATTTAGGATTTAAGTCTTGTGTCTTAGTTGCACCATGTTTTGAAAAGCTGTAATTACTCTGATGTGCACTAACGGGATTTAAAAAAAAAAGTACCGTATTTTTCTGAAGGGCACAAGAGTACCGTTTTAAAACGCATCGCATACCGTTTTAGTGTAGCTCGGTAGCGGTCCGGAAGCAATTAGATTCTGATCAAGATCTCCGATCATGAATGTGCGATCACAGAGAATCCAATTCCATACAGATATGCGTCGAATTAGCAACATGTATTTAAAATAAGTGAAACATTATAGGATTAAATATGTTTTTAATCCCTATAAATTTATATTTTTTGTTTTTAGTCCCTATACCCACTTTTTAGTCCCTAAAAATTACAAAACTACATGTTTTTAGTCCCATTATAAAACAGTTAAAAGCATGCAGTTTTATAATGGGACTAAAAACATGTAGTTTTGTAATTTTTAGGGACTAAAAAGTGAGTACAGGAAAAAAAATACAAAATTTGAGATAATTATAGGGACTAAAAACATACTTAACCCAACATTATATATTAATGTTGTTCATAAACTATTGTAAAAGGACCTGAATATAGAGAATTATATAATATTTGATTTATCCCAATAGTGCACCAAATAGTAGTACTTTTAAATTTACTAACTAATGTTATATACTTATAAAATAGAAACAAATCATTTTTATTTTTTTAGGTATTGTAACAATACAAATAATGATATTAATAACATAATATTTGCCGTCCTGGGTTCGAATCCAGCTTGGAAATGCAGTAGCATTAAAATTCTTGAGGGAGAGCTTTGCCACCCAAGTGGTGTAACCCGGCTCGAGGGATTAGTTTCCGCAGTTGCATACGGAGGATACCCGGTTTACAAAAAAAATAACATAATATTTAATTTATTTATAAAATAATTCATATATGTAATAGGCAGCTCATGCACAAACAATGCTATATGATTTTCCCAATAAAAAAACTTTTAAAAAATATTAATATACGACTGGATTTGTTTTGGGTATGTCTTTTAGCCTTCCAAAATTTATCTTGTAAAATTTGAAAGATATTTACTTCAATTACTAAATCTTAAGGTCTAATTTTAATAAACTTGATTGTAGGAACATAACAAACCGTAGAGATGAAAGGAGAAGAAGGCTCTGCTATATTGAGAGCCGATATCCACGGTAGTGCTTGATATAAAGAATGTTGAGGCGACGAAGGAACCCCAAATCAGCAACCTATGAAAGGAACAAAATATGTGAAATAAATGAGGTCACAACCACAATTTCACTAAGAATAGAAATTATTTCAAATTTGAATTAAAACTTTCACACGCACATATTTAAGCTTTCATTTAACTATTTTTTAATATTTTCAATTTGGCTTAAAATTTGAAATCTTGCAAGTGCATTATATAGGTCATAACCTTTTATGTTCACTTAGAGTGTTTGACCCGTATTATATGCACGGGTTATAAGTCAGATACGAACGATGTCTTTCGACTATAACTATAAGAAAGTAAAAATATTTTATTAATAATGTTATAATATCATAATTCACTTTAATGATGTCATCAAATTTATTAACTAGTTTTAAAAAAAGTTAAAACTGTAAAAGAATTAGAAAAGTTTATAATAAAGATAAATTTATTTTAAAAAAATATTCAAATAAAATTTATAAATCTGTATTATAATAAGTTAGACATTAATATATTTTCGTTTAAAATATTTATCCCCGTGTGATATACTTTTACTCCGCAATTTGATTTTTTAATATTTTTATATGTAATTAAATATGATTTTATGTAATCATCATGTCTTCTTTCTAGTATTTTCTTTTCTCTACAGTTATCATATTTTTATGGTTTAAATATATTTTTGGTCCCTGCAAATATAGAGCGTTTTGATTTTAGCTCCTGTAAAATATTTTATTTGTTTTTAGTCCTTACAAAATATTTTATTTTGATTTTAGTCCTTTTGACCAAAATTCATAGGAAAATAAAGTTTTTTTTGTGGATTTTAGTATGAATTTTGGTTGTAATAATGATTTTTAGTTCTTTGGATCAACACTCACAATAAAATTTGGCAGAAAAATGAAGTGTTTATGCGGATTTTACTATGGATTTTCGTTTGAAGGAGTAAAATCGAAATAAAATATTTTGCAGGGATAAAAAACAAACAAAAAATTTTACAGGAACTAAAATCAAAACACTCTATATTTGCGGGGACTAAAAACATATTTAAGTCTATTTTTATTCATATTTACGTCCATAATTTTAATATTAATGTGTTTTTGTATAAATTTCTCATTTCAGTTTTACATAAGTATTTACCTCGGAGTATTAATATTTTTTCTTGTGATTTTTCATTTAGCTCCATAGAATGCAGACTTTTACTACACTTAATTTTCATTTAAAAAATATGAGAAAAGAAAAACTATGAGGATTTCGTGAAGAATATAGATAAAGCGTATGGAAAGGATTTTGATAAATTTCTTTTTTAAAAATTAAAAAAAAAAGGTTTCAATTTTTCATAAAATTACGTAAAAAATTCAGTTTTGAGAGGAAAACAACGATATAAACTTAAATTTAAATATAATTATAGAAAACTTTGATTCATTAAACTGAATTACAAAAATAAATTACAATAATAGACAAAAAAGCAAAATGTCAAAGAAAAATCAAAATAATCTAAATTATTATTAGAAAAGAACATATAAAACCCAAGAGCGCTTGGATAAGATGGTTAGGGTATCTTCCAGCTTAACCAGAGATTTTGGGTTCGAATCCAGCATTGGGAATGCAGCAGCGTTAAAACTCTTGAGGGAGAGCTTTGCCGCCCATGTGGTCCGACCCGGCTCGAGGGATTAATCTCCGCAGTTGCGCGCGGAGGATACCTGGTTTACACTAAAAAAGAAAAGAACAAATGCATCTTTTGACCTAAAACTTGATGACAAATTATAAATCGAACAAATTAGAATATACCAAATACAAAAAATACTTGATCATGCATATAAATCAAACAAAGTAGAATATACCATGAAATATAAATATTCACAAATATAAATTTGTATGTGTGTAATTTACCTATGTAATAAAAAGTACAGATTGAATATTTATTTATGATTACAAATTTATAAAATATTACGTACTTAGTAATAAAAGTTATAGAGTCAAAAAAGTTACTGAATTTGTAATTTCAAAAAGTAATAAGATATTCTTTTTTATTTAAATTAAAGGTGTCAACTCTGTTTTGGGTGATATAACTTAAAATCATTATATTTTATACAATAACTTAAAATAAGATCTACATTGATTTCATAATACTCATTTTTTCATGATTTCATTTCTAAAAGGAGTAATGTTATAATGTCACAGATATTTTCCAACAATCTGTCTACTATTTTATATAAAATATTAAATAAAGATTATATACATTTAATATATTAAAAATATAAACATATAATAGTGTTCATTTAAGATGATTTAGAATTTTTTTCCTGAAAGGTAAAGATAATTGTTGTTATGTCACCTTAATAAGTTCTGCCTACTTATGCCAGCATTGTTCGAATATGACTAATAGTTAAAAATGGTAATTTTAATAGAGGAATCAAAGTGTAAGTTGATTGTCTGATATAAATGCAATATATTGATTACGTAAGATTTTGTATTCAATTGCCATAGATCGTAAACATTATATGATTAAACTCATTAATTAGATTTTATTTGATTTCATTTTTTGAGCCTTTTTTTGTATTTTATATTAGCTGTAACATTAGGCACTCAATATTGGCATTTATGTTTTAAAAGAATTTATGTGGTTAATCTCATTAATTAGATTCTATTTGATTTCTTTTTGAGTCTTTTTTATTTGTATTTTAAATTAGCCATAATATTAGGCATTCAAAATTGACATTTATGTTTTAGAAGAATTTTGGTGGATTACATTTGTTAGTGTTTAAATGTTGTATATCTACGTGCATTAATTTTGCTATGTACCCGAACTGATTACATAATTACAATTTTCACTCTGATTTTTTTACAATCCTGTTAATTCATACCTAAATTCTTTGATATGTACCTCTATTTGATTGACACATGTTTACATTATGCTTGGAAAAGCTTCATTGATGGATATTATTATGGTTGTGTTTACACCTAAAAAATGTTCTTTAGAATTAGCCGAAGCCAGCCACAGCCGAGTGGATCAAATAGCCGATTGGGCGTTAGCCGACTTGCACACAGTCGAATTTGCAGCTAATCAAGCCAAAAGCAGGAAACCAAGAGCTAGGCAAGGGCCTTAGGCTTATTGGATTAATATGAAGATATTGGGCCTATTGGGCTAGCGTGAAGACACATATTCGATCAGATGCTCGCTTCATGAGCCGAATGATGTGGAAATAATTTTGAATTAATTCAAATTCAAGACTAAACGGAGTCAAGATTTTTCTCCACGTTTTTAGGAGCTGAGCGAGGGAATCTGAGATAAGGTCAATACTAAGGAGACCGTTGGGTGAGCAGACGTGACCACGATGCGGTAATGCACCTAGATTTTAGGAACGTGGTTAGTGGAACAAGGCACTTCTCAGCCGAATAACTGTCAACTAGGAGTTTATCAATGTTAACCAGCTGAACGAGGCATATAGGGGTAGTTCTTAGTTGTTACTATAAATACCCAAGTTGTAAATAATTTAGGGAGAATCAATCAATCAAACAACTTATATTTTTCGCCCAAGCTTTTATTCATTCGCATTTATGTTTACCTTTACGTCCCAGTTTTTATCTTAGTTCATCGACTTAAACCTACCCATAGCTAAGGAACAGAGTTCCTTCCTTAGCGTAATCGCTTGAAGAAAAGGGAATCACCGTTTTGGAAGTTAGCCGATCTGCGGCTAATTGATATTCCAGACAACAAAATTGGCACGCCCGGTGGGACCAAAGATGAACGAATCAACACATTCAAATCCCCAGGTCAGGATTACCATTGGCGTATGCACTTGCGTTCGGGCAAAAGTTTGAACAATATGACTGCAAAAAGCAATCCCAGGAAACCGATTGAAGAAAGCCCATCCCGTGGAAACAATGTTCCACCAGCAGAGCAAGTACAAGTGGAGATAGGAGCTGAAACTCAACCCAACGAGCCCAATGAGACCCCGGTGGTGATGACCACTTTGTTTATACGCCAACAACTCAATTTGGGAATCAATGATATCATGTACCAAGTGTCACAACAATTGGCCGATATTGTGAAACCCATGGTACATAACGAAGTGCGGCAAGCCAGGGAGATAAAGGCTAAGAGGGCTCACGCGAGTGAAAGCTCTATCAATTCAGCTATCCCAACGCAAGTGGGGTACCCTACCCAGCGGGACTCATCCAAATTGAGTGCACCAAAGTCGGACCAATTCAGGTTCAAAGAACATGACTCGAGGCAGTGCAAAAAGTTCAACCTACCTACATTCAGCTGGACCTACTGTGTTCAATTAATATAGATGTACCTTTCAATCCAATTAATTCCCAGCATGGTGTTTTTGCCGCCTTGAACACTGGAGGTCAACAGGTGGCGAATGACGCGAATAACCAGGCTAATCTTCATTTTGGGCAGGTGCAGATGGCTAGGAGGCCACCGGATGCAGTGGGACCAATTGGTATGCCGCAAGCTATGCCATGTGCTCAGCCTTATGGTTTTGCTGTGCAGGCGACTAACCCACAGCACACTGGGGGCAAACTCTTGGCCCGGGAATGGGTGGTGCAAGACCAACTGGGGGATATGCGGGTCAGTAGTGATGGAACAATGTTCCACCTGTATCGGCTAACCGTCCATTCTATCCACCCTACCCTGAAGGATCTGCAGGCATTCAAATGGGGTCAACTCCTCCAAGGGTACCTGGTTTGATGGCGGAGCAGTCATGGGGACAGATCCCACCTCTACCATTTAACACAAGTGTTCCTGGAACTCAATACAGGGCACCTGGTGAGGGGAACATGGAGCAGCCATGAGGGGTATACCCACCTCCATCGTTTAATCAACCAGGCTACCCCAATCCTCCAGAACAAGTTTCCCAGGAACATCCCACAACGTGGAGACAGCAACCACAAACGGCTGCTCCTAACTTGGGAGAAGTAAGGCCAGGGGGTTCACAGCTGCTAGACCCAGCCATCATTGCAGACACCATCAAGAAATACTTTGGTGTGCAGCTGAAGCCTTTGGATCGTCCGATCTATAGAAACCATACTGAGTGGGTGGATAGATTGGTACCTCCGCCTGCAGGGTATAAGACTCAGATTTCGCTACCTTCTCCAGAGAGGATGGCAAATCGACTATGGAGCATGTAGGCGGGTTTCTTGCCCAATGTGGCGAAGGAAACCAGAATGAATATCACAGCCGCATTTGTTCCCACATCACTCCTTTGGGACAGCGTTCACTTGGTATTCCTCTTTACCACCTAATTCTATACAAACATGGTCGATATGGAGAGGTGCTTTCATGATAGATTCTCTGGCTGACCCAACCCGGTCACTGCGATCTCATGAACTGAGACAACGGGTCGATGAATCGGCTGCTGATTTTATGGAAAGGTTCAGGAAAATGGCTGGGAAATGTTCAGTGCAATTCCCTGAGACAGAATATGCAGCCATGGCTATTAGCAGCATGCATCCTCAACTCAAGGAAAAACTAGTAGGCCAAGCTTGCACTGACCTAAACCAATTGGTCCTAAGGGCTATATGCATTGAGCAGTTTATCCAGGAGAAGGAAAAGAAGCGAGCCAGTAGAGGAAGAGGTCCTCAGTTGGTGTCTATTGTAGAAGCCGAAGACTCCGATGATGATTCAGCCGATTCCACGGCAGACATCATGGCAGCTAAAATAGTGAAGGGTAAAGGTTATACCTGCCCTGCCCTAAGAGCTGCCAAGGGAAAGGAACTAAGTTCGGGAGACGGCAAGACAGAATACTCCTTTGATATCTCCAAGGCAGACCAGATCTTTGACTACTTGCTTAAGGATAGGCAGATTCGGCTGCTGGATGGGCATAAGACCCCACCTGCTGAAGAGTTAAAAGATAAGAAATACTGCAAATGGCACAACTCTTATAATCACGCAACTCTAAATTGCGTGGTTTTCAGGAAGGCCATTCAGAAGCGGATAAAAGAGGGGAGGTTCAAGCTTGCAGACAAAGGAATCGCTGAAATGACAGTAGATACTGATCCATTCCCTGCCCTTGGGATAAGTATGGTCTCATTCTCAGGATTTGATGACGAAGGACCCAGCAGTAGGCACAGGATATCTGTACAACAAGTCTGGAGGCCAAAAAAGGGATCAGCCGATTCAACCCATATTGATCGACTGAAACCTCAGGCTGCCAGGATTTCTGTCTTTGACAAGTTGGGAAAACCCCAACCAGAGGTAGGACCCAGGCAGGGGGCAAGCCACCTAAACCAGGTAGGCTCACCCAGGAATTAGTGAAACAGTACATTACACATGGCCAGGCCCTAACAGGGAAGCCTGACAAGGAGAAGGGTGAGGCACCCATTGCTAAAACTGGGGGGCAAGATCGGCTAACCCTCAGAGAAAGTGGTAGGATATCTTTGCCCAAGGTGGATGAGGAACCTGTCCCCAAGGATAAAAGAAGGGTAGCCGAGTTCACTGTAGAAGGGGGAATGTCTTCCTTGAAGATAACAGTAAGAAATGACGAGAAGTTGAGGACTCATAGAATGTTAAAACCCCCGGCTAACGTCAAAGAAGGGCACTGGTTCTTGAACAAGTATGCCAAAGACAAAAAGGTGGTGCCAGCCATGTTGACGAGAACCCAAAAGAGGAGGATGCAGAGAATAAGGTCTGTTCAGAAGATGAAACAAACTCTGCAGATGATAGCCGATGTAAAGAATAAAGGAAGAAAGCGAGGATCCCCTTAGAAACGTGGAGTGAAGCACTCGGATAAGGCTTTCCCAAAGCCGAAGCCGAGGAAGCTGGAAAGAGGAAGTGCCCAAAATATAGAGCCGATTATTGAGCAGAACCTGCTCTCAAGCGAAGATCTCATCGCCTCTCGATCGGCGTAAGCGAAGGCGATCACTATAGAGGGTTCGGCGATCCCAGAGAAGTATTGGGAGCAGGACGATATCATGGAAGATTCTTTGTTGGATCTCCTATTCAATGAAGAGGCTGATGGCCTAATGGCTGAGATAGAGGCTATTAGGTTATTCCCAGAAGAGTTGTGGGCAACCAACTCACAACCAGGAGGTTTGGAGGAGACGTGTTTGCCGAGGAGCAGAATGGGCGCGTTAGCGATACACCGGTGATGAGGTTACCAAGGTAGTGTTTGAGAAACCTACGGAGGAAATGGTGAAGCATCCAAACCCCTTTATATCAAGGCCTATATCAACCGGGAAGATCTTTGGAAGAGTCTTCGTGGGCCTAGGTGTGCTAAATGTCATGCTGTGACAACCATGAGGAAACTTGGGAAAAGTCTTGAGGACCTAGTCCCTACCAACATGAAAATGTCCAATTTCCTGGGAACCTTCCGAGAGCACTTGGAGTCTTGATAGCCAGAGTTACTGATGGGCCCCAAACCATCAAGGCGACTTTCTTTGTGGTTGATGGCAAACCTTCCTATAGCGTAATCCTGGGAAGGGATTGGATTCACACAAGTCGATGTGTACCTTCCACACTTCATCGAAGCTTATGTTTTGGGTTGGAGACAACGTTGAGACAATCGAGGCGGACAAGAATCCTTTTTGGTGAAGTAAAGATGCTAGAAGCCTTGTTCTATTCCCCACACCTAGGTCCTATTGCCATCCCGTAAGATTATGAAGAGGCGCTGGAAAGCATGCAACCTTACTAATGAGGGATTCAAGCTAAGATCTCAGGCCGAGCCACGGCCCAATGCACAGGTAACTAATGAGTAGGGCATCTCAGGTACTCGAAGACCTTTTGGGTCGGCTAGAAATCTTTAAGGCCGAATCCAAAGCGATGGATGCCATGATGGAAGATTATGACACTGAAGAGGAAGAGGAGGTACTACTTTTCAAGGAGGAAG
Source organism: Calophaca sinica (assembly GCA_037113605.1). Taxonomy (NCBI): domain Eukaryota; kingdom Viridiplantae; phylum Streptophyta; class Magnoliopsida; order Fabales; family Fabaceae; genus Calophaca; species Calophaca sinica. Next base: position 35,165,033 of record CM073733.1, on the reverse strand, counting down.
GTGCGGCAGCTAAGCCTGATAAGGTGTGTGCAGCCGAGCCAATGGAATTGGATTCCCCTCTTCACAAGACGGCTCCTGCGTTTGAGGCAGAGGATCCCTTAATTGAGATCAATTTGGGTACGCCAGAACAACCCAGAATCGTGAAGGTGAGTGGGTTGCTTGAGGAAGACAAACGGGGTAAGATAGTCGAATTAATCCAGCGGTACAAAGATTGCTTTGCCTGAAGTTACTTCGAAATGCCTGGTTTGGCGAGAAAATTGGTGGAACACAGGTTGCCTATCAAAGCAGGATACAAACCTTTCAAGCAGGCGCCTCGTAGGTTCAATCCCCAACTGATGCCTCAAATCAAAGCTGAAATTAAAAGACTACTGAAGGCAGGCTTTATAAGAACGGCCAGGTATGTTGAATGGCTATCTAATATAGTCCCTGTCGTCAAGAAGAATGGCCAGATAAGAGTGTGCATAGACTACAGAAACTTGAACTTGGCCACTCCAAAGGATGAGTACGCTATGCCTGTGGCTGACATGTTAGTCGATGCGGCAGCCACACATGGTATTCTCACCTTTATGGATGGATACTCAGGATATAACCAGATCTTTCTAGCGAAAGAAGATACTCACAAGACAGCCTTCAGGTGCCCAGGAGCATTGGGGATCTATGAATGGGTGGTCATGCCTTTCGGGCTCAAGAACGCAGGAGCCACTTATCAAAGGGCCATGAACTCCATTTTTCATGACTTGATCGGCAAAACCATGGAAGTGTACATAGATGACGTGGTTGTCAAGTCTGAGGGTTTTGAAAGCCACCTAGTCGATCTAGAGCAGGCCCTAAAGAGGATGCGAGCACATGGGCTAAAAATGAATCTGGCCAAATGTGCTTTTGGAGTGGCAGCTGGCAATTTCCTAGGATTTTTGGTCCACCATCAAGGAATAGAAGTAGACAAGAACAAGGTGAAAGCTATCTTGGAGGCCAGACCTCCTAGGAACAAGAAGGAACTGCAAAGTTTGATTGGCAAGATCAATTTCCTAAGGAGGTTCATAGCTAACTCGGCTGGGAAAATGAAGGCTTTTTCCCCCTTGCTGAAATTAAAGGATACGTAGGATATGGTATGGGGGAGAGAGCAACAACAGGCCTTCGATCAAATTAAGCAAGGGTTGTCCAGACCTCCTGTGCTGACACCTCCGGTGTCGGGAAGGCCACTCAAATTGTATATAGCTGCAGAAGAAGAATCAATCGGCTGCCTGCTCGTGCAGGATGCCGAGGATGGGACTGAAAGAGTTGTATACTATCTCAGCCGCATCTTGAATGATGCTGAAACCAGATATACCCCTATTGAGAAATTATGTTTATCATACTTCTATGCTTGTACAAAACTTGAATATTATTTGTTGCCTAAGGAAGTATTGGTTTTGTGCAAAATTGATATCGTTAGATATTTACTTAATAGGCCTGTTCTACAGGGTCGACTAATGAAATGGGCCATTAAGTTAAATGCTTTTGCGTTGAAATACGTTCCATTAAGAGCAATGAAAGGTCAGGCAGTAGCCGATTTCTTGGCTCAACACCCTTGTGTTGAAGTCAATGACCCGTTAGCCGAACACGTTGCATGTATTAACTTGAAACCTTGGGTGTTGACGTTTGACGGGTCAAGAACGCAAAGGGGGGTAGGTGCTGGCATCACCATTACGGACCCAGCAGGGAAAAGTTGGAAATTCATGTGTCAGCTGGATCTTGGGAATTCTAATAATCAGGCAGAATACGAAGCCCTGATTTTGGGGCTTAAGATCTTGGCAGCCATGAAGGCAAATTATGTTCAAGTCAGGGGAGACTCACAGTTGGTGATAAAACAGCTAACTAGGGAATACAGATGTAATAACCCTAAATTGAAAGAGTGCTATGAAACGGCTAGCAGGCTGTTGCGCTTGTTTGTTGACGCAGTAGTATATCATATCCCTAGGGAAGAGAATGAAGAGGCTAATGATTTGGCTCAACAAGCCTCAGGATACAAAGACATGATAGTCGAAGTAAAACAGGAAGAATACCCAACCTGGGAGTGTACAGCTATAGGAACGATCGACTCCTGGAAGCAGGAGTTAATCGACTATCTTAAAGATCCTTCAAGCAGTACTAATTTCAAGCTCAAGCAGAAGGCACTTAAGTATGTATTGGTAGACAATGAAGTTTACAGGAGAACCATCAACGGGGTATTACTTAAGTGTATTGATAAAGAGGAGTCCATGAAGGTCATGGGAGAAGTACATGAAGGAATTTGTGGATCTCACTGGGCTGGACCCACAATGAAATGGCTAATATACAGACATGGATATTATTGGCCTACCATTACAGCTGATTGTTATCAATATGCCAAGGGATGTGAGGCGTGTCGGCTGCATGGTCCAATTCAAAGGGTTCCAGCCGAAAATCTCCACCCAGTGATAAAGCCTTGGCGATTCAGGGGTTGGGCCATGGATCTAATAGGCAAAATCTATCCACCTTCAACCAAGAGGCATGTGTTTATCATAGTTGCGACTGATTACTTTAACAAATGGGTAGAGGCCCAGCCAATGGTAAATGTGACTCAGGATGAGGTGATTAGGTTCATACAATGCCAAATCATCTATAGGTTTGGGATACCTGAAACCATCACCACAGATCAAGGTACTATGTTCACTGGCGAGAGAGTGGTCGCCTTCGCGCAACAATTCGGGATTAAGTTAATTCACTCGTCCCCTTATTATGCTCAAGCCAATGGGCAGGCAGAGGCAACCAACAAAGTTCTTATTGATATAATCAGGAAGAACGTTGAGGACATGCCAAGGAAGTGGCATGAGACACTGAATGAAGCATTGTGGGCCGTGAGGAATTCCAAGTGCAAAGGCAACCGTTTTACCGTGTCGGCTGACATATGGTCAAGATGCAGTGTTACCCTTAGAGATAAATATGACTTCGTTAAGGGTAGCAAAGCAAAACCTGCTAGGGCTAGATGAATATCAATAGGCCATGTTAATGGAGTTAGATTCAGTTAACGAAGATCGACTCATGGCTTTAGACCAAATTGAGCATAGCAAGCAAAAAATGGCTAGGGCTTATAACAAACATGTGAAGCCAAAAAGGTTTGTTGAAGGAGACCTCGTTTGGAAAACCATACTACCTATTGGGATCAAGGATCCCAAATTTGGGAAATGGTCACCAAATTGGGAAGGACCATTTGTTATTAGCAAAGCATATCATGGTGGTGCTTATCGGCTAGTTAACATGCAAGGCGAAGAACTAAATAGAAGCATAAATGGAAAACATCTTAAGAGATACTATCCCACTATGTGGGAAGGCATATTGGAGAATTAAAAGTAACTGCATTAGCATAAAGAGGCAATTGTTTTTGGTGACCACAGGCTGGCCACCTAGCCAAGAATTACAAGAATTTAGCACAAGATATTAAAGCTAGGAAGCTGCAGCCTCAGGATCATCACTTGATTTTTCTCCAATTGGGGCAGGACCTGGATCGGCTGACGATGCAGGAGCATCAGTCGTAGCCGAAGCTGCAGCTACATCCAGAGTGGGCTCAGATGCTGGTGCGTCAACCAATGCCTCCACTGGCGGGACAATAGCATCCTCCGAATCACCTTGTTGGGTGGCTGGAGGATCGGCTGCCACAACAGCTTCCTGTCTCCTAGCCTCATCCAGCTGATGCTTAAAGGAGGTCCAGGCTTGAGTGGCCTCAGCCAACCCAACGCTGCTAGTCTCAAGATCTTTTTCTAGACACGTCCTTTGAGTACCTAATACTGCCAAGTCACGGTCTAGAGAGGAAGATTGTTTGAAGAGGTCATAACGTTGCTGAGAGTAGGAACGGAGCTTCTCAGTTAGAACAGCCGATTGAGGGGTCAACTCCGCTATCTCCTTCTTAATCCTCTCTAATTCAGCCGACAAAATGGATAACCTTTGATCCGTGTCCTTAAGCTGGGTCAGAGTTTCCTGGCGATCCTTCTCCAAGGTCATGAAGGAGTTCTGGAAATGAGTTTTCTGAGCCTGGAGATCCCTCAATCGTTGGAGGTCATGAGACGTCATGTCATGAACTTCCCGAGAGCGCCCGTATTGTTGAGATAAACTGCTCAGTTGGAGGGCCAAAGTATTGTATACCTCCTGGCTAGCTGCAGGGATATCAGCCGAATTGGCTAGTTTGAACAAAGAAGTTCTCAAATTAGCGACCTGTTCCCTGTTGGTTGGTATCTCCCCCATCAATGCGGCATTAACTCTCTCCAAGTGGTTGGAGATGGGAGAGGAAGCCATTGAATAGGGGTCAGCAGAGGTAAAATACTTTGTCAACTCCTCCTCTGAGATAGCCATTGCAGGAGCTGTGGGAGGCGAAGGCACCCGGGGAGCCTCATAGACGACCTCTTCAGGTTGTGGGTGGGGATCCTGTGACAGATGATGGTTAGCCGATTGAGTAAGCAAATAATATATGTTGAAAGGAAAGGAATCGGCTGTACCATTGGAGGAAATTGAGAGCTAGCGCCCTCAGCAAAATCTTGGACGTACGGAAAGGGAATTTCCACACGTGGTTTCTGAAAACAAGATGGTGTGGTTAGGTTCAGGCTAACAAAGAATAATAAGGAAAAGGGGATAAGGATAATATATTTACCTTCACCTTCGGCTGTTTCCCTTTACTAGCCGAATGCGTTTTCCTTGGCTTGGCCTCAACACTGGCGAGTTCTTCTATTACAATGCCAGGGGCCCTTGTTCTTTTCTTGGAAGGAGGACTAACAGGGTCGTCTTCAACGACAATGACTTGCGGAGTAGTGGTGGTAGCTGCCATAAGACAAGAAAAGTAAGGGACTACGTTAAATTAAAAGCAAGAACCGCAAAGAGCCTAATGTAAAGGTACTTACTTGGTTGGTATGCCGGGGTTCTCATCCGGGTGGAAGTCCGTTTTTGGGTTTGAGCCTGTCCCTGAGGCTTGGTTTTAACAGGAGTGTGTTTTGGTTGGCTCGATGGCCTCATTGCTTCGGCTACATCAGTGAGGATTAGTCGGGTTACATATCTGTCCAGCCGATCAGGGAACAGTCTGTCCTTCACTGATGGCCACCAATTGGCAAAAGCAGAAGTTTCACCCGATACTAGAGTGAAAGGGATGAAACGGAAAGCCTGAATTTTTTTGAAGTTGGTAGAAACCACCTCCATTACATCATTGGCACTAAAGGGCAGTCGACCCAGGCTCCCTACTATAGAGTGGTATAGCAGAGGAATATGATGTAACAACCCAAACTGCCTCGCTACGCAGTTGGGAAAGTAGAACTCAGCCGAAGACTTGTTGTTTCGTGAGGTGGGTTTGAGGCCACAAAGCAAGTCACGAGAAGTCAAGACTGAGCTCCAGTTGAGCTCCAATTGGTTTTGCTGATCGACTGGGAGAGGTTCATTGGTAGAGAAAATCCAGAAAGGCCCAATACCTTTCTCCAAGACAGGACACCAGTCAGCGGCTATCCGGGTCAAACCAAAGAGCTTGGTGGCCACGGTGAAAGCATAAGAGGGCTCACAGGGAGTGAGCACCAGATGGGTACCCAAAACGCCTGCATCCCGAGGAAGAACGCTAGGGTTGAAGCGTGAGTCGATGAACTCTGGAAAATAGAGCATTATCCAGAGTTACAAGAACCAGAGTGGGCCCTGAACGTTCCTAATGTCTTCACCTCGTTCTGGTAGATCCATAATGGTGAATAGCAATGATAGAGGTATGAGAGGAAAAAGGGTTCCCGAGAAAAGTTGCCATCGAGTTAACAAGGGCCACATAAAGTCAGAACTCTTGAACCACGGCAATAGAGTGGAGCAGAGAAAGTACTTCTTGAACCAAAGATGTAAGAAATGCGTTGTGTTCAAGATCCGACACGCATCCTCCGACTTGGCATTATTAGCAAGGAAATTGGAATATCCGGAAGTGTTTTTCGAAAAGTGAAACCCCAGTTCTGGAATGTGGAAGGAATAATGAGAGAGGACATCATCGCCTGTGATTGGAAGTCCCAGAATAGCCGCCACATCCAGGAGAGTAGGGGAAACCATGCCCCATGGGAAGGTAAAGGTGTTGGTGGCAATACTCCAGTAGCCGAAAAAGCCATAAAGCAACTCCAGGTTAAGGGAAATATCCTGAGTCGACAGCATGATCATATCGTAGAGACCCCACTGCCTCCATTTATCAGATTTGGCAGCCTTCAACCGATTCACCCAATCAAGGTAGGGTTGAGACGAACGAGGCCATGAACGAAGGTCAGTAGGTTTAGACTTCGTGGTAAACCAATCACAGGAGATTGGTAATGCGTAGAGAGAAGGAGCCATATACTCCTTCAGAAAGACCGCTCCTTCACTCATATCTGAAGTGGAAGGAGCCAAGGAAAGAGAGTCTTGGATCTCGAACAGGGGAGATCGGAGGCCAGAATCAGGAGTCTCAGGGGGGCTGAGGGAGCGGTCAAGATTTACAGAGGAGGAAGAAGATTGTTCGCTGTCGTGTGCATAAGATTGGTTTTGAGAATCAGAGGTAGAAGACATGGTGGGCCTGGTTTGTAGGTGAAAGATGAAGGTTGGAGGATGGTGAAAGCTACAGGATTTAGGGCTGGTAGTAAGCGTGAAAGGTAATTTGGCTGGAAAGTATTTAAAGGGATGGAAGAATCACTGATAGTGGGATTTGAAGGCACTTAAATCGGATGGATAAGGCGAACCGTTGCACTGTTTAAAAGTTTGTTGCCAACGGATTACCTTGCATTTATGATGAAAATAATGATTTGACTTGAATCATTACGCCGCCTCAGCCTAAATTCAAAACTACCGACTAAAGACAGCGTAGGGGGGCATGTGTTTACACATAAAAAATGTTCTTTAGAATTAGCCAAAGCCAGCCACAGCCGAGTGGATCAAATAGCCGATTGGGCGTTAGCCGACTTGCACACAGTCGAATTTGCAGCTAATCAAGCCAAAAGCAGGAAACCAAGAGCTAGGCAAAGGCCTTAAGCTTATTGGATTAATATGAAGATATTGGGCCTATTGGGCTAGCGTGAAGACACATATTGGATCAGATGCTCGCTTCATGAGCCGAATGATGTGGAAATAATTTTGAATTAATTCAAATTCAAGACTAAACGGAGTCAAGATTTTTCTCCACGTTTCTAGGAGCTGAGCGAGGGAATCTGAGATAAGGTCAATACTAAGGAGACCGTTGGGTGAGCAGACGTGACCACGATGCGGTAATGCACCTAGATTTTAGGAACGTGGTTAGTGGAACAAGGCACTTCTCAGCCGAATAACTGTCAACTAGGAGTTTATCAATGTTAGCCAGCTGAACGTGGCATATAGGGGTAGTTCTTAGTTGTTACTATAAATACCCAAGTTGTAAATAATTTAGGGAGAATCAATCAATCAAACAACTTATATTTTTCGCCCAAGCTTTTATTCATTCGCATTTATGTTTACTTTTACGTCCCAGTTTTTATCTTAGTTCATCGACTTAAACCTTTCTGGAGTGAGTTAAGGGACTCATAGCTAAGGAACAGAGTTCCTTCCTTAGCGTAATCGCTTGAAGAAAAGGGAATTACCGTTTTGGAAGTTAGCCGATCTGCGGCTAATTGATATTCCAGACAACAACAGGTTGTTTCGATTTTACAATGTGAAAAATATTCACCTGAATAAATTATGTAAATTGATTCTGCTAAACAATTGCTTTATGATATATGATTCAAGAATAAATATGGTTTCAAAATAATTATTTAGATGTGATTTATAATTATTTGGATCATTTGTTTTACTTTTAGAAGTTACACAATTGCTTTATTATCTATGATTCTGAACCAAATATGGCTTTAAAATAATTATTTAGATGTGATTTATTTTTATTTTTGCATCATTTACATGCTAAATATTACAAATTTAATGGTTAATCAATCTTTTTTAGTATTGAATACCGTCATTTATTATTATCATTGTTGTGTTGAATAATTTATTAGATTTTAATTTAGAAGATCTCCATTTAATTTAGGAGATTTTCAGTGGTTAAACTGATTTATTAGATTTTATTTGCTTCCTTTTTAGTCTTTTTTTCTTCTAAATAAGTCGGTGGTGTAGTGTGCCGAATATTTTGGCTATTAATTATACGATTTGATTCAAATTGATTCTCAATCGGTGGTCAAACATTAAGGCTTTTTTCCTGCTTTGGAACCAAACCTAATAATGTATTCAAAATAATTACACTTTGTTATGGAATTGAACCTACTATTCATACCTCTATTTGATTGACATATGTGATTTGTTAGTCTGGAATAGCTGGTCTGGAAAAACTTCAAATGTATAATTTAGAGATCCATTGGAAACGATCAACCCCATTAAAATTAGAACATTCACATTGTTTTTCAGAGAAAGTCCGAGTCTACTTTAAAATGGTTTTTTTACATTAAAAACAACTTCATTTAATTATTAAAATAGAGAGTAGTACAAATAACATATTCAAATAGTGTAGGGACATTTCTCATGCATTTTAAGAGCCAACTCTAGAGATTGAGCCCACCAAGTCATGAGTTACATACACATAAGTTTTGTAGAAAAAGAAGGGCCATCAAACCAATTTCAATATCCTAACAACCAACCCATCAAATTCATCCATCCACGATCAATGACAAAGGGAATGTGAGAATCCACAGTCTTTACTCTTATCATGTTAAGGATAATTTCTTTCGCTTCATCAGGCACAATTCGACTATAATTGGTCTCAGATTTGTCCACTTTGACCCATAGAACTGAAGTCAATTAAATAAATGGAGAGGGTACTGAAATTGGGGTCAGCCTCATAAGGAACTACATACCCTATGTGTTTTCGAAAATCATAACTCAGTTGGGGCTTCTTATCAAACAGCTTAAGTGTACACTTGGCCCATCCAAAATAGAGAAAACACCAGCCGCAAGTTACTGAGAGTCGGAGCTACTAGGACTTGTATGGCCATGTACCAATCAGAAAAACCCAGTAGTGGTGTCTCGAATGGGGTTTGCAGTGCTGGAGGAGAAGACATTTCCTTGTGGAACATTTCTTCAAACACCACAACAACACTCTTGAAATAGACATGGCTTACCAAAGACCCCCACAACACATATTTCACAACTAGAGAATACCCAACAAAGGAGACATCAAGACCAAAACTAAAGCTCACCTCGACCCATAGACCACCCCACAGGTAGTTAGGCAGGTTCCGTGTCTACTTCGTGATCACCCTATGGCTAATCTCAGTGAGAGGAAAAAATGAAGACCAGGATGCTCTAGGCTTGAGAAATCTCCACCCGCAGGTGATGCTTGCACCAATATCGGGTGGCTTTGGAGGAGAGCGTTGAGGTTCAGATCTATGAAAGAGAGGGGATTGGATGCAACATAACACTCACAAATGTGACAAGGGGGAGGAAAAGGCACCCCCATAGTGCTCTGAACTCCCGTAGATAGGAAAGAGGATCTTTAGTGTTGGGAGGAGGACAAATCGACCGACTGGACATAAACAGTCGTCTCAGGTTACACCGTCGCATATTGGGGAATCCTAAGATCTGGGGAGAAATAGGTAGAGGAAACGAAAACAGGAGAAAAAACAAAGAATGAAGAGAAAACAACAACCAAAAAACCTAGGAGGCCCTATGGATTTAATCGATCTAAGAAGAGGATGGCAGATCAGGAAGTGCTGGGAGGAGCCGCCACTTAACCCTAAGGTTACTTGGCATAATAACTGGTTAACTAGTAATAGTTATCGGGAATAAGGATTTTTTATTTTTATAGCCCTTTTTAATTATTATTTTTGTAAATATCCCTCTTTTCCCATTATTTCCCTAAATGTCTTACTTTTTGGGTAAGGTGAGAAATCGGTTTCTTATCACCCATTTTCTCAATTGAGTTTTTTAAATTTTTAACAATAAAATAACTTTAAAAACGTAAAAAGATAGTTGAGAAATCGGTTTTCTTCAAACCCCATTTTTCACTACATGAGTGAAAAAAAACATGGTGAGAAATCGGTGTTACATTAAACCCGATTCTCACCAAAAAGCTTAAAAATTAAAAAAACTCAGTGAGAAATCTGATGGGGAAAAACCGATCTCTCACCTTGCCAAAAAATAAGGCATTTAGAGAAATAATGGGAAAAGAGGGATATTTAGAGAAATAATAATTAAAAAGGGGATAGAAATATAAAAAACCCTCGGGAATAATGGTTGATTACAACAAAAGTGAACCACAACTCTAGACAAGTTTTACTAACAATATTAGGGGTACAAATCACAATAAATTTTATTTATTCAAAGTATTTAAAATAGAAAAGATTGGAATTAAATATATAGAAAATTACACTTCTTTCCTCTGTGAGATGCTAAAATTACACACCCTTTCTTTTTTATGTCAAAATATACATTTTCCTTCCCTCTTATGTAACATATATTAGAAAAAAAATACATTTTCTTCCCCTTGAAAGATACTTGAATTACATTCCTCTCCCTTCTTATGTTAATATTTACACTCCCCTCTCTTGAGAAGTAAATATGTATTACACTTTAATCTATTTTAATATACTCAAACTTCTTATGCATATTTTTTTTTCTCTATTTTCGATTCACAATATCATTATCATATATTTTTAAACCCTATTGCCAACGATGGAGCAATAAAAGATAAAATAAAAATCTTGAGCAAATTAATAAAGCTGATAAAAAAATATTCAAAACTGAATTTTATCTTCTAAAGTCATAAAATTAACAATAAAGTGTCAAAATTAATTATTATTGACATTGAAAGTTATGAAAAAAGGACAAAATTTTTCTAAATGATGGTTTAAAATGGATTATAGTGTAATATATATTTACTTCCTACGGGAGTAGAGTGTAACTCAAGCTTCTCTTACGGGTAGGGGAGTATACTTTATTCTATATATTTACTTTTCAAGGAAGGAGAGTGTAGATTTTAACATAAAAGGGAAAGAGAGTGTATTTCAAGCTTTTCTTAGAGGAGAGAAGTTTAATTTACTCTTAAATATAATAAGATATACATTTTATTCGATTATATTTAATACTTATTTTTTATTTGTTTCATTTTAATTGAAAAAGAGATATAATACAAACACCTTTTTTATTCCTTCTTTACGTTTGTAACAAAAAAAAAACTTTTTTTTCTTTCTACTAATAAGATATTTAAATAATAATAAAATAATAACTCTATTCAATTACTGTTGACTAGAATATAATTTAGCCGATAATCAGACAGTGATTCCCTTTTCTTCAAGCGATTATACTAAGGAAGGAACTTTGTTCCCCAGCTATGGGTCCCTTAACTCACTCCAGAAAGAGTTAAGTAAGTGAACTAAACTAAAATGGGAACATAAAGGTAAACATAAAGTGCAATTGAGCGAAAATAAGTTGTTTGTATTGATTGATGTTTATAGACAAAGACTACTTGAGAAACCTATACTTACCATATTTGTCACGTTCTTAACCCACTAACTCATGTATTATATAAGATCTTGGCTAAAAACATAAATATAAGTAACCACCTCATCTGCTAAGTTATGGCCCAAAAATGCTTAGTTAGCTGACTTATTAATTGCCATATTAGTTGACCACGTCCTCCATAACCTTATTTATAAGGAAATAGGTTCTTAAGCACGTCCTTGACTTAGTCAGCTAATATAATTTGTATATCTGCTCAGTCGACTAAGTTATGGGCCAAACGGCTGACTGCCCATCAGCTGACCATGTTCTTCTTATCCCTATTTTTAAGAAAATAAGTCTTCATGCACGTTATTGATTTGGCCAACTCATAGAATCCACATATCTTCTCAATCAGCTAAGATATGGGCAAAAAATCCACTATAACGGCTAATTTATACACCACTTGACCATGTTCTCCATTTTTCTATTTTCAAGGAAGTGGGTGCAAGTTTTTAAATTTAATATCCCTTGATTCCAGGTGGTTATCTTTTGTCTTCACATTCTCTTTCTGAAACCACCTTTAATCATCTTCCCAAAAATCTAGGAAAGTGGTTGTCGCACCTTGACTTGGTCATTTCTTCATTTTTAAATATATTTGTAGTGTCTTGGGCCCTTAATCAACATTCACACGAGCCCATAAGACCCATTTAACAGCCTCCAAGCCCATTTAGACTTAGTAGCCACGTTCAGCTGATTCTACGACAGTAGCAGCTGAGCTTGCATCAACTGATCATGCTCGACTGGTGCTCATCAGCTGCCTATCTCAGCTGAGTAGTTGCATTTGGTCCAATAAATCTTAATCAACTGATTTTTTATTTAGCCGATCTGGAGTTAGCTGTTAGCCGATCTTAGTGCAGCTGGTATGGATTCAGCTGATCGGCAAATACTTGTCTTTTAGCTGAGTGGCTCCATGCATGATCCAGTCAACTATTTTTTGGTGTAAACATATGCCCCCTGCATCTTTTAGCTGACGACAATAAGAGGATGTTGAAAGATGTATTATGTTAGTCAAACTTCTTTTCGCCTGCCGCTCTGACTTTTGACTAATATGACTTTGTTGCATTTAGAAACTTAATCTTCTGGAACAACTAGGTTCGTAGATAGTAGACTCACAATGTCAAAATGACACTGCTAAATGCCCCCTAGCTTTATATATGATCCAGTCGATATGGGAAAATTCAACATTACAAAGACATTGGGTTTACAAATAGTAGTCTTATGTTGCCAATTTGGCACAGCTAAATGTCCTCCCACTTTCTTCATTCAATTGGTTTGCCCTTTTATTTCCATTACTTATGCATCAACTATTTCCATTTATCCTTTGATGTAGGAAATGGTATGCCAAATATTAAAACCATACTAGAGAATGTAGCTAGGAATAATTCTGTATCAGTCGTCATTTTAGCTACACCCTTGTCAGCTAGCATTTTCCTCAAGATCTCGGCTGCCATGACATTAGTTGCCTAATCACTATGGTAATCAGATGCATCCTCAAACACATCGTAATCGTTTATAGGGACTATTTCCCAGTTAGATTCTTCCTGCTTCTTCTCAAGAATGAAATGTTCAATCATGGAAGCTTTGGTTGCCAGTTGACTCAAATCTGCAAATTGTGGGAAATCAACTCTTCCTTCATATGTGGGATCATGTTATCCACAACTATTGCAGTATATTCTGCTTCTGGAAGTCGTCTTGTGCACTTGCTACTCAGCTTCCTGAATCTTTCTATGAAGTCAACAGTCGTCTCATCCTCTTGTTGTTTTAAATTCATCAAGTCGGCTGCTGTAACTTCAAGTTGAGGTTTATAAAACCTGTCATGGAAGCACATTTCCATGTCTACCCAGTTTACCACAGAATTAGGAGGCAATGAGGAATACCAACCGAAGGCTATCCCTGTTAATGACAAAGGAAATAACTGTAACTTATAGTATTCATTTTGATTCGCTTCTCCATACTGAGCAGTAAATCTGCCAATATGTTCAATGGTAGACATGTCATCTTCTCCGGAGAAAGTTGTGAAATTCGGGGTCTCAAACCCACTTGGTAATGGCATCATTTTGTCCACTCATTCTGGATATGGCTTTCCATACCTAGGCCTACATAAGGTCCTTAGTTGTACGCCAAAGTGCCTTCGCATAACCTCATCTATCATGTTAGGATCAATTGACTGAGGGACAACCGGTCTACTCTCAACCATTATCGGTTGGATAAAATTTGGTACTAAGGTTGGAGTTGGGCCGTGTTGCATTGTTGACATTGCTGCATCTTGAACTGACATTTGATAAATTTGCTTCGGCGTGTTTGGAATCATTGTTTGATTATCTGCAGTAGGTGGAGTTGATATCCATTGCCACTCTGCTGCATAATCACCTAGATTCAAATATTGAGTCCTGTGAACGGCTGAGTGACTATTCAAGAAAGGTGGAATGGTATTCCATGGTTGCTCTCCATTGTAATCCCCAGTTGTTCTATACAAAATCCCAAGAGGAGGATTTGAACCCACTTCACCATAGGGAGGCATTTCTGGGATAGACTAATAGAATGGCTGATTAGCCAAGGTAGGTGGAATATTATTCCATGGCTGTTGCCTCATATAATCACCACGCAGCTGCGTTTGCATTCCAGAGCCCAGAGCTTGATAAACAGCAAGTCCTTGATTGGAAGCCTGTAGAGTCGTGTCATGAGCTAGCACATTTGGCATAACAAACGGCCTTCCAATCTGTCCTACTGCATCATCAACCATATCATTTACCATTATTTGCCCCCTAGGTTAATAGTAGCAAACATATTCGGCAGACAATGTGGTAAAGGTCCTGCCTGAATAAAGTCTGGCTGAACTTGTGGTAAAGGTTCTGCTTGAACAAGTGGTTGCTCTTGTTGTGGTACTCCAAAGTTGAACATGGTGTTCACCTTCCTGGTCCCATCGGGCGTGCCAATTTATTGAGGCGTTGTGCGAATTTGGTACTTAGCTGACTGGGCATTTGCTCAGCTAAAAGATGATATGTCAGCTAACTCGCACTGCTAATAATGATCCCTTTTTTGATCAGGCGGTTACGCTGAGAAAGGGACTATGTTTCTCAGCTACGGGTTCCTAGATTACTCTAAAAAGCGTCTAGTGTAGAAGGTTGAACTACCAAATTAAGGTTGTATGAAAATAAAGATAAAGAAAAGCGATAAAGTATAGATAATTGTAAAGACTTGTTTTGATTGAATGAGTGTGTTTCATTTTCTGAACAGATCTCATCCTCTACATTCTTCTCTTTTGGGTTCTTTTCAACACGGCTGATATTACCTTCTTGTCTTTAGCATACTTGTTCAAGAACCAATGTCCTTCTGTGACATTAGCAGGAGGCTTCAACATTCTCTGTGACCTTAGTTTCTCATCATTTCTCACTGTTTTTTTTAGAGAAAACATGCCTCCTTCCATGGTAAACTCAGCCACCCTTCTTTTGTCTTTAGGGATAGGTTCCTCATCAATCTTGGGTAGAGATAGCCTCCCATTATCTCTAATGGCCAGCGGATCTCCCCCCCCCCAGTTTCAATAACAGGTGCCTTCCCTTTGGCCTTGGCAGATCCTTCTGTTGAAGTTTGACATGGTTCACATACTACTTGACTAATTCCTGAGGGAGCTGCCTTGGCTTGGGTGGTCTCCTCCCCTGCCTGTGCTCTGGGATCGGCTGAGGATTCCCCAATCTGTCAAAAACAGAAGTCCTGGCTGCCTCAGGTTTTAGCCAATCACTATGGTTTGATTCGGCTAACCACTTTTTTGGCCTCCAAACTTGTTGAACAGATATCCTCCACCTGTGACTAGACTCTACATCTTCAGGATTTGAGAATGAAACCTTGTTTATCCCTAAGGCAAGGAATGAGTTGTTGCGGCTCATAATAATAGTGGAGTATTTTTAAGACTCCGAATGTCGAACTCATAGAGAATGCGCGAGTACTAAATTAATAGAGATCCTTATTAATTAGACGAATGAAAGTAATGGTTTTGAGAGCAAGATAATTGAATTGTAAATAATGAGATCAAAGTAATAACGTAAGAACTAAAGACAAATCAATTAGAAAAGCTAGGGAAACCGGGTTCACTAATACTAGATCCTGAATCTATTACCTTGTTATTATGAAATATTTCCTTATTAAAAGCAAACCATCCACTCTAATTTACTAAGGGCTTCCTAGCGTGCAATAGCCTTCCTCCTAACTAATTACTCTGTTTGGTCCAGGAAGATAATTAAAAGAAAGAGCATTAAGTACATGTGGGTTTGTCAATCTAATAACTGACTGGAAACAAGCAATAACCTATCCGGCGTATAAAGCGAATTCTGTGATCCTAGAGTTCTACTAGTTAACTATGATCATGTTACCACAATTAACTAATTTTATAAAGAATTGGCCAGATCCTATGGAACTAAGCATACTGAAATCAACACATTCAAAAGAATAATAGGGAATTCAAAATAGCAATTAAATAGATATCAAGAACATAATAAAAGATCCCCCATCACCCCTAGTGATGGAGTTAGCTACACATATTGTTTCTCAACAAAATATAAAATAACATAAATCCTAACATGTAATCCTAAAAGAAAAGAAGATAAGAGACAAGAGGCAAAGTCTAGAGCAAAAAACAATATGTAAAGTCTAAAGCAAAAGACCCTCACTCAGAGAGAATGAATGCTCCCCTAGAGAGTGAGTTAGTTCTAAAAAGGGGATAAGAATGTCTATTTATAGGCTCTAGTGTGGATTTAGGTCAACTGGCTTCAAATCTGTGCGCTCTGGGCTTGGGTACGGTCGTACTGCGATTATACACGGTCGTATTGGGCTTGAGTTGCGACGCTAGCCGTACTTCTTCACTGGATGCGGCCTGACTGCAATTGTGTACGTCCGTACTTACTTTGGTCCGGCCGTACTGGACTTTTTCTTCAGCGCCAAGCTGAACTGACCATGCGGTACACCTCTACTTATGCTCTTGGATAGGTACGGCCGTACTGAATAGATGTCAGGTCATACCGCTTGTCCAAAAACGCTAAAAATCTCCAAAACTCGCCAAAATCTTCCGAAAATTCATTATTTTGCTTTTCATGTTGCCTTTATTGCTTTTCTGCATAAATGAGGAAATAATGAGCATATTTTATCTAATAAGGAATAAAATCATAATATTTTATACTCAAAATACCCGAAAATAATAGATAAAATGGAGTGTTAACACATCCCCACACTTAAGCTTTTGTTTGTCCTCAAGCAAACTACTTGGACAATTATAAGAAAAATTGAATTTACTGACTAGGGAGCATAAACGAGATACGAGACAACAAAGTAATATCATAAGAAGTGTTAAGTAATAGAATACCGAATTAGAGATGTAAGTTCAACAAGTTCACTAAGTCTATGATTTATAAATCACTCTTCTCACCACTCTCAAAGTGTTCAAAGGTGTAGTCATTAACGCTCAAATTCTCCCAAAGAAGTGACATTACCATAGGCTTGTACATTGACTAAAACTCTACTATTAAAATTCACTTATCATGCAAAAAGGAAAAATGGGTCTTTCATGGGTTGTAATGGGGCTAATATAATAATGTTAGGTGGGATAAAAAGAAAGAAAATGTCATGTAAAGGGTCAGAACCAAATCAACCAAACAAGTAATCTTTTTCTTTTTAACTATAAAGAGCAGGCAAAAATCCCTCTAATATTCATCATTTTTTTTTCTTTTTATTTCTTGAAGGCAATAACACATTTTTTTTCTATTCTTTTTTTTAATATTTTTTTTCTTTTTCTTTCCTTTCCTCCTTTTATGCTTTTTTCTAACAACTTAATAATTTTGGGAGGGGAAAGTATTTGCTAAGCTTTCTTTTTAAAAGCTTTCCTGAGGGATTATCCTTTTGATATTTGTCACTAATTTCTCTAACAAAGGTATTTTCCAATTGGTTGCCACAATAAAAATAATAATCAATAACAATGAAAGGGTACCAAAGAAATATAATAATAAGCACAAAAATGGGCAACTAGTGGTAAAATATTTGTAACAAAACTGAAGTAGGCCCAAAAAATTCCTAGAATTGCCCCTTCCAAATTCACATGAAAGTAAATTTATATTCGCTTTGTAATGGTCTCAACACAAGTTCTAGAATGCACAACATAGAAAAATATCACTCAAACAATGAAAAGAGATAAAAATATAGTGTGACCTCTTATTTAGGCTCAAATATCACATTTAGTTGTTTACACAAGCAAGTTGAAACTCATAAAAATTTCAATGCTAATTATCAACAAATTCTAAAATTAACAACAATCTCATTTCAATCACAAGTTGTTAGAATTTTTTAAAAAAAATAGCCCCTAAATAAGAAAAATTATCAAATTTTCCATAATTTAATAGTTATAAGCATAGCCAAGTAATTGTAATTATAGTTCATAGTTCCCTCCCCACACTTATTTTTAGCAGTGTCTTCACTGCTAACAGTTAAAAACTAAGCAATAAAAATTTATCTAGTTAAAATAAGTGCTAGAAATAATTTAAGATGGAAAGGTACTCCCCTCTGATAATTTCACAAGCAAATTGCTGGAGTGATTCAATTAATGTTGTTGCATTGTCAATGCCTCTAGAGAAACTGTAAATCACAATAAACTATTAAAAATATAAAATAAAATTAAATTAAATAACATAAAAATAAATAAGATAGGTTGCCTCCTGCAAAGCGCTTGTTTAACGTCGTGAGCCTGACGGTTTTCTTAAAAGTGGTCAACCAGGCGGCTCTCGAAGAGTGAATTTTGCATTCATTGCATTTCCTCTTCTCCACTTTTTAACCATGTGGTTCAAGTTGTTTTTTCTTTTACCAAGTGGTGGACGGACTTCGAAATATTGTGAAATTTTTATCTCTTCATTACTCACCACTATAATAGGATCCTGCAAATTAGTAATTCCTTCTAAAGGTTCCTACACTCTTAAGTCATCAATGCCGTTAAAAGCAATCACATTATTGGTAAAATAAGAAAGAGTAAAAGAACATGGATTTTTGGTAGAATTTAAAACCTTTAAGACATCATCTTCCTTAACACTTTTTATGGTTACCTTCCCCTTTTTAACCTCAATGACTGCTTCACTGATTTTAGCCAAAAGAGTTTGTCTCAAATTAGTTGGGACTTCCTCCTTTTGCTCCAAATCAAGAACTGTGGGGTCTTCTTTGTTCTCTTCATGGGTTATCCCTTCAGTAGGAGCTTCAATTTGATTAGCTTGACTCCCTTCATTAGGAGTTTCAATTGTTCTTGTGATTGACTGTTCCTCACACTCAGGCTCAGACTTGGGCTCTTTAATAGGAGTTTCGAAAACATCAAATGGGTCACTAAGCTTCTTCCCATATTTAGCCAAAATCTCCTCCATAGTTAGTTCTTCATTAAGCTCTTCATCACTCTCATGGATGGTTACCTCGTATTCCACCTTGGGGTTGGGCTCAACTTGAGTAGGCGGCGATTCTAGAGCTTGTTGAGTCATTAATGCTACCCAATTAGAAAACTGACTTTTCAAACATTCTTGTTTTTCTCTATTTTGTTTCACTATTTTTTCTAAATACTTGAATCTTTCATCAAGTTCTTCTAATTGATTCCGACTTCTGCAATAGTTGGTCTCTGGCCAATATGCTGAACAGTCTTGTCATTCGTATCCTACATCACCGCAATGCTCACAAATAAGAGAAAGAACCTAGCAGTTGTCTGCATGTCCTACAAAATAACCACAATACTTACAAAAAGGGACAAGATCCATGAGATCTTTTTTTTAATAGTCAAAATAAAATAAAACTGAATCAAAATCAAACAAAATAAGGAAAGTTAGAATAAAATAAAAGCAAACTAAGGTAATATTATCCTAATCCAATCCTTATCAAATCTCTTTTTAAATTCAAATTCAAATTATATCTATATCTAATCTCATATTCAAAATAAGATAAGAAAAAGAAAGATCAGGATATATAAAAAAAAAGAAAAATCTTTTGGGATTTTTGATATCAAATTTAAACAAAACAAAAGAGAATAAGATAAAATAGGATAAGATCTAAATAAATAGATAGAGAGATAAAATAAACAACCAAACAAAAATTTAAAAGGCTAAATTATAAAATTAGTCCTCTAAGTTTATTTTAGGTTTCAATTTGGTTCTCTACGTTTTATTTGTTTCGTTTTGGTCCTCTACGTTTTATTTTAATTTTCAATTTGGTCATTTCCGTCACTAAAAGTCAATTGTCCATAGCTAGAATTTGGCTTTTAGCTACGGACAATTGGCTTTTAGTGACAGAAAGGACCAACCTGTTGTAACTTTTAAAACGTAAGGGACCAAAACGAAACAAATAAAACATAGAGGACCAAATTGAAACCTAAAATAAACATAGAGGACCAATTTTGTAATTTTAGCCAATTTAAAATCTAGATAAAAAGATAAAAGAGAAATATTTTTGGATTTTTGAATGTAGAACTAGATCTTAAATCTAAACAACCAAAAATAAAACAAATCACTCTATCTACTATTTTTTTAAACTAATAATAATAATAATAATAATAATAATAATAATAATAATAATAATAATAATAGTACTAAACAACCGATTTTTTTATAATAAAATAATAATAATTACTAATAACAACGAGCAGTTAAGAAAATATTTTTTTTGAAATTAATACTAACGAATAACACTAATAACGAAAATAATAGTAACAATAATAAAAATGACAATAATAATAACGAAAAAAGTCTAAATTAACAAAAATCTCGTTGGTCTAATATCGCAAAAATATTCCCCGGCAACGGCGCCAAAAACTTGTTGCGGCTCAGGCAAGTGTACCTGATCGTAACTCGTAATAATAGTGGAGTATTTTTAAGACTCCGAATGTCGAACCCACAGAGAATACACGAGTACTAAATTAATAGAGATCCTTATTATTTAGACGAATGAAAGTAATAGTTTTGAGAGCAAGACAATTGAATTGTAAATAACGAGATCAAAGTAATAACGCAAGAACTAAAGAGAAATCAATTAGGAAAAGCCTAGGGGAACCGGGTTCACTAATACTAGATCCAGAATCTATTATCTTACTATTATGAAATATTTCCTTATTGAAAGCCAACCACCTACTTTAATTGACTAAGGGTTTCCTAGCGTACAATAGCCTTCCTCCTAACTAATTACTCTGTTTGGTCCAAGAAGATAATTAAAGGAAAGAGCATTAAGTACAGGTGGGTTTGTCAATTTAATAACTGATTGGAAACAAGCAATAACCTATCCGGCGTATAAAGCGAGTTCTGTGATCCTAGAGTTCCACTAGTTAACTATGATCCTATTACCACAATTAACTAATTTTATAAAGAATTGGCCAGATCCTATGGAATTAAGCATACTAAGATCAACACATTCAAAAGGATAATTGGGAATTCAAAATAGCAATTAAATAGATATCAATAACATAATAAAAGATCCCCCATCACCCCTAGTGATGGAGTTAGCTACACATATTGTTTCTCAACAAAATATAGAATAACATAAATCCTAACATTCAATCATAAAAGAAAAGAAGGCAAGAGACAAGAGGCAAAGTCTAGAGCAAAAGACAATAGGTAAAATCTAAAGCAAAAGACCCTCACTTAGAGAGAATAAATTCTCCCCTAGAGAGAGTTAGATCTAAAAAAGGGTTAAGAATGCCTATTTATAGGTTTTATTGCGGATTTTGGTCAACTGGCCCGTACTTCTTCACTGGATGCGGCCTGACTGCAATTGTGTACGACCGTACTTACTTTGGTCTGGCCGTACTGACCATGCGGTACGCCCCTGCTTATGCTCTCGGATAGGTACGATCGTACTAGTCAGCCAATACCGCTTGTCCAAAAATGCTAAAAATCTCCAAAACTCGCCAGAATCTTCCCAAAATTCATTATTTTGCTTTTCATGTTGCTTTTATTACTTTTTTGCATAAATGAGAAAATAGTGAGCATATTTTATCTATTAAGGAATAATTTTATACTCAAAATACCCCAAAATAATAGACAAAATGGAGTGTTAACATGGGTCAGTATCCATTGTCATTTTCGCTGTTCCTTTATCTGCAAGTTTGAATCTTCCTTCCTTTATTCCCTTCTGAATGGCCTTTCTGAAAACCATGAAGTTTACAGTTGCATGATTATAGGAGTTATGCCACTTGCAGTACTTTTTATCCTTTAGCTCTTCAACAGGTGGGATTTTATGCCCATCCAGCAGCCGAATCTGCTTATCTTTGAGCAGGTAGTCAAAGATTTGATCTGCCTTGGAAATATCAAAAGAATATTCCACCTTGCCTTCTCCTGACTTTGACTCTTTCCCTTTGGCAGGGCTGGGCAAGAGTAGCCTTTACCCTTTACTATCTCAGCTGCCATGATGTCTGCTGTGGAATCGACTGAGTCATCATCAGAGTCTTCGACATCCATAATGGATACCAACTAAGGGCCTCTCCCCCTACTGTCTCGCCTTTTTTCTTTTTCTTGGATAAACTGTTCAATGCGTATAGCCCTAGAAACTAACTGATTTAAATTAGTTTAGGCTTGGCCAACTAGTTTTTCCTTGAGTTGAGGATGCATGCTGCTAATGGCCATGGCTGCATTTCTGTCTCAGAGAACTGCACTGAGCATTTCCCAGCTATCTTTCTGAACCGTTCCACAAAACCAGCAGCCGACTCATCTACCTATTGTCTTAGGTTCATGAGGTCAGCCGCAGTGACTTCAGGTCGAGGCCAATAGAATCTATCATGAAAGCATCTCTCCATATCTGCCCATGTCTGTATAGAGTTAGGTGGTAAAGAAGAGTACCATGTAAATATTGTCCCTGTAAGTGACAAGGGGAACAACTGCAATTTGTGGAACTCGTTCTGGTTCCCTTCACCACACTGGGCAATAAATCTGCCTATGTGCTCCATAGTAGACTTGCCATCTTCTCCAGAGAAAGTGGCAAAATCCGGAGTCGTGTATCCCCTGGGCAGCGGTACCAATCTATCTACCCACTCAAGGTATGGTTCCTGTAGATCGGCCTATCCAAAGGCTTCAGCTGCACACCAAAATACTTCTTGATGGTATCTGCAATTACAGTTGGGTCCAGCAGCTGAGAACCCCCTGGCCTCACTTCCCCTAAGTTAGGAGTTGTTGCCTACGGCTGTTGTCTCCATGTTGGGGGATGTGCCTGAGATACTTGCGCTGGAGGATTGGGGTAACCTAGCTGATTTGGCACTAGAGGTAGGTTAAACGCCCATGGTTGATCCATGCTTCCTTCACCTGGCACCCTATATTAAGTCCCTGGAACACCTGTGTTGAGTGGTGGAGGTGGGATCTGCTACTACGACTGCTCCATCACTAAACCAGGTGCCCTTGGAAGAGTTGACCCCATTTGAGCGCCTACAGATATTTCAGGATAAGATGGATAGAATGAGGGATTAGCTGATATAGGTGGAAGATTACTCCATGACTGCAGTCCAGCATAACTCCTAGGTGGTCTCATCGCACCTCCTCCTATGCCAAGAGGTTGCCCCCAGTGTACTATGGATTAGTCGCCTGCATAGCCGCGCCATAGGGTTGTACATATGGCATTACTTGCGGCATTCCAATTTGCCCCACTGCATCTGGTGGCCTCCTAGCCATCTGCACCTTTTCAAAATGAAGATTAGCCTGGTTAGTTGCATCATTTACCACTTGTTGACCTCCAGTGTTCACAGTGGCAAAAGTATTAGGCTGGGAATTAATTGGATTAAAAGGTACCTGTCCCATATTCGGCTGGACCTGAGTAGGTCCTGCCTGAACATAGGTAGGCTGAACTTGTTGTATCCCTGCCGGGGTTGTACTCGGCTGAACCTGAGTTGGTCCTACTGGAGCTGCATTCGGCTGGGTGACTGGTCCTACCTGGGTAGTGTACCCCACTTGCGTTGGAATAGCAGAATTGATAGAGCTCTTGCCTGAGTGAGCCTTTTAGCCTCTATCTCTCTGGCTTGCTGCACTTCATTATGTACCATGGGCTTCACAATATCAGCCAACTGTTGTGACACTTGGTACATGATATCATTGATTCCCAAATTGAGTTGTTGGCGTATAAATGAAGTGTACATCACCAATGGTTGATCATTAGGCTTAGGGACTACCTCTACATGCACTGGCTCAGCTGTTGAAGTAGGCACTCCTTGAGAGGGACTCCCCTCAACAATCTTCTTGGGATTGTTCTTCTTTGACGTAGGTTGTTCCATGCTGCTTCGGCTCTTGCTAGAACGCAAGTGCATATGTCAATGGTAATCCTGACCTGGGGATTCGAATGTGTTGATTCGTTCACCTTTGGTCCCACCGGGCGTCCCAATTTTGTTGACTGGAATGTAATTTAGCCGATGATCTGCTAACTCCACAACAGTGATTCCCTTTTCTTCAAGCGATTATGCTAAGGAAGGAACTCTGTTCCTTAGCTATAGGTTCCTTAACTCACTCCAGAAAAGGTTAAGTAAGTGAACTAAACTAACACGGGAACGTAAAGGTAAACATAAAGTGCAATTGAGCGAAAATAAGTTGTTTGTATTGATTGGTGTTTATAGACAAAGACTACCTAAGAAATCTATACTTATCCTATTTGCCACGTTCTTAACCCACTAACTCACATATTACATCATATAAGATCATGGCTAACAACATAAATATAAGTAACCACCCCGTCAGCTAAGTTATGGCCCAAAAATGCTTAGTCAGTTGTCTTATTAACTGTCATATTAGTTGACCACGTCCTCCATAACCTTATTTATAAGGAAATAGGTTCTCAAGCACGTCCTTGATTTAGTCAGCTAATATAATTTGTATATCTGCTCAGTCGACTAAGTTATGGGCCAAATGGCTGATTGCCCATCAGCTGACAATGTTCTTCATATCCCTATTTTTAAGAAAACAAGTCTTCATGCACGTTCTTGACTTGGCCAACTCATAGAATTCACATATCTTCTCAATCAGCTAAGATATGGGCAAAAAATCCACTATAACGGCTAATTTATCCACCACTTGACCATGTTCTCCATTTTCCTATTTTCAAGGAAGTGGGTGCACGTTTTTGAATTTAATATCCCTTGATTCCAGGTGGTTATCTTTTGTCTTCACATTCTCTTTCTGAAACCACCTTTAATCATCTTCCAAAAAATCTAGGAAAGTGGTTGTCGCACCTTGACTTGATCATTTCTTCATTTTTAAATATATTTGTAGTCTCTTGGGCCCTTAATCAACATTTACACGAGCCCATAAGACCTATTTAACAACCTCCAAGCCCATTTAGACTTAGTAGCCACGTTCAGCTGATTTTGCGTCAACTGCAGCTGAGCTTGTGTCAGCTGATCATGCTCGACTGGTGCTCATCAGCTGCCTATCTCAATTGAGTAGGTTTGGTCCAATACATCTTAATCAGCTGATTTTTTATTTAGCCGATCTGGAGTTAGCCGATCTTAGTGCAGCTGGTATGGATTCAGCTGACCAGGATTCAGTCGATCGGCAAATACTTGCATTTTAGCCGAGTGGCTCCATACATGATCCAACCAACTATTTTTTGGTGTAAACAATTACCTTTTTACATATATTAAATGCTAATTTCTAATTATGTCGTTATTAAGTTAATTGAATTTATATTAATTAAGTATCATTAATTATCGGTCACTATTTATGAAATAAGTATATTTGGAAAAAGTTAAATTTTTAAGAATATTAATTAAAAATAGCTAATTTTAAAACATTTTAATAACTGTGTGAATTATGAGGTTTGTTTCTTATAATACAGAGCGGAGGGAGTATATTCCATTAATCCATTTAAATTCACTTTATCGTTTTATGCAACCATTTTAGACCATTTGATTCTCCATTAGTCATTAGATATAAAAAATGTAACATTTTAAACCTTGCACGGACATCACGGCATTCCAAGAATCATTCACTTGTGTATGTATGACGACTGTCTCTGTGTGTGTGTGAGAGAGACAGAGAGATAGTTCAGCAAAATATTATTTTTTTTTTTTTTTGGTGCTAAGTTCAGCAATATTTTCTTTTCACAACAAGTATGCAAAATTTAAGTTACATCATGACAACTGGGCCCACACTTAATGGTCCTAATAATCAACCACGAAAAAAAGTTGTAGCCAAGTTTCCAAAGAAAGACAGTGAGGTTGAGGATGATTGTACGCAAAACCCCTCGCAATTTCTCAACTCTCCGTAACCCGTTTTTTTTTTTTTCTTCTTTTTTTCTCCATTGCATAGTTTCTATTATTCAGCACTTTCTAATCTCTGTAGGTTTACACTTTTGGAACAATAATGGCTACCCTTAACTCTTTCAAACCTTCACCCTTTTGCATCTCAATGTCGTCGTTTGTTTCCACACCTTCTATCACAGTTTCCATCACCCCATTTTCTGCACAACACTTTCCCTCCGTTATTACCTCTGCTTCCATCTCTTTGTTCTCCTTGTTTTTCCCCCATAGAACCGAGTAAAGCCCAATTACGATTAGAATAGCTCCAATAATTCTGTAATCACAAAGGAAATAAAATAAATCCACATTAATAATACCACACTAATTGTTTACCACCGTTCAGAGTTTTGTGCTTTTTAAGATTGTGACGTTTCTTTTAAATACATAATAAGAGACAAACGAGTCCAATTTTTTGGTCCAAAATATAAGAAACATATATCAATTTTTATATACATTAAATGCTAATTTCTAATTATGAACTTATTTAAGTTAGTAAAATTTGTGTGAATTAACTCTCATTAATTATCAACCACCATTTATGAAAGAGATATATTTAAAAAAAAAAATTAAATTTTTAGAAGTATTAATTAGAATTAGCTAATTTTAAAGTACTTTTTTAACATGTGTGAATTAGAGTTTTGTCTCTTTTAATATGAACACGAGGGACTAACTTTTGGTTTTTTATGATAAGAAAATGATAGAAAGCAGAGAAGTCACTCTATTAAACCATATAAGCTGTGAGTCGAAACCGCATGAAAGCGAAGTTTCTTTTCTTTCTCTCTAAAATTTCAAATGTTTACAATTCATTGGACTGGACAAGGTTTTTAAATAGTGGTCCACTTGTGATGCAATATTAAAGTTGATTTACATTTGTGGCTACATTATTCACATTTGTCACCAATTTTTATAAAATATCTTGGAGATAAACACAATTTCAACCACAACGGCAAATTAAAATTAAAACCTTATATTATAACATAAGGACTTACCCTCCAAGATATAATTTTTCTGCAAGGATGAAAGTGCCCATGATGGCCACAATAATCATCATCAATGGACTGAATGCAGTAACGAAAACAGGCCCTTTCTTTTGCATGACAATCCCTTGAACATAGTATGTAAGACCCGATGATATTATTCCCTGTTCACCAAAGTTTAAGTCCATTTAGACTCTCATATGGTTCATCAACAAATATAAGTATCAAGGTTTTTAAAAAATCTGTGATCACGATTTGGGTCGCGACATCATGGTTTTTTATGTTACCGTAATTGAGGTTGCATCAGTCGCATTTAACCGCGATTTTCAGAATTACGACCGTTACCGCAATTTAAAACATTGATAAGGATTGATAAAGAGGGAGACTTACAGCATATGCTGCTGCTAAGAGGTTCATGTCCCAACCAATGTTCCAAGCAGATGGCTTGTGCTCCATCACAAAGGTAACTGCAATTGACTGAAGTGCGCCTAAGAAACACACTATGGCTGTGAGTGAGAGCTGAGCTGAGTATTTCCTTAATGTCACTGCCTGCATTAATCACAAGAAACACTTTTCAATACTTAATGTATATAAGAGTAATTATTATTCTCCTCTGTCTGAATTAAATAGTAACATACCTGAAGGATGAAGAAAGAAGCCCAAGCAAGGGTAGCAATTATGAGGAGAATAGAACCCTTAACCCAATCCTTTTCACCAGAATCTGTAGTGTTTTCAGGTACATAGTTTCTGGGATGATGCATATACTGAGACCCCATGATGTTAAGGACTTTTCCCTTGTACAGTGTCATCACCATGGCCCCAACAACTGTAACTACCGTTCCAATAAACTTTGCTTGGCATCTTACTTTTTTCATGTCCACTTTCTCCATCCTAATTTATCCCAAGCAAAGAGTAACACCATGTTAACTCAAATTAATAGAAAAAAATATATAAGTTTTAAATAATGGTCCACGACCGCGATCTGGACTGCAACATCAAATTTTTTAATGTCTTTATGGCCGCAATGCGATCGCGATTAACGCCGCATCAATCACATTTGACTGCGATTCTTCATAATGTATTGCAACCCGACTGGGACGGGGACCGCAACCGCGATTTAAAACATTAGAGAAATGAGACTAGATTAGCTGATTATGTTTATAAAAATATACCTGCAAATAACTGCCATCACAAAGGTCATTGCAGGGAGCATGTTGCTAATAGCACATGAGTAAGTTGGGGAAGTAAATTTCAACCCCGCATAGTACAAGTTCTGATCAATCACAGGCCTACAATAACAGAACAGAACAGGGGGAAAAAAAAAATTTAGAACCTTTTTGGATGTGTATATCAATTGCAAAAAAACACAAGTTTATAGAGAAAAAGTACTTACCCAAGGAGACCCAACACAAACATTTGCATAAACATAAGAAATGTAATTTTTGGCCTCACCTTCCTGACAATAACAAAACAAGAATAGAAGGTGTGATCAGAAAATAATGCAAATATTAATTAAGGTAATGATTTTCTCCAACTTTGATGTGTACCTCTCGAGAACAAGAGCAAAAGGAGCAATAGCAGCAGTAGCAAAAGCATGTCTATAAACAACAAGAACATAGTGACTCATTCCACGGTTGAGTGAGACTTTTGTGATTATGTTCATACCAGCGAATCCAAATTGAAGAGAAATCATAGCTATGTAAGGTTTGCACCTCTGATAAAAACTTGCACAACACCTATCATCTCCTTCCATTTTAACTTTTCTCTCTTGAAAAAAAACTAGGAACAGAGTTAGTTGTTTACAACAGAGGAAGAACACACTCTGAAGTTGTTTGTGTCTCCTAAGTGAAAAACGTCACGCCATGTTTGTTATTTATAGGCCTCCGTAGAGATGTTGTGGGAGAATCCTGCTCAGAACTACAATTGTAAATAAGAATAAAAATAAAAAATGAAAATTAGAGGACCTTTTGATTTAATTTGAAGCGTGTGTGTGTATGAATCTCATCATCAAGCTCACACGTGACCTCCTTTTAGCACTAGTATTATTAATTATTAATACGTAAGGCACTGGATATTCTTCTTTTTTTTTGTGTGTGTTTGTATACAGGAACAAATAACCATATGGATTCCACGTGGCAATAATTGTATTGTTTTATTATTGAAAAGAAAATTAGGCAAGTAAATGGCAATAACTTTTACGTATGGAGAATAAATTTAAATTGGAGAATCTATTCAATTTGGTGGAGTTTGCTCAAATAACTTTTCATTAAGTATGCAATAGTGAGCGATTTGGACCGCAACATTATGGAGAATAAATTTAAATTGGAGAATCTATTCAATTTGGTGGAATTTGCTCAAATAACTTTTCATTAAGTATGCAATAGTGAGCGATTTGGACCGCAACATCAAGGTTTTTCATATCTCTGTGATTACAATGCGATTGTGATTGAAATCGCATCTACTGTATTTGACCACAATTCTTGCAACATGATTATGGTGGTTACCACGACCGCGATTTAAAACCTTCGATTGTCATGTCAATGAATAGTGAAGAGGTTTTTTGTTTGTGAAATGCTATTTGCATATCACTCTCTCCCTATCTTTTTATTGCATGTATTTCAATTTTTTTATAGAAATAATGTATAGAAATAATGTAATGGTATGAGTCTTCACAAAAAAAAAATGTAATGGTATGAGTAAATGATATCCAAATAATATTAATAGTGGATACCACTTGTTTTATGGTGGAGTGGAGTGGAGTGCTTGCTGATGTAAATAAGGGGCTCAAATCAGGAAACGGATTCTCTAACGTTTTTGCGGGAAAGGCACCCTAACTTTCCCTTGTTCTCGTCCGTCGGATCAATATGTAGTCCAGAATGTGCCACGTTGCCATCTCTTTTTTTTTCTTTTAGAAATTTAGAAGGAAAAAAAAAAAGAACGCATAAGGAAGAGACCCAAACGCGCACAGTACCTCCCTGCCGCCACTACACTGCTGCCGCCCCACCTCTCCTTCGCTGCTCCGACCGTCGTCGCGCTGACTGTCGCCCCTTCCCCCGCCATTCTTCAGAGTTGTTAGCTCTAACAATGTGTTCTGTGTTTCCTTGCTTGGTTTTTTTGGCCTTCACCGACATTCCCTCTTATGTAACTACTTCCATGCCCATATGATACAGTCAACAAAGACCTGTTTTCTTCATTGAAAGGAGATGTTGTGCAACAAGCCAGTAAGATATTTAAGTTCATAAATAAAGGAAACTGGAAAGTGTCCATTTTTGGAGAATGCTCTTGGTAAATTTGATGATGGTGATGGACCATTCTTCCTTGGTTAAATCAGTTTAGCAGCTGCCCCATCACCACAGAACATAACAATATGTTAAATGATTTGGAATCGTATTGAAGCACACTTGAAGTATAGAACACCACCAAATTTGTTAATCTCAAACTTCCAAAATATAAAGAACAGGACAATACATGTCTCTCACCTTTACATTGCAAATAAAAATTAACTGCCATTGGTATTACAACCATCATTTGCCGTGCTCAAATGATATGCTTCACTGCAAAAAAAAACTAGAGCCATACATAGACGACAGAGAGAAGAAACATTTTGATTACTCTACATCATGGCAGAGAGGGGGAAGGGAGAAATAGAAGGGGAGGAGAGGGGGGAAGATCGAAACAGAGAAGGGGATGAGAGGGGCCGACGCGGAGGCGAGTGGCCGCGCGCGGTCCGGTGCGGAGGCGAGTTCGCCGGCAAGCAGGAGGCCGTTAGGTGGCAGTGGAGAGGTAGAGGTTCTGCGCGTGATGGTTAGGGTCGCGATCTGTGTTTTATCATATTGTTTTTTTTTTTCAAAAAATAGAGAGAGAGAGAGAGAGGACCACGTGGCGACGTTGGGACGGTTTGATAGATCTGACGGACAAGAATAGAGGAAAGGCACCCCGCCGTTCCGCGCTAACGGTAGGGAATCCGTTCCCCTCGAATCATAGGAGCCAAATCGGCGCAGGTCACTCTCATCTCATATATAACATCTCTGCCGGGTTTTCAGTTTGATAATTGACGACGCGGCGAGTTTCTGCCACATCTTATCCATCGGAACAGTACTGCTGATAGAAACTATACATGCTTTGCACATCTCTTTTATTTGTTTTTATCTTAAACTTTTCATCGTTAATTTTGGAAATATGGCAGAGTTCAACTGAAATTAATTACGAGGATCTTAATTTAATAATTGTGTCTGGTTATTACTGCTATTCATGGATTCAAATGCAGCTTTCAATTGTCAGAAGGCTAAAGACAACCCAGAAAGATTTCGCCGCTGACGCTGACATACGGCTCAACCCGCCACGCTCTTTCGCTTGAAGTTAGAAGAGCCACTCGCCATAAGACAAAAAAAAAATGCAGCTTTCAATTATTGGGAAATATTAAAGAAAGTATATTGTTGTAGTGACATTAATGTGGTCATTTTTTCATTTTTTCTTTTTTAAATAAGTTTTTATCATCATCATCCTATAAAATGCATTTGGATCACGACACTTCATCGGCCTAGTTACGATATATTGTCATCATAATTACATTTTTTTTTAATTTTAACGGGTTCAGCTTTTGGTTAGGAATCCTGTAAAAAAAGGCTTTTGGTTAGGAATGAAAAGAAAAAAAAAATTAGCTTGTTCTACTAATGAAGAGTCGATCATAATTATAAGCTAATACTGAAAGGAACTACTGTGCTACTATCAATCATTTCTGCAAATATTTTCGAAGATTTAAAAAAAAAATGTATGTATGAGAGGAACTTTTTTCTTTATTTTAAGGATAGAGAAAAGGTTTGTTTGATTCTTGCACATGCATATACCACTTGTGGAAAGAGCTTGTTCTGTTGTCAAAAGAAATTAGTTTTGCACACAAAGGATACAATGATCATGACAAAAAAAAAAGTTTAATTTGTTCATCATGAATCACGATGCCTTACTTTAAGGGTGAGAAAGTGGGAGTAATTTATTTGTTAATGCGGGAAGGTTAGATACGTGGCTACACCATACATTAGAACTGAGAAAGCTTAACTAATTGGTTATGCTATAGCCATTGAGTACCTGCATTCAAGAATCTTCTCCTTTATGCGTATCAGAATAAGTTCTACCTTAATTATGGGTTTGTTATACTAAATTACTTAAGGGGAGAGTGAAGAAACAGAGTGGTGTGTATATTCACATGCATATATCTATAATATATTTTTCATAAACAAGTGAATTTTATCAGTTTAACTGTTAAATCATGTTATATCATGTTAATGGTCTTGAATATTAAATTTGAGGTAATTTAGATGCTTGTAAGTATCTAATGTAGCATTCCTAAAAAAAGTATGTAATTTAACAATATATATATATATATATTTATATATAACGTATCATATATTAAAATTAAAATGATGTGATGTAATGAAATATCTATTAATTCTTAAACTATATAAAATTTTCCTTAAAAAAACTATATAAAATTTTATGTCTTGATCTAATTTATAATGATTTTCAATCTAATAATTGGAATGATAGAATCTATAATTTATAAAAATTACTAAAAGTGTAATATGCCAATATAAAAAAGAAATATATTAAGTGCATATTGTCTCACCAAAGAAGTTAATCCTACAATACAAATTATACAATCATAATGAATTGTCAGGATTAGATTTAAATAAAAAAAGATTTAAATATACTTTTTTTCTTTGTAATATACTTGATTTTTCAATTTAGTCCCTAAAATTTTTTCTGTTTCAAAGTGGTTTGTGAGAAAAAAAATGTTTCATTTTAGTCATTGTTATTTTGTTGTAGTGCCTATAATATATATAATTTTTTCGTTTTATTTTATGCATACTTATACATGGATTAATTGAACATAACCAATTAATATGAGGGTTAAAACTAAAAAAAAGTATATTATAGAGCTAAAACAAAATAATGAGGGTCAAAATAAAACAAAATATATTTTGCAAGGACCACATCGAAAAAACAATTTCAGGGACTGAAACGAAAAACTGGTTATATTAAGGAGAAAAAGTATATTAAAGCCATGAAACGATCTTTATTATTCATGTTCTCACAAGAGGAATCCATTCAATTATAATTTATGGTCAATAATTGATTCAATTAAAATAATTTTGATCATCTGAATAGTTGTAGAATCAAAATTAGTTGTTCTCAATTTTCAGTTTCCTACCTGATATGCCCCCTACGCACATAAACATTAAATTTTGTTAATTTCTGATGACATCTGTAGGTACGCCAAACTTAGTATATGTGGTAAAAGATAGGAGATTACATGATCTAGCTGAAGATTTAAAATTCGTTACTTGATATGCTGCATTGGTTCTTGACAAGACAACAAATGGGCATACAAAGCAGCCATTTTAGTTATTTATTAAAGATATCAACTTGAGCAATGCTGATCAAGAGGAATTTCTCTTAATACATAGAATATTCGTTTAATTTCCAATACGCAAATATTCGTTTAATTTCCAATACGCAATGTGCGCTTTTTGGAATTGCAAAAAGTTCGATTCAATTTTCCTTTGATGTTATGCTATTGCTCTGAGTCTCAAAATTCATAAGTTTACTTCAATTTGTGTTGTGCTCTGCCGACCACCTTTTTTCTCACTCATTTTCACCTTTGTATATCTTTTTTTCTTTTCATTTCATATTTATCACAAGATAGATTAAGCAATTGATGCAAATGAAATGATCCTATAGTTATCAATCACGCTCAAGAAAATGGAAGGAGAAAAAGAAAAAGAAAAAAAAGAACACTAGGGTTGTCCAAATTATAAAAAAGTTTAGCACAAGGAGAAACATGTGCCCCTAGTGATAATTTCGGGTGTTGGTAAATTAGATTGAACCGGAATTGAAAGAAAAAACCATTGGATTCAATCACATTGGTCTTTTTATTTGATCATTGGTTCAAAATTTAAATCTGGCTCAATCTAGTCCAATCTAAAGCAGTTTGAATTGGATCTATTTTTCATTTTTTATTTTTTTTTGAAATATTTAATAAAATATAAAATAAATATTAGAAATTGATTTAAAGTAACAAACTATTCATCTCATATTACGATTATTTGAACAGTGACCAGCCTGGATATGCAAATTAGTTATATGCTTATTCAATTAGTACTTATTGTGTAAGAGCTTATATATAAAGATTTCTATACAATCGAGGAGGGCATAAGTGTAAATTCTATATAAGCTGAAAACGGCTCATGAAAATAAGCTATTTGGAGGGACTTATGAAATAACTTGAAAATAACTCAAGGACAAATCATAGGTACGTTCTAGAGTGTAATACCTTTATAGGTGGCCCATAGTGAATCAGTACTTGAAAATCCTTCGAAACTCCAATGATGACTGACACCATCCCTAGAAGCATAAACTCATGGTCCTACTTGTCATCACGACTGTTGCGGTGACCTGATCGATATTAGTTCAATAAAAATAAAGGAAAAAAATATGAGTTGAGGTTTTGAGACGTTTTAATCACCAAAACCACCGAAAGGTGGGAGGGGAAGAGGGAAAGGAGAGAGGGAGAGGTGGAGGAGGGGTGGGGAAGGGGAGAAGTGGAGGGGGAGGGAAAAGACGAGCAAAGAACATTGGTCCATTGTGGACCACCTATAAGAGGGCAATGCATGATAGGTGGTCTATAGTAGAACTGCTCAAACCATAAGCTATTTTTTATAAGTTTTTCTAAACATTTACGTAAGTGTAAATATCACAAGGTAAGTCTAGATAAACTCTTCCCAACGGTCCTTGATCTATAAACCCGACCATAGGTCGTATTGATGAAAAGATTCTTGTGAGAACAAACCAAGGTATTAAAAACCGGACCGGACCGGCCGGTTGAACCGGGCCATGGTCCGGTCCGATTCACCCTATAAACCGGTTGGTAGAGAACCGGGCTGGTCTGTTGATGAACCGGTTAAGAACCGGACCGGCCCGGGTCAAAATCGGCCAAAACCGGGTTTTTTGGCCGACCCGGCCGGTTCACAAAAAAAGTTTTTTTTTTTTTTAATATTAAGGGCACATTTTATATTTTAACTGTTTTTTTTCCTGCGCTATTTTGCTTCTCAAACTCGACTACCTGCGCCATTTTTCATATTTTGTGTTATTGAACGTAATAGTTATGTCATATTTGAGATGGATGAATGTGTAATTTTTTGTTATATGTCGACTTATTAAGAAAATATTAAGTGAAATATAATTTTTATGGTGTAAAGTTATGAATATCACTTTATTTTTTGTTTATTATTTATTTATATATTGTATTAAATATTTTTTTAATAATATTTAATCGAACCCGGTTCGACCCCGGTCGAACCCAAAAACCCTGAACCCAGGCTCTCTCCGATTCAATGCCCGGTCCGATTTTTAATACCTTGGAACAAACAAACTTAATATACATACCGTAATAATTCTTGTGAGATCATGATAAAAAACAAAATAAATTCCACTATAAGCGCCGCATAGGGAATCTAGTTCCTTTTTCATCACATAAGCGAAAAGGGGAAATTATTATTTTTCTTTACCTCTATTTTTTGGAAAAAATATTAAGTACTTTTTATCTTCAATCCTCTGCAAATACTTAAAGATTAGTTTGATTTTAGAAAGCTAATATAATAATTGATAGCGAGAATAAAATGACTATATTAATGAAAATACAT
This sequence comes from Calophaca sinica, assembly GCA_037113605.1. Taxonomy (NCBI): domain Eukaryota; kingdom Viridiplantae; phylum Streptophyta; class Magnoliopsida; order Fabales; family Fabaceae; genus Calophaca; species Calophaca sinica. Next base: position 35,129,619 of record CM073733.1, on the reverse strand, counting down.
ATTGTACCTAACAACTACCGAATGAAAATCTTCTGTCTCACTTTCTTGTCACATTCTTTATCTCCCATCAATGACAATTTGCCACGTAATAAAATAAAATTATAACTTATTAACACATATGTATATCCACAGTTTTTGATTGGTGAGAGACAGAAAAACATCATTTTTTAGGACAACATATGTTTGTTCACAACTACCACAACAATAAAGCATTTTGTATTACACTTTATTCCTGGAAGTTAATAAAATTTAACTGCACGTATCTTGCACTTCATGGATCATCCACAAGGTCTATCATATATGCACGGTACTCAGAAAAATTAAATCACCCCTGCAACGGACTAGATATCTCATTAGTAATTTTTTGGAAGCTTATTAGCTCTTAGGTTTCCACATAGCTAGCATGATGTGATTAATATTGTTCCGGATACACCAAAAAGTCCTACATTGCTTGAGAATCAAGACCAATAGAAGTTTATAAACACCCACATGCCTTAACCCACCGAGGTGCCTTTTAATGACAAAACCATGAGGGCCCACATCACATGTGGCCCAAAGTGGACAATACCTCGGAACACGATATTGAGACTTGAGGTCGGGAGATCTCACATTACATGTGGCCCAAAGTGGACAATACATCAGAAAACGATATCGGGACTTGAGGTCGAAACAAATATACACTTTAGATTTCTATATGCAGAAAGACTAATAAGCTAGCATACAATAAATTTATGGTTTTTTTTTTTTGACTAGATAAATTTATGGTTAAGAGTATTAACTGATTAATTAATGACGACTTATATCAGGACGACCACATAGTAAACACGTTAGTCCATCTTCAGCAGAATTTCCACAAAATCGCAAGAAAGTGCACTGATTTGAGTGGGCACTACTATTTGTCTCAGCTGAGCGCAGTATATCTCTAACAAAGAAAAACATAGCGCGCATTTCCTAAGCGATCCTCCTTCAAAAGCATGGTGTCGATAGGACTCGCCAGCCATGGAATGTCTCGTTGATGTTTCTGGCGGACAAATTTTTCACGCATTATTCCGCTGAGGTTGTGTTGAAATATTTAACCATCAGAGAAAATTAATTAAATATGAATGCAACTTCGATAGGATCCAATGCATGTCGGCATACGTACCACCTACATTTTCCTATGGCTGTACTACAGAGAACTAAAACAATATATTGATTTGTACTTTTCAAAAAATCTTTGTAGTAGACCAGTAGTAGACTTAGGTGATGAGCTAGATTCAATTAAATAGATCTAGCTCAGTATGATGAAAAGCACTTTTCAAAATGAATTTTGCATTGTATAACGGTTGGCTCTATTGGCTGTGTTCGTACTACAGTTGTTTTAGTTTTAGTTAATTAGTAATTATTATTGATCTATAGCAAATTAAAACTTTCTGCAAAGAAATGAACCTTTGAATACAGAATGGATTTGAATTCCATGGAAATTCCACATTAATTTGCTACAATCAAGTAATTCGAACCGTCCGGATGAATCACGTTTGACTTTATATTTTGGACCTGATTACCCAATTAGAAATTTTTTGAATTCGCCAGAGCAATCCCAATAGTCGAATATATTAAAATCAGACATTGCTTACTTGTGATAAATAAATTATTGGCTTTACTGCAGTTTTGGTCCCCCTATTTTTACCAATCTATAATTTTGGTCCCTTTATTTTTAAATCCACAATTTTAGCCCTATAATTTTTAACATTTCTAAAATTGGGTCCCTATTTCTAATTTGGGTCAAAATTAGGTGATGTGGCAGGTCAAATGCTGATGTGACAGTCACACATGTCATCTTTTTCATTATTTTAATTCTTTTTTATTATTTTAATTATAAATATTAATTTAATAAATAAATTAAAAATCCAAGTCATTTAAACCATTTAAAAAATAAAATAAAATCATTTAATAGATCAAAATGGATGCAAGCCTTTAAATCATTCTCTGGAAAAATCTGGAAAGCCTTTAATAGAAAATAGATCAAAATTGAAAATTGAAATTGGAAGAAAATAGATCAAAATCGGGAAAAATAAACAGGGCCCATCCCTTTCTTCTTCCTCTCCATGTTCTGGTGCTAGATAAAAATTAAATTCTGGAACAAGAGCAAGAACAACAACAACAACAACATCATCAACATCACCAACACCTGTTGGAATCAAGTAGATTCAGAAACAATGACCCTTAATTGTTTTGATGATAACAAATAGTTAATAGAATAATTTATCATCTGATGTGTTTGTTAGTGTGCAGAAGTCACTATTCATTAGAAGGAATTATCTTAGAAGACTAAGTGAAAATGTGTATTTCACTCTCAGTTTCATAAATCTGAGTTTGGTATTAATCCTCTGAAAATTGCTAACGTCATCGTCTGATAGCCTCACTCTGTCTTGGTCAACAGTCTGTTATCAGCCAATGCTCTGATAGACTATGCCTTGTCTTGGTCAATGCTCTGTTTTTGGTCAACGCTCAACAGACTATGAATAGACTACTCAGTGGAAGCCTTCGTCTGTTTCTACAAGACTCTGTTATATGAAAGGCCAACAAATTTTGTACTGAAGAACTTGCCTCTGTTTCAAGCTCACTCTGGTGAACAGAGTATCTCAGTAACAAGCATCATCTGTTTAACAGATGCTCTGATTAGAAATCAGATTGAGTGTTCATTAAAGGCTACTTCATGTATTAAAAAGACCTCATTGATGAGTATTTTAATTTACGAGGAATCAAAGGTTAAAGGGAATGTTAACGGATATAATCATCAGAAAACTTGCTCAAGAAGTGTCTTATTTTCAAAAGATCATAAGGGACAAGATCATGATATTGTCTACTGTGTTAGTATGCAAGAGCAGAGTGGAAAGCGACGTGACTTGCTAAAAGCCACAAAAAGGGGATCTGAAGTTTTGTCCATTGGTGAAAAGAGCTGTAAGATCACAACGACACTATTCACAACCCTAGCTATATATACCTTACTTCATTCACTGAAGTAGGTTAACGATTGAGAACGCAGTGGAACACAGTGAGCAACCAAGATTCATTCCAAGTCTTTGAGATCACATTGAACAAGCACTTAAACGTTTTATTCTTTCAGTTTGAAAGTTATTCTTTGTGCTTGAGTTTTTCATTGTATATCCTCTCTGCTGAGAGTTATTTGATATTGTTTCAAACTACTTTTGAAAACTGTATTTAGTCCAGTAGTGGCTGCATTCCTTATAGGCTTGACTGTACTAAGTCGTTCTAAGAAGTTGTGAGTATAACCAGTTTGACAGTAGTATACTCTCAAGTGTAATCAGGTTGATTATAGTAGAGAAATCCTTCAAGTGTCTGAAGGGACTAGATGTAGCTATCAGGTGATAGTGAGCTAGTATAAATCACTGTGTCATTCTCTTCTCTTCTCTTTACTTGTGTTCATTACTATTTTGTTAAAGAGTTATTTTGAAAAGGTTTTAAAAAATACACAAGTTTTGTGAAAAGATTTCTAAAGCCCAATTCAAACCCCCCCTTTCTTGTGTTTTTGCCACATTCAATTGGTACCAGAGCTCAGCCTTTTGGTTGAGCACTTAACAGTGTAAGAGGAAAAGATCTTATTCTTTATACATGGTAAGTAATGAAGTCGGTGGTCACGTTAACCGTCCTCCTTTGTTCACTGGAACAAACTACGACTACTGGAAAGATAAAGTGAAAACCTTCTTCGAGTCTCAACAACTCGAACTATGGGATATGGTTCAAAAACAACATACTAAACCAGTTGATTCCAAGAATAAACCCATTCTTAGGGACAAATGGGAAGATGAGCAAAAGAAAGCTTATCAACTACATCAGAAAGCAAGATATTACCTTATCTGTGCTATTTCTGAGAAGGAATAAGAGAAATGTGGTAAGAATGAAACTGCCAAAGAAATTTGGGACTCATTGGCTTTGGCATATGAGGGTACTTCCCAAGTGTAAGAAACCAAGGCTAATATCTTGGTTAGACAATATGAACTCTTCAAAATGGAAGAGGGTGAAAACATTGAAACTATGTTTGAAAGATTCTAAACACTAGTTCATGGTATAAAGGTTCTTAAGAAAAGCTATACCATTGCTGATCACGTAAAGAAAATCTTAAGAAGCCTGCCAAAGAAGTGGAGACCTCAGGTCACGACTATTCAAGAAGCCAAGGACCTGAATGTCTTGTGTGTTGAAGATCTTCTGAGTTCCTTGAGAGCTCATGAGCTTGAGCTAGATGAAGAAGAACCTCCTAAGAAATCAAAGTCCATTGCTTTGAAATCTACAAACAAGGCATCCTCCTCCAAACCACTTCAAGCTGAACTGGAAGCAGACGAAGGATCGTCTGATGAAAGTGGTGGAGACACAGACGAAGAAATTTCCTTAATATCAAGGAAAATTCAACGTATGTGGAAAAACAAAGGAAGGTTCAGGAAGCAGTTCCACAAGAAGGACTCAAGGGATAAAAAGGACTACAAGGACAAAAGCCAAGTTACTACGAGTGCAAAAAGCCTGGACATTTCAAGTCTGAATGTCCACAACTCGAGAAAGAGAAATCACAGAAATGTGGTTTCAAAGGCAAGAAGAAGAAAGGCTTCATGACAACATGGGATGATTCTGATTCATCATCGTCTGATGATGATGAGGAACAAGCAAACATGGCTCTGATGGCTACCATAGGGTCAAACAGTGAAGATGAAGATGAAGAGGTAGATTCCAACCCATCTTCTGATATTGAAATAGCTTTAGCTGAACTATTAGATGAGTCTTCTAAGCTCAACACTTTTGGGCAGAACCATGATTCATGAAACTAATGTTGCAAAGCACTTTTGGGCAGAAGCAGTTAACACTGCATGTTATATTCAAAATAAAATATATATTAGACCTATTTTGAATAAGACTCCATATGAATTGTGGAAAGGAAGAAAACCCAACATTTCATATTTTTACCAATTTGGGTGTGACTGCTTTGTTCTCAATACAAATGGCAGTCTTGAAAAATTTGATTCAAAATCACACAAAGCTATCTTTTTGGGATATTCTAAACGCTCTAAAGCTTACAAAGTATACAACAAAGAAACATTAATTGTTGATGAGTCTATGCATCTGATATTTGATGATAAGAAGCCTGACAATGAAAACTCAGAGCTAGACGAGATCTTTGCAGATATGCAGATAAGCAAAGAAACAGATGATAGCGTCACCGATGCTGGCTCTGATTCTGCGTCTGGTGACAAGACTCAAGAAGAGATCACAACAGATTGGAAGTTCAAAACTCATCACCCAAAGTACCAGATCATTGGTGAATTGAGTGATAGAGTTAGAACAAGATCATCTCTTAGGGAACACTCTGACTTTGCATTGCTGTAAGAAATTGAGCCTAAGACAATTGATGAAGCCCTAACAGACGATGGATGGATACTTGCTATGCAAGAAGAGCTCAAGAAGAGCTTAATCAATTCCAGGGAAACGATGTTTGGAAGCTTGTGCCTCCACCAGAGGATAAGCAAGCCATTGGAACCAAGTGGGTTTTCAGAAACAAACTTGATGAAGATGGCATAGTGGTAAGAAACAAAGTTAGACTTGTTACTCAAGGGTATTCACAAGAGGAAGGTATAGATTATACTGAAACCTTTGCTCCTGTTGTTAGACTTGAATCAATTAGAATTTTATTATCATTTGTTGCACATCGTGGCATTACTTTATATCAAATGGATGTAAAGAGTGCATTTTTAAATGGTTTTATAAGTGAGGAAGTGTTTGTAAAACAACCACCTAGATTTGAAGATATTGCTTATCCAGAGCATGTTTTCAAACTTAAAAAGGCTTTATATAGTCTTAAACAAGCCCCAAGAGCTTGGTATGACAGACTGAGCTCCTTTTTAATGTCAAATGGTTTTGAAAGAGGACAGGTGGACACTACACTCTTTAGAAAATCATTTAAAAAGCATTTTATTATAGTTCAAATATATGTTGATGATATTATCTTTGGTGCTACTAATGAATCTCTTTGTGAGGAATTCTCTAAGCTTATGCAGAATGAGTTTGAAATGAGTATGATGGGAGAATTAAAATTCTTCCTTGGTATTCAAATCAAGCAATGTCAAGATGGAACCTATATCCATCAGACTAAATATGTAAAAGAACTCTTAAAGAAGTTCAAGCTTGAGGAAACCAAACCAATGAGCACACCAATGCATCCAACATGTGCTCTTAGCAAAGATGAATCTAGTAAAAAGGTAAACCAAAATGTATATAGAAGTATGATTGGTTCACTCCTTTATCTTACTGCCTTAAGGCCTGATATTATGTTTAGTGTGTGCTTATGTGTAAGATTCCAATCTGATCCTAGAGAATCTCATTTAACTGCTGTCAAGAGAATCTTTTGGTATCTCAAAGGAACTACTAAGCTTGGTTCGCTTTATAAGAATTCAAAAAATTACAAGTCAGTAGGTTTCTGTGATGCTGATTTTGCTAGAGATAGAATTGAAAGAAAGAGCACAAGTGGTGGCTGCCAATTTCTTGGAGCAAACCTTATCTCGTAGTCCAGTAAAAGACAAAGCACAATTGCACTATCAACAGCAGAAGCTGAGTACATATTTGCTGCAAGCAGTAGCTCACAACTTCTATGGATGAAGTATCAGCTTGAGGACTATCAGATTAAAGAGAGTAACATTCCTATATACTGTGATAATACCTCTGCAATGTTTTGACTAAAAATCCTATTTTGCATTCACGTGCTAAGCATATTGAAATTAAACATCACTTCATTAGAGACTATGTTCAGAAAAGGATACTTGAAATTAAATTTATTGATACTGACCATCAATGGGCAGATATCTTTACAAAACCCCTTACTGAAGATAGATTCAACTTTATAAGAAAGAACTTGAATTTTCATCTTATAAAGGAATAAGTGTTTAATTTGAATATATATGTGGCTTTAAAATGCCTGCGTCTGATTGCATATGTACCTATGTTTTCATGTGTACCTTTGTTTTCATATGTGCCTCTGTTTTTATGCATGCCTCTGTTTTTGACATATGCCTCTGTTTTAGTTATAGCGTCCATTTTTTTAATATGCCTCTGTTTTATATATATTCATTATTCATTATTTAATTATTTATTATTACTTGCATCATCTGTTGTTGTTAACTGTTCATATTCATGTGATTCTGTTACAAAGTCCCTCTGGGAATCTTTGTGTACACGTGTCTCTCTGAGATTGGTTGATGCATTAGTGGCTGAGATTTACTCTCACTGAGTCATTATTGTTTCTACTGCCCGAGGACAATTTTACTGCGCCTCTTTATTGCCTTACTTGACATGTTTCATTTATGAAACGACAAATTTTTTAATTCATTTATTTGGAAAACTGAACAAGGCGGTTTGCCTTCTTCAACACGTTTATTTCCCACTTACCCCACTCACTTCACCCACTACTCACACTATCTCTCTCTGAGAAGCCACACTCTTGAAACCCTAAACCTCTTTCTTGCTACCTGCTCTCTGTATCTCTCTACTTCTCTGCAATGGCTGCTCCACAGCAAGTTGTGTATGGTCCTGAACCAGAACCCTAACCTACTATGGCGAACGTCGAGCAACACCAACTGAAGGTGATGTGTGAATATCAAGTGGGCTTCAAAGATTTGGTTGATAATGGGTATGCATTCAGAACTGATTTTGCTGATATGGAAACATTGATTTCTTCTGCATGGAGAACAACCCCGTCTACCAAGAACTTGTGAGGGAATTTTGGATGTTTGCAAGATGCAAAGACAACTCTATCTACAACTATGTGCAACGGAGACACATAGTGGTTACTCAGGATTTGATTGATGATGTTATCAAGTGTCCTAATTCTACAAGAGTAATCAAGGATTACTGGGAAAACGAGTATGGTAGAATGGATACCATCAACGATACAATCTTTGAGAAGCCTGGTGGTTCAAAGGACGTGGATATGAAGAACAAGTTCAGGGTGCTCTTCAAGATCATCATGAACGACATTGTGCCAAAATCTGGGTATGTTGACACTGTAAGCAGTGACCACAAGTTCATCATGTGGCATTACGAGATTAAATCCAAACTCAATAAGCCAAGTGTCATCTTTGACCACCTGCGCAGAAACGTTATGTTCTCTAGGAAAGGAAAGAACTTGAACTTACCTTATGGAATGATGATTTCTGCAATTCTGGATAATCAAGGCCTGATTAGGCATCTTCAAGGGCTATATACTGAAGAAGCCAGAGTTGCACTCTAAACCATGAGTATACCAACCTTCAACAGTGATAACTTGAAGAGGATGAGAGTTTTATATTCAGAAATTATTGTTGAAATCCAGAAGGAAGAGGAAGCTACTGCCAAGCCCACCAGGAAGGGAAAGAGGAAGATCACTGAGATTGCCTCTCTTGAGCCTACTAGAAGAGTAACAAGGAGTACTGGTATTTCGATTGGCTCCTATGCACCTCCATTGGTCCCATCAGGGAGACCTGCCTTCATGTCCTAAGTAATACCAGAAGAAATAAAGGAGAAGAAGGTTGAAATTGATGAGATGATTAAAAAATCTCAAGAGGAATGCCGCTTATTCCATGAGGATCTTAGACGGAAAAGGCTCCAGGATGAAGCCTCTGCTGCTGCAACTGCTCCTTTTGTTGTTGCCTCTGTCACTGCCACTACCACTGCTGCTACTGTGACCACCATAAAGAAGAAGAGAATAACCAGATTGGCTGATTTCCCTGCTCCAAAGAAACCCAAGGTATTAGATCAAATTGTTGATTTATATGATTTTGTCTATAATATTGGCACTACTGCAACTGGTTCCTCTGTACCCCAACCCTCACAGTCCTCTCAACCATTACCATCAAAACCTATTCCTCCTCCACAACATTCTAAATCTGTTCCTTCTCCCAAACCTTCTAAACCTTCACCTCCTAAAATGCCTTTGCCTCCTTTACCCTTTGACTCCTCTTCATCTGATGATGATGAAGAAGATCATGTCCCATTGAGACAGAGATAGAGACCTATACCCAAAGTCTCAATTCCTTACATTGAGCCCCTCTCTGTTGTCCACCCAACAATAACCACTACTACACCTATACCTTCACCACAACCCACTAAAACATCTCCACCACAACCTAAACTTACCACTCCTCCACCTAGCCCTAAATCACCTCCCTTATCCTAAAACAGAACCTGAGCCTATTATCCAGGAACCCCAACCACCTGGCTCTGATACGATTTGTGATGCTCAACTCCTTACCTCCGTATAACCAGTTTCTAATCCATCTCTTCAACTCGCTATACTTGTACCCTCACCACCACAAATCCCTTCTCCACCTCATTCGCCTATTCCCCCTGTGACTAAATCTAGTACAGAACCAATTGTAGATGATGACCTAGTCATTGCTGCTACAATTGCTGCTAAAGTAGTTCAAGAACTTGGACTGGAAGATGATGATGTAGCCATCATTGATCCACCAATTCTGCTTCTTCCTGCACCTCCTACTCCCATTGTTCAAATTGGTTGTGAACCTCCTCCCAACCATCGTGAAGCAGCAGTTGTGCCTAAGCCTTATCCTCAGCTGTTTACTGGATTTGAGTTATTCAAGGCAAAGAGACATGTCGAGTTTGATATCTGGAAATGCATTGAAGAAGACATAATGGATGGTGTCAGTACTGCATGGGTCAAGAGGACTTCTATGAGAACTGACAGTATGTTCACTTCTGGTTTGAGAACCACAAGAAGGATCAACTAGAGAGAATTAGGAGGTTACTAACTGCTCTCTCTTGGAGTGTGCCTCAAAGGGATGAAGCCCCTGTTGTTTGGGAACCAGAACCTGCTCCCATACCTCCTCCTACCCCTGTTCCTACACCTGCACCAGAACCAGTAACTCCTCCTCCTGCTTCTACTACAATGGTGACTTAACCTTTTGCTTTTGGGTCTGCTTCTGCATCCACCAGTCACACAGTTGTTGTCCTTGGACCAATTTGTTAAAGACAACAAAAGCTTCAAGGAATTCATGGAAGTTTCGAACAAGAGACTTGAGGATGTCACTTCTATGTTGCAGTTTATAGTGGATCAGTTAAAGAAACCTTAGATAGCCTTTAGGTTTTTGTTCACCCTTTTGTTTTTAGCCGTGTACTTGTTTTTATCTTTTTAGTTGGAAAACAATTTTGTACTATGGTATTTTTACCTGAGAAATGAAATCATTATCTTTTGATACTTATTCTGTATTAACTTTATGTTTCTTAAACTCTGTTTTGACTATGATGTTCTTTATTTATTCTTAACCTTTTTGTCTGATGAAAAAAAGGGGAGAAGAAAATATAGCAATATAGAGTAATTGATGGACCTGATGTATCAACCAAGTGTTGTCATGCATTGCATTTTTGCATTATTTACTCTGATACATTAACTTGGAATGTATCATCTGATGATATGTTAATATATATATGCTCGGATAGATCTCTTTGTTTATGAAAGCTCTGATACTTTATTTGGGATGCTCTGATGTGATACATTCATCTGATGTGACTTCACTTAGAAAATATTTATATGTGCTTAATTCAGGGGGAGCCTCTGAAATTATTTTAAGTAAATATTTTTCTAATGGAAAATTATTCATCAATCTATGTATTTGTCATCATCAAAAAGGGGGAGATTGTTGGAATCAAGCGGATTCAGAAACAATGACTCTTAATTGTTTTGATGATAGCAAATAGTTAATAGAACAATTTATCCTCTGATGTGTTTGTTAGAAGTCACTATTTATCAGAAGGAATTATCTTAGAAGACTAAGTAAAAATGTGTATTTCACTCTCAATTTCATAAATCTGAGTCTGGCATTAATCCTCTGAAAATTGCTAACGTCATCGTCTGATAGCCTTACTCTATCTTGGTCAACGCTCTGTTATCAGCCAACACTTTGATAGACCATGCTCTGGTGAGACCATGCTCTGTCTTGGTCAACGCTCGGTTTTTGGTCAGCGCTCAACAGACTATGAATATACTACTTAATGGAAGCATTCGTCTGTTTCAACAAGACTCTGTTATATGAAAGGCCAACAAATTCTGTACTGAAGAACTTGCCTCTATTTCAAGCTCACTCTGGTGAACAGAGTATCTCAGTAACAAGCATCGTCTGTTTGACAGATGCTCTGATTGGAAGTCAAACCGAGTGTTCATTAAAGGCTACTTCATGTATTAAAGAGACCCCATTGATGAGTATTTTAATGTACGAGGAATCAAAGGCTAAATGGAATGTCAACGGATATAATCATCAGAAAACTTGCTCAAGAAGTGTCTTATTTTCAAAAGATCATAAGGGACAAGATCCTGATATTGTCTGCTGTGTCAATATGCAAGAGGAGAGTGGAAAGCGACGTGACTTGCTAAAAGCCACAAAAAGGGATCTAAAGTTTTGTCCATTGGTGAAAAGAGCCGTTAGGTCACAATGACACTATTTACAGCCCTAGCTATATATATCTTACTTCATTCACTGAAGTAGGTTAACGATTCATAAGCAGTGAAACACAGTGAGCAACCAAGATTCATTCCAAGTCTTTGAGATCACATTGAACAAGCACTTAAACGTTTTATTCTTTCAGTTTGAAAGTTATTCTTTGTGCTTGAGTTTTTCATTGTATATCATCTCTACTGAGAGTTATTTGATATTGTTTCAAACTACTTTTGAACACTGTATTTAACCCAGTAGTGGCTGTATTCCTTAGAGGCTTGACTGTACTAAGCCGTTCTAAGAAGTTGTGAGTATAGCCAGTTTGACAGTAGTATACTCTCAAGTGTAATCAGGTTGATTATAGTGGAGAAATCCTTCAAGTGTGTGAAGGGACTAGACGTAGCTATCAGGTGACAATGAACATATATAAATCACTGTGTTATTATCTTTTCTTCTCTTTACCTGTTTTCATTACTATTTTGTTAAAGAGTTGTTTTGAAAAGGTTTTAAAAAATACACAAGTTTTGCGAAAAGATTTCTAAAACCCAATTCAAACCCCCCATTTCTTGTGTTTTTGCCACGTTCAACACCACCATGTTCAACACTCCAGCATTAACATCATCATCATCATGTTCAACACCACCAACACCAAAACCTCTGTCTCTCTCCATCCATGGAACAACAACATTAACAACACTCCACTAACACATCTCAACAAATCAAATTCTGGAAAAAATACCTAAATCCCATTTTTTTATAAACTCTAATCGTGATTTCTGCTTCTTCTTCTCCGGAGGCTTATGCTCAATAAAAATTTAAAGGCTTTACTTATTGAACCTGAAGAAGAGGCTGGCAATTGCAATGAGGAGATGGGTGAAGATGGTCTTGATGGTGACTCTTTGTTTGATTAGATTTAGTTACATGTACTTGTTATTTTGACCTGTACTTGTTATTTTGACGTGTACTTGTTCAGAACAGTGTTTTTTATGGTGTACTTGTTTAGAACAATGTTTTTTATGGTGTACTTGTTATTTTGTGGTGTACTTGTTCAGTACTTGTTAATGTTTTTTATGTATGAATGGATCCTTAATTAGTTCAAAAGTGTTTATTATGTAAATTACTTGATAATGCAGTCATTAGATTGATTTTAGTTTTGAAAAAGACCAAAATTACAGGAAATATTAAAATTACAGGGAAATTTGAAAAATTTTAAAAATGATTAGAGACGGAATAATAAATTGGTCTCTAAATAACATCTTTAATGTATAGAGACGGAATTTTTAGGTTGTCTCTGTTAGAGACGGAATTTCACTGTTAGAGACGGAAAATAACATCTTCACTGTTTAGAGACGGAATTTTTAGGTTGTCTCTGTTAGAGACGAAATTTCACTGTTAGAGACGGAATTTTTCCGTCTCTATTAGAGACGGAATACAGTTGAGACCGAATATATTAGTATAGGTATCAGCGACGGAATTTTATAATTAGAGACGGATATATTCCGTCGCTAATTAGAGACGGAATATGAAATTCCGTTGCTAAACGTTTTGCGACCACAAATTCTGCCACGGAACGTGTTCCGTCTCTAAGTCCGTCGCTAAAACGCTTAGAGACAGAATTTTCCCATTTTAGAGACGGATTTTTTCCGTCTCTATTACCGATTTTTCTAGTAGTGTCCTCTTTTGCTACTTCTTCTGCGTCGCATCTTCTTCTCCTCTTCTTCTGCATCGTTTCACTCTCACCCTCCATCGTTCTCACTCTCACCTAGAGCCCAAAAACCCTCGTTTCTTCTTTGTTCTTCTTCGATTCTTCATCGTTCTTCATAAAACCAGAACCAGTGGCATAAACCCTCGATTCTTCTTCGTTTTGCTTCGATTGACCGAGACTATCTCACAGTTAGGGTTTTTGGAATTGGGACTGTGATGGTGACTGTGTGGAAGCAGAAGAAGAAGACTTTGAAATTTCGAAGCATAGAGGAAAGGTGAGAGGAAGAAGAAGAAAAGAAAGATCTGGGCGAGAGGGAAAGATCTGGAGCGAGAGGAAGAGACAGATTGAGAGCGAGAGGAAGAGAAAGATTTTTATGATTTTATTTCTTTAATTTTATTTATTTAATTGAAAAAATAAATTAAATATTTTTTGTTTATTTTAAATAATGTTTGTTGACCTTGATTATCATTTAAGCCACTTGTATAATCCAGTCACCTACCACCTCAGCGTTTGACCTGCCACATCACCTAATTTTGACCCAAATTAGAGATAGGTGCCAAACTTCAGAAATGTTAAAAATTAGGAGACTAAAATTGCGGATTTCAAAATTGGGGAACCAAAATTACGGATTGGTGAAAATAGGGAGATCAAAACTGCAGTAAAGCCTAAATTATTCCCTGTATCTATAGGGAATCTGAATCCATATAGAACATATATATTTCTCTTTTTCCCTTTATAAAAAAATTGGATTTTAACATATTGGGACCGTGTAGTTAACAGACATAAATCCTCTCCTTCCACACTCTCCTCTCCATCCTTTCTATCCCTCTCAAGAAATTACTCTCTCTCGCTTCTCTCTTTCTCTCTCTCTCTCTCTCTCTCATATTTCCTTCTCTCTTTCTCTTGGAACTGCATCCTCTACCGCAAACCCCCATTTATGATAACCCCTCTATCTCTCTCATGATTCCCCTCTCTCTCTCCATCTTTAATCCATTTTCTCTCTCCTCTTTAAATGTGTTTTTGGAGTTGTAGAGGTGTTGCAGCAATAGAGAATCCAAGCTATTTTCTCTCTCTTTCACCAAATGTTGTAGGAGCAGTAGAGAAGGAGAGAATCCGAAGTGGTACTTAACACAGACTAATATCATATCATACATGTATTCCAATATTTTTCGATAAGTAACGAATTTTATTCATAAAATCTAGCTGTGGCATTAGAGATATCCTTCTCACCTTTTAGGATGGGTTGAAAAATACCCCTATCATACATGTATTCCAAATTTCCATTAAGAAAACAATACATTGTTGCTATATATTCACTAGATTTCCTTTGTCTTTTTGCTTCCAAATCATACACACCACGCAATATTAATTCTCCAATTTATTTGCTTGTGTCACGTTTCTTACTTTAATTAATCACTGCCCATCATTAAAATCCACAAAAGCTTCAGACATACAGTAAGAGAATAAAAATCAAAGACCACAATATCCTCATACTAGGGACTCCATGTACCCCATAGCCAGCAATATCAGCTCACTTTTACTTCATCAAAGCCACCATGCACAGTACATACCTTGTTTCTTCTTAACTCTATTTGGGTGTGTGAACTGGCTTAAATGCCCTTCCCCACGTCAGCACAACAACTAACAGTTCCCAAGTGGCTGGAATAGCTGTTTGTGCAGAGTGGAGCATCACATAAGCAAAATGGGGATCTAATCAGTGATCACCTGCCAAACATCACGACGTTTTTGACTCCTAAATGTGACATACATATTACACATATAGCTAAGTCCGATAAACATTTTTCAGGGACCAACTTGGAATATGATCATTGATCAGGAACTCTTACAAAGGTTAATATTGAAATTTTCTATTATATCTTTAATGAGTTAATCCAAGGTGTTAGAAACAGCAACCCGGATCTAAAGAACAGAGAATAAACGCATACAAAAGACACAAGCGATTGTTAATGATATTTGACAAATGTGCCTATACGTCTCCAGGAGCAGAGCGATTGATTTTCTTATTATAATCAAATAGGTCTCGTTGCGTTCCGCTCGAGCGTGTGCCCACCTATCGCTTATATGAGCCATACACAACATAAGGTTTTAAACGCATTCACGGTCGTGGCCACATCGTGATTCTTTATATTACAGAAAATCAAGGTCAAATGCGAATCATGTGACTTCAATCACGGAGTAATAAAAAATCAAGATGTCGTGACCCAGATTGTGGTCGTCTGGTCGTGGAACTTTTGTTAATAAAACCTTGAGTTAATCTTCTTTTAAAGTTTAAGAAATTCATGTACCATGAAGAAAAAGAAAAAAGGTATAGAAGAAGAGACAAGAGAGGTTAATTAGGTGCCCCTTTTTACTACAATTTGAAGTGAAAGAGCAAGTGGGGGTGGGAAGCATGGAGCTGTAAGGGGTCCCCTCAAGTAGCAAATGTTGGAATCAACTGAAGCAGTGAGAAGCCAATACATTGATTTTGTGTTTTCTGTTTTTCACTTTCCCTTTTGAAATTGCTCTTTTTTTTTTTGTACCTTGTTGTGTTATAGACTTTTCAACAGTAGCTACGGGTGTGTTAGATTCCACTAGCAAAGCACGCACAGGACTCTCTCAACTGGTTTAATAATGGGCTTGTGATGGGGCCGAGGCTCTTAAAAGCCACCTCAATTTTTTGTGCCTTGGTTTGACACTTTTGTGTTTTTTGCTAGTTTGTTTCCACAGTTTTGTCGGTTTCTCAGGTGAAGTTGGATTAGGTTGGAAATTTGTTAAGCATGGCTGATGAATGCTAGCAAGGAGAGCACTAGCTCACAAGTAGACACACTCTTCGGAACTTTTTGTGAGTTACAGTGGGAGTGAAGACAAAGCCTGGCCAGATATATGTTCTCCCAATCATAAAATATATTTGAGTTTAATTTAATAAGGTTTTTCATTTATTATTTTCTATTTATTTTACATTTTCCTTCTTTTTCAGTTTTGGCTCCCTCCTTGATTGTTACACATACTCAGTGCAGAAATTTTAGTATTAAACATGTAAAGTGATTTTTAAGCATATTTTTGAAGTATTGTATTTAATACTACAATTAATTAACGCTGTTTTAAAAATCTAACCAAATGGAAATCGAGTCTATTTACGGTTCGATTATTATTTGGTGGTTCGATTGTCAGTTTTCTCGATTTGAATGGTTTAAAACAACTGAACCATGATCGGAAGTCTTGTTGGTTCGATGTCTGATTTGATTTTTAAAATATTGACAATTATATTACAAGATAACAAAGCAAGGTAAATACAAGACAATGTTGTTTTAACATTAATAGATTTTTTCCCTAAAAAAGTACTATATTTTTATGTGAGCTCACTCACCTTTTTCTTCCTTTCTAATGTTGTATTTTAAATGTGATTTTAATGATTGTCTCAAGAATACTAGCTAAATAATTATAAATTAAATATATAAAAAGTTTAATAAATGAAGAATTTAAGAAATGGTTTTTTATTTTCATACTTAACATTTTGAATTTGTCAACGAGTGCTCTTTATACACTCATATTAATATGGCCAATAAAAAGACAATCCAATTCTATAAAACTCCTGTGATAGCATAGTGTGCAAGAATGATTTTACGACTAATTTATGATCTCCTAGTCATATAACAAGTCCTATAACAATAACTTTAACGGTTCCATCAAAACTCTTCATATGCAAGATATATAAAAGATGTCTACCCTTTTATCGATAAAAAAAAGATGTCTACCCAAATTTTAAAAATATTAGCTCTGACCCTATTTATAAGAAATAAAAGGGGTTTTTTTCTTGGTCCTAAATATAAGAAACGAACTCTTATTTTTAACCACATTAATAGCACTTTTTTATATTTGCTCTTATTTATCATGAAACCAATTTATAATATTTGCCAACTTGCCATTAATTATCTCTCTCTCTCACATTTATTACAAGGGATAATTTTGGGAAAAAATTAAAAATATGGCATCATTAATATTTGAGATTTACCCATTCCAATACACTTCGTTGGTCCTTATAATTTTGTCTTATGTTTCTTATATATAAGACTGGTGGTAGTATATATAAAAGAAATAAATTGTATACTCTAGCGTTAATTATTAAGGATCTCTCTAACCGAGAAGCGATTGGATGAGATGACCATGAATTTTTCAATTTAATCAGATGTTTCGAGTACGAGTCTTGGAAATATAGCAACCAAGGCCGGCTCAATAATGTACTATAATAAGTGAGGCCTAAAGCGAATTTAATAGAGGTCTTTTTATTTTAAATGAAAAAGTTTAAGATTGGACCTTTTTGCTTTATAAAAACTAACGATAAATTAGTTTTTATTGGTAGGCCTAAAACAAAAACTTTAGTAGCCTTATCCTTAAACCAGCCCTGATAGCAACGTTAAATACTTCCTCGGAGAGCTCTGGTTGCCCAATGTGATCCTACATTAATTCAGACTGGTTGCGCATTTTGCTACCATTATTGAGAATCATGGTTTACAATTGACATCATATGCCCTGAAAATCTTTTTGAAATGAACAATTACAATTACAATCCTGCTAGGCATTATATATAGAGTTACATACGTTACTAATGTATTAATTAAGTAATATAGCTTTGTGTTACCAAAAAAAAAAAGTAATATAGCTTTGAATAAAAAAAATCTTATGTCACAATTGTTGCTACAAATGTATCTGAGCAGGAGTTGTGCACTCAGACCATCATTGAAATTAAAAGAAAAACAGAGACTTTCATCATTAATATTATCATTATCAAGCTGAAAGTTTGACTAATTTTGATCGTTTATTTCATTCAACGTGCAATGGCAAGGAGAAGACACCGTTCTTTTTCATCAACTTTTTTGAAAAAACCTTTATGATGAAAAAAAACATAAAGGGCTTCCACTAAAAAGTAAATAATGCTAACAAGTTTGTATCTTTCAAAAACTACCAAAACAAAAGCTCTCTCACTACTACTTTTTATCCCAACATTATTATTTTGCACTCCACATTATGTCCAAGCAATGGAAAAAATGTCCTAATTAGAGATGAATCAAACAAAAAACCTCCCAGCTAGTTATCAAACCTTGTAGTAAGTAAGACTACTCCTTTTTTACTTTCAAGTTGCTAAAACATATCCATTTGTGCAATAAAGAGGGTCCATTATTGAAACTCACTTATAAGTCATCTTCTTCAAAAGTTCCTTGGTCAAAGATCATTCTCACACAAAATATATGATAGTGTCACATTGATCGAGTCCTTACAATCAATCATGCAACCAATTAAAGCTTCATCTTTATGCTCTTTCTTTGTCTAATTTAATACGAATCATCCACCGTCTTCTCTATAATGCATTCGCTTTATTAAATGCTTTGAAAGCTATATAAGCTTTCTATTCATTGAGAAACACTAATCAAAGTACGTGTAATATCATGCATGTAACCTCAATAGAAGAAGCTTGTTCAATCAAAAACCATTGGAAGAATTTCAGCCAATAAAGCTGCTGATATTATTCGAAGAGATCTAAAAGCAATTGAGATGGGCCCTTGTGCTATTGACTCAAATTTCTTTAGATTAGACTTTGTACAAATTAATAACTGAATATGGTTTCAAAATATCAATTATTTGAAAATATTAGGAGGAGTACCAGCAATATACTGTCTCTGTTTTAGGTGATTAAAAATTTAAGGTGAGGAGTGTCCTAGTACAAGACAGGAAATACCTCTGTGTTCTAAGAGTACTCACAAAGAAAATTACATTTACCTCATCCCAAGGGAACTAGTGGGGATTCGAACCTCCAACCTATCAGATACGAGACCCTGTCATGCTCCACTAGACCAACCCCTTAGGGTTAGCAACACACTGTCTGACACACTCTTCTCAATATATTTTCTTCATTGGTTGAAATTCAAATGAGTCCCACTAAATTATCTGAGTGCCACATAAATTTGTTGAAACTCATGAATTTCAAACAATAAAAAAAGAGCGTGTTGAAAAGAGTGTTAGAGAGTTTATTGCTATCATTTTTCGAATATAGTATAATTAGTATTAAAAAATTATTTAATAAACTAAAACTTAATGAAATATAATTGTATCTAATTGAGTTTTTCCCCATATTAAAAGAATTAAGATGTTAACACTTTTTTAATTTCATTTTATAAAAATATTAAAAGATAAGAATAAAATTAAAAAGTAACTACCGCTTTTTTATAATCAACTGTTGTTTTCTTTATTTATTAAAGTAGTAAATAAAATAAATTAAAGCTCATGATGAATTTGTGATGGATATTTTGAAACATAATACATAATTAGTTGTCGATGGCAAGAATAATTACCTCTCTTTTTATGTATGTTTTCATTACAGGAATGCGTTTACTTTTTAGAAAGGCTTGATAAATTAATTTGGAGTTAGAAGGCTTTTTCATTATAACAGGCTGTTCAAAAGCATTCCCAGTGCTTCATAAAAATTCTGCTTTTTCCCGAAAGTTGTTAATAAGTTAGGTCCAAACGAGTGATTTTTTTTTTTCACAAGAAAACATGAATCGTTTGATTACACTTTTTAAAAATAATTTTCTGTTTTTAAAAATTTGACAAGAACAAATTTGTTTTTTGTCTATTTTTAAAAACAGAAAAACTGTTTTTAAAAAGTGTATCAAACATGTCCATAGTCTCGTTGAATTTGGCCCTGTTTTCATGCCCTGTTTTTACAAATTGGGATCATTCGTACTCACATTTGAATTCTAGTTGGATGTGTGTATTTTGAGCAAAAGTTTTGGAATTTGATTGCATTCCCAACCGCACGTTCCTAGGAATATATTTTGTATCCATAAAACATACACCCCATACGGATTTTAGTGGAGTGCGGTATGACAGATTAAATAAGAGGGCGGGAAAAAAAAATAAAAGGTAAATAAAGTTATATGCTGGTAAATAAAAAAACTGGATGTTATTTTTCATTATTCAGAAATATTCATTCTTACTTTTATAAAAAATATAAATAAATAAATAAACTTTTGATGGGAAAGGTTCAAATAAAACCCCTCAAAAATTGTTCATTAATTGCGAATTTTTTCTTTTTATCTACACATTCGCTATTCGAAAATCACATTAGACCTCAACTAATCTAACTCGAGACGGGTAGATCCATAAAGGGGGCAAAATTCTCCAAACACTTATTTATTATTCATCAAGCACTTTGATCATTAACCTTTTAAACTTATGCATATATATCATCCAACTTACAAATGTGAGAACTTAGGTCCAAAGTGTCGGTGTGTGAACAAATTAGAACATAAATTTGTAGGTCACTTGGTTGGAATATTAAACATTTTTTTTCAAATTCGATATATTATATTTTACTGTCTCAGTGTCTAGTTAGAGGTAGGGGTGAGCAGGACTCAACCCAACCCAAAGACCCGTCTGGTCCTTGTCCCATTTGACCTGTAGAGTATCTGGTTTGTTCGGGTATAGAAACAGGTTAGGGCCTAAAGAATGGACCCAACCAAAATTTAGGCATGGGTTAGGGTTAGGTATAACTCGATAACCCATCCCAACCCGTCCCTTATTCACCAATTTGTTAGTTTTATTATGTTTGTGATGATATTTCTATAAAACAAAATAGAGAAATGCTAGGGACACACTCTCTAACACTTTCTTTTCAACACACACTCTCTTATTGGTTGAAATTCATATGGGTCTCACCAAATTTATGTGGGACCCATTTGAATTTCAACAACTAAGAGAGTGAGTGTTGGTAAAAGAGTGTTAGAGAGTGTGTTCATAACACTCCTCAACAAAATATTCAAGTTGAAATCCATGTTAGTTTAGTTAGTAATTTTCTAGCAAAATACAATTGTAAGAGTCATGTTTGACTTTAAGTACATGGTAAAATACTACAAATATTCAACCTTTCACTTCTAACTTTTAGTCATTATCGAATGATCATTTTATAATCTTATTAGAATTATCCTTCGGGCCAACCCGGTCTCGTCTTAAATTGACTCGATCTTAATTTGACCCGCAGAGTATCGGGTTTGTTCGGGTATAAGGACGAGTTAGAGTCTAAAAGATTGGCCCGAGCAAAATTTAGGGCCGTGTTAGGGACCCACATAACCCGTACTTTGCTCACCCCTAGTTAGAGGGAAGAAGAATAAACAAGCTTTGGTGAATATATAGCATGCTATTATTTGGTCTATTTTGATACTCCATAATGGTACTATTTTCACTTACATGGTGTAACATGGTTAACATTCAACAACGATTCCTCAAGCATGTGGTTAACGGTTTGATTCCAAACTCGCACGAAGGGAGGAACATCGGTTGGGAGAGATCAGTCCCTTAAATGGATTTCGTTACCTCAAAAAATTAATCTCTAACTCCTAACTGGAGACCCTGAATCTACTCGGGAAAAAAAATAGTACTATTTTTTTTATTATGAAAATAGTACTATTTTCAAAAGGTGAATCCGTTGACCTTTCGTATATTATGGATTAGATTTAATAACTTTTTAAATTCACGTAATAAACATCATTTGTTTCCTTTATCCCTTCTTAAAAATTCTTACCGATTTGATTCCCTGAAACATAGAAAAAGTTTTATCTTTGTCATAATCTTTTTGTTTTATTAGGAAATTGATTCTCTACCTTTAGGGAGAGAAAGGTAATGTTACTTTAGTGTATTTTATGAGAGAAAAACTTGAGAGAGAAATGATATTTAAGATAAGCGAGAAAGTTATACAGGGGAGAGATAGAGAGAAAGTCACAGTGACTTTCTCGCTCTAAAGGTAGAGAAACTATATCCAGTACCTATAATGTGTGTTCATCTTGGAATTAATTCTTATAATATGTTGACCATGTTGATTATTGAAATAAGGACTAACGTAGACAAATATTACATGAACTAAAACTAAAATAACGAGAACCGAAAAAACAACAAGAAATTTTAAAGGGATTCAACCAAAAAATGTGATATCACATGGACTAAAAAGTTCTTTAATCATTTAGATTATATCAAATAAGCTAGATTATGGGTTTAGCATTCCACTAAATTAGATAAAGTTGTTGTATCATTCTCAAATTGATGTATTTGTTTTTAAATTTTACAAATTAGTATATCCAAGAACTTCATAATTTACATATTATAAAAGAGTTAGGATATCCCTTGTATTTCTCTTAATTAATTTGGCTTATAGAAAAATTGTTTCCTTAAACTTTAGGCCAGTTAATTTGCATTTTGATCTTAAAACTGTAAAAATGTACAATTTAATCATCCAACTTTTAACTATGTGGCTTAAGCCTTCAATATATTTATAATCAAAGAACTTATAACGATGAATAATATAAGTAATCACTTAAGACACTACGCCAGAAAACCTTTTAGATCACCTTTTTTCCTTAATAGGGCTTTAAAGCGCGATTTAATATGATGTTATCTATAGATTATATAGCGCTTATGTCATGTTCATATTTGATGGAGACCAAAAAAGCTCAAATAGAGGCCCAATGACAAGGTCAAGGATTAAGAAGGCTAAAGAGGCATTGGACAAAGAAGTCAACTATTTCCTAAATCTCAAACACATTCCAGAAGAGACCACACTCAAAATAGTCCAAATGATCAAAGTTGATGAAGGGCCCAATATGGGGACATGATCTCCTTCTATCAATTGTTTCTTTTATTTTAATTAAGTATTTGAACATTTTAATTTTATCTTGTTTAATTATTGTAATAAGGGCTAATCTAATTGAGCTAGTTAGGCGCATATATAGTAATAATGAGGGGTGCAACTTGTGTATTGGGCTTGGCCTATATTTAAGCACTACACCTAGGTTTATTATGAGCCACATGCTAGCCTCTTTAGCTAGGTGTAGCCTTTTTTATATTTGCAAATGAGGGGAATTGATGACACATTATGCCTATAAATAGCCTTGTAACCTCCATGTTTTGGAACTTTTGATTCATTATGGAAAATTTGCACTCCTTTGGAGCTTTTTGTGAGCATAATCTCTCTTGGGTTCTTAAGTGGACCTTTTTGGTTCTTATCAAAGGTAGCTTTTATCTTTGTGCCGAATCCTCACCTGAACGTGAACACAAGAAGGGGGGTTAAATTGTGTTAAAAATTTTTCGCAAACTATACGTAAAAACTTCAACACAAGTTGTTCAAAACTGTTTTGTATATCGGATGCAGAGAATTAAATAGGACCGGATGCAGAAATTTAAACAGTTTATAAAAACTTGTTTTACTGAGCAAGGTAAAGATAAATAATGTAAAGCAGTAAAGGATGAGACTCTGAGATTTATACTAGTTCACCACCAACTGGTAGCTACGTCTAGTCCCTTCGTTCCTGAAGGATTTTCCACTATAATCAACTGATTACAATTTCTTCAACAGTATTCTTCTGTCACAAACTTGACAATACTCTCAACTTCTCAAAACGACTCAGTACAGTCGAGCCTTTGAGGAACAGAGCCTTAACTAGGCCAAATACAGTTTTACAAAAGAGATTATGATTTTGATAACAATCAAAATAACTCTCACAGAGAGGATGAAAAGATTAAGCTCAAAACAGAATAGCTTTCTAAAAGAAAGTATAAGACGCTGAGTTCAGTTCAATGTAGACCAGAAACTTGATTGCACACTTGAGTAATATTGCTTTCAGAATGAAGTTTCTTCATAGTTTTTCTTACTCTTCTTCAATGAATACCTTGGGGTATTTATAGGAGTCTTCAAGGGTATTACCGTTGCAGTAAAAATATCTCCTTGCCATTGGGTGAGGTAATTTGAAATGTAGTCCTTTTCATCCTTACCAAAGAATATCAGAATAGTACATATTACCGTTTTCGTACTATCTGCAATTTGCAATTGCCTTGTACGATTTTTGTTTTATGCTAAAGGTGTCACATTTGCTTCCTCGTACATCAAAATGAGCGCACAAAATCAAATTCGAATTCGCCTGCAACAACTGAGGCTAAGAGCAAAACGTGATCACCACATGCTTCATTAAAGAGATCAGGCGCTCGCTCGAGCAGAGGGACTGATGCTCGTAGCAATTGAGTGTTCCACGTGTCAAGAAGTCACATCTTTGGGCGCTTCTTTGTTAGCAAGACGTTGAAGTGGGTTCGGATGCTGACACTAGTGGATTGTATTCAATTCTTTTGTATATTTCTTCTTCTTTCTTGAGTGATTTGTACATATATAAATGAAGCTTTTGATACCTGTACACTCAAAGATATGTTAGAAGATAAAATGTTCTCTTGAGAAATATTTTGTTATCATCAAAATTAATGAGGGTCTAAACTTCTCAATCGTTTAGGTTCCAACACTTATCACCCTCCAAGGGTGTGGCGTCTTCTTCATCTCTTGTCTTCTTCCATCTTTTCTTTTTCTCTAATTTGTTTCTTGCTTTATTTTCTTATATCTTGTGCTATTATTGATAAAGGCCATACCTTCAAGAGTTTTATCCATTTCTCATCTTATTTTTGAATGCGCCATTGTTAACAAGGAACAAGCTTGCTCTTGTTCCCATTCTTTATCAAGAAGAGGCGCCATTATCATAAAATAAGGGAGTCTACATAAAAATTTCATTTTTATGTTTTTTTAATATTCTAAGACAAGAAGTCAATTCAAGGACGATCCTGCTTGAAAGCATCCTCGGCATTCATATTGACTGTTCCTCAGTTGGTACTATTCTAGATGTTTGTAATAGAACTTGGAGCTCCCAGGTTTTGGATGTTGTTGTAGCCTGTGTGGTGAACATAGTCTGGGCTATTTGGTTTTGCAGGAATAAGCTGAGATTTGATAATAAGGTGCTCCCTCGGGGATCTGTTATTAATCTCATTATTGCTAATGTTTATCTTGTTGGTAATTATAGCAAAGGCACTATGTTCCCATCTATAGAGGAGTTTTCCATTTTGAAAGCTTTCAAGATTCTGTGTCACCCTAGATCAGCTCCTATTATTAAGGAGATTTTTTGGATTCCCCCTCAACCTTTGTTTTTTAAATGCAATACCGACGGTGCTGCGAAGGGTTGCCCGGGCCCTGCATCCTGTGGGGGTATCTTTCGTGATTATAATGCAGCTATTGTGGGTTGTTTTTCTGCTAATCTGGGTATTAAAAATTCTTTTCAGGCAGAATTATCTGGCGCTATGTTCGCCATTGAGACTGCCTATCAGAAGGGTTGGCATCACCTTTGGCTGGAGTGTGATTCTCAGTTGGTTGTTGGTGCTTTTAAGAATCAAAGTATTGTGCCTTGGCGACTTAAGAATAGATGGAATAACTGCATTGCTCTAACAAAGCATATGACTTTCCTTGTGTCTCATATCTTTCGTGAAGGGAATAATCACATGGATCGTTTAGCGGCTCATGGCCTCGGAATCTCTGGCTTCATCTGGTGGAATTCCGCCTAAGTTTCTTTATGAAGATTTCTTTAATAATAGATTGGGTCGCCCTTGTTATAGATTTAAGTAATTGTGCCCTACTTTTGGCTTGTTTGCTTTTTGAAACCTTTAGTTATAATTGTCTCACCTTGGGGTTGGGTTTTACTTTGTCTTCCCTTGATGTCTTTGCATATGATTGTTAATGGCTTTGGTGCCAACGTAGTTGGGATGAAAGCCATTATTGTGATGCCTGTGCATGTCAAGTTTTGTTCTTTCTTTTTAGGCGGGTGTCTCTTTCTTGCGGTTTTCCATTTTGTTTCTGCTCATGGGTTTTGGTCTAGTCCCCCCATGTTTGTTTGTTTTTCCTTTTTTTTAATAAATTTTAGGCGGGGGTACTCTTTTTCCTTCTTGGTGTTTTTTCCCTAAGGAGGGTTTTGCATCAGAAGGTTTTAACGAGGCCTCTCTCCTCTCTTTTGCCTAAAAAAAAATAAAATAAAAAAAAAATTCAAGGACGATCCGATAAAGACAAATGAATCCCACATTGGTTCATATCAATATTAGATAATGTTTCCTTGACAACATGCTATCTAATATATATATAAACCTTATTCAATGTATAGCTCATTGCATGTGTTCACCTAGATAATGCATTAATTGTAAATGAAACACTATCTAATTTGAACTTTAATTACATAGCACATTGCTAAAAAAACGCCATGCATTCATAACATAGATAACAATTTCTACAAGATGTGCTATCTAAGATAGTGTTTTTTTAAGAATCTATCGACCCACATTTTAAACCAAAATCAATCAGAAATAGAAATATAGAAAATCTAAGCTACAAACACAAGTTACATCATGGCATGAGCTACTTAAGTTATGTGATAAGTCATACCCACACGTGATACATCAATATTTTTTATTATAAATTAAAAGACAAGAGATATCAAAATCACATTTTTGCAATAAATGGAGGACTTAATTCGCATAATTGGAACTCGAGGGACCAAAATTGCACAATTGCTGTACCTGGAGGACCCAATTTGCTCAATTGAAACTTGAGCGACTAAAATCACACAATCGTGATACTTGAGGGATCAAAAGTGCAATTAAGCCAAAATCTAAGTTACAAACACAAGTTACATCATGGCATGAGCTACTTAAAAGTACACTGTTTTACAGAAAATTGGCATTAAGGTATTGAGGCTGAAAAAAGGTCATCACACTACTTAAAACAATTGGCATGAGATACTTAATAAGAAATAGAGAAACATCAATGCATTTTTTGAAGGCATATGATTCAAAATGCTATTGTACAAAAAATTATAACCTCATATAAACCCGTATATAACTAACTGATTAAAGATAAAAAATAAAAAGAAATTACATGTACCCATAAGAAAAAGAGCTAAATTGGGGGATTAAATTATTGTTTGAGATCGCTTGTGAAGTTCTCCTTGCAATAAGCTTCTACTAGAACTCAATCTTAGTTGGTTCTTGATCTTCTCCGAGTTAAGGCAAATGAGACAAGACAAGGAAAAACGTCAAAACATATATATGACAGGCCTATTTATTTACCTTTCCGAGGAAAACAAGAAGAAGAAAATGAATGTGAAGTGATAAAGCCCAATTTTGTCTATTTTTATGGGAACTTTTGAGTATGTAATCATGTCATTTTATGCTATTTAAAGTATAAAAGTACTCAATTATATCTCATTTTGTAGATTTATCATAAAGACGGCACCTTGAGTGGAAAAGGAGTAAACGAAGCTGAAACTAACAGCAATTTTGGTGATTCTGGACATTCAGTACGGCCTTACCTATGGTCAGTACGACCGTACCTAACTGCGCATAGTAGTAGGGGCGTACCTCATGGTCAGTACATCCTGGCTTCGATGAAAAGTCCAGTACGACCTACCAAAGGCAGTACGACCGCATCTAATGCAGAGTACAAGCCAATGCTGAAGCCAATTTGTAGTACAACCGTGTATAAAGATGGTACGGTTGTACCTAAGCCCAAATCGCACAGATTTGAAGCCAGTTTGACCTAGTGCACAGCAGAGCCTATAAATAGGCATTCTTAGCCCTCCTTGAAGAACTTTTGACTGTTGAACCTCTAGAGCTCTTGCCTAATTCTATTTTGCCGTCAGAGCTCGAGAGAATCATGAAAATAACGTAGAGGACTGTCAACATACCAAAAGAGTGTCCCGGTTTCATTTAATTATGTCTTTTATGGATTCGTATTTGGATTCTTGTTATTCTATGTTATTGAAAAATACTAACAGTAGCTAATTCCATCACTAGGCGTGATGAGGATCTTTTACTATGTCTTTGATATTTATTGAATTGTTATTATGAGTCTCCTATTTTCCTATTGAATGTATTCTTCTTAGTGTGCTTAATCTCATAGGGTCTGGCCAATCCTTAACAAGTTAATTTATTGGAGGCGATCGTACCACAGTTAGTTAATGAAACTCTAGGAATAATTGAACTCGCTAATTATGCCAAATCAAGGAAAATTGTTTGTTTCTTATCAGTTATTGGATTAGCAATCTCATTGTTGCTTAATGCTCTTTTTGCTAATTGCCTTGCATGATCATTAGGGGTAATAGTTAGGAAGAAGACTATTAATATTGCATGATCATTGAGTATTAATAATGATAGAGTGGGAGAGTAGCTTTCGAATAGGGAATATTGATAAATCTTCATCACATGTAGATTTATAGTGTTAAATTGGATATTCGCTTGGTGAATGAAGAGAATTGAAAGTGATTTTATGCTTAAATTGTATGATTTAATGTATTCACTTGATCCCGTTCTAACATTTGTGCATTAGTGTTTTCTATGATTTTTCATCTGTAAGTGCACAGGAATGGGAACATAGCCAAAGGATTGACTTGGAAGCGTGTCTGGAAGTGTTGTTTCTTGACAAAGAAGATTCCAAAAGCTATATCTTGATCCACACTAATCCGAATGAGATGATCTTGGTCTTATTGGGAAGATAGAAGAATTATTTATAACTTTGAAGAAGAAATCGAGACCTAAATCAATCTCTAAGTTGGGATAATTTGTACTACAAGTTGATAAGGTGATGCTGCCCTAGCCTGACACTTGTTCCATATTTTAATCATATCTGGAGTTTTAGGTGTCCAAATGAGATACCGGTGCCATTGGAAAGCTAAGATCCATAGCTTCAACTTTCATGAAGACACCTTGAGCTAATTCGTACTTTACATAGGTGAAAAATGCAAAACTGCATAAAGCACGGCCTGACCGTGCCATGAAGCACGACCGTGCTTCGACTTATGCTGTTTTATTCGCGAGACACAGAAAGAAGCACGGCCTGGCGTGCCGATTATATGATCGTCTTTGCGGGACTTCTTTGAGCGTGATTTTGAGCGTTGTTTCTCATTTTACTTGGTTTTTTACTTATTTTTCACCCCTTTTTGACCTAAACTATAAATAGGCACTTTAAACATTTGTCAAGGGGGGATTTGTTGACCATTCCAAAGACCTAAAACGCCGTGGGGCTTGTCAAGGGTGGTTCAGTTTCACTTTCCACCATCTCCAAAGAGGATTCAAGCTTGGGAACAAGGATTTGAGTCATCAATGGAGTGGTCTTCTATCTTTATTTCAATTTTCTGGTTTGGTTCCTTGTTCTTCATTAGTAACTAAACTCTTTTAGACTAGGATTAGATGAATCTTGTTGAAACTCTTATGTAGTTAGTTTTATTACATTAAAGCAAGTTTATTTCATTTCAATTGAGCTTCCAATCTCCATGCTTAATGCTTTTCGATACTTGGCCGCTATTGAATCGATTTGGGGTTTTTCATGATGATTGGAAAATTGGGTGAAGAACTTGAACTGAGATTGGTAGTCGTAATCATGATGAGTATAGGAATATAACTTTGTGATTACGTGTTCTTATGAATCACTATTCTTAATGCTTAACCTAATTATAAATCACCTAAGGGATTAGGGGTTTTAGTTAGAGTAAAGGGTTTATGAGGCAAGGGATTATTCTTAAACTAAATTCAATTGATTCAAACTTCAAATTGTATGAAATTGCTTGAGTTGATGTTGAACTAATTGCATGAGAGTGGATACAAGAGGATTCAATCCCTAGTCATTTTTATTCTATCGAATTACAAATTGTTTGTTCTCGTTATTGTTATTGTTTTTCACAATTATCCTCAATTTCAAATACCAAGAATTTGTTCTCGTTCAAAATAAATACGAACTTTGTTAAGTTAATTAATCGATCACAATCCTCGTGGAGACGATACTTTACTTATCACTTTATTACTTGTACGATTCGGTACACTTGCCGAAATCCTTAACAAATATAGCTCCTAATAGTTAATTGGTAAATTCAAGAATTAAGTATTAGTGAACCCGGTTCTCCTAGGGGGGAGTACTCTTTTTCCTTCTAGATGTTTTTTTCCTAAGGAGTGTTTTGCATCAGAAGGTTTTAACGAGGCTCCTTTCCTTTTTTTGATTAAAAAAAAAAACCCGTTCCACTAGGCTATCCATACTTGATCTCTATTCTGCTCTTGTGAAATTGTTTTATTTGTATTATTTTTGAATTAATTGTCTTTGCTCTCAAAATCATTACCTTCGTTAGTCTAAATAGCATAGGATCTCTATTAAGTTAGTACTCATGTATTCCCTGTGGGTTCGACATTCGGAGTCTAAATATATTCTATTTTATTACAAATTGCGATAATATGAAAGTGCACTTTCCTTTAGTCGCAACATGAAAGCGACGGAGGAAGTCGATTCATTTTCCATCGTTCCACAAGGTGAAACGCGATCGCAGAAGAAATCTACATTGGTTATCCTCCACGAGGATGAGGCTAGTTACACGACGAAGTTCAAAGCCTACAACGACGACTCATGGTATTGTGTGCATGTGACAACAGAGAGAAAATAAACCCTCAAAGTAAGGTACTATTTGTTTTACCCCCATCGTCATGCACACATAGTACCACATGTCATCGTAGTAGGCTTTAAACTCTGTTATGCTCATGTCATCTGTAACGGTCAGGACTGCTTTCAGGATTGCCGACTGTCCCGCAAACCAACACGTGTCTTTTTAGAGTACTTTGTCTTCACTCACACACTTTCTGGAAACTTCCCAGAAGGCCACCTATCCCACGAGTGCTCCAAGTTATGTATGCTTAACTGTGGAATTCTTATGTTCTGGACTCTCAAAACGAAGATGCATCTTATTGGTATAGGTAGTACCAATCAATTCTTTTAAGCCTTCCTTCAACTATGCAGTCCCATACCTGCACAGCCTCAGGATCCCTCTCATTCCAGTGTGAATTCCATTACAACATTAAAGGAAATAAATAGCTCTTATTTTTTTGCCTTAAACAGTACTTAAAGGCGCTGCATATTCAGCCGCTACTGAATGTGTTTCAAAAAAAATAGCGTTTTCACAACGCTATTGAAAATTGAGAATAAATGGCGCTTCTTTGAAAAGTGCTGCCTAAGGTTGGGAATAAGCAGCGCTTCCTTTTAGGAAGCGCACGCTATTTATTCGGTGGTATAAGAAGCGCTATTGTTTTCTTTTCTTTTTTTCCCATTTTTTTTGTCATATTCACATGATACCTGTGCATATAACTATGATAACACTAAATGCACACCAAAATTGTCATCAACGCCCAAATTTGTATCAACACCAAACTCACAACAACTAAATTTAACATTACAATATAATTCTCAGCCAAAGTCACAATTAACAAAATTATTATAGCTAAAACATTAAAATCCATTAACTAAACATTATACATGTTATGCTACAAGAATACCTAAACATTACACATTAATTTTCTTTTTCTTCTTCTTCTACATGCTTATAAATGATAAAATTCGTAACAAAATATCGACACCACTCTTCCTTGAGTTCGGTATGATCAGAGTATGTATCGAATTGACAATCAGGAAAGCATTACGAAAAATATGGAACTTCAAATTATTACATACATACCTCCGTTGGAATTTGTGTTTGGTTATGAACGACAATATCTTTGAGAAACTTCAAAACATACTGGCCACAATCATCGAAGTTCAATTGGCGAGGGCACTATAAAACAAAAAATATGGAACTAATTGTTTTTATTTTGGTAATCTAAATAATTGCATAAAAAATTTAGTATAAATACCTTTATCGGTATCCATTTAGGTGTCGTTGATTTAGAAAACCGAGACTTGGCTATTACATTTATCTCAACAATAGAAGGTACGAATATGAGCAAAGAGAAAAAGGGTGCCAACTCAGAATGCCAACTCAACCAGTCAGTTAGGCCAGGTGTTGACAGCTAGTTGATAGTTATTCTGCATTTACATTTCAGCTACATTTGATTTCATTTCTAGCGCATTTACATTTAATTTCAACTGTCTTGTAGTTAGTATAAATACATTGTAATCTTCTCTGTTCAAGGTAAATGAGAATCAGTTGTGATTTTCCTTATTCAATTTCATCTTCTTCATATGTTTCAATTTTACTTTGATGGTATCAAAGCGAGTTCTTCCTGCTCTGCTTCCGTCGCGTGATGTCTAAATTTGTTAGTGTAAATTTTGATCGATTCTTCTTCGATTCTTCTTCGACATTCGTTTGAGTTTTTTTTCCTTCAATTTGGTGAAATGGTGAGGAATTCGAACAACAATTCTTCATCTTCGAACAACAACAATCAAGGTGTGAATCAAGATCAATCGCTTGATCCATATTACATTCATCACTCAGAATCAACCACTTCTGTTTTGGTGACATCACAGTAGCAGTTATTGGGAAAGGATTATTATAGCTGGGCGAGAAAAATGCGAAGAACGTTAGGGTTGAAAAATAAGTTTCGTTTTGTGGATGGTTTAATCCTGGTGCCGGACGAAATAGATCTGTGGGAGAAATGCAATAATCTTGTGCATTCTTGGATAATCAATTCAATGACTCCAGAACTTGCTGAGAGCATGGTGTTTGTTGAAAATGCGATTAATGTCTGGCTTGACCTGAAAGACAGTTTCATGAGAGGTGATCGAATTCGTGTATCACAGTTGCAGCAAGAGATTTCAAATCTGAAGCAAGAGAACCTTGGAATTTCAGAGTATTTTACTGAATTGAGAACTTTGTGGGAAGAATTAGCGCAGCATAGGCCTTTGCCTCAATGTACATGTCGTATGGCTTGTACCTGTTTAGCCATGAGAAATGCAAGGAGTTTCAGATTAGAAGATAAGGTAATTCAATTCCTACTTAGTTTGAATGAAGAATACCAAGGTGTAAGATCACAAATACTTCTTATGGAGCCATTGCCTCCGATTAATAGAGTCTTCTCAATGGTTATGGAACAAGAAAGACAATTAAAGGGTGGTTCATCTGTTGATTTAAATGAGGATTCTGGAGCACTGGTTAATGCAATAGAAGGCTCAAAGACTTATGGAAGAGGAAGAGATAATGGAGGTTTCCAAGGAAGAGG
The DNA here is from genome assembly GCA_037113605.1 of Calophaca sinica. Lineage (NCBI taxonomy): Eukaryota > Viridiplantae > Streptophyta > Magnoliopsida > Fabales > Fabaceae > Calophaca > Calophaca sinica. The sequence continues at coordinate 35,096,586 of CM073733.1, read as the reverse complement.
AAGAGGTAATGGAGGTTTCCAAGGAAGAGGAAATGGAAAAGTTTGCACGTTTTGTGGGAAAATCGGGCACACAGTAGAAACATGCTACAAGAAGCATGGTTATCCACCTAATTTTGGGCATGGACAGAGTTATTATGCAAATAATGTAGCTGTTGAAGACACAGAGAGCAAGTCAGTGATTGGTTCTGCAGGGAAAACAGAAAGTGACAACATGACTTTGAGAAAGGAAAAATATAATCACTTGGTAGCATTGCTTGAAAAGAACCCAATTGAGACCAAAGCTTCAGCAAATCTGGCAGAAGGGAAGAGTTACTGTCATGCAGCACATGTGGCAGATAAAACTATCCCAGTATCTTTTAATTCAAGATGGATTTTAGATACAGAGCTACTCACCATATATGTCATAGTATGGATTGGTTTGTTTCATACAACAAAATCAGTCCAATTGCAGTAAATTTGCCAAATGGGAATTCTGTTGATGCATTAATTAGTGGGAAAGTCAAACTCACTGAAGATTTAATCATAGATAATGTGTTATACCTTCCTAAGTTTGCAGTTAATCTGATATCTGTTGCTAAGTTGAGTAAAGAGCAGTCTTGCTCAGTGGTTTTTGGACCTGATTCCTGCATAATACAGGACAAGGAGCATTTGAAGAAGATTCGTTTGGCTTGAGAAATTGGAGGACTTTATTATCTGGAGATAGATTGTTCTTCATCAGGTGTTACCCCAACTTTAGTTTCTGCTTTTTCTTTCAGCACAAATGTTAAATCCTCTGCCATGTTATGGCATTTGAGGTTAGGACATCTATCCTATGATAGAATGTAGTGTTTGAATAAATAGTATTCCTATATTCGAGTAGCTATGCTAGGTGTTTGTGATGTTTGTCATATGTCTAGACAAAAAAGATTACCTTTCCCTAATCGTGATAGAAATGTAAAATCCTTATTTGAACTTGTTCACTTAGATATATGGGGTCCATTTTCTACTAAATCAGTACATGGTTATAGATATTTTTTAACCATTCTAGATGATTTCAGTAGATATGTTTGGGTTGTGATGATTAAATTGAAGTCTGAAGTGCCTCACTGTGTGAAGAAATTCATTTCCATGATTGAAACTCAATTTGAAAAGAAGGTAAAAGTTGTAAGAAGTGATAATGGGCCAGAGTTTATATTACCAGAATTTTGTGCTTCTAAAGGGATAGTGCATCAAAGGAGTTGTGTGGCTACTCCACAGCAGAATGGTAGAATCGAAAGAAGACATCAGCATATTTTAAATATAAGCGGAGCTTTAATGATGCAGTCACAGTTACCCAAAAGCTACTGGTCCTATGCTGTACTACATGCAGTGTATTTGATGAACAAAATACCTACTAGATTGTTAGGGAATAAGTCTTCTTATGAAGTTTTACATGGTGAACCACCTGATCTTAACAGTTTAAAGGGTTTTGGTTGTTTGTCTTATGCATCAACTCTCTCAAGTCACAGAAATAAGTTTGCACCTAGAGCAAGAAAGTGTGTTTTCTTAGGTTACAAACTGGGCATAAAAGGATATGTATTATTAGATGTCAACCCCAGAGACATTATAGTCTCCAGAGATGTGCAATTTTATGATCTGGAGTTCCCTTTTCATTCTACTACATCCAATGCTATTCCCAATCCTCCATTTTTTTATTCTTCTGTTTCACAAACCAGTGACAACATTTCTGCATCACAGCAAAATGTTTCTTCTCCTCCAGTTACTGAGAATGTGTCTACTTCTATTTCTTTACCCACTGTTTCTGGGTGTCTACTTCTATTTTTGCACTAATTTCAAGTAATTCCTCTGATTCTGTTTCTTCTGCATCACCTACTACTGCTGAAATTGTTATGACACCACCACCAGACCCTGCTCTTCGAAAATCCACAAGAATTTCACACAAACCTTCCCTCTTAAATGACTATATTTGCAATCATGTGTCTACCTTTCCATATCCCTTGTCCGATTATCTTCACTATGATAATCTTTCTTCCAATCACCAAGCTTATGCCTTATCTCTGACTTCTATTACTGAGCCTACTTTTTTTCAGCTGCCTGCAAAGATCCCAAGTGGATAGAGGCTATGGATAAAGAAATAGAAGCCTTAAATGTCAATAAAACCAGGTAATTTGTTGACTTACCTGCTACTGCAGTTCCCATTGGTAGTGAGTGGGTTTATAAAATAAAAAGGAATGCGGATGGATCTATAGAACGCTTCAAAGCAAGATTAGTTGCACAAGGATTTAACCAAACAAAAGGTTTGGATTATTTTTTGACTTTCTCACTGTTGGGATTTTGGCAAGCGTACCAAATTACCGAAGTTAACAGTGATGAGTAGAGTTATCATATCCTCAGGGAATCGTGTGATACTTGATGAATTCACAATTAAAAGAAGTTGGGAATGGATTTCATCTAACCTTACTGCTTTTGAAATTCAATACTCATATATGACTATTTTCCTTATCAATGATATTACAAACAAAGTTCACTCAATTACCAATTCCTCAGTAAAAGAAATTCTAAGATCCTCCCTTAATTAACAATTCCATGTGTAATTAATGAATGACCTTGCATTAAGATTATCATTCAAAGGTAACTAATGCATCAAGTTCTATTCCTAGTAACAAGACCCATCAGGTGATTTTATTCAAATCTAGAATTAGAGAGTATATTCCAATCAAACTGTAAATCATAAATCAAGACATGAATGATCAAGACATATCAAGCATTAAGAACAGAATTAATTCACTATCGTTGATAAGAAAAGATAGCATATATAATCATAAAGAAATTACATAAGAGTTTGGTAGATTACATCCAATTCCCAGCTATAAAGGAGATTAGCTACTCATTGTCATGAGAGCCACTTAAGAAATACCATAAAAGATGAAAGATGGAAGATGAAAATCTGTTTTCCTTTGATCCCCAAAGGTTCTGGTCTTCCAAGTCTTTGGTTTTTCTTTTCTCCCAAGTGTGTCTCAATAAATGACATGTTTTTCCTTTTATATCAGCTCCTTTTGCAAAAACAGAGATTCTGCCTCTTAAAGATTCGCTAAGCTCCAAGGAATTCGCTTAGCTGAAGCAAAATTCTTCATGCTAAAGAAACTTCATTCGGTTTTCGCAACATTTTCACTTATGCAAATTCATGGCTGCCAAACACATGTAATTCTGTGAGAAATTCGCTTAGTGAATTTTCCAGGCTTAAGCGGATTTCTGCCAACTTTGTTTCCTTTCTTGATTCGTCTTTAATTTAACCTACACAAAATAACATGGAATTTTAGATGAAATCTAACAAAATCAAAATCCTATTATCCTAATAAAAATATTTATAAATGCTAAATTGTGGTAAGAAAACACCTTTCAATTCACAAAATTGAGGTAATAAATGCCCTATTAAGCTCTAAAATTGTAAGTAAAATTGGCACTTATCAACTCCCCCCAACTTAGCATTTTGCTTGTCCTAAAGCAAAAGTCATCAAATCAAAATATAGTTATCATGACCCAAACTATTTACACTAAAGAAGACATGGTTTGAAAACAATCAATTGCAACAATTTTTTTTTTACTGTTGGAATGATCACTTTCAGATTTCTTTGAATGGTGCCTTTAACTGAAAACCATAACCAAGATACATCTGCACAGTCCTGTTAGTAGCCAGTGAATTCACAATCTGAAGTCAGGCAATCAGAGAATGACATATTTCCTCACATAAAAGTGTTTCACTCAATAACATGTATCAAGGTGAGTGTTTCTCTCATCCATACACTGTATCACACAAAATCAAAGTTGTTTGTCATCTCCACTAATGTCACAAAGAATATAATCAAGCATGGATTACTAAGGTCTTTCAAGGGTTGTAACATGGTCTGGATACAAAGGAATTTGGTTTTTCTGGATAAAACTAGCACCTTAAAAGATTAAGAGAGCATATGATATCAACTAATTTCCATTCTTCCAAGGTAACCCTCAATTCTCTTGAACACAATTCTAACCAAATATGTTTTGTTCCTTTGTTTACATTCAATTACTTCCTTTTCTTTCTCTCTGTTTCTCAGTTTTTTGTATAAGATATGTACAGAATTAAAAAAAATAACACACTGAGAGAAGAGAATTCTGATTCAAGTCCACAATTAGCAACCCTAACCTTCATTCCCTTTACAAATGCAAAATTAGAATAAATTCCCTAACTTGTACACAATAGAATAACACTCATTTCAGTCCATAGTAAATACCAAATGCTCTCTTCATCCTGTTAGGTGTGGGTGAGAATTTGGTTTTTCTTTAAAGCTCACAAAGGAATTTGTACACATGAAAGCACATTTTTTTTTTAGGCTCAAAGGGGTTCATCAAGTGATATTATCACTTTTATGGTTTGCTATTTGGCTCAGTGGTTCAATCAGAAAAATTTGCCTTGATCCTTTCCATGCATCATATATAGAGTGACAAGTAGAGAGTTAATCAAAATCAACAAGCATGAATAGCAGTGATGACTCTCAATGCATTTGATTCTAGATGCTCATAACTCACAGACTTAAGGTTCTTGCATTCCCTGATTGATGATTGTTTCATGCTACTTTTACTAACTAACCATTGGACTATGCAACAAGTATCAAAGTTATACTAATCATGCATACCACCATTTTTCTCGTTTTCAATCTAGACTCAAATCATTATCGTGCATCAGTCTTGACAATTGATTTTTCTCAAACCGTAGTCACAAAAAATTGGGTATCAACTAAGTACCAAAAGTTAAGTGTTATAAAAACAAACATAATTTAAAAACAAAGCATAAACTACAACTACTAAAAGCAACATAAAAAGAGTAGGGATGAGATGTTATCAGTTTCCAAGGATCTCATCAATGAAATCCTACTCATTCAGCTCCTCATCACCACTATCTCCAGCTTCTCCTTCATTTCTGGCATCTCTTTCAGCTTCATCCATATGTTCCACCCCCTCCAGAAGAATTAGACTGTCCCCAAGCCATGCAACATGAGCAGCAAAAGCATCTGGTATGGGCCATGGGAAAGGATTAGAGTCTCCTTGGTGCTGATGCAATGTGAACCGGTAGAAGGAGTCGTTCAATCTTGCATAAGCCCTATAATTGGCAGCCTGTTATTGCTCTATGTGAGTGAGATGAGCAATGAGGCGAGTCTCCATTGGAGTCATTGGAGGCTGCCTAATAGGTGCAGGGCAAGATGAGCTTTCTCCAGGATTTTGCTCTGCTGGATTGACACAATAATTTTTGATAAACTTTTCATTGATTGTCATTCTCAACTTTGTTTGTGGATGACTTGGAATATTGACACCATGGGCCATGCACATGGTAGTGATCAATGCTGGAAAACCCAATGGTTTAGAGGCAGCTGCGTTCTGAGGCGGTGTTGAAAGGACAAATTGATGCATTTCCGCCGAAATTACAGCAGCAATATCGACAAACATTTATTTTCATGATAGCATAGATGAGATATGCTCGCTGCATTGTAATGTCCGAAGTATGAGAATTAGGAGCTATATTAGCAAGCATGAAGCTGGTCCAAATTTGGGTAATTATTTTCATATGAGCCCTTTTAATTCTCAAAGGTTTGCCCTGCGGATTGGCCACATATGTCTCACCGGGAATACACAAAGCTTCAGCCACTTGCCAATCCACAAATCCATTTAAAGACAATTTCAATGTGTTCTGATACCTACACAGCTGGCCTTCCTCTAATGTAAGAGGATCCCCCAAAAGATCATTGATTGCTTTTCAATCATAGGGAACCCACTTGCCTCTTACCCAGGATTTTCTGGTTTTGGTTCCTTTTTTCATTGTCCAAGAATTTGCATAGAATTCCTTAACAATCTGCTCATTAACTCGGTCCAATGGTGTTGCCAGCTTCTCCCATTTCATTCTCCTAATCTCAGCTTGAAATTCCTCATATTCTCCAACATCTAATTCAACTTTGCACTCACACAAATGGTCCTGTATCTCAAGCATCATGAACCTTTGTTTTTTGGTACGGTTCATAAATCTTGACTTATCAATTGGCTCCATTGGCATTTGAGGAAGTTCAAGTTATTCTTCCACTTGTTCATCTTGAGAAGCCACTTCGGATGCTTTTCCTTTTCTTTTCTTGCTCGCGGGAATGGTGTGAGTTGCTTCTCTTGGAGGCATCCTGAAATGATTGGAACCATTGCAAAATAACACTTGACCCATTAGAACATTTAATCAAACAGTAAGCAACAGTGAACATTTAACCCTCAGTCATAGTTCTTTGAACATCAACACAACTTTCCAAACACATTTGAGTTGGTACATCAAAAGAGAAATTTCCAATTCCAAACATGATCCACAAATCCATAATTTCAGCCCCAAATCCCTAATTTCATGTTTTTGTCACTAACCCAACACAAAATCAGAAATTGAAAAGTCATGCATGTGGGTTGTGTGAATCTAAACAAACATCAAAGCATAAGCAAAGTGAAATAAAAGGGAAAATGCATCAAAACAATCTAACATTATTCACAAACAAACATTACGAGACTTACTTGAAGAGATGAAAATGGTGATGTGAATGATGATGAAATGCAAAGGAGAATGATGGGTTTTGTGAAGTGTTGAGTGCCTTTGGGTGAGAGAAGAGTGCTGACAAGAGATCGAGAGTGACGAGAGAGATGATGAGAGGCAGGTAGTGACGAGAGAGAGTGGTGGTGACGAGAGAGATGAGGAGAAATGGGTGTGAGATGAGAGAAATATGAGTGAGTAAAATGGTTGCTTATCTGTGCGCTGAATCCTTTTTTTTAAGAATTTAAAATTTCACTCATTCGCTTAGCTCCTGCAGATTCGCTAAGCGAAATTTAGTCTGAATAGACACTTCCCCAGCTTGAATTCATGCGCTGAACGAATTAGTCTCGCTTAAGCGAAATATGCATCCAAAAAATGAACATAAATTTTCTGCATAATTCGCTTAGCGAATTTGAGGAGCTTAGCGTAATTAGGTCCGAATTACAACCTTTCCAAAACTTCCAAAATTTTTCTATTTTTCACACAACCATTCAAAACTCATCACCATATGTACCTCAACAGTATCAAACATTGAAATTTAGCAACTCATCCACCAAAAATCACTAAGAAAACACATAAACTAATAATCAAAACCATATGCTAAAAGATTAAAAATGGGTTGCCTCCCAGTAAGTGCTTCTTTAACGTCATTAGCTTGACGTTGAGTGTGTTTTCACTGGACAGTGTGTTTTCATTAGCTTGACATCGGTGAGCCTTTCAACTTCACCACCTAAGTAGGGCTTGAGCCTTTGCCTATTCACTGTCCAGCTTCTTTTTGTTGATGGATCCTCCAATTCAATTGCACCATATGGTCTGACTTCTTTGACGGTAAAAGGTCCTGACCATTTTGATTTAAGTTTTCCAGAAAACAATCTCAACCTGGAATTGATCAATAAGACTTGTTGGCCTGGCCTAAATTCCCTCTTCAAGATTTTCTTGTCATGATAAGCCTTGGCCTTCTGCTTGTAATGTTTAGAGGATTCATAAGCTTGTAGTCTCATTTTTTCAAGTTCATGAAGCTGTAATTTCCTTTTTTCTCCAGCTGTCTTAGGATCAAAATTCAAGAACTTCAAAGCCCAAAATGCCTTGTGCTCTAATTCAAACGAGAGATGACATGCTTTCCCATACACCATCTGAATAGGAGAAAGGCCAATAGGAGTTTTGAAAGCAGTCCTATAAGCCCACAAAGAATCATCCAACTTCATGGCCCAATCTTTTCTAGAAGAAGCAACTGTCTTGTCCAATATTCTCTTGATTTCCCTGTTTGAAACCTCAGCTTGGCCATTAGTTTGGGGATGATATGGGGATGCTACCTTGTGCTTAACACTGTAATGCTCCAAGACTTTCTTCAGCTGTTGATTACAAAAGTGAGATCCTCCATCACTTATTAAAACTCTTGGAGTGCCAAATCTGGTGAAGATATTTTTCTTTAAAGACCTGATCACAGTTTTGGCATTAGCTTTGGGTGCAGCAAATGCTTCATCCCACTTGGAAACATAGTCCACTGCCACAAGGATATATTCATTTGAGTAAGAGGATGGCAGAGGTCCAACGAAGTCAATTCCCCAACAATCAAATACTTCTACTTCAAGCATGTTCTGAAGTGGCATTTCATATCTTCCTGATATGCTCCCAGATCTCTGACAGTTATCAATCTTTGCACATGATCATGAGCATCCTTGAATAGAGTGGGCCAGTAAAACCGTGATTGAAGGACCTTTGCAGTAGTCCTTTCACCATTGTAATGCCCTCCATAAGGAGAGTTATGACAGTGCCATAGGATATCCCTTGACTCTTCTTTGGTCACACACCTCCTTAACAAATTATCAGCTCCAAGTTTGAATAAATAAGGATCATCCCACACAAAATAATTGGCATCTTGAAAGAATTTCTTTTTCTGGTGCCAGTTAAGATCTTCAGGATTTACTCCAGCAACCTTAAAGTTTGCCATGTCTGCAAACCAAGGTCTTTCTTGCACCGTTAAAAAATTTTCATCAGGAAATTCTTCCAAAACCTCCAATTCTTTTGTGGTCACCTCATTATTCACCAATCTGGACAAGTGATCAGCTACTAAATTCTCACTTCCCTTTTTATCTTTGATTTCTAAATCAAATTGTTACAGCAATAGAATCCATCTAATCAGTCTTGGCTTAGAATCAGATTTGGTCAACAGATATTTAATAGCAGCATGATCAATATATATAATGACTTTGGAACCAATGAGATAAGACCTAAACTTTTCCAAGGCATACACTACTGCAAGCAATTCTTTTTCAGTTGTTGCATGGTTAACCTGAGTTTCATTCAAAACTTTGCTTCCATAATGTATAGCAAAAAAAAACTTTGCTTTTTCTTTGACCAAAAACTGCTCCCACCGCATAATCACTAGCGTGACACATTATTCAAAATCATATTTCCAATCAGGAGCTGTGATAATGGGTGCAGAAATCAGTTTTTGTTTCAAAAGCTCAAATGCAGTAAGGCATGAATTATCAAATTTTAAAGAAGTGTCTTTATTGAGGAGATTGCTCAATGGTTTAGCAATCTTGGAGAAATCCTTGATGAAGTGCCTGTAAAATTCTGCATGTCCCAAGAAGCTTCTAATTCCTTTGACATTTGTTGGTGGAGGAAGCTTTTCAATGACCTCTATCTTGGCTTTATCAACTTCAATACCTCTTGAGGAGATCTTGTGGCCTAACACAATGCCTTCTGTCACCATAAAGTGACATTTCTCCCAATTTAGAACCAAATTAGTCTCCACACACCGGTTTAGTATGGTATTCAAATTTGCCCGGCAAGATTCAAAGGAATGACAAAAAACAGAGAAGTTATCCATGAAAACTTCAAAGCACTTCTCCACTTGATCAGAAAATATGGCGAGCATACATCGTTGAAAAGTGGCTGGTGCGTTGCAAAGCCCCAATAAATGGACATGTGAAGGCTGTCTTTTCTTGATCTTCAGGATCCACTGCAATCTGATTGTATCCTGAATATCCATCCAAAAAGCAATAATAAGCTTGACCTGCCAACCTTTCCAGCATCTGATCCATAAAGGGTAATGGAAAATGATCCTTTCTAGTTGCTTGATTCAGCTTCCGGTAGTCTATACACATTCTCCATCCAGTGACAGTACGGGTCAGAATCAATTCATTCTTCTCATTATGGATGACTGTCATTCCTCCTTTCTTTGGGACCACTTGAACTGGGCTTACCCAAGCACTATCAGAAATAGGATAGATCATCCCAGCTTCAAGTAATTTCATTACTTCCTTTCGAACTACCTCTTTCATGGTTGGATTGAGGCATCTTTGGGGTTAAGCCACTGGCTTAAAGTCCTTTTCTATCAAAATTCTATGCATACAATATGAAGGACTTATACCTTTAAGGTCAGAAAGATTCCAGCCAATTGCTCCTTGATTCACCTTCTATAAATTCTTCTTCCTCCTTGCTTGATAAAGAACTACTGATGATTACTGGTTTACTGCTCCCTTTCTCAAGAAAAACATATTTTTAGCTCCAATTTCTGATCTTCTGACTTCCCTTCACCCTTCAATTCTTCTATCACAACTTCATGTAAGGGAAATTCTTTCAATGTGTCAAGATCTTTCAAGCATTTTTCAATCTCATTTTCTTCTTCATCATTCAGCACATCAAAAGCATCAATTAAAGCTTTCTCCAAAGGGCTTGGAGTATGCAACTCCTTACTTGCCTTCAAGAACACTTCATCTAGAACATCCATTCTAAAACATTCCCCATTATCATTGGGATGTTTCATAGCTTCAAAAATATTGAAATTGACTTCATCTTCTTGAACTCTCACTTTCAACTTTCCATCATCAACATCTATTACAACTTTGGCAGTTTTCATAAAAAGCCTACCCAATATAAGAGGAACTTCGGTATCTTCCTCCATATCCATCACCACAAATTCCACTGGAAACATGAATTTGTCTACCTTCACTAGCACATCTTCCACCACACCATGAGGACGTTTAATTGATCTGTCAGCCAACTGCAATGTCATCCTTGTAGGTTTGATTTCTACCTCACTCTCGCTAATTCTTTCTAACATAGAGAGAGGCATAAGATTGATGCTTGCATCTAAGTCAAGGAGTGCCTTTCCAACAGATAAACTTCTTATAGTGACAGGAAGAGTAAAGCTTCCAGGATCCTTTAATTTTTAAGGCAAAGATTTCTGAATTATTGCACTGCAACCAGCTTCCAATTCAATTGTTTCTTCCTCTGTAAATCTTCTCTTTTTAGTCAAGAGCTCTTTCATAAACTTGGCGTAAGTGGGCATTTGCTCCAAGGCTTCACCAAATGGAATCTTGATTTGGAGTCTTTTTAAAAATATCAAGAAATCTTGCAAATTGCCTTTCTTTCTCCTTTCTTGTTGGAGCATGAGGATAAGGAAGATGTTTAACCGGGGGACTCTTGGTTTTTTCCTCCTTAGCTAACTGACTCTTGGTTTTCTTCTCCTCACCTTGTTTTTTCTCCAACTCTCCTTCTTTTCCTTTTTCACTTTCCTTCTCTTTTTCTTTTTCTTCACCCTCTTTATTTAACTCTACTCTTTTCTCACTCTTTTTTTCTTTTTCACTCTCCTTCTCTTTTTCTTTAACAACCATCTCCTCAACTTTTAAATTTTCACCAATGCCCTTTCCAATCACAGTACCCCTCCTAGTTGTAATGGAATTACACTGTTCCAAGTTACCTTTCTCTTTAGGATTCAGCTGTGTATTTGCAGAGAAGTTTCCTTGATTTTGTCCAGCTAGCTGCTTTGCCAATTGTCCCACCTGTACTTCAAGATTTTTGATTGAGGCTTCTATATTTTTCTGATTATTCATGGAAGCCTGAATAAATTGGGTAAGAGTTTCTTCCATCTTAGACATCCTATCAGGTTGAGGAGGTCTATTTGAAGGTCCAACATCTTGTCTCCATCCAAGGTTAGAATTTGAATTGTTCCTCCAACCTTGAGAATAGTTGTTGGAATAATTACCCGACCTTCCTTGATTGCCCATATAATTTGCTTATTCTTCCTGTGTTGCACTTGGGGTTGGACAATGGCCATTTGGATGATCCCTTTGGCAAAAGTCACATCTTAGAACCTGTTGAGAGGGAGTGCTATGTATATTCTGAAGCTGATATGGTAGCGTAGACATTTTCTTCGTCAATGCTTTAAGCTATTGAGTCATAAGTTTATTCTGAGTAAGTTTATTCTGAGCGAGAATAGCATTCTGAGTGTCCAACTCTATAACTCCTCTCTTGTGTATGGGACTTCTGTCATGTTGGACTTGGTGATCACTTGCAGCTATAGCGTCAATTATAGTTATTGCTTCCTCAGAGCTTTTAGACATCATCGATCCTCCAGCTAATGCATCCAAGAACGTCTTTGTTTGAGGTCTCAATCCATTGCAGAATATATGCAACTGAGCTATATCATCAAAATCATGATTAGGAAATTTCCTCAACAAGGATTTATAACGTTCCCATGCTTCACACAAAGGTTCATCAGCTCTCTGTGAAAAAGTAGCAATAGCATATTTTGGACTGATATATCTAGATGGTGGGAAGAACCTGGCTAAGAATTTTTCTTCAACATCCTCCCATCTGGTAAGACTCTGATTTGGATGAGATTGAAGCCAAGTCTTAGCTTTTCCTGTCAATGAAAATGGAAACAACCTCAATAGACAACTTCTTCTTCATCTTCTGAAAATCTCATTGCACCACATAACTTATAAAATGTGGAGAGGTGAGTGTATGGATCTTCATGATCTAAGCCTGCAAACTGGTTTGAATTGATCAGACTTAACAAAGCTGACTTCATTTCCATTGTATTGAGTGATGGTCTGGTAATGCTAGAAAAATGTCTGGGACCATGCTGCTGAGCATAATCTCCCAGAGTTCTTCTCTGATTATTTTGATTCTGGGCATTGTTGTTGTTGTTCCCTGGTGGATAGTTAACATTGCCTAGTGGATTTACTAGAATATCCATTCTTTTTTGTGGTTGTTGTTGTAAAACTTTAGAATAGCTAGGAGTAGAAGGGCCTTCTTGTTGTTGCTGTAGTTTGTTTAGTAATTTCTCTTTCCTTGCCTTGCTGTTATTCCTCTTTGCTGTCTTTTCAATCTCCGGATCAAACAACAATTGATTCTTAGGAGTTTTACCTCGCATAGACAAAACAGAGACACTAAACAAAGAGTCAGCACAAAACAAAAATAAATAGAAATTATACTATAACTATACATTAATTAGATTAGAATTAGCAGACTTAACAAGTAATGAATGTGAATATATTAAGCATCTGACACAGAATTCCCCGGCAACGGCGCCAGAAAACTTGTTGAGATTTTGGCAAGCGTACCAAATTACCGAAGTTAATAGTCATGAGTAGAGTTATCGTATCTTCAGGGAATCGTGTGATACTTGATGAATTCACAATTATCCTGGTTAAGTCCAAAGATATCTATGTACATTTCTATTCACAATATTTTCCATGTTGTTGAAATATGAGTTTAAAGATGCAAGTTTATAAATTTTGATTGAAATAAACAGTAACAAAAAAAGTTGATTGATAACAGTATTAAAAGAAGTTGGGAATGGATTTCATCTAACCTTACTACTTATGAAATTCAATACTCATATATGACTATTTTCCTTATCAATGATATTACAAACAAAGTTCACTCAATTACCAATTCCTTAGTAAAAGAGGTTCTAAGATCCTCCCATAATTAACAATTCCTTGTGTAATTAATGAAACAGCTTGCATTAAGATTATCATTCAAAGGTAACTAATGAATCAAGTTATATTCCTAGTAACAAGACCCATCAGGTGATTTTATTCAAATCTAGAATTAGAGAGTATTTTCCAATCAAACTCTAAATCATAAATCAAGATATGAACGATCAAGACATATCAAGCATTAAGAACAGAATTAAATCACTATCATTGATAAGAAAACATAGCATATATAATCATAAAGAAATTACATAAGATTTTGGTAGATTACGTCCAATTCCCAACTACAAAGGAGATTAGCTACTCATTGTCATGAGAGCCACTCAAGAAATACCATAAAAGATGAAAGACGGAAGATGAAAATCTGTCTTCCTTTGATCCCCAAAGGTTCTGGTCTTCCAAATCTTCGGTTTTTCTTTTCTCCTAAGTGTGTCTCAATAAATGACACGTTTTTCCTTTTATATCAGCTCCTTTTGCTAAAACAGAGATTCTGCCGCTTAAAGATTCGCTAAGCTCCAAAAAATTCTCTTAGCTGAAGCAGAATTCTTCATGCTAAAGAAACTTCATTCGCTTAGCGCAACATTTTCGCTTAAGCGAATTCATGGCGGCCAAAACATGTAATTCTGTGAGAAATTCGCTTAGCGAATTTTCCAGGCTTAAGCGAATTTTTGCCAACTTTGTTTCCTTTCTTGATTCGTCTTTAATTCAACCTACACAAAATAACAGGGAATTTTAGATGAAATCTAACAAAATTAAAATCCTATTATCCTAATAAAAATATTTACAAATGCTAAATTGAGGCAAGAAAACATCTTTCAATTCACAAAATTGAGTTAATAAATGCCCTATTAAGCTCTAGAATTGTAAGTAAAATTGGCATCTATCACTCACCAGTTGCAAAGCTTTCCACAGTCAGAATTCTTCGTGCCTTGGCTGCTATTCATGGTTGCCATCTTCACCAATTGGATGTCAACAATGCATTACTCCATGGCGATTTACATGAAGATGTATATATTAGGGTTCCACAAGGTGTGACAGCTCCTAAACAAGGTCAAGTATATAGACTCCTCAAATCTCTTTATGGCCTAAAAAAGCCAGTCGTCACTGGTTGTAAACCGACTACCACTCCCCTTGATCCTGCTGTTCGATTGCATCAGGATTCTAGCAATTATTTTACTGATGTGGTAGCATATAGGCGCTTGATCGGAAGGCCGATTTATCTTACTACTACAAGACCAGACATATCATTTGCCACTCAATAATTGAGTCAGTTTATGGCCAAACCAACTAAAGTTCATCACAAGGCAGCAACGCGAGTCTTAAGATACTTGAAAAGATCTCCCGGTCGAGGCTTGTTCTTTTCCCGCACCTCAGATTTGCATGTGTTAGGATTTTCTGATGCTGATTGGGGTGGATGTGTTAATACTAGGCGCTCCATTTCAGGTTTTTGCTTCTTTATTGTTCATTCTTTGGTGTCATGGAAGTCTAAGAAGCAAAACACAATATCTTGCTCCTATGCTGATGCAGAGTATAGAGCTCTAGCATCTGCTACCCGAAAATTGCAGTGGATTTGCTATCTTCTTGCTGACTTGTCACAGTCTTCCTCACGTCTTCTTGTCCTATATTGTGATAACCAGAGTGCTTTACATATTGCCGCTAATCCGGTGTTTCATGAGCGTACTAAACATCTTGATATTGACTGTCACTTGGTTAAACATCTTAATATTGATTGTCACTTGGTTAGGGAAAAGTCTCAATCTGGTTTGATGCGGCTCCTTCCTATTGCTTCTAAGTCCCATGTTGCTGATATATTTACTAAGGCTTCTTGTCCTCGGCTATTTCATGAGCTGATTACCAAGCTTGGTATGGTAGACATTTTCCACCCTCCTCAAGCTTGTGGGGGGTCTCAACAATAGAAGATACGAACATGAGCAAAGAGAAAAAGGGTGCCAACTCAGAATGCCAACTCAGCTAGTCAGTTAGGCCAGCTGTTGACAGTTATTCTGCATTTACATTTCAGCTTCATTTGATTTCATTTCTAGCACATTTACATTTAATTTCAATTGTCTTGTAGTTAGTATAAATACATTGTATTCTTCTCTGTTCAAGGTAAATGAGAATTAGTTGTGATTTTCCTCATTCAATTTCATCTTCTTCATATGTTTCAATTTTACTTTGAATTTAGTCTTCAATGAATTAGGATAGCCCTAAGTGCAAAATCAAACAAAATCATTCAATATCCAATTTTACACTCATAACCATTTCTATCAAGCATCCAATTTAACACTCATTCACATTTATAATCATTTCTACCAACCAAAAAACGTCATTCCAATACATTCATAACCAATATCCAATTTTAGATTCATAACCATAACAATTCCAATACATGCATAAAAGTGCATATATGTATATTAAGAAAATACACACACACACACACACACACACACACACACACACATATATATATATATATATGGGGACATATCTAGTGAGATGACCTTATTTATGTGAGAGTGAGAGGAGCAAATCATAGCCATTAGATCCAATCATGAATAGTCAATATTAAAATAAAAAAGTCAAGTGACTTTTTTAAGTTGGAATGTGACTTTTTTAAATTCTACCTAACTTTTAATCTTAACCATCCATGTATGGTTTGTATGGCCTAGATTTTCTCTTCTCACTCTCACATAAAAAAGACCCTCTCACTAGATATGACCTCATATATATATATATATATATAGACACACACACACACACACACACTCTCTCTCACTGATTGTACCTCTCTTTCAATTTTTTGCACGCGCAATTTGAATTGTACATGCAATGGATCTAAATAGTAAACGGTGTTTTGATTCAGATTAATCGCTAACAATAACTAATGATCCCTACAAAAATGTTGGAGAAAAAAATCATAAGCAGATAATCACATTTCAATAAATTTAGTATCATTGATGAAGTGATATATATGGTGGCTTCTACAGTGGACATTTTTGACAAGTGGTTCACCCGTGAGGAATGAAAATGACCTACTAAAAAAGGTTGATGCGGTGGTGAAATAACAAAATATAAATTTTATAGGGTGATTTTTACAACTTGAAAAATTGTTGATTGGACCACACAACACAACACAAGACGCAACCTGAGGCAGAGAAAAGCCTTTATCGGTTGGTCGAAGAGGCTTAGCAGCATCACAATATAAGAGATCTATGAAGTCTTTATTGGTGTGCAGCTTGAGTGAGAGTGTGTCTGTAATAACATTCACCGATAGGGTACGAGGGAAGAGGAAGAAGAAACACGCCCAAAAGTGAATGGATCTCTGGCTAGAATGTACAAAAAAATCGCTCCTTTTTCGACGACAGAAGGGAGGACGACGGGGAAATCGCCGACGAGGAGGCCAAGGCAGTCACTTGGTAAAACGAATTTTGAGTCCGCGACAGTTGTTCTTAGCAACGAACTAATGGGTGAACGAGGAACCAGGAACCAGCCTCCCCAACGAGACGCCCGTGAAAACTTCCGCCGATCCTAGTTGCCGACCACTGCACTGACGACGAAGCAACGATATCTTTCATGGATCGAAGCCTGTTTGCAAGAACTTCATTTGAATGCTTTTGTTTCATCTTCCATATAAATACACGTGTTCTTGTTTCTTCTTTTTAAAATATTTGTTTCGAAGTTCACGTTTTTTTTTTGACATCGAGACACTTGCAGTTTGAGATAAGGAAAAGTTGATATTTTCTACTTGTGATTCGTCCCATGATCGATGTCCCAGGTTGTAAAAAAAATCTGGTTATATTTTTATTTGGTATTTTTTTCTATTATAATGCAGCTAAAAAAACGAGTTCCAAAAATGCATTGGTACTCAGTTTTGTCATGTTTCTTTTCTCTAAATGCCGAACACAGGGGTGTTGGGGATAGCATAATGCGTCGTTGCCTGTGGCTACGATCTTGAGAAAATTTTTAGGAACCAAATGGCAAATCATATGTTTACAGGTTACCTAAATTACTTGTCATTAATCTTAGTCGTTCCCTTATTTTTTAATAAATCTAATGGTCGATAAATGTTCAACCACCGGTAAACAACTTGTTTGATGGTTCACCCTAGACGCCACCCATATATATATATATATATATATATGATTAAATTAAATGACTCACACTACCTTGCAAGGTGAAAAAAAAAACAGAGTCTCAGGCTCAGGATTTGCTAATGCCAAGCGTTGAACTATATATTCAGACATGCGAGCATTCCAAAATTCCATATGTGGTCGTTATGGGCACAAAAACACAAACCTCTGAGTCTGTTCTTGTGGGATCAATATCTCTTGATACAGGTACCTTAAATTAAAACATGCATACAAATTGATGCATTAACAATAACATAAATATTTAGTTGAAAGAATAAAAAATGCTGGATACTTTAAAGTTGAATGCAGTACCTGAGATATACGCTAATAATAGTTTCACCTACCCATTCATTATCATTAAGAATTTCTTGAACTTCAGCATTAGCACCAACTCTTAATGCGTGCTTATAACACGACAGATTACTATATGCTGGAAAATCATTAATTGTGCCAAAAATCATAGCCCTCAAGGTGAAACTTTCTTCTCTACACACATCATACACCACTACATCTGCCGCCCACATTTGCTTCAAGTCTTCAATTAAAGGAGCCAAGTATACATCGATATCATTTCCCGGTTGTTTCGGCCCAGAAATTAACAAAGACAATATCATATATTTGCACTTCATGCATAGCCATGGAGGTAGGTTATAAATCACCAAAATCATAGGCTATATACTATGAGCTAGTCTGAACACCATGCGGGTTAAATCCATCAATAGACAATGTAAGTCGTCAGTTTCTTGGTTCATTCCCAAAATCAGGATAATTAATATCCATTTTTTTCCATTGAGGAGAATCTGCCGGGTGCCGTAGCTTGCCATCTTGAATCATTTCATCCTCGTGCCATGTCAAGTTTTTTTGCATTTTCTGAACTACGGTACATGCGCCTAAATCTGGGAATTATGGAAAATACCACAAAACCTTCTCTGGAGCTGAGTCTTCCTTCTTACACCGTGAGGCTTCATATCTAGGACACGACTTTAATGATGCATATTCATTACGAAATAAAATGCAATCGTTATGACAAGCGTGTATCTTCTTATAACTCATGCCAATAGAGCGTAACATTTGTTTAGCCTCATATGTTCGACTAGGAAGCACATTATCACTTGGCAACATATCTTTCAATAGTGTGAGTAAGTCCGTAAAGCTTTTATCAGTCAATCCATTGCCCGATTTCAAGTTATACAACTTTAACATTGCCAATAATCTTGTGAATTTAGTACAACCCTCATATAACGGCTTCTTCGCATCACTTATCAACTTCTCAAACATTTGAGGTCAATCACGAAGATCTTTTTCAACCGCATTTGCCATCTCTTCAAAATGGTCGCCATCATATGTATTTGTACCGGTGTCATCTGATGCATATCTCCCACTATTCCCCATATTAGAAGATTCACCTCTTATCTGACTGTGCTTTGTCCAACAGGTATAACTTTGATCAATCCCTTTGCTTACTAAATGCCATTCCAATTCTCCAACACAAACTTTGTTTGTATAACAATAACTTAAACAAGGACATACGACTCTACTATTGTCTTTTGTATGCCTAACTACAAACCCAATAAAATATTGCACTCCATCCTTATATTCCTTCGACAAACGATTGGCAGACATCCACTTTCGATCCATATTTGCCTATGGATTGAGATCAAAAACAACACCAAAGCATTCAGAGCAACAACATAAACATCTCATTAATGCAAGACAAAATTAAAATTAACTAAAGTTCAATTAGATAAAGCACGACTAAACTACCACTGCTCTTATAATCAACACACATACTAGAGTCTCCCCTAGAATATGGACATTCCAAAATATATATAATACTTGTAACAGCATAAAATACCATATCAGCCAGCCAACATAAAATATATACAATACCAGCCAACATAAAAAGGAAATCCTTGTCATGCAACATTGAAAAAGTATGGAAGAAAACACATAAAAGCCAGTCCCAGAGTAGAACCAATGTGGAAGAATCAAATCAAATAAACCAAAAAGGAAATGGATCAAACATTGACCACATGGTAAATTGCAGCACTAATTACCAAATAAACCACCATACAAATAGAAAAAGAAAAGAACCATCAGATTCTTCGTTAATTGGTATGTGTTTTAGTGGCTTTCTCTCATCAGTCATTGACAATAGCAAAGAACTACTATAGGTAATAATAAAAAATAAAAAATAAAAAAATGTCCAAAAAATCAAAAACAAGATAAAAGGGGTGGGAAAAAATTATATAAAAAAAAAAAGACGACCCACCAACACAATCAACCATCATCTTGAACAATGTCAGGAGTGAGCAAATGAAAACCACTAAATCAAAATTATACAACCGACCACCAATACAAAAAATCAGGACTTTTCTCCCACTTTTGACTATAAGAATTCCTTCTACTGGGTTCCAATGGGGACTGCAGAGAAGGTCAATGGAACTGTAAAATAGTTAAGAAAATGAGAAAGAGCTGAGGAAGGAATGGAGACACGATAATACAATGACAAAGAGAAAGTGAAGAGAAATGGGTACCCGGAGGAAGCGAAGGCGGACCAGAGGCCGAAGAAGTCGAGGCTCACACGGCAGAGACACTGTTCGCACGGCTGGAGGTGAAGGAGCTGGATGCGCCGATCTCGCCGTTGTCGTTGATGGCACTGTCAGCTTTGCCTATAAACGAGCAACCCCTCGTCACAAGCTTCGGTGAACGTGAGTGAGCAAGAGAGTGAGTGTTTGCGAGAGAGGGAAGGAAAGAGCTCCGGGCGAGGGTTTGCGATAGAGAGAAAGAAAGGGCAGAGCACGAGCTAGTGAAGTGGGAGGGTGAGAAGAGCGCAAGCTATAGTGAAATTAATGGGAGGGAATAGCTGAATGTATTTTTGTTTATGAGAATAAGTAGTGCTTCATAGAGGAAGTGCTACTTATTGTTAGGACTGAAAGTAGCGCTTTCTGTATTAAGCGCTATTTATTCTTTTAGTAAAACTTTAAACAACGCTTCCTAACTTAAGCGTTGGTTATTCCTCTATCGCCTAAAATAGCGTTTTGTTTTCTGAAGCGCTGTTTATCAGTTAAAGTAGCATTTTTCTTTGTAAGCGTTGTTTTTTACCTTTATCCTTCAACAACGCTTCTTCAATAAAACACTAGTAAAAGATTTCTACCTAATTTTAAGTAGCACTTTAATAATTAAGCGCTATTTAAAGTGGCGCCATCTTTTAAAAAATTTGGTGTAGTGTTCGGTTCATTCACGTATCCCTTAGCCTAGAAGCTGCCAAGAGCCGCTCTGTGTCCATACTCAATGCACCGGCGATCACTCTCCACCCTCGTCAACCTCGGGCATCACATACCCACCAGCTTCCACTTGGTTTGTCCCCGAACCACACCTTACTGGGAGAGGCCCGCTTTGATACCATTTGTAACAGCCTGGACTTCTTTTTTTAGCGTACTTTGTCACCACTCACACGCTTTCTGGGAAACATCCCAGAAGATCACCCACCCCACAAGTGTTCCAAGTCAAGCACGCTTAACTGTGGAGTTATTATGTTATGGACTCCCGAAAAGAAGATGCATCTTATTGGTATAGGTAGTACCAATCAATTCTTTTAAGCCTTCCTTCAACTATGCAGTCCCATACCTGCACAGCCTCAGGATCCCTCTCATTCCAGTGTGAATTCAGTTCTTTCACGTGCCCCCTAGCCTATAAGCAGCAAGGAGCCTGCTCTTTGTCCACTACAAGAAAACGCGCGGATATTGACGGCCCTTACCGATGGCCTTTACCCGTCGAAAAAAACACGCGTTTACCGACAGCTTTCCGATGGGCAGAGGTCGTCGGTAATATGCAGTCGGTATCCGCTCGTTACGTTTTATGGTTCCCGCTTTTTTTCAATTACCTACGGGCAAAGCCGTTGGTATTTGAAAATGACCGTCGGTAATCCCGATCAATTTACTGATGGGTTGAGGCCGTCAGTAATGTTTGGATACAACTAGAAGCGCGACCCCTTCCTTCCCCTTTCCCATTTTTACTTCTCTTCTTCTAATCTCCCAACGTCACCGCCGCTTCTCTTCTTTTCCTCTCCCTATGCCGCCGCCGCTCTACTGTCCGCGCCACCGCCACCATGTTCTTCCCAAGGCCGCCTATCTATTCCCTTTCTTCTTCTGCTTCTTGGGTTCCCTTTCTTCCTCTCCCTTTCCACCACAGCGCCACCACCTTATTCAACTACCACAACCGCGCCTCACCTCCACTGTCCCACCACCGCACCTCTCCCGTTCCACCACTGCGCGCTAGTCCCCCTCTTTAATTTCTGAAACCATTCCCTCCTAACCATTTCCTCTT
Organism: Calophaca sinica; assembly: GCA_037113605.1. Classification (NCBI taxonomy): domain Eukaryota; kingdom Viridiplantae; phylum Streptophyta; class Magnoliopsida; order Fabales; family Fabaceae; genus Calophaca; species Calophaca sinica. The sequence continues at coordinate 35,074,825 of CM073733.1, read as the reverse complement.
TAATTTCTGAAACCCTCCCAACCATTGTCCGTTACCACCACCCTCCCACCACGCCGTGACAATCTCTACTCTCCCCCCTGCGCGTAAACAACCACCACGCCGTCAGCACTCATCCTTATTTTTTTCTTTTTAATTTTTTTACTGATTTGAGTGGTTTTAATTTGTGTTTGTTTGTTTGTTTGTTTGTTTGTTTTGCAGTAAAGTGGTGTTGAAGGTGATTTCCCAGGAGCAATTCTGGTTTCGCACTGTACATCCACCGGCGACGGCGCACCATTGAGCATCAATCGCATCTGGTTTTGCTTCCAAAGAGCATATACGCAGGTAACCATTTTGATTTCAGAGTAACTATTTTGTTTTGCATTTGCGTCCAATGATTGGACTGATCGAAACTTGTTAAACCCTCAGTGCATTTGCTTCTGCTTGGCTTGTATCATTATAATTCATCTGTGATTGTCATGTGTGTTCTTCATGATGCTTTTGCTGGTAAATAACTGTGTCACTGTCAAATGATTTTGCAGCAAATGACTTATGGATTCCTACACTCCACTATTTTTAATTTTTTTGTTGACTATCTTTGATGTTGGCTTTTTGTTCATTTTTCCCTATATCTTTTTGGTTTACTTATGTGTAATGGAGGACCGAACATCTAAGCATTGTTGTCTATTTTTGAATTTATCGGCACTAAATTCATAGTGCTTCAATTGAAAGGTGCCTGTGATAATACTGAATACCGATGGGGTGTTTTTGCGAGCATTCAACTTTACTATTTATTTTTTAAAAAGGTAAAGTAGGGTTTTTATTTTTTGTTTTCTTTCATCAATGTCATGCATCTAGCCATTTGTGGTATATAGTATGGCTTCAGCTTTTTGGAATTTTATATTGCTGACATTTGTTATATCTGAAGGATAGCTACTACTTTTCCATCCTTGTCTTATTCTCCTCTCTTTGGAAAGATTCAGAAGCAATGTGAATATATCGAGAAATTTTGATGAAAAAAATGTGGAAAGGCCATTTAAGGAACCTACTTGATTGAATTAAATTGTCACCTTCTTCTTCTGGAAGTGAAACCTAAAAGAAAATATGAGATAGAGTCACAACCTTAAATTTTGCTCTATGCTAATCTTCTTGCAGTTGTGTCACCTTCGTTAGTCTCTTTCATTTTCATATGTTTGTGAATTTTGTCTCATGTTCAATGTTTAGGGGAAGCTTCAATAGTGTCCTAATTCAATATAAGCTCTTAATTTGGCAAGTCAAGTGATTGTAGCTTCTTACTTTCAAAATTTACCTGATATTAATCCAGCAGAATTAGTGCCCTTTTTTACCCTATAATATATTTGCTAAGATCGTCAGAAATATTGAGATACGACAGCAATGATTGTGCAGACAAAACAATATTTGTAATACATGAGAGAATGCCACTTGTTCAAGTCATTATTAGTGCTATGGAGAGCATAGTTACTAATTGCCTACAGTTGCTGGTTGAAGCAATAGAACACTTCTTGGCTGTTGCTTCTTATTTTGTATTATTGTAGTATTTGTTTCTTTGGTTTAAGTGTCTTTTGAGTGTATTGTTATTGGAAGATTGTTGATGGTTGATCTCTCAAGTATGCTTTTCTTGCCCTTAGGTGTCCTAATTTGCTCTCCTAATTTCCTCTAGTTCGTTGCACCACACAGCTTCACCTCTTCCTTCCTCTAGCTCACCGCACGCCAAAGTCTTCTCTTCTGCAGGTATGGATTAATTTTTTTGTTGCTCTAGGATTGTTGTTTGGGGTTGCTGGTTCCCCAAGTTTTATTATTTGTTTAGAAAGTTGCAATAGATGCTAACTGAAAGTAAAAGGTGACAAACTAGTGTTGCTTGAGCGCAAGAGTGCATGAATAATTCTGTTTTACTGCATAATTTGTCATCTTGCGGCTTTGAGTCAAAATTGTGAGCTCAAAATTGAACTTAAGAAGAGGTCTTGGTAGTGGCATAATTCTATTTTACTGTAATATCTCGATGTTAAAATGTTTTCGAATGCTAAACTCACACTACAAGAAATCACGCCCTTACTGACGGCATATTACCGACGGGCCATACCCGTCGCAAAAAAAAAAAAGGTTTTTCCGATGGCTTTAACCGTCGGTAAAGGCAGGACGTCTCATGCTTAACATATGGGTAAAATTTTTGGACCTTTTTGCTCTAAAGCATTTGTTTTTTAAGTTGCATTTTGAACCAAGCAGTAAAATATTTGTGTTGCCAAGAATATGTGCCTGGTATACATATCTGCGATTGTATATCATTTTAATTTATGCTAGTTATTGCCTCGATTCCAGGAAAGTACATAGGAAGCTGAGGTGATTACAAGATTTTGTTGAAATTCAAGATTTTGTTTTTCCTCTTTGCAGGTAGACTATTTGCTCGGAAAACAAGCCTTCTTTGGCCAAACAGATTCAGAGGTAATTGGTTATTGTGTTTCCAAAAGTTTTTTGCCGAGATTTCTATTTTAAATACTTGAAAAGTTGGTTTGAGTTCCACTTCTCTGTATATCAATTTGAATTTCATCATTATGCATTCACAATGTAAAAAGTTCTGCACATATCTAATCATATCTCACTATGTAGATATTTATACGTATTTTGAGAAATATTACTGAGACACGACACCATAGCTAAATATAATTGGATGCTTGTGTAAAAAAAATTGCCTTGGTACCAAAAAAAAAATACTACAAAGGGATGTAACTTGTTTATTTTTATGGAATTCATTTGTAATATTGTTATGCTTAAATATATTATTTCATGACTGTTATTGTTAAATTGCTCTATAGACATATATGGCATCAGGAGGTGCAGGATCCGACCCCCCCGACCACCGACTGGTGGTCAACGGAAGGGGAAGGGCATCGCCATCGACCCCCCTCGTCGTCGTCGGCCGAACATTATTAGGATTGATGATGCTGGCTATGCGACGTTGTCATCCACACAACGCCCGCGTACATCTACGCCTACATAGGCTCCAGCACGTTCGGCCCCTACATAGCCTCTAGTGCGTTCGGCACCTACACAGCCTCCAGTGCGTTTGGCACCTACACAGCCTGCAGGACCTTCTGTTTTGGCACCCCATTTGTCACTCATTCACATGATCCCCAACCCGGGGTTCCAGCAGACACCTGGTGCTTCTTCCTCCCATTTTGTGCCTGAGACGGTGCCCGATACTGATATGTCCGATCATGACTATAGTACGGGTCATACACCTGATCAGACCGAGGTTGAGCAGGACGGGGATGAGCATGAGGAGGTTGAGCAGCAGGAAGTTGACCAGGGGGTCGTTGATGATATTGAGATGCTGCATGATGGCCGAGTTGCTATCAGGCCGGCTGGTAAAGGGTAAGTATTTACTTTTTTTTTTCGAGTTATTAATAATTTTCATGTATATATATATATATATATATATATATATATATATATTTTCTCTTGTTTGACATCATGTTATTTTTCAGGTTCCTTTCCTCAAAGCCAGCTGCGACGGCTATCACAGCAGTAATTGAGGATAATTACCATACGTTTTAGCCCACTTGGAAGAAAGTGAAGGAGGATGCGGGGGATCATATGTTCAGATCTTTTGGAGTAAGTTGTAATTTTTATTTTGTTGCATAATATTTTTTTATTTCATAAATTTCAATTATGTTTAATAATGTATTATATTCATACAGGAGAGGGTTTTATGGAAGGAAGAGGATGAGGAGCAGATCGAGAGGAACTTCCATATGAAGGCCTCCTACCGCCTCTCTAACATGCTTAGAGATGCCCGCCAAAGGAATGAAATTTTGGATAGGGGATCACCTCAAAGATCTGCAAGAGTACCGAATTTCCCGAGTTCAAGGCGTGTTTAGAAGGCGAAGAGGAATAAAGCCTCTGAGAAGGGTGGGAGTTTGCACACCGGAGGTTCGGTCAGTCAGGCGCAGCACGCAGCTCGACTTGTACGTTTTATATTATTATTATTATTATTATTATTATTATTATTGTTATTATTATTATTATTATTATTATTTAGTTGTTATTATTATTATTATTATTATTATTATTATTATTTATTTGTTGTTATTATTATTATTATTATTATTATTATTATTATTATTTGGTTAAGGTTTTGTATTAAATAATTACAGTCGAAGCGGTTGGGTAGAGAGGTACAGTTGCACAAGCTCCATCGTGCAACTCATATTAGGAGGAGTACCAGTGATTTTGTTGATGAGCAGTCGAGGCAGACCCAGGTAATTATAAAATATAATTGTAGCGACCGAAAAATCCGGAGGGATTTATTCGAGTTTAATGGAGCCGCCACCAATAATTTATTTTATAGGAAAATATTGGAAAAAACCTTTTTTTTTGAAGAAAAATGGTCCTTGAGACCAGATTTGAGTTCGGGAGTCGATTATGTGTAGGGAAGGTATTAGCACCCCACGACATCCTTTCGAAAAAGGTTACCTCTAATTAATTGTGCAAAAATTATATTAACTTCTAAAAAATATTTATTTCCCTTTTATTTTTAAAAAAATAGACAAGAATTTACAATGATGAAATAATGAAAAAAAGGCTTAATAAATGTTGTTTATTTTTGCGCTTGACAGGAGTGTGCTCCTCGCTCCTACGATCTCCAAGTGCAAAGTGGAGAAATCAAAGGCTACGTAGTTCTTGGGTAGAAAATGGTTGTGTGTTGGTTAGTTTTAATTAATCAATCTGTGAGTTAATTTTTATGGTTTGCGTAGGGATCAAACCAAAAGTGGATTTGGCGTAATCACTACTAATATTTTAAGGTATTTTATTAAGATTTTTGTAATGACCAAACTAAAAGAGGATTTAGAGTAGTCATTGATTTTAAGTTTTTTGAAACGTAAAAGGGTTTATGAGTGACCAAACCAAAAGTAGATTTGGCGTTGTCATTACTAATATTTATTAGATTTTTTATTAGGAAATTATGATGACCAAACCAAAAGAGGATTTGGAGTAGTCATCAGAAAAAGTTTGCGTAGTGACCAAACCAAAAGTGGATTTGGCGTAATCACTACTAACATTTTAAATTATTATTATTATTATTATTATTATTATTATTATTATTATTTTCTAAGCTAGAAACAATTATTAATAATAGCAAATATAACAAAAGTATCCAACATTATAAATAAAGACAAACATAAACATACTAAAAAAAATACAGAGAAAGAAAAAGAGAGAAGGAATTAATGCACTTACCTCGAGAGAAAATATTTTTTGTTGGGCGCAATGCGTCAGACCCACGAACCCCTCCAATCTTGAAGGTTGAAGAGGGATAGTAACCCTCTCATTAAAAAAATTTGACTAAAGCAAAGGCCCTATGCTTTGCACTAGGCTCATTGATCCATTTTTCTTGGATGATCTTAGTGCTTGGTGATGCACTCCTTATATAGGAGAATGAGAGGTTGAAAGAGTGTGGATTTTTTCAAAGTGGGACTTCAATAGTAAAGTTGGGAGTTGGCTTCTTAAGTTTGATATTTTAAATGTTCAACAAAACTAAATAGCCAACTTTGAGCACTAATACAACACTTAAAACAACTTTATTGTGCTTCATGACCTTCATAAGAATTATAGACATTGTTTCCAGCTTTCAAATGGCACAAGTTTCATCTCAAAAGGATATCTACAACTCAAGATATTGTCAACACAAGTGGCTGTCCCGAACAATACATGTAACATCACGTCTCGAACTTCATGCTCGATTTGGTCTATGATAGAGGTCGATCTGGGTTTGTAATCCAAAATAATAGTTGTAGACCTTTTTCTTATCTTTCCAACAGTATAAAGAACACCTCATTTGGACAAGTATAGCTCAAGATACGACATTTTCTTTGAACGTTATTCAACATGATGTGTTGTCCGTTTTTGTGCAGTTTTATAAATTTCATTGTATTTTAGGGCAGTAAAACGTTATAATCAAGTCCCGAGTCCTTCATAACATTTGTAGCCAAGGATGTTAGCTTTCAAATGGCATTGGTTTCATTAAAAAAAAGACTTTTACAACTCAAGATATGACCTAATCTTTACATACTGTTCAAAACCATTTTTCAGCATACTTGTTCTTACTTCCAAGTCAATTTGGACTTAGTAAACTTCAGATTTGACTCTTGGGTTCCTCATCAAAGTTGTAGAGTTTTGTTTTAGCTTTCTAACAAGGTAAAAATCACTTTAATACCATCTCCACAACATTAATTACACCCAGAATACATAAGCTATACCAAAGTACAAATTTTTTCAACCTCTTTTCTCTTCAAGATTTCTTTCTCCTTCTTTCTTCTCTGCTACTATTTTTGTTCTTTTTGAATGTTATTTTACCGACAAAATTAGGGTATGACAGCTGCCCTCTTTAGTTATATTTTACTAGAAAATATGAATAACAATGGTTTTCAAATTTCATTGTAAAAGATAAGTAAAGATAAAGACACTAATTTTGTCCTCAATCGGGATAGGCGAAGGATGAGGTGAGGAATAATATCGGTGGATTAACGCCATGCCGCGTTTATCGTAAAGCAATAAAGAAGGATCTCCGCCAGGTCGCATCGACGCAGATTCAAAAGGCAATAATGAGGGATTAACGCTTGCGCGTTCATCTAAAGCAATAAAGAAGGGTCACCGCCAGGTCAGCATCGACGCCGGTGATCGAGCAATAATGAGGGATTAACGCTACGCCGCTTATCGGCAATAAAGAAGGATCTCCGCCAGGTCGGGTACTGACGCGGTGATCGGAAAGCAATAATGAGGGATTAACGCTTGGCGCGTTTATCAAAAAACTATAAAGAATGATCTCCGCCAGGTCGGGTACTGACGCGGTGATCGGAAGGTTCGACGCCAAGTAGGGTATTGACGCGATGATAAGAAGCAATAAAGAAGGATCAACATCAGGTCCGGAACTGATATGTTGGTCAGAAAGCAATAATGAAGGATTACCGCCAGGTCGGGTACTGACGCGGTAATCATAAAGCAATAATGTGGGATCACCGCCAGATTGGGTGCTGACGCGATGATCGGGAAGTACTAATGAAGGATCAACGCTTGGCACATTGATCAGAAAGTATAACTAATGAAGGATCAACGCTTGGCACATTGATCTAAAAGTATAACTGAGGGATCAACGCTTGGCGCATTGATCGAAAAAGCATAAATGAGGGTCATTACCAAGAAGATACTGGCGCATCGTGCCATGCAGGCACTGGACTTTGGGTACTAGATAGGTACTTGGATTTCCCTTGAGGATGCATAATTGAGATTGAGATGATGACGGAATGGATGAGGTGTATGTTTTGATGCTAGAATAATGATTACATGAGTGATGCATGATGCAATGATTTATGGATGTGACTAATTGAGGATGCAAAATTTCAAGGAGTACATAATTTATCTATGCACATGAGAATGATTTACTTTCAAAGCAAATGGGTACAATGACCTTGTTTGATGAGAAATGGGCTTTTTGGTTTGAAATGAATTTTTGGACTTGATCACTTCCTTGGAAAACCCTGATATGCTAAGCTGGAATTGGAACTCAAACTCAGGCACTCAAGTTTATCATCTTTAGCTTAATCTGGTTTTTGCCCAAATGTTGTGACTGTGCTTGTTCTCATGACTTTGCTCTTCTTCTGCAGTTGGGTGGATGATGCCTTTATTATCAAAGGTTGTGATGTATAGTAGCACTCGACCACACTCGTTTGTATAGTCCTTCATTTGAATAGGATAGCCATGGAAGCTAAACCTCTAAGGTCTAAGAAGTTAACTGAGAATTGTCACTAAATTATTAGATCATGTTAATGAACTCATGTTCTCTCTCCTTGAAGCATTGTTTAATTAGCATGCATAACAGTGCAAATTCAGACGAATGAGTCCATCAACTTGATATCTCATAGGTGACACATGGGTGGAATAAAAAATAAAGGTTATTGCTCCAACCTATGAAAGACAAGCTTGCCCTAATCTAGACTCGAAACATACAATTGTCCCAATCATGAGAAATGTGGTGTATATACAAAATGAAGGGTTGGGAAATTACCAAAGTCTGGGTTTCAGTGATTCACAGAAGATCGGAACGGGAGGTGGAAGAGTTGCCTAAGTTTGGATTCTGGATGGCGGAGAATAAACAACTTGCCCCTGTTTAAGGAGGATAGCGATGATGGAATGAAGGATTGGGAAGCTACCCCAATTTAGGTTTTAGGGGTGCAGAGAATGTAGGAATGATATGGAATTTCCCTGTTAGAATGGAATGAATGGTGAAGGGACTATGCCAGTTTCGGGTAGACAAGTCAAGAGACTGCCCCAATATGGATTGCTGATTCTCATTTGGTAGATTCATGTAAGCTATGATGTAGCTGTGGAGTATTGATGTGATGAAGATTACACTTTATTGATGATCACTAAATTTTGCCCTAATATCAGTGTTTTTTGAAGGAACCTTGGGCGTGCAAGCCTTTTGGGTGTGTTTTCCTTTTTTTTTTTTTTGCCAAGCAAATATATTGTGAATAAACATAATTATTTTATCCCAAAAATTAAATTTTAAGAAAATGAAAGCAATCAATCATTGTTCTGAATGGACTTTTTAGGCTTGTAACGTGGTCATTGGCTATGGGCTTGTGAAAGGAGGGATATATAAGGCTCAAATGAGTGTTTGAGGGTTGATTAAGACAAAGGATCTTTAGCTCAATGATGCATTTCATGATATGAGGTATTAATCCAAAAATTTATACAACCCTTTTTTTTACTTTTTTTTTTTTTTTGCTTTTGTTTTCAATGATTTCTTTTTCTTTTGAGCATTTTTCTCTTTCTTCTTCTGACATCATGAGCTAAGTAAAAGTGATGCAAGCATCCGATTAGCTCCCAGTGTAGGGGTGATCCTTGTCCAGGGTGATTGAAGAAAAATTAAAATTTTTGTTTTTAGCTCAAAGTGGGTAGCAAGGGATAATTGAGTTTCTCCTTTTAAAGATAGAGAAGAAGAAAAAATGTCAAACTTTGTTTCAAATCATGATTGCTCATTTTCATAAATTTAATCCTAGGACAAAATATGATGATATTTATGTGTACTCCTTTTTTTCCTTTTTTTTTCTCTGTCTTAACTTTTGCTTAGGCCGCCCTTACGGTTATTCGACCTAACGAGTCCATCTTTTTTAGTGATTTTTTTTTTAAAATAGTGTTCTTTACTACCCAAAAGGACTTGCACCAAGTACATAGAATGTTAACATGATAGCTTAGTGATTATTCAAAACATCCAAAACTTGCCCCAGTATGGAGCATTCAAAATGTCCTTTTGTGAAATTTCATCATTTGGAATCAACCAAATAGTCGATTAAGTACCATTATGGGGATTAGATTTTTTATGGGCGGTTGGGGTGGGACTAGAAATGGAAGGAAGACCAAGATAAGATGAAAAGATGAGGACACTGATTGACTCAAACAAGTGTAAAGACACGTGTCATGCAAGTTTATTAAATGAATGCTTCATAGAGAGTTAACATTAATTTTCTAATATCTCAGAACAATTTTATTATGACAACCCCATCAGTTAACAGGTTAGATCATTGGGATCATGCAATGGTTGGGAGACATTGCTTTATTAACAAGATTGCGAACGAGCTGCTAATAATGACAATCATTTCTTTCTGAACATCAATTGCCTTGAACCTGATATGTCTCTAATAGCTAGCTCAAAACCCTTAGTCTTCAACACCTTAATAAATGCTAGCAATCATTGATTATTCGATTGAAATTTTATTCAAGCATAACCAAAACCGAAGTTGGTTGAAACTTTAGCTAGAGAGCACATTTGAGGATGAGGGTCAAGCCTACGTAGGAATGATTAAAGTCATTGGGTTAATATGGAATGGCTTTTAAGAGTGTTCTGAACAGAACTTCAGAGGATGACCGGAGGGAAGCAGTGCGGTTGTGCTCGCGACGGATGACGACGGCGCGTCGGGTGGTGTACCTGCAAACACTCCGACGCCCAAGTCAGTGTGTGTCGAGGTGAGTAAAGAGGTGGTAGAAAATCATTACCTCGACCGTTCGACGCGGTCTTCTTTTAATATGAGTTGAGGACGGTTCATCGCCGATGTGTAACCGCCCGTGAAACTCCTAAGTCGGCATTAAATTCCTTTAATGCACAAAGCCGCTGGGTCGGCCACGTTGAGGGAAGCGGAGAGGCATGCGGACGACGTGGCATCGAGGAAGGTGGGTCGACGGATCGGGCCTCGGCCGATCCGAACGATTGCCCCCAAGTTGCTAGCTCGAATTTCGAGGTGGTGACTTGTTGTCGGTTCGTTGATGTCGACGCTCGACGCCCTTGTTCGTATGAACCGCAAGTGTCGCCACGCCGTGCTTGCTCATTAGTTCGTTCTGGACCTTCGTGTTCCACGTCTGCTGAGGCAGTTCTCGACACGAGGCTTGATGTGCTTGTGCAAGGCACAAGGCTTTGTCACGAGCTCATGCACGCGGTCTCGGGACGAGGTCGATCTCTTCATTCATCAGGTGCTTGTGCTAACGCGATAAGGCTTTATCACGAGCTCGTGCACGCGGTCTCGCGACGAGGTCGATCTCTTCATCAGGTGCTTGTGCTAACGCGACAAGGCTTTATCACGAGCTCGTGCACGCGGTCTCGCACGAGGTCGATCACAGTGCTTGTGCTAACGCACAAGGCTTTATCACGAGCTCTGCACGCCGGTCTCGCACGAGGTCGATCACAGGTGCTTGTGCCAACGCACAAGGCTTTATCACGAGCTCGTGCACGCGGTCTCGGCACGAGGTCGATCTCTTCATCAGGTGCTTGTGCCAACGCACAAGGCTTTATCACGAGCTCGTGCACGCGGTCTCGGCACGAGGTCGATTCATCAGGTGCTTGTGCCGACGCACAAGGCTTTATCACGAGCTCGTGCACGCGGTCTCGGCAAGAGGTCGATTCATCAGGTGCTTGTACCGACGCACAAGGCTTTGTCACGAGCTCGTGCACGCGGTCTCGGCACGAGGTCGATCTCTTCATCCATCAGGTGCTTGTGCCAACGCACAAGGCTTTATCACGAGCTCGTGCACGCGGTCTCGGCACGAGGTCGATCTCTTCATTCATCAGGTGCTTGTGCCAACGCACAAGGCTTTATCACGAGCTCGTGCACGCGGTCTCGGCACGAGGTCGATCTCTTCATCCATCAGGTGCTTGTGCCAACGCACAAGGCTTTATCACGAGCTCGTGCACGCGGTCTCGGCACGAGGTCGATCTCTTCATCCATCAGGTGCTTGTGCCAATGCACAAGGCTTTATCACGAGCTTGTGCACGCGGTCTCGGCACAAGGTCGATCTCTTCATCAGGTGCTTGTGCCAACGCACAAGGCTTTATCACGAGCTCGTGCACGCGGTCTCGGCACGAGGTCGATCACAGGTGCTTGTGCCAACGTACAAGGCTTTATCACGCTGTTCCTGTCAAAGTATAGACAATTTGCAACAACTTGATGTAATTAAGTTAGCGTTAATTTTATGCTGAGTAAAGTGCTCGTAGTCGAGTTTTATACTTCCCTGTGGGAGTAGTTGATCTGGTTGTCCAAGCGGCAAGGTCGGGGTCATCAAATAATCAAGGTCCATGACGTAGCCGAGTTTAAGGTCGTCTGAATTTTGCAATTGCAGAGGTGGGCCTGGTAGGTCGCTCGAATACTGGACTGTGTATCCACCTGTTGCAGAGGTGCTTGTGCAAGCGCACAAGGCTTTATCACGACCTCGTGCACGCGGTCTCGGCACAAGGCTCGATCTCTTCATCAGGTGCTTGTGCAAGGCACAAGGCTTTATCACGATCTCGTGCACGCGGTCTCGGCATGAGGTTCCATCAGAGGTGCAAGGTTTTGATAGTAAATAAATGCTGATTGTGTATTTCTTCAATCATACTTCACTGCTTCACACTTATGTGTTTAGGATACATTTGTTTCAACTTAATTATATTTCTTCATCTTTGCTTGTCAGTGTTACTCTGGGGATTTGTCGTTGGCTTTTGAGGCTATCAACTTCTCTTCGTAATTCATAAATTTCTGAGCTCGCTTCAGGAACTCGGTCAGGGACCTCGGTTTGTCGACACCAATGTCGACACTGAATAGGCTTCCTTCGACCAGGCCTTGCTCTAGCAAGTACAGCTTCATCTCGTCAGAGCATTTCTTCACCAAAATGGCTTCTTTGTTGAAGCGCCGACGTAGTCTCCGATAGACTCATCTTTCTTCTCTGAATTGCGGCGGTGCGGCTGTCGACTGGTTGGACTTTAGACGCAGCGGAAATGCGCGAGAATCGGTCGACGAGTTCACCCACGAACCAATGGAATTTTTCTTAAGAGTCCTGGAACCAAGACAACGCCGCTTTCTTCAGAGTGAGGAAAGATTCGCACTTCACCGCCCTTGGGCGCCTCGATAGCCCATGACAAGATCAAAGCAACCAACATGCTCGTCGGGGTCGGCGGTGCCGCCAGATGAGTCCAAAGCGGGTGGTTTCGAAGATGCTTTAATCGGAATTTCATGATCTCGGATGTAAAAGGACCAAAGGCCCCGCTCGAGTCACTCGTGTCATCGCTCCGAGGAGTTGATGAAACAGAATGAGCACGGCGGAGTGCTCTATGCACAGAGCGGCGTGGAGTCATGCCACGGTGGTGGCGATGAACAGATCTGAGATTTTCAGACTCCTTCGATCTCCGAGGAGAATGAGAGGCTCGATCTTTTCTGTTTCCGATTTGGGTGGCAACGCGAGCGAAGAGTTCCTTCTGCTGATTCTCCATTCGATCGAGGCGTTGATTCTGAGCATGCATCGCTTCGGCATGGCTTCGGATGAATTCGCGGAACTCGCGAATGAGGATGGCGGCGGTCTCCGTTCCGGCATCGGTTTGAGCAGCAACGATCGGAACGGCGTAATGTTGGAGAGGTGGTTCTTTCGGAGCTATCGGCTGGTTTGGTGGTTCAAGATCTGCGTTCGCATGAGTGGAACTGCTAGTCTCGACCTGACGCTTCGATCCAGTCATCGTCGAGTGAAGAAGGGAGACTTCGACAAAGAAGATGGAATCAGAAACGATTCCCACAGACGGCGCCAATGTTCTGAATAGAACTTCAGAGGATGACCGGAGGGAAGCAGTGCGGTTGTGCTCGCGACGGATGACGACGGCGCGTCGGGTGGTGTACCTGCAAACACTCCGACGCCCAAGTCAGTGTGTGTCGAGGTAAGTAAAGAGGTGGTAGAAAATCATTACCTCGACCGTTCGACGCGGTCTTCTTTTAATATGAGTTGAGGACTGCCATCGCCGATGTGTAACCGCCCGTGAAACTCCAGTCGGCATTAAATTCCTTTAATGCACAAAGCCGTTGGGTCGGCCACGTTGAGGGAAGGCGGAGAGGCATGCGGACGACGTGGCATCGAGGGAAGGTGGGTCGACGGATTGGGCCTCGGCCCAGTCCGGAACAAAGAGTATGTAAAGTATGGATGGGATGAGTAAAGGATATAGGTTGAGACACTTGAATGTAGTGAGTCGAGCTAGGTGTTTCACTCAAAGAATGTGATGGTTCGACTAAAGGAAGCAGTTGGTTTGGCATCAAACAGGAAAGAATGATGCAATTGTGCAAGCCATGTTTCTTGTGATGAACCCATAAGAAGGTGCGACAAAATCTAGGCATAAGGTTCCCACCTGATCATCTGTGTGGCTCTCAACGTTAATGAAGATCAATTATCCTGTCAGTAGACTAGGGTTTAAGACTAATGAGGGTCATCATTAGGAACATTCTTGAGTTCTAGGCTCCTTTGTTCCTCTAGCACTTCATATTTTTCCAACATTTCTCTTAATTCATCCACCTTATGCCTTCAATTCTTGGCATTCAAAATTTATGCAGATTCCAGGCCTCGAGTTTATGAATAAGTTTGAATGTATCTGTGGTCAAATGGACTTAACTTTTCCTAGGAAGAATGATCAACTTAAGAATATTTTGTATCACAAACACCAATTCTAACCGAACAATGTAACCAAAATGCATTTTTAGTTTTCTTTTTTCACTTTTTTTTCATTTTCTGTTTGAGGTAGAAAATGTCATGCATGAATGGAAACATGATAGTGAACATGCATGAATAAAATGATAAAAATGTCTATGCATTGAATGCATGGAGAAATGACCGTTTTGAACGGAATGGACTGGAATGCAAAATGATACAAAATGCTTCATGCAAACTAAAAATGTTCATTTTTATTATTTTTGGATAATGAATGATGCAAGAGAACAGAATTTTCTTATTTTGAAATTTTCATTTAGATGCAAAGATGGAACAAGAGCACTTTTTGTATGTCATGCATGGATTTACTACTATTATGAGATACAAACAAAACTATAATTTTTTACTTTTTTTTCAAAACAAATGCAAGCCAATTAGCACATACAAGATATGAGCTATCTTGGATTTTTATGCATGATTAATAATGCAAGGATGATATGCTGATATAGTGACAAAATGCGAATGAATGTCAAGACCTACACGTAGAGTTATATGCAATTTTATGATAGGAACCATGACTCTAGTATGCATTTAATCAATATGAAAGCAATTTTTGTAATTACTACTATTGTCAATGGAAAGAATATATTGTCATTTTGTGTCCTAAATAAAGTTACCCTAAATCAGATGGTTTCTACTTCTAATGGCTTATAAGTCATTTGACTTGTGAGCTCTTTCATAGGTGGTACTAATAACTTCCTCACCAAAGGTCTCTAGAGCCAAGTACCATTTCGGGATGGGACCACCAATAGGAAGAAGATCCTACGTGTGGGCATCCACGAAATGGTCGCACTCTAGATGAGATTCTCGTGATACCCAAATCGAAAGTAGATTCGAAGTGACTATCACTAGTAACCTCTCACTCCCCTAAGCTGCACTCGGGCTCGGGTATAGAGTCCCACTCATAAGTGTGTGTAAAGGGTGTGTAAGTGAGGTGTGTGATGAAGGCAACCTAAAATTACCCAAGCTGCAAAACAAATAAAATATATAAAATATGGTCTTCTAACCTAAGGTTAAATACATACATAATATTCACGGCAAATATCAATATTCACAAAAAAATGAGGGGAATTTAAACATAAAAGTTAACTACTTAGCACAATTAATTATTTAGGCTTGACTCTCTAAAAAAAGTCCCCAGTGGAGTCGCCAGCTGTAGCGACCGAAAAATCCGGAGGGATTTATTCGAGTTTAATGGAGCCGCCACCAATAATTTATTTTATAGGAAAATATTGGAAAAAACCTTTTTTTTTGAAGAAAAATGGTCCTTGAGACCAGATTTGGGTTCGGGAGTCGATTATGTGTAGGGAAGGTATTAGCACCCCACGACATCCTTTCGAAAAAGGTTACCTCTAATTAATTGTGCAAAAATTATATTAACTTCTAAAAAATATTTATTTCCCTTTTATTTTTAAAAAAATAGACAAGAATTTACAATGATGAAATAATGAAAAAAAGGCTTAATAAATGTTGTTTATTTTTGCGCTTGACAGGAGTGTGCTCCTGCTCCTACGTATCTCCAAGTGCAGTGGAGAAATCAAAGGCTACGTAGTTCTTGGGTAGAAAATGGTTGTGTGTTGGTTAATTTTAATTAATCAATCTGTGACTTAATTTTTATGGTTTGCGTAGGGATCAAACCAAAAGTGGATTTGGCGTAATCACTACTAATATTTTAAGGTATTTTATTAAGATTTTTGTAATGACCAAACTAAAAGAGGATTTAGAGTAGTCATTGATTTTAAGTTTTTTGAAACGGAAAAGGGTTTGCGTAGTGACCAAACCAAAAGTAGATTTGGCGTTGTCATTACTAATATTTATTAGATTTTTTATTAGGAAATTATGATGACCAAACCAAAAGAGGATTTGGAGTAGTCATCAGAAAAAGTTTGCGTAGTGACCAAACCAAAAGTGGATTTGGCGTAATCACTACTAATATTTTAAATTATTATTATTATTATTATTATTATTATTTTCTAAGCTAGAAACAATTATTAATAATAGCAAATATAACAAAATTATCTAACATTATAAATAAAGACAAACATAAACATACTAAAAAAAATACAGAGAAAGAAAAAGAGAGAAGGAATTAATGCACTTACCTCGAGAGAAAATATTTTTTGTTGGGCGCAATGCGTCAGACCCACGAACCCCTGCAATCTTGAAGGTTGAAGAGGGATAGTAACCCTCTCATTAAAAAAATTTGACTAAAGCAAAGGCCCTATGCTTTGCACTAGGCCCATTGATCCATTTTTCTTGGATGATCTTAGTGCTTGGTGATGCACTCCTTATATAGGAGAATGAGAGGTTGAAAGAGTGTGGATTTTTTCAAAGTGGGACTTCAATAGTAAAGTTGGGAGTTGGCTTCTTAAGTTTGATATTTTAAATGTTCAACAAAACTAAATAGCCAACTTTGAGCACTAATACAACACTTAAAACAACTTTATTGTGCTTCATGACCTTCATAAGAATTATAGACATTGTTTCCAGCTTTCAAATGGCACAAGTTTCATCTCAAAAGGATATCTACAACTCAAGATATTGTCAACACAAGTGGTTGTCCCGAACAATACATGTAACATCACGTCTCGAACTTCATGCTCGATTTGGTCTATGATAGAGGTCGATCTGGGTTTGTAATCCAAAATAATAGTTGTAGACCTTTTTCTTATCTTTCCAACAGTATAAATAACACCTCATTTGGACAAGTATAGCTCAAGATACGACATTTTCTTTGAACGTTATTCAACATGATGTGATGTCCGTTTTTGTGCAGTTTTATAAATTTCATGGTATTTTAGGGCAGTAAAACGTTAGAATCAAGTCCCGAGTCCTTCATAACATTTGTTGCCAAGGATGTTAGCTTTCAAATGGCGTTGGTTTCATTAAAAAAAGACTTTTACAACTCAAGATATGACCTAATCTTTACATACTGTTCAAAACCATTTTTCAGCATACTTGTTCTTACTTCCAAGTCAATTTGGACTTAGTAAACTTCAGATTTGACTCTTGGGTTCCTCATCAAAGTTGTAGAGTTTTGTTTTAGCTTTCTAACAAGGTAAAAATCACTTTAATACCATCTCCACAACATTAATTACACCCAGAATACATAAGCTATACCAAAGTACAAATTTTTTCAACCTCTTTTCTCTTCAAGATTTCTTTCTCCTTCTTTCTTCTCTGCTACTATTTTTGTTCTTTTTGAATGTTATTTTACTGGACAAAATTAGGGTATGACAATAATGAATAGTTTTTTAATAATGTTTATATTGTTTTATGACAAAAAAATTGACTTATTTGTATATATTTGACAGGAGGAGTTTGAGGCGCAGATGCCTCAGATGATATCTCACACATCATCATGTTCCCCCACTCAGAGCTCTGAGGATCCATCTGCACCGCTCAGGGTATGGGCTGATGTTGTTGGCAGCAAGAAGAAGGGTCGCCTATACGGTGCTGGCGACCTCGCCGGCAACTACAAGAAAGGTGTCCGCCGCCTCAACATTGGAGAGTCGTTGAGTAGTGGTGCTGCCACTGGTCGCTCTGCCGCGGATGAGCAGGAGATAGCGGACCTGAAGCGGGCCATGGCCGAGCAGCAGCAGATCTCGGCCGAGCAGTGGGAGGACGCCCGTCGGACGAGTGCCATGTTGGCTGAGGTGCTGAAGCGACAGGAGGAGTTGTACTAGTTGCTAGCTCACCAGGCGCTTCCTCCACCGCCTTCGCCTTCGCCTCCTCCGCCTCCTAGTAACGATGGTCATGATCAGGACTACCGGGACTATTAATTCTGTTTGTACTTATATTTTTTCATATTTTTCGATATCTTTTTAGTTACCGTTGATCTTTGTACGTCGGTTTTATTTATTTATTTATTACGTTTTTTTTATTAATACTGATCTTTTTCGTTTACGTTATCGCATTTTTAAATAGGGGAATAAATTAAGAATTAAAAGTAATAAATATAATTAAATTAAATTACTAGTAATAGTTAATTAAATTAATAAATAAATATTTTTTAATATTGGAATCAATTATTTTTAATAATTAAATAAATAAATAATTTAATAAATTAAATTCATTAATTACAATATTTCAATTAATTAAATTCATTAAATTAAATAAATATTTCAATTATCTTTTTATTAATTAATTAATTCAATAAATTAAATTCAATTATAAATTAATTTAGTCATTTAATTTAATATTTTAATTTAATAAATAAATTAATAAATTAAATTAATTACATAAATTAGTTAATTTTTTATTTAAAAAAAAAAGGATTTACCGACGGCCACGGCCGTCGGAAATGTTTTGCCCATTTACCGATGGCCATAGCCGTCGGAAAATTCTGACGGTATGTTTCCGACGGCATTAACTGTCAGTATTACCAATGGCCACGAAGCACCATTGGTAGGCATTTGCGACGCCCGTTTTACCGACGGTCTTGAGGCCGTCGGTAACCCGTCGGAAATACAGCATTACCAATGGCTTTTTGGGATTACCGACAGCTTTTGGCCGTCGGTAATCCCATGTTTTCTTGTAGTGGTCCATGGTCAATGCACTAGGTTGGGATCGTGGGTTCACGAGTTCGAAATGAAAAATTCGTTATCCGAACCAAATCACTTCAGGTTTGATTGGGTTGTTTCGGGTTAGACTCAAGCTAAGACGGGTTCGGGCAAAAAAACACCTTGGATCAGGTCGGGCCCGAGTTGGTCGATCAACCAAAACCCGTGTACACCCCTATGTTTCCCTTTGCTTGTAAGATCCTCATGCACTAACGGTCACTCCCTGATGTCATCAGCCTCAGGCGTCACACCCAGACTGGTTTTAGGATTGTCGACTGTCCCCATAAACCAACAAGAGTCTTTTCTGCGTGTTTTGTCCTCACTCACACACTTTCTGGTAAACTTTCCAGAAGGTCACTCACCCCACCAGTGCTCCAAGTCAAGCACACTTAACTTTAATGGAGATCTTATGTTTTGGGCTCCCAAAAAGGAGATGTATCTTCTTGGTATAAGTAGTATAGACTAGTTCTTATAAGCATTCCTTCAAATGTACAATCTTATACTCATACAACCTTAGGATCCATCTCATTCCGGTGTAAATTCAATCTATTCATGTGTCTCTTTGCTTGTTCATACCTCATGCACCAACAATCACTCCCCGTTGTCGTCAACAACATCCGAAATTTTGGTGTCAACTTTAACTTCTGGAAACTAAGTTTCTGGATGTTCAACTTGGCAGTACGACGTCTAAAAACTAAGGCCCCGTTCGGGGTGGTTTTTGGTTTTATGTCTTGAAAATTTCGGAAACCAAATCTAGTTTTAGTTCTGAGTTTTGAGTTTCAGTTCTGAGTTTTGAGTCTCAGTTTTGAATTTTTAAGCCACTCTTTTTACTTCGCCTCATTATAACCTCACGCAATATAAAAAAAATTGGCACAAAAATATAAAAATGACAAAAAAAAATATTACTTCTTGAAAAAAAATAATAAAAATACTAAAAAAATTAAAAAATAATATAAATTTTGACAACAAAAATAAATATTATAAAACTATAATAAATAATATTACAGATTTAATTTTTCTATAAAATATATAACAAATTTTCGTATCAAAAAAAGTATTACAAATCACATTTTTGACAGAGATCAACAATTAAAAAATGGATATTGTCAAAAAAAAAATTAAAAATGGAAAACAAAGGGGCTTCGTCTTCTCTCTCTCTCTTTGCCTTTCCCAACACTGAAAATAAAAAAAGGGGCGATCTTGCTTTAATGTCGATCTTGCTGGTTAGTATGCACTCACGTATGGTTGGTGAAGAGAGGGAGTTCGAGCAGGGTGAAGGGTTTGAGGGAGAGGCTATCTTGCTGGACGCAGAGCAACACGTGGTCGCGACGGTTACCGAAGATGGTTCCGATCACCATTGATTTGGAGGGGCGTGGAGGTGCCACGACGTAGGTGGCAGTGGCGCCGCAGGAGGACGTGGAGGAGGAAGTGGAAGTGGTTGTGGTTGTTGTGTGGCGGATGGAGGAGGTGCTGGGACATTGTTTCTTGGTTGGGGTGGTGGTGGTGGTTCGCTTGATGGTGGTGGTTTTAGTTTTCGTTGCGGTTGTGGTGGTGGAAGGGGTGAAACAGGGGAGAAAGAATCGACTGGTCATGGTTGGTTGTTGGTGATGGAGATTGGAGAGGAATTAATGGTGAAAAGAAATAGTGCTGGAGAAATAGTGAAAGGGCACGAGACTGTTAGCGTGAAAAAAAACTTAGAACAACAATCACAAAACCTATTTTTATGGTTTTGGGATTTAGATGAAAACAGTTTCAAAATTCAAGAAAAAACCAACTTAACCCCAATTTACCCGAACACGTTTTGTTTCCAAATTTAACTTTCAAAACCAAAAACAGGAAATATAGCACCACCCCAAACGGGGCCTAAGTTTTCAGAGTTATGTTTGTTAATTTTAACATTTGGAAACTGAGTTTTTGGACTTTCAACTTGACAACACAACGTCCGAAACTAAATTTTTGAATAATGTATTATCAATAATAACAACATCTGGAAACTTTGTTTCTAGATAAACGCGAAAAAAAAATAAAGGATGGAAAGTGTGGGTTTCATAAGGATAAGGGTATTTTTGTAAAAGTGCGAGGGAATGGGGTGTATGCAGCGATCATTCACGATAAAATAGGGACAAAGTGGGATCTCATTTTATTACCCAGTATTGGGTTAGGAACAAGTTCGGGTTAACCTTCGGGTTACCCAACCCGTCTCATGTTCAACATTGTATCCTATATTTATTTTCATATTTTCATTTAATTAAAAACATGTTCTATACATAAAGTGATATATTACTATTTTTTGTTAGCAATATCATAAGTTCTATTGTACTCCCTCCAGTGTCGTATATAAACAAAAAAAAATACCTCACACCCTTTAAGAAAAGTAGTTATTCTCATTTAATTATAGTCTTAAAGTAATCAAAAAAATATCGTAATCCCTAAATTGCTCTACATGATATTTATAGGAAAAGTCAATCTAAATTTAATTCAATAATATTTTCGGAATAATATCATTTAATAGGATAAAAGTAGTTAAAATTTGGTTTTATTTTGGACCATCAATTCTGGATTTTTTGTTGCTTATATACGAGACCGGAGGGAGTATATATGACATTATTACTAATTGATTGAACTATTTTTTTTTATTGATATATGTTCATCATATAACTTTATTTGGTTTATGCTTCGGTGCCTCAACCTAGTCTTGTCCTACTTAGACACATATAGTAATCAGGTGTTTTTTGGGTTTAGGTTCAGGTATAAACAATGGTGAGCACTCCGGTACCCGGTGGAAGTATTGGGTAGTGAGCTTGTATCCATTTATCATATCATTAAATCTACTTTAATTACATTGAATTAGTCATTTGACTTTTTTAAATTGTAGATGCACATTTTTTAATATAAATAATGATTTTTTTTATCAAAAACTTCTCTACGGTGTTTCTTTGTATTCTCTCTTCTTCATCTTTATACCCACTTCATAGTTCTTCTTCTCACGACATAGATTTGATTTTCTTCTTCTTCTGATGGAGCCTGAATATCGAAAACAAGTTGGTATCCATATATGTTAAGAAAAAAGAGGAAGAACAATATATTAGCAAATTTGTAAAATATTTTCTGAGGCACCGAAATAATTATTCATAACTTACTGCTTATTTTTTAAAATAACAAAAAAATGTATATCATAACGGTTATATGAAAAATATTGAATAAATGCACTATTTTTATTAAAACAGTTAATATGGATACGATACCCGATTAATTTAAAGGGTACCTAAGAATTTACCATAAAAAATTGCTCTAGCTGAAATTAAAGGACGAGTGAAAAACAAATATAACTCATCACATGGATCCATTTGAAACCAAAAAACATGACAAAGAAAATTTCAAAATTAGTATAGAATCCCATAAGACAAAAGATAGCTGAAGAAGGTAAAAAATTGAGTTTCATGTTGATAATATTTTTTTAAAATATTGTATAATGTGTTGAATCACAGAAGATGCTTGACTAAGTTTATACTATATAGGGGAGTTATAGAATATATAATAGGCGCTTATACAATGGGAGTAGACAAGGTGATCATTACGCTGCGACTTGGGTTCGATTTCAGGTGGCTGTGTTGGTAGGCGATACGTAAATTCTACCGTAAATCCTGGCTCAGGTTGGTGGTTCCCTGGCCCTACACAGGAGTGAGCCTCCGCCAATCTAAACTTTTGTCAATCAAAAAAAAAAAAAAAGATAAGGTGACCATTGAATCAGATTGCAAACAAGTGGTTGATGGAATCCTTGGTGACATAAATTTCCAAAATGAATTTGGCACCATTCTTACATATTGCAAGGACAATCTAAGTTGCTTTACAAACTATAGGGTCAGTTTTATTAGGAGACAAACAAATTTTGTTGTTCATAGTCTTGTTAGAGGGTCATGATTGTATGCTAGTCACCAAGTTTTTTATTATAGTCCACCCTGTATTGAATCTTTGATTTTAAATGAAATGTTATAAGTTTTGCTTTGGTCAAAAAAAAAAAAGAAAAAAAAAGGGAAATAGGCGCTTATGCTGTAGACTATTTTGAGTAGTCCACTTGTATATATACTTAGGGGTTAAAAAAGTAAACGCGTGAGGGAAGGGGAAAGGGCTCTCTCTCTGTATTGGAAAATTTTGCCCTTTGACCGGTCATTTAATCTTGACCGTTAGATTTTAGAAAATAAGCATCGATCCAATATCAGTTGTGTACTGATGCATCACAGTTTAACTGGTGCATGTATACTTTGTTAGATAAGATATGTTTAAAGTTGCCATTAGATGTTGATTTAGTTTTTCTTAACGATAAAAGTGCCGTTTCGCAATTACTTTTGATGATATGCAAGTCCATTCCCATTTATAAAAGACAGCTTCTTTACTTCAATTGGATAAGAATATGAAAGCATGTGTATAGACAACACATTATACATGGATATATATGAATGAAAGCGATGATGACGCAACATACCAATCTTTACGCATGGAGACTGACAGCGTGTATTGAGTGAAGAGCTTAATTTGTTTGATGTGTAAGTCTTGCATGAATACATATGCATGTTGAAAACAATCAACTAAAAATTTGAAATAACATTACAATAATTTCAAATAGTGTTTTCATACATTTTATCATCATTTTAATACATTTTGAATTTTTAATCAATTTTATCTAATGAATACTGTATTGTATTTATATAGACCTAACCGGTCTTTGTCATTTGGGGAGGAAAAGTAATTGATGATGCCATGATGGTGTTGTTCGTAAATCTGGAAGGCAACATGTACACTATAGAGAGGGACTTGGATTGATTGCGGTAACTAATTCCTGCAGTCACTGCTGTCACAGAAATATCAGCCATTGGATGTTTTTCACACACTTTCAACCATTGATTGGTTTGTAAAAGAATTGAGAAAAAAAAAATACAAGTTAAAGAGAAATAAATCCATGTGACTGCATGCAATCTGAATCTCCGTCCATAGAGAAAAGTAGGATCAGATGGGGAGAATAGAAGAGGCAATTAATTAAGTGCAAGTGCGTCTAAGATACGTGGGATGTGATAGGCAACACAGATCGTTTTCATGTAAAGCACGAGCTCTAGCATTTTTTACGCGTGGCATCAAAGAATAATGCAAGCATGAAATAATTGAAATAAAGAAAGTTGTGTTCATTCGAAGCAAGCGACTTATTTGGCAGTTTCGTATTTAACCGACACCATTTTTTGGAACAATAGATGTTTGCTCCCCAAGAGCACCAATATTTGGCATTAGTTTCTAAATGGGAGCACCAACTATGTTAACAAGGGAGAGGGAAACTCTTGTTTCTCTTGGTATTTTTAGGTATTTCTAGTTATGAGTTTACTTGGTGCGATTTACCTCCGGCTTTTATTTTGGAATACTTTTATCGCAATAGATTTAGATCTCTTTTGTGGGTTTTGTTCTAGTCCCCCATGACAATATTGTACTTGCTTTCTTTTTGTTATTTTTAGTGGATTTTTGGTGTATTGTAGATGATAGATAAGATCTGAGATGTCAATATAGTTGGGATCTCTCATATCTATTGTGATGTTTTTGTATGCTAATTTGCTTTAAAAAAAGTTCACCAATATTTGGCTAGAAAATGATAATGGGTAGATGATTTATAAGGTATTCATAAAAGTTACTCAAAATGAATTGGTAACTATCCACTAAACATATGTATGTGTAAATTTGCAAAAATCTATATATGGACGACCATGGTACTCCCTCTGTTTTTGTATATAAGCAAAAGTCACTTTTTATGTTCATTGAAAAATGTATGTTTCTGATCCACAATTTGGACCAAATACATATATTTTTCAATGAATGTAAAAAATGACTTTTGCTTATATACGAAAACGGAGAGAATATTATGCTAGCTACTCATTACTCGACAAAATATGTCCACATGCGCATACATATATTAAATGCATCGGGTTGAGTAACCCGTGTACTCTATCATTATTATTAATAAAAATTTGATATTTTCAAAAAAAATAAAAAAATACATGAGATCGAGTAGAGATTTCAAATTTACGAATCAATTGCTCAATCAGTTAGCTTGGGTGAATAATTAGTGAAGGTCTATTTTTTTTAGCAACAAAAGATATATAATTAATACAGGGAGGTACTCTAACCAGTTATAGCCTTGCAAAACAAAGAGGGGACAAAAAAAAATCCAAACAAGACTAGATTCCAGCCACAAATATGTAAGGTGGTCCAAAACCAACACACCCAAATCTATACTCGGGCCCGGTACTCCATCAGATTCACTTCCCACCCTACAAGAAATTTGCTGAATACCCACGAAAAATTACCGACGGCCCCGTGGCCGTTGGTAATTTTTCAATTACCGATTGCTAGACCGTCGATAATCCCTCGAAAAAAGGCTACGCAGGAATTTAATGTTTTTCTGCTTTATCGACGGCTTATCCGTCGGTAATTACCAACGGCTTAGAGGCCATCAATAAATCTAAATATTTACCGATGACTTAGCCGTCGGTATAGAATTATTTTATTTCTAATTTAGTTTTTAAAATTACCGACGGAAAAGCCGCCGGTAAGTGTAAAATATAACCGTTGTAGTTTTGTCGTAATGAATTATTTTATTATTATTTCCTTTTTAAAGTTACCGACGGCTTGTCCGTCGGTAATTTTCGAAGGCTTAGAGGCCGTCAATAAATCTAAATTTTTTATCGACGGTTAAGCCGTCGGTATAGAATTATTTTATTTCTAATTTAGTTTTTAAAATTACCGACGGACAAGCCGCCGGTAAGTGTAAAATATAACCTTCTGTCATTACCGACGACTTATTATTTTATTATTATTTTCTTTTTAAAGTTACCGACGGCTTAGCCGTCAGTATTTAATTATTTCACTACAAACACTAGTGTCGAAAGAGGATTTTACACCGGTTAAAATCGATATTTTACCCCGGTTTTGTTACCGGTGTAGATGCTCCCGGTGTAGTATGTTGGAGTTTTTACACCAGTTATTTAACTGGCGTAAAATGTTGTGTTTTACACTGGTTATATATCCGGTGTAAAATTTCAATTTTTGTTTGTTTTTTTTTTTGAAGGACCTTTTACACCGATTACTAAAGATAACTAGTGTAAGAAACCAACATTCTCACTATAACAGAAAACGAAATAAACAACGCTTATTTTTTGCCATCGCCAGCGCTTAAAACTGTTGCCTAATCACCCGCTGGTGATTGTGATTCGAAAAGACAGCATTTGGCAAGTGTTGAGGATTTTGGAAATAGACAGTGCTTCTTTGAAAAAGCATTATCTATCTTTGATAATAGACAGCGCTTTTCCAAAGAAGCGCTGTCTATTTCCTGATATAGACAACACTTCTTTGAAAAAGTGCTGACTATTTGGCTTTTTTTTTTAGATTCAGTATCCTGTTGCCGCGTTATGTGATCCAATTCCTGCATTAAACATTCACAACAAAGGAAACAGTCACACATACAGAAAATACCATCACACACACACATACAGAAAATACCAACAAACATCACACACACACACATACAAAAGATATCATCACACACACATACAGAAAATATCAACTAATTAATCATTGACTTGTATATTTTTATACTTCAATTTGAATTTCTAACAAAATTTTGGAGAGTCTCCCCTAAAATATGGACATTCCAAAATTTATCTAATACCTGTAACAACAAAAAATCTCATATACCAGCCAGCACAAGTCACTATAAAGTCTACCTAGTATGCAACATAGCCACTAGACAAGTATACTTAGTTACCAATTCACAAATACTAATTAATCTACCAAATTCTGCCTTTGAAGTAATTTGATTTATTACCTTG
Organism: Calophaca sinica; assembly: GCA_037113605.1. Classification (NCBI taxonomy): domain Eukaryota; kingdom Viridiplantae; phylum Streptophyta; class Magnoliopsida; order Fabales; family Fabaceae; genus Calophaca; species Calophaca sinica. The sequence goes on along the minus strand of CM073733.1, from coordinate 35,048,358 downwards.
TCGAGCTTGCGATGCTAAAAATTTTGAAGGCTGCCACCACGACATACCCCCCCACTCGGATTGTATTCATTTCTCTCTTTTAAGGCTGCCACCACGACATTATATGTCGGTTTACTAAACCTTCTTATTAGTCCATTCAGCTTTTTATCATCATCTTTGATAACTTGCTGAAATGAAAAATGCGGGAAACCAGATATCCAAGTGCAAGCATTAGGATAGGATCGGAGTTTAAACACAATCCCAGAGGAAGTTCAGAAGAGATAACCAGAGTAGCAGGCCTAAACCTACACAAGTAAGGAAACACATAAAGAACTGAACCTAATAAAGAGACCTAACCATTTTTAACTTTTTTTTGAAAGGAAAAGAGAAATAATCTTTATCAAGCTAATAACCAGAGAAAGCTAATAAAGAGTTTGAAGCCCTAACTCTGGTGCAAGTGTTAGGATTTCGGCAAGTGTACCGAATCGTACAAGTAATAAAGTGAAAAGTAGAGTATCGTCTCCACGAGGATTGTGATTGATTATTTAACTTAACAAAGTTTGTATCGATTTTGAACGAGAACCAAATCTTGGTGATTGAAATCGAGGATTTTTGTGAAAAACAATAACAATAACGAGAATAAACTATTTGTAATTTAGTAAATTAAAAGTGATTAGGGGTAGAATCCTTTTGTTTCCACCTTTATACGATTGAATTCAAAGCCAATGCAAGCTATATTCATGAACAGTTGAAGTCTAAATCCTCTAAATTAGATTAACGAAAATTTCTTTCCTCTTAATCCCTTTGATTCAATTAACAAGACCTAATCCCTTAGGTTCATATTAATTAAATCAAGCATAAAGAATAAGGATTCATACAAGCTCATACCAATAGAATTATATTCCTATAACCCTATAGATGTATCCAACAATATCGATGCTAGTTAAAAGCCCCAATTTTTCAATTGTGAGCATAACCCAAATTCAGTTTAATAGTGATTAATTATCAAAAAGCATTAGGAGCAGAGACGAAGGATCAATTAACGTGAATAAACTTGCATTGAAATAATAGAATCTAACTACATAAAGGTTCCCACAAAATTCATCTTACCCTAGTCTAAGGGGTTTAGTTACTCATAGAGAACAAAGAACCAAACCAGAAAAATGAATAAGAGGAAGAAGAAGACTCCATTGAAGACTCAAATCCTTGTTCCCAAGCTTGAATCTTCTTTGGAGATGGAGAAAAGTGAAACCCTCGTACTCCTTGACAAGCCCCACAACGTTTTAGGTCTTAGATATGGTAAAGAATGAGCCAACCCCTCAAAAACACGAGTTTTAAGTGATTACAGCGTAACAGACACGCTCCAGCGCACCAAAAACGCGTGCCAGCGCGTCGAGACAAACTGAAATGTGCCAAAAGCGCGTGACTTGCGCCTGTGCGTGCGTCCTCTTCCTGGCTTCTGTATTGCTGCACTGCACGCATGATGCGCATCCCCGCGCGTGCGCTTTGGTTTTAAACTTTTGTATGCGCGTGCCCCTGGCTCCAAAAATTCTTGACTTGTGCTCCAGCTCTCCTGATTCAGATTTTCAGTAGAATTCTTGTGTTTTGAGCTAGGAAACCCTCTAAAAGCCATCATTCCTTGTCTTTCGAGAGTTGACGTTTTTATTTTTCTCCCATTCCTGTGCAATTAAGGATTAAAGAATCATAAAAACAATGCACAAGATCAATTAGCAAGGAACAAAGTGAACATGGTGAATTGCACAATTTAGGATCAAAAATCACTTCAAATACTCTTCATTCATCATGCAAACTAAACTTTAGCTTTATAAATCTACATGTAATGAGGATTTATCACAACCCCAAACTTAGTTATTTGCTTGTCCTCAAGGAAACTCAATTAAAAACACGGGTTGGATTTCAAATTATTCCAATTCATCTAGGTGAACTTTTCATATAATTTGCAACAATCCGTGCACAATCAATTCACCTACTCTTTTGAATTCATGCTTTCCGATCATCACAACTCCAGTAACCAAAATTAATAGATCTACTCAGGGCACCAAATCAATTTCCATTACACCTTTTCAGATAATGTGTTTCACTCCACTCAAGTGTCTAAGGGGTACTGTTTACACTCAATTCACACCAAATGCAATAATCTACCATAGGCTTGACAAAATTCTAGGAAAGTGAATACACACAAATGCCACACACATTATGAGATCTTTTCAAAGGGTGAAATGAGGCTTAGGTAAGCGAGGATATTTCTTTGGATCTAGGCTGCCTTAATTGGAGTCAAGAGATGCCTCTATTAGTACTTATCCATACCTTGTATCAATTCACAGACTTCCCCCAATTACCTACGACTTTGTATACCAACAGGCCAAATGAGAACTTTTTCTTTGCTTTCTCAATTTGATTTTTTTCTTTTCTTTTTTTTATTTTTATTTATTATTTATTTATTTTTTTGATATTATTTTTCTCCTCTGGCCTGTTCATTTTTCTGAAATGCACTACATGCTTTGTGTAGCCACCCCAAACTTAAGATTGTTGCTTGCCCTCAAGCAACCTCAAACTTAATTTACAACCATATAACCAATTTTATAGAAAACAATCTCTCAACTCCAATTGAAAGGGACAATTAGTTTTTCCGGTTATTGGCTCGTATTGTGCTTAAGATTCAACAAAAAGGCTTAAGGCTCAAAAGGGCTAGCAAAGGATAATATCAAAAAGGGTAGGCAATCAAAGGCTCTGGCTATTCAAACAAAAACAAAGATCTCAATCATCTGTGTGTGTGTGTTCATAAGCAATGCAAAAGCAATCAAGAACTGAGTCAAGTTCTGAAGAATTCATACAAGTGGTGGAGCACTAAAAAATAATTAAAATTCTGTTTAGGCTTAAACACTCACAGATTTTGCTTTTGTAATGAGAAAAGATTCATGACCACTGAGGTTCTCAAAAGTTATGGTTACAAGAAGCTGCTCAAAAAGGTTCATGTCAACAAAAGTTTCAGCTCCTAGATCATACACATCATGCATACATTAAGAGGACAGTTCACACACAAATTCTGAGATGAAATGGAATGCCATGGAGTAACAAAGAGCTCAATCAGCCATAGGGTGTATGGTATCAGCATCACAAACAAAAGAAAACAATTTCAACATAAAATAAACAGCAAAAGAAATGAAAGAAAAATAAAACCTGCGCGGTGAGTCACCCGACTCGATCGCTAACTTGAAGTGAGAAAGATGGGCCGCCAGATGCCACTGCCAATGGGTTGCCTCCTATGAAGCACTTCTTTAATGTCATTAGCTTGACGAATGAAGGAGTTTATCAAGGCTCCTTGAATGAAGAGAAGAAGATTGAAGCACATCCCTCCTTGGGAAGAAGCACACCCCTAGTCTTGAGTGCCTGCATTGAAATCACTTCCCTTTTCTTCATCAGTCTTCTTTTTCTCCTCTTGAATTTATGTGGGCAGAAATTGTCAACCCTCACATGTTGAATTTATGTGGGTGGAAATTGTCAACCCTTACATGTTGGGTGTACTCTTCATAGGAATGAGTAAGTTCTGCATGTGCATTCTTTGGAATTTTGCATATTGGGACTTGTTTCCCGTGGCCCATATGCAGACTACTCTTTTCTTTTCTTCCTTTTTCTTGCACTGACAATTTTTCCATCCCATCTTCCATCTCTGCCTCCAGCACCTCAGTGGAATTCATTACCACCTTCTCTAAGGGTTGGGAAGGTTGGTCTTGCTTAAGAAATTCTCCAACTGACTCCTCAATCACATCAATTCTAGAGCATTTTTCAATATCATCAGGATACCGCATAACCTCAAACACATTGAAAGTCACCTTCTCATATTGGAACCTCAAAATTAATTTACCTTGTTGGACATCAATCAAGGCTCTTCCTGTAGCTAGGAAAGGTCTTCCAAGAAGAAGATGGACCTCCTTGTCTTCTTCCATGTCAAGGATCACAAAATCTGCCGGAAAAACGAATTTGCCAACCCTCACCAATACATCTTCCATAATTCCATAAAGGTATTTGATTGACCTGTCCACCAGTTGCAATGTCATTCTTGTAGGCTTGACCTCACCTCCTCCCAACCTTTTCAACATAGATAATGGCATCAAATTGGTGCTAGCTCCCAAATCACAAAGAGCTTTGTCAATATTTAAATTCCTGATGGTGCAAGGGATTGTGAAGCTTCCAGGACCCTTTATCTTTGGAGGAAACTTTCTTTGAATGATAGCACTACACTCTTCTGTCAATGCTATAATTTCATCTTCTTTCTGTGAAAGGGATGTTGATTTGTAGGCGCTTGAAGATATCCATGAACTTAGGAAACTGTTCATCCTTCTCCTTTTTCTTGTTCAAAGGAGGATATGGCAACTTCCTATATGGAGGAATCACTTTGGGCTTCTTTCCCACCTGCAGCTGCTCAGTTCTAATTATGCTTTCCTCATCTAAATTGGATTTCTGCTCAGCCTCTTTTTTTTCTTCTTTTCATTATTTTCACTGCTCTCATTTTCAACTTCGTCCACCTCACTTTTTCACTCTTTTTCTTCCCCTCAACTTCAGACATCATCTTGCCACTTCTCAAAGTAATTGCACTACAATTCTCATTCTTGGGATTATTACTGTGCTAGCAGAAAACTTACCTTTGGATTGCTCTGCAAGTTGCTTTGAGAGTTGCCCGATTTGATTCTCCAGATTTTTGATAGAAGCATCTTGGATGTTGAAATGAGACTCATGATTCTAAAAGTTGGAGTGGATATTCTGGAAGTTGGATTGAGTCATCTTCATGAATTGAGTGAAAGCTTCTTCTAATGCATTTGGCTTCTCTTGCTGTTGAGGTTGCGGTGGTTTGCTTGATGATGGGTTATCGTGCTGTTTCCAAGAGAATTTGATTATAGGTGTCAGAATAAGGATTCATACAAACTCAAACTAATAGAATTATATTCCTATAACCCTATAGATATGTCCAATAATCTCGATGCTAGTTAAAAGCCCCAATTTTCCAATAGTGAGCATAACCCAAATTCAGTTTAATAGTGATCAATTATCAAAAAGCATTAAGAGTAGAGACGAAGGATCAATTAACGTGAATAAACTTGCATTGAAATAATAGAATCTAACTACATAAAGGTTTCCACAAAATTCATTTTACCCTAGTCTAAGAGTTTTAGTTACTCATAGAGAACAAAGAACCAAACCATAAAAATGAACAAGAGGAAGAAGAAGACTCCATTGAAGACTCAAATCCTTGTTCCCAAGCTTGAATCTTCTTTGGAGATGGAGAAAAGTGAAACCATCGCATTCCTTGACAAACCCCACGACGTTTTAGGTCTTAGATATGGTAAAGAATGAGCCAAACCCGCAAAAACACGAGTTTTAAGTGATTACAGCATAACAGACGCGCTCCAGTGCACCCAAAACACGCGCCAGCGCGTCGAGACAGAACTGAAATGTGCCAAAAGTGCGTGACTTGTGCCCTCGCTCGCCCGCGTGCACGTCCTCTTCCTGGCTTCTGTATTACTGCACTGCGCGCATGATGCGCGCCCCTACGCGCTTTGTTTCCTGACTTTTGTATGCGCGCGTGATGCGTGCCCGCACGCGCCTCTGGCTCCAAAAATTCTTGACTTGTGCTCAATCTCTCCTGATTCAGATTTTCAGCTGAATTCTTGTGTTTTGAGCTAGGAAACCCTCTAAAAGCCATCATTCCTTGTCTTTCGAGAGTTGACCTTTTTATTTTTCTCCCATTTCTGTGCAATTAAGGCTTGAAGAATCATAAAAACATTGCACAAGATCAATTAGCAAGGAACAAAGTGAACATGGTGAATTGCACAATTTAGGATCAAAAATCACTTCAAATACTCTTCATTCATCATGCAAAACTTAACTTTAGCTTTATAAATCTACATGTAATGACGATTTATCAGCAAGAAACCCTTTAATGATGAACCTGAGATGTTTCTGCAAAGAAAAATCCCAATCTATAGTATAAGGAATGTGCTAACTTAGAAATTCATGTCAAATAGCAACTTTGAAGTAATTTGATTTATTACCTTTGACACTGAAGAATGCAACTATCTCTGGCGCTATCTCTGGCTTGGAAGATATTCTTCTTCACAGTCGGTCCGGAAGAAGCCATCTAGCTATCTGCAAAAAAAAAAAAAAATTAGACACACAATTTCTCACCATGGAAAAGATAATCAAAACCCATGTTTCGTTTCAAATAAATTACCCATATTCTTTGTAAAAAAAAAAATGTATTTGATGTATTTTAGGCACACTCTCTACATATAAGATAAGCTTGGAAGAGTATTATTTGTTACCTTGTTACCCTGAAGCAAGGTTTTCTTTTCTTCTGTGAACTAACGTGAATGATTCAACTGCTGGTCTAGTGAATGTTGTTTGAGGCAGTCTGTCACTGAATCAAACTTGCTCAATCTCTGAATGAAACAAATATATCTGAGAAAATGAAAAGAAGAAAAAAAAACTGAGATAGTGGGCGGTGAAACAAAACAAATATATATGACCAAGAGGTGGTGGTGGTCACGAGCAACGTGAGAAAGAGAGAATGGTCTATGAAACAAAACTGAGATCTATACCTTGTTGGGCTGTGAGTAGAGGACGCGAGAAACGAGAGCAGAAACGAGAACGGCGAGCAGAACACAGCGTGAGAAAGACAGAGCAGAAACGGTATGCAAGAGCCTTTCTGTAAAAAGAGGAGTTGCACAGCAGAACGGCGAGCAGAAATGGCAGAGTGAGAAATGGCGAGCAAGAACATCGAGCAGAAATGGCGCAGACAACATGAGAGAGAAAGAGCAAACAAGAGTGATGAAATAGATATGCATAGCTTAGGGCGCACGTTTTGTCATTTACGTTTTGAAATAGATAGCGCTTTCTTAGGAAAGCGCTGGTGATTAGGATAAAAGACAGCGCTTTCTTAAGCACTGGCGAAGGTTGAATAAAAGACTGTGCTTATTAAGCAAGCGCTGTCTATTCGCGAACAGGATATTTAGCAGCGCTTCTTCAAAGAAGTGCTGTTTAAAGTCAATCAGCTTTTCTTTTAGCCAACGCTTTAGTGGCAAGCGCTGTTTAAATTGACACCATTTTTCAAACTTTCTGTTGTATGTCTACACCGGTTTTTTTCAATAACCGGTGTTAAATATATGTATTTTACACCAGTTTTTTTTATTTTCTGTTTATTTTTATCCTTTCCTGCCCAGAGGCAATCTAAAATGACAATAAATAGGTAATAAATTTGACAACAATCAACAGCATAATTGGCACCAAATGTGCCCAAAATTCAAACCATCAAAAGCTATCAAATGTAATCCATAAACATATCAAATCAAATATACACATAAACAAAGTTAAGCTATATATATATAAACAATATACAAAGAAGGTAGTGCTATAAATATCTATATATGCATCTAATCCTAGACCTCGTATAAGAGTAGGCTGAAGAATCATCCATGTTGCCTGCAGTATAGACAAAAAAATAATATGTCAGTTAGACTATAAATAATGAACAAATAACAAACATGCATGTATTAACAAAAATATTATAATGTTACAAATAACAAACTTACTTGATCATTTCTCCTCTAATATCCCTTCTTGATGATCATCACGAGTGGCATATACACCGTCCACTTCATTTTCATCAGTGAAAGAAGGTCTTTCTGTTAAGAAAGAAGGAGTGTCATAAATATCTATAGATGCATCTTCATTTTCATCACTCTGATCATGCATGTTTCTTCTTTGGAGCACTACAGACCACCTATTGCAAGAGGGATCCTTCACATAAAATACTTGTTTGGCGTGGAATGCCATGATGAAAGGCTCGTCCGTATAACCCATCTTGTCAACATCCACCAATGTAAATCCTAATTCATCGGTTTGTATACCACTGTTACTGTTAACCCACTTACATTTAAAAACAGGCACTTTAAATTTACAATAATCGAACTCCCAAATCTCTTTATGACCCTAAAGTAAGCTATGGATGCTAGAACAGGGTTCTTATCTTTTGAACTAGAGATGTGCATTGCAGAAGCCATGACCATAAGCCCACTGTTTTGCACAGTACTCCTGTCATCCAGTGACTTTGTATAAAAGGAAAATTTATTTATATCGTACCCACTCCAACATAAGACATTAAAGCTAGGGTCATTTGCTAGCCATTTTAAGTCATCAGAAGCAGTATCATCAATCAAAATATGTGGTTTAAACCAGCTTAGAAATGTCTTGCTATGCTCTTTCAACACCCATTGCTTGTTCCTATGGGGGGTTTTTGGCCTTGACAATGGATTTGTGAGTAGACAAGTATGGTTCAACCTCATCAGTGTTATTCAATATGTACAGATGTGCCTGCATTACTTCCGCATGACCTATGTTCTTAACCTTTAGACCTCGTGTACCCTTACCGTCACATCTTCCCTCGTGACGAGACTTGGGAATCCCTACATGTTCTGCTTCTGATAAGTAGTCTGTACAAAACTCAATGGATTCTTCTGTGATATACCTTTCAACAATAGATGCTTTGGGACGGTATGGATTCTTCACATACCCTTTCAAGATCTTCAGGTATCGTTCGACAGGGTATATCCACCTTAGATAAACGGGGCCACACACTCTTATCTCCCTCATCAAATGAACAATTAAGTGAACCATGATGTCGAAAAACGCGGGAGGAAAGAACATTTCCAACTGACACAAGTATAATAAAAGCCTCATTTTCCAAGTCATCCAACTCCTGAGGGTCAATCACTTTACTACAGACAGCATTAAAGAATAAGCACAATCTAGTTATGGCATGTCGACCCTTTTTGGCAAGATGCCACGAATCGCCATTGGTAGTAGTTGTTGCATCAAGACGTGGCAGTCCTGAGACTTTAAGCCAAGTAGTTTGAGATCTTTCATTGACACAAGACGCTTGACATTTGAAGAGTAGCCCTATGGAACTTTCACGCCCTGTAGACACTAGCAGAAGCTTCTTCTCTCTTGTTTTGACAAGGTATGACATGCTTGAACGTGAACACAAGAAGGGGGGTTGAATTGTGTTTACAAACTTTTCGTAAACTTTAAGTTAGAAACACTATAGAACACAAGTTTTTCAAAATTGTTTGTTTATCGGATCTTTGGGTATAACTGACGCTGAAAAAGCAGTTTGATAAAACTTGTTTTTAACGCAAAGAAGATAAAAATGAATAGAAAGCGAAAGCAGAGACACAGAAATTTATACTAGTTCACTACCAAACCTGATAGCTACGTCTAGTCCCTTCGTTCTGAAGGATTTTCACTATAATCAATCGATTACAATTTCCTCAAGAGTATTCTCATCACAACTTGACAATACTCTCAACTTCTCAAACGACTCGATGCGGTCGAGCCTTTGAGGATACTGACCTTAACTAGGCCAAAACAACTTTTACAAAAGAGTTGAAAGTACGATTAAAAATAACTCTCACAGAGAGGATAAAAGATTAAGCTCAACTATAGAAAAACTTTCTTAAAGAAAGGGTCGGACCGAGTTGATTACGTAGTCCAGAGACTTAGCACGAGACTTGGTTGCTCACAGAAGCAGTGCTTGTTCTCAGTAAATATTTCAGCAGAATTTCAGCAAGCTTTTTCACAGTATGTTCGTTCCTTCTTCAATGGATACCATGAGGTATATATAGGAGTCCCAAGGATATAACCGTTAAGGTAAAAACGGCTCCTTACCATTGAGTAAGGTAAATTCAAAATGTTGTCTCTTTCTAGCTTTGCAGAGACTATCCCAGTAGTACATGTTACCGTTTTGTACTACCTTGCTTGTACGATTTTTGTCTTGTAGTTAAAGGTTTCACCTTTGATACCTCGTACAACAATTTTAGCGCTCAAGATCAATTTTGAAATCCGTTCCAGAAACTTCTGAGAGGTAGAGCAGCAACGTGACGAACACGTGATTAGAAGTGAGGTTCAGACGCTCGCTCATAATCGGAAGTTCGGACCTTTCGTTGAATCGGAAGTTGGACCTTCGTTCAGAATCGGAAGTTCGGACGCTTGTAGCAATTGGATAAGCATAGTGTATAAAGAGGAAAATCCAGGCGCTCACAAGGATGGGCCGGATGCTGACACATAGAATGAATCCTTCTCTTGAGAATTACTTTCTTCTTGCTTGAGTGGCTTAGAATATACGTATTATTAGTATCTGCACACTTCAAGAAATGTTAGAACATAAATTGTTCTCTTGTGAATACTTTGTTATCATCAAAATTAATGAGGGTCTAAACATCTCAATCGTTTAGGTTCCAACAATCTCCCCCTTTTTGATGATGACAAACATCTAAGGTAGATGAACAATTTAGTTTCAAAAAGACATTAAGGGTCTCCCCCTGAATTTAACAGTTTAGATATATATGAACAATTCAGGTTTTAAGGCAATTTTTGGTAAGCAAATTCATCTAAGTGATTACGAAAAATCAGTAAATGTATCAGAGCATGTATTTAATAAAGTGAGATCGGATGCTGATTATATACCAAATAGATTGATTTAATCAAATATATTTCATTGTACCGAAAATTTATTAAACATTATCATAGCACTAGATCAATGAATATTAGCGCAAAAAAAAACGCTATGTATGAAATGATATGCATGATACTTTTAGTTCCAGTGTATCCATCGGATGGTGGATAATCAAATTCTCACGTGTTCAATATACCTTTCTTTCGTGTTCATCATACCTTTCTTTTACTCCCCCTTTTGTCATCAGACAAAAAGAGTGTAAAAACACATCATAGTCAAAATAAGACTTAGAAAAATTTGAACAAAAGACAGATAATTAGATCAAACATATTTATATATATATAATTGTATCAACCAAATAGATTTTATATCACACACAAGTAAAAATAAATAAAAAAAAATCAAGGGTTTGGAAGAGGTGGAGGTGGGATATTGAGACGTTCGTAGAGTAGCTTGATCTGCTCTCTGGTGAGTAACCTTCAAGTTTGTAGCCTTCATTTCTTCAAATTCGCTTTTGGAATGGTGACCATCTCAATGCAGTAGAAGTAGAAGGTCCGACAGTGCATGATGAAGACTTCATCTTCTGATGCTCTGCTAGCACCCAGTTGGATAACTTCAGTCTCAAATCCTTCTTCCTTTGAGCTCTTAAAAAGAATCCATCATTTGGTATAACCCATTTGATGAAGTTTCCGAGTCTTCTTAGCTCTAATTCTGTCTGAATCTCCCGCTGATGCTTGACATCTTCTGGATACAGCAAATTCATGAAGATGGTTTCTCTATGAAGAACAACATCAGCTGTGTAAGAGTCAAATCTATCTTCAGCGTCTTCTCCCCATAAATTTCAGATAAAGACACTCAAAGCTTCACAAGTGAAGGAGAGTGCTTCATTTTCTGCCAGGTAAATTCTTCTTAGATTTTCCCTGTCATATTCTTCTAGCACAAGGGGGTCGAGGCGTGGTAATAAGGCTTTGGCTTTCCACGATTCAGACCATTGACTCCACGTAAACCCAATATCGAAGAGTTTGGTCACAGACCCATTGGTTATAGATCTTCATGCGGTCAAAGTGCGATTCTCGAGCATCTGAACATATCATCAAGTATCTTTGTTCAAGTTGATGTCGATAACTTTGCCGATTTTCCCAACGGTAGGAATAGTGGCCTTTTCAAAGATTGCAGCGGCTTGAGGAGCCGCTCTCCATTCATCTTTCTTCGCAGAAGTCGTAAAACCTTCTCGTGATCCTCGAGAGATCTTGGCAATCGGTGAGAGAAATCCTTAATATTGTACTTGGTAGGTGCCTTCTCATATTCCTTTAGCCCGATCTTCTTTGAAAAGGTCGCTTGCCAGAGCAAGTTCCTTCCGCTTTCCAGGAATAGACCAAGGTAGCCACCTTTGTCTATCCGTACTATCTTGACAGAGACAGATGATGGGTCTCGATATTGCCTTATAACTTCAAGCCTTTTCTGCTCAAGGCAATGTGCCATGAAGGCAGCTTCATCATCTGTGATCCACCTTCCACATTCTTCCAATGTGAGTGGTTCAGACTGAGGAAGGGATAGAGGAAGATCAACAGAGAAGGGAATTGCTCTGCTTCCTGAAGCTGGTCTCAACCTTCCTTTGAAAGACATTTGGACGTGATCATCTCCATCCTTGAAGGTTGCACTTATAGGATCGGCAATCTTCAATCTGGCAGCTCCAGAAGTGAAGGTTTTTAAATGCCAGGTTGAAGGACGGTTGTAGATGCTGTTATATATCTCATACTTTACAAACCGAGGTTTGTATGAGATATTTTTCTTTTCACCAGCGTCTGTTGGTTTTATGGTAAGGGTAAGTAAGGTGGGAGTGGCTTTGGTGATTTTGTAGGCTTTTGGTGAGTGGGGTTTGAAGGGATTTATGGGGGGTGTTTTGAAAAGTAGGTTAAAAGGATGAGAATGAAGCTTGGAAATGTATGTAGTGAGTGAAGTGTTTGGGGAAATTTGTGGTAGGTTAAGATTGAGTGTAGTGGATGATGGTTGGATAGGTTGTTTAGGGACAATGGATGTTTTCTGTGTAAGGGTTTGATGTTGTGGTGGTTGAGCAAAGGATAGTGGTGGAGCAGTAATGGTATCAGATGCAACAACAGATACAGATTCATCAGAGAATTCAGTACCTTTGGTTGAGGTTCAGATTACTGGCCGATCTTTTGAGCTTCTGTCTGGGGACAGATGCTGGAGGCGGATGCTGAATGTCCTTGTTCTGTTGTCCGGATCTTTGAGGCTGGCTTCTCGACCGGCTTGCTCCTCTTCCTCAGAACCTGACTGATGGGAACTCGGTCCTCATCTTCTGGTTCCTCAACAGTAGGTGCAGGAGCCACCTTCTGTTTTGTTCTTCTGGTCTCTCTCGAAGGAGACTCAGCGTGTCTTTTCACACCAGGCTTTAAGCTTCTGGTGGTTTTCTTTTCCGCTTCCTCTTCCTGTTGCTCAACTTTCACCTTCTTCATCATGGACCCAGTAAGCAATTTCATTCTTACCAGGCTGTTGACTCCAAAAGTGTCAGGAATCACAATATTATCAGCACCAAAATACTTTGCCTTCACTTGATCTGGTAAAGCAGTCAGCTTGTTTATGACCAGATTCTTGTCCATCATTTTGGTGAGCAAGACACCATACGGAATGAACTTGTAGGTGTTCTTCTTGTCAGCAACACCTTTTCTTGAGTTGACAAGTGCATTGAGCAGGTTATTGTAGATTAGCCTTGGCAGGTTCACCTTGTTGCCCGCCATGAAGTGTCTCATGATGAACTTCTGCTCATAGTTGACAATGTCACTAGAGCCAGCCTTCAACAGGATGCTCTTGGTGATTATCTTATGAAGAACTCTGAAATGACTTTTCAGATTCTTGGCAGTAGGTGTTTCACCAGATTCTTTCAGCTGCTGGTAGTTCTCAAACAGATCATTGTTTACCTTCTCAATCCCATGAAATGCGTCAGCCCATTCTGAATAGAAGACGATGCCTTCACACGGACACCCAGTAACTTCAGAAATATTCTTGATGGTAAAAACAAACTTGAATCCTTTCACTGTTCCTTCAAAGATACCACCTTTGTGTAGCCGAACATTTCCCCAGAATTCTTTAATCGCAGTCACCAGAACCTCAACCGGGTTCCAGAAGAAATACTGTTCCCAGCCCATTGCCTTGAACCCATTGAAGAAGTCGAAGCCATAGAGTTTGAAGCTTTCCAAATCGACTCGATTTTCCATCAAGACTTTTCCTTCAGACATGGTATCAAAGATAGCCGTATACTTAGAAGTTGATACTCCAGCCATGAGTGCAGTTGAGAGAAGGAGGTGATGAAGGTTTTAGGGTTTAAGCACACACACAGAGAGATAGAGAGAAAAAGAAAGAACGAGTACAGTTTTGCAGAAAACACAGAGTGAGCGAAAAATGTGGAGTAGTGGGAAAGTTAAAGGAGAATGGTACAGTTATTTTTCAAAAATATCGCTTCGTATTCTCTTATAAAAATAAATCAAAAAGAAAAGAAAATAAAGATTCGCTTTTTCATTAAATGCGGACGCCAAAATAAAAGTAAAAGATTTTATCGAAGAACGTAAATAATCATGACTCAGTAGGTATGATGAGACGCTTGAGTCCTTAACACGTGTGACACGTGTGGGTGTGCTCGGACGCACGCAACCGACTTCTGGATGATGAGTTATGATGCGTATGACAGATAAGATCTTTGATGCACATACATGCTTATGTCATATCGATCTTTGAGATTTAGTTTATCATCGACGCTGAGATTAATCATTCTTTTATAAGATGAAAGTTTAAATTCCTTCTTATAAAATTGAATCTATCTTGACAAGGGGTTTTGTAAATATGTCACCACCGATAATCGGTGTCTACAAATTTTATTTCTAAAATACCCTTCGAACATAGTCTCTTATAAAATGATGCTTAATCTCAATATGCTTTGCTCTAGAATGCAATATTGGATTTTTAGTCGACATATGGCGGATGTATTATCACATAAGATAGGAATGTTACTCTCTTTTATCAAGTAGTCTTCAAGTTGATACTTCATCCACGAAGTTGAGAAGCGCAACTTCTTTCTTGAGATGTATTCAGCCTGCCGTTGAGAGTACTATTGTGCTTTGCCTTTTGCTTGACCAAGACACAAGATTAGCTCCAAGGAATTGGCGGCCTCCACTTGTGCTTTTTCTTTCAATTCGATCTCGGCAAAATCAGCATCACGAAACCTACTAATTGGTAATCTTTTGATTTCTTATAAAGCAAACCAAGATTAGTAGTTCCTTGTAAATATCTAAATATTCTTTTAACAAAGACTTAGGTGTGATTCTCTAGGATCCGATTGAAACCTAGCACACAGTGCAGATCTTGAACATAATATCAGTCTTGAAGCCGTAAGATAAAGTAGAGATCCAATCATGCCTCTGTATAGCTTCTGATCTACCTTCTTACCAATTTCATCTTTACTCAGAGAGCAGGTAGGTTGCATAGGCGTGCTCATCGGCTTGCAATCCAGCATCTTGAATTTCTTCAATAATTCTTTGATGTATTTGCTTTGATGAATATAAATACCATCACTGCATTGCTTGATTTGTATTCCAAGGAAGAACTTCAATTCTCCCATCATGCTCATCTCAAATTCAGCCTGCATAAGCTTAGAAAATTCTTTGCAAAGACTTTCATTAGTGGCTCCAAAAATAATATCATCAACATATATTTGGACAAGTATGAAATGCTTGTTTGAGGTTTTTCTGAAAAGAGTTGTGTCAACTAAACCTCTAGTAAATCCATTTTCCATTAAAAAGGAACTTAGTCTATCATACCATGCTCTGGGAGCTTGTTTAAGACCATATAGTGCCTTTTTAAGTTTAAAAACATGTTCTGGAAATTCAACATCTTCAAAACCAGGAGGTTGTTTGACATAAACTTCTTCAGTTATAAAACCATTTAAAAAAGCACTTTTCACATCCATTTGATATAAAGTTATCTCATGATGTGCTGCAAATGAAAGTAAAATGCGAATTGCTTCTAATCTTGCAACAGGTGCAAAAGTTTCAGTGAAATCAATACCTTCTTCTTGTGAGTAGCCTTGAGCAACTAACCTTGCTTTATTTCTCACAAACTTACCGTCTTCATCAAGCTTATTTCTAAATACCCATTTATTGCCAATAGCTTGCTTATCTTCTGGTAGAGTGACTAGCTTCCATACATCATTCCTTTGGAACTGATTTAACTCATCTTGCATGGCTAGAATCCACCCTTCATCTTCCAAGGCTTGATCAATCGTCTTAGGTTCCATCTCAGAGAGAAGTGCAAAGTCAGCATGCTCCTTGAAAGAGGATCTGGTTCGTACTTTATCACCAGGTTCTCCTAAGATTTGATCTTTTGGATGATTGGTTTTGTACTTCCAGCTTTTTCTTGCTTGACTTCGCTTGGGTAGAATTCTTCGTCTTGTCACCACCGGATGATGAAAATGTATTTTCACCATCTGGCTTTTCACCGAGGTTTAAATCTGAAAATAACTCATCTAGCTCTGACATTGCAGTGTCAGGCTTCTTATCATCAAACTTGACATGAATGGACTCTTCAACTGTCAAAGTTTCTTTGTTGTATATTCTAAAAGCTTTAGATCTTTCATAATATCCCAAAAAGATTCCTTTGTCAGCCTTGGAATCAAACTTACCAAGCTGATCTTTAGTATTCAGGATATAACAAATACAATCAAAAGGATGAAAGTAAGAAATGTTTGGTTTTCTTCCTTTCCACAATTCATAAGGAGTCTTATTCAAAATAGGTCTTATATAAATTCTATTTTGAATATAACAAGCTGTGTTCTTTACGCTTCAAAAATGTTTTGCAATATCAACTTCATTGATCATGGTCCTGGCCATTTCCTGGAGGGACCTATTTTTCCTTTCTACAACACCATTTTGTTGAGGTGTTCTAGGAGAGGAGAAATTGTGGGAGATGCCATTTTCTTCACAAAATTTTTGAAAGTTCTCATTTTCAAATTCTCCCCCATGATCACTTCCAATAGAGGAAATGCAAATGCCTTTTTCATTTTGAACTGATTTGCGTAAAAACAAGAAATACCTTATAAGACTCATCCTTGTGGGCAAGGAATTTAACCCATGTCCATCTAGTAAAATCATCCACAATGACTAAACCATATTTCTTTCCAGTTAAAGAGGCTGTCCTTGTGGGACCAAAAGATCAAGATGTAAAAGTTCAAGTGGTCTAGAAGTTGAAACAACATTTTTAAATGAAAGGAAGTTTTAACTTGTTTTCCTTTTTGACAAGCTTCACAAAGGGCATCAGATTTGTACTTAAGATTTGGTAAGCCTTTAACAAGATTGTGCTTGTTTAATTTTGAGATTAATCTCAAGTTGGCATGACCCAATCTTTTGTGCCAAATCCATTCCTCATCTTCAACAGATATAAGACACTTGACATCTTGTTTTTCAAGTTCAGAAAGATCAACTTTATAAACATTTTGTTTCCTCTTTGCTGTAAAGAATATAGATCCATTGTTTTTGCTTTTTACTAAACATCCAGTTTCTGTAAAGATGACTTCATAACCATTGTCACATAATTGACTTATGCTCAATAGATTATGTTTCAGTCCTTCAACATATAAAACATTATCAATAGAAGGAAGAGAGCCTTTACCTATGCGACCAATTCCAACTATTTTACCTTTCTGGTTTCCTCCGAAACCAACGAATCCAGCTTCTCTAGGTCTTAGTTCTTGGAACATATGCTTTTCTCCCGTCATTAGCATCCACTGTCTAAGTACCAAGACTGGTGTGTTGACTTTGTTGCTAAGCATGTCTGCAACATAGACTATTTTATCTTTAGGTACCCATATCTTTTTGGGTCCTTTCTTGTTAGTTCTTGAAGGAGGCTTATCCTTCTTAGTTTTAAAAACATTACATGCACTTTTCAAATGACCAGATTTATTACAATAAGTACAATGTAAGCATTTACTATGGCTATGGGATTTATCAGATGCTGAATTATTTTCCAAAAGGGTTTCATCCGTATATAGCCAAGACCATGAGTTGTCGTTTCTTGACACCCAGGATCATTGAAGCTTGCTTGCTTGAGTTACACTGTCTGCAAGAAACTTTTGAAATGCTTGTTCATAGTCATTTGATTTGCGATTAGAATTTGCTGTAACTACAGAACTCTTAGCTTGAGAGCTCTCGACTTACGGTTGCTTGTTAGCTTCCAGGCCAGTTATCAACCGTGACGCCTGATTTTCGGTTTCACTGGTTCTCTTCATCGAGTACTGAGTTTTCATTACGTAAGGAATGAAAATCTTGTGATAGTTTTAAAAATTTCTTTTGAAGTTCTTATACTCGATGAGAGAGTGGCGTAGTCCTTAAGAAGATCATCAAAAGCAAGTTGAAGTTGAGTAGGAATCATATACTATTACCTCTTCAACATCTTCTTCTCGACTCAATGTCGATTAATGCGCCATGAGGGCAATGTGAGCTTCTTCTTTATCTTCCTCAGAGGAAGATAAGTCAAGATCTTCCCATGTTGCCATGAGACCTTTCTTCTTTTTCTTGAAGGAGCTTCTTGTGGGCTTTTCTTTAAGATTAGGACACTCGGATTTGAAATGTCCAGGCTTCTTACATTCATAGCAAATGACTTGGGCTTTGTCCTTGTCTTTGCTCTCCTTCTTGTCCTTTGAATCTTTCTTCTGAAACTTCCTTCTAAAGTTTCTTTTCTTCCACATTCTCTGGATCTTCTTAGATATGAATGCAAGCTCATCGTCTGATCCATCAGAGTCTCCTTCTGAAGCTTCATCATCTGATTCTTCTTCTTCAGCCTGAAAAGCTTTAGAAGTACTAGGTTTATGTTGATTAACTTTTAAAGCAATAGACTTACTCCTCTTGGTAGGTTCTTCTTTATTTAGCTCAAGTTCATGAGCTTTTAGGGAACTCATAAGATCTTCAAACCGAAGAACATTCAGATCTTTTGCTTCTTGAATAGCAGTGACTTTGGGTCTCCACTGCCTTGTCAAGCTTCTCAAAATCTTTCTCACATGATCAGGTGTGGTATAACTTTTTCCAAGGGCCTGCAACCCATGAACAAGTGTTTGGAATCTTCCAAACATAGTTTCAATGTTTTCTCCATCTTCCATTTTGAATAGTTCATATTGGCGAACCATCATGCTAGCCTTTGTTTCTCTTACTTGGCGTAACCTCATAAGACAACACAAGAGAATCCCGATTTCTTTGGCATTATCAAACTTGCCACATTTATCATATTCTCTTTCTGTCATAGCAGGATGAGAATAAATCCGCCCTCTGGTTGGTTTGATATCTCTTTTTCTGATCATCAGACCAGTTTTCCCTTGATATTGCAACGCCAAGGGCATTAGCGGGAATAATGTATCCGCTTTCAACTATATCCCACAAATCAAGACTTTGTGCCTCAAGGAATGCTTTCATCTTATCGTTCCAGTAATCAAACTTTTCTCCATTGAATAGAGGAGGGCGGTTCATATGACCACCTTCATGAGACATGTTCACAATATAGAATCTTTTCTCTTGACCTTTGTTAAGTGCTCAACCAAGAGGCCGAGCTCGATACCAACCGAGCGTGAACACAAGAAGGGGTTGAATTGTGTTTACAAACTTTTCGTAAACTTTAAGTTAGAAACACTATAGAACACAAGTTTTTCAAAATTGTTTGTTTATCGGATCTTTGGGTATAACGGATATTTGGAAAAGCAGTTTGATAAAACTTGTTTTTAACGCAAAGAAGATAAAAATGAATAGAAAGCGAAAGCGGGAGACACAGAAATTTATACTAGTTCACTACCAAACTGATAGCTACGTCTAGTCCCTTCGTTCTGAAGGATTTTCACTATAATCAATCTTATTACAATTTCCTCAAGAGTATTCTACATCACAACTTGACAATACTCTCAACTTCTCAAAACGACTCGATGCGGTCGAGCCTTTGAGGATACTGACCTTAACTAGGCCAAAACAACTTTTACAAAAGAGTTGAAATGCATTAAAAATAACTCTCACAGAGAGGATAAAAGATTAAGCTCAACTATAGAAAAACTTTCTTAAAGAAAGGGTCGGACCGAGTTGATTACGTAGTCCAGAGACTTAGCACGAGACTTGGTTGCTCACAGAAGCAGTGCTTGTTCTCAGTAAATATTTCAGCAGAATTTCAGCAAGCTTTTTCACAGTATGTTCGTTCCTTCTTCAATGGATACCATGAGGTATATATAGGAGTTCCAAGGATATAACCGTTAAGGTAAAAATGGCTCCTTACCATTGAGTAAGGTAAATTCAAAATGTTGTCTCTTTCTAGCTTTGCAGAGAATATCCCAGTAGTACATGTTACCGTTTTTGTACTACCTTGCTTGTACGATTTTTGTCTTGTAGTTAAAGGTTTCACCTTTGATACCTCGTACAACAATTTTAGCGCTCAAGATCAATTTTGAAATCCGTTCCAGAAACTTCTGAGAGGTAGAGCAGCAACGTGACTAACACGTGATTAGAAGTGAGGTTCAGACGCTCGCTCATAATCGGAAGTTCGGATGCTCGTTCAGAATCGGAAGTTCGGACGCTCGTTCAGAATCGGAAGTTCGGACGCTTGTAGCAATTGGATAAGCATAGTGCATAAAGAGGAAATTCCAGACGCTCACAAGGATGAGCCGGATGCTGACACATAGAATGAATCCTTCTCTTGAGAATTACTTTCTTCTTGCTTGAGTGGCTTAGAATATACGTATTATTAGTATCTGTACACTTCAAGAAATGTTAGAACATAAATTGTTCTCTTGTGAATACTTTGTTATCATCAAAATTAATGAGGGTCTAAACATCTCAATCGTTTAGGTTCCAACAATGCTGGTGGCAAATATGTCTTCTTACCTCTTTCCTTTGGAGCTAACTGTTCTCTTATGCCCATCCCAACCAGATCTAGACGAGCATTCACACAATCCTTTGTCTTACCCTTGATGTTGAGAAGCATACCGATTACACTATCACAAACATTTTTCTCCACGTGCATCACATCAATACAGTGTCTCACATCAAGACTAGACCAGTATAGAAGATCAAAGAAAACTGACCTCTTCTTCCATATATTTTTTTCAGTAGACTTCTTTTGTTTCTTTCCAAAACTAACATTGATGTTCTTCACCTGTTCATAAACTTCTTCCCCAGTTAAGGCGTTTGGAGCAACTCCATTCTCCTGGCGACCATTAAAAGCCTTTTTTAACCTCCGATACGGGTGACTACGTCTAAGAAATCTCTGATGCCCAAGATAAACCGTCTTCCTTCCATATTGCAATTGATGGTAGTATGTGCCTTCTTCACATATAGGATAAGCTTTATGCCCCGTAACACTATACCCAGATAAGTTCCCGTAAGCTAGAAAGTCATTTATGGTGCAAAATAACATGGGACGCATCTTGAAATTTTCATTGGAATACCCGTCAAAAACATCAATGCCTTCATCCCACATATTTTCAAGTCTTCAGTCAAGGGACTTATATAAACATCTATGTCATTTCTTGGCTGTGTTAGTCCGGATATCATCATAGATAACATAATATATTTACGCTTCATGAATAACCAAGGAGAGAGGTTATAAATAACCAAGAGAACAGGCCATGAACTATGGTTACTACTTAAACAACCATATGGATTCATTTCATCCGTAGAAAGTCCAAGCCTCAGATTTCTTGGGTCATTGCCGAAACCGAATCAACTCTCTTCCATTGCAAAGAATCAGCCGGATGACGAAGCTTCCCATCACATTTCCTGTCATCTGCATGTCATCTAATATTCTTTGAGTCTTTTGCATTCGCGAACAGTCGTTTTAACCTTGGAATAATTGGAAGATACCATAACACATTCACCCATCACCTTGGTCGTTTTAACCTTTGTATCGTGATTTCATACATTTAGGTCATATTTCTTTGTCTTCATTCTCCTTCCAGTATAATATACAGTCATTGGGACAAGCGTGTATTTTCTTATACTCTACACCCATCGGACATAATATCTTCTTCGCCTCGTAGTTACGGTTCGACAATATGTTGCTTTCCGGAAGCATGTCCTTCAACAACTCCAGCAACTCAGTGAAGCTTTTATTTGTCCACCCATTTATCGCCTTAAGATTAAACAACCTCAAAACCGCTAACAACAGTGTGAAATTTGTGCAACCTGGATACAATGGTTGATCCTTGTCACTACATAGACTATCATACACATGTGCTCGCTTAAAAGAATCTGGTTCAATATCACGAATCATGTCCTCTAGTTGATTGCCCATATCTACCTCAACATCCCCACTTTTGGACACACTTGGCGTGTCTAACACTTCATCATGCCATGTCCATGTTGTATAACTCTCGCTAATCCCAAAGACATCAAGGTGCTCACGTATGTCTTTAACTTTTAGAGGTGTCTGATTCCCACACTTAACACAAGGACAATAAAATTCTCCATTACTATTAGGAAGCTTTGTCTAAGCAAATTTCAGAAACTCTGCCACTCCGTTCTGATACTCATCGGTGAATCGATTTTTTTGCATCCAACTACGATCCATAGCTACGTTCTGAAAAGTAAACACACGCTTATTTAATGAACACAATCATCACTGCAGGACCCTTCAACAACAAGTATCCAACAGATCTCTGCATATTTGGTATGAATATATCCCATTCAAGAAGAAACTTTTTCTTTATTTGGTTAATAGTTAGTTGTTAAATCCTTATATCTTATACCTGACGAAATTTCGGCAGCATTTCTCATTGGTCTCCAAGTACACAACCCAAACGTGGTGACATCCACCACGATCAAGCATGCACCCAGAGACAATAGGAATGTAGCAATATGAAATTTCATCATGTATTAGATAAAAGATTTAAAAACTAACTATTAACCAAATAAAAGAAAAATTTTCTTCCCAAACTGTCCTATTTGGACAATTCAAGATTCAATAAAATGAGAGGTACCATCCCCGGTACACACATAAACATTTTATTGAATCTCAAACGGGAAAGTAAGGCTTAACACAAATTAAATAGAGACACAAATTAAATAGAGAAGCTCAAGTATAAAAACATACATCATATATCATAATCATAATTATCCATCTAAATAGTCAGGATATTCATAAAAAGCAATGAAAAACACATTAATATATTCTCCTGATACATTTATTCAATTAAAATATCAAAACACTCAAATACATTAATAAATAACATGCATAATATAAAAGCAAGGTTAGTGGTGGCTCCTTGAGGGGTCCCCAGGACAAAATCGAGCTGTAGATTCCTCCGAAGGAGTCGATGGAGTGTAACCCTCTACGATGGGAGAATACTCCGGTGTGGATGGAGTATACTCCGAGATCTCATCGTCATCACTGGAGATATGAACGATGTTCGTCCCTCGATGAACATCCTTGGCAGCTACAGGCCTCCTGGGAGAAGGTGGTCTCCTCTGAAGCATGCGCATACGAAGGCCCGCACCCCAATGGTCAGCGTCGACACGGGGATCACCATACTAGTTCGTCAAATCACGATCCTCATCACAATAAGGATCGCGATGACAAGCATCGCGATCCTCAATCCTCACGAAGCTTTCTCGATACTCCATTGCAGTTATCATCAGCCTGCTAATAGAAGGACGTGACCTCCTAGAAGCCATGTGAGTACGATGCCCTCCACTACCACGGTTTTCATCTAAAGACATTTTCTGTTGTCAACAGTGGTCAGTCATGAGCAATAAAACTAAAATTTAATTGAATGACAACAAAAAGCATAATATGCCTCAATAGTTTAATTATTATTCGTATGAAAGTGCAGAGAAATACCTTTCTGTAAATGATATAAACTTGAATGAAAATCAAAAACCCAGTATGCCTTGTAAATTTCAAACATTTGGCCATAAATTGAAAACAAAAACCATATTATATTTGTAGGTAAACTTATATACACATTGCAGACAGTATTACTTGGCATTCTTTGTCAGGTGTTAAATATCAAAAATCATGTACTAAATGTTTCCATAAAACTTAACAGTAACACAAGTGGTAGGGAATTAAGGACTTTAACATGAAACAGTGGCACAACCCAAGTGGTACAAAGTACATAGAAACTAAACATAGTAAATAGCTCGCCAATGATGAATACCCATGAAGCTAGCTAATGCTTAGCATTAGACAAAAGCTAGATTAGACGCTAAGGTGAATAGATTATCAAACAGATCAAAACCAAAAAAGGAAAAAGCTATAAGGTAATCGAAAAAACCTATAAGCACGGAGAAGGAACAAGTGGGTGTGGTCGCTTCTGGTTTGCCTCTGAGATAGGGCTTTGAAGGTGAAAGGCGGCGAGAACCACGAGAAGGAGAACGACGGCAATAACCACGTGAAGTAGAGATTTGAACGGCGGCGGGAGAGGATGAGAATGATGACAGTGTCGCGGCGAGATAGAAGGCTCGAATGGCAGAGAAAACAAGGAGAGTGTAAGGGCGAGAGAGAAAGAGTAGGGTTATCTCAGAGAAATGCTTCCCGCGTATATGAGAATGAGAGGGAGAAAATAATTTTAATCAAAGAGAAAGACTTTTAACACCGATTATTTAAATAACCGGTGTAATAAGTTCTCTTTTAACACCGGTTATATAAAACTCCGGTGTAAATTGTTTTCAGTTTTAAAATCCGAAACCATTGACACCGGTTGGACAGATAATCAGTGTAAAATGTTACGCGATAATTTTAAAATTGCCACCGCGTCACTTTTTACACCGGTTAAACTAAAAACCAGTATAAAAAACCTAATTCTTATCCTTTTCGTGCACTAGTGAAAATATAATTAAGCTCGTTTGTCGGTATTTAATTATTTCACTACAAAATAGAATTAACCTCGTTCGCCCCCTAACTCTCTCGCACTCCCTTGGTTCTTTGTGCCTCTAACTCTCGTTGTCCAAAAACCCATTCTTTCACCTTTCCATTTTTAGGGTTTCACTCTTCAACAACAAGAAAATGTGAAATGAAACTGGGAGGAATCAAATCAGTGGAGAGTGCTGCATCATGATTCGGTGTGGGCGGTGACATGGGTACCCTAACATTGCCACTGGACCACTTTCTTAAGATCCTTGACCACTTCCTTCCAACATTACCACGGTCGTCGCCATCATTTGCCCGGCAAGCTGTCGGTGTCAACACTTGGTTGTGGCGCTTTCAGCCTAACAACTTTTCTTCGTTCGTGTCCACGAGACAGTCTTCTCTGTTCGTAGGTTGTTGCCAAGGGCTTTAGGTAAGGCGTTGGCGCATGACCTATTTTTTCATGAGATGCCTTTTTTTATACAAAGTGTTTGATAAATGTTCTGATTGAAGGTATGAAAATTAGTGACGGTTATAATTTGTCATTCTTCTTCCTTCTCGGAGACAATGAAACCTATTCCCCTGGCTAAAAACCATTGCCAAGAGGTGATTTTAACAAGTTCCACTGCCTCCATGGTGTTAACCCCCAATTAGTTAGAGAAAATACAATCATTCCTAGCCCCCAAATTAATCACCCATAGCACCACGTGCCAAATAAGAGCCAAACCCTTCTTAACGTTAGTCTTACTCCCCGTCACCAATAAGATAGAAGAAGGTAACCAAGTCAGGGGAAAGACCACCACTGAAACCAACCATCTGAAAATAGCATATCTGATATACGAAGAAAAGTCACACCTGAGGAAAAAAAACGTAAAGGGAATTCCTGGGGGACACCACACAAAGCACACCCAGTAGCAACATCCTGAAATGTCGTCCCTCTTCGCAAAAGGTTGGCTCTAGTCGAGATCCGGTCTAGAATCAGATGTGAAGTAAATGCAATAACCTTTGATGGGGCTAGCCTTCTCCATTATTTATCCAACACAAAGAGCTTCAGGTCTGATAGACCCACCTGATGATTAATCAGCCCTAAAATATAAACATAGGCAGCGTGCCTCCCCTAAACCCACCTATCCTCCTATATACCCAAGGGGACTCCAGACACTAGACCAAGAAACTCCCTGGAGACTTCCTCCTCCTAACCAAAGAAAGTCATCTGTCAGATAAAAGACCACGCACAAGCACCATATACTCAAGACCCCAAATCCACCACCCTAGAATCCGTTTGTTCCGATATAGAAAAAGGTCTCGGGATCACTTGAATCAAGGGGAGAGGCCCTAGCCACACGTCGTGCCAAAAGGAAACCGAAGCTCCATTTCCTACCTTTTTTGAAACACTCCATAGGAACCAATCCTCCTATGGGCCAAAACAAACACTAGTAAGGCAGAGATCTTTCACAACAAAGAGGCCGAACGTGGATGCCTAAAATCCCCTAGATTGGGATTATTAACCACCCTCACACCATACTTAGCCTTTAAAATGTCGACCCAAATTGAGAGTTCCCCTACCAGTAACCTCCACCTCGACTTCTCTAACAAACTGAGATTAAAAATCCTATGATCCTTCACCCTAAGCCCTCCCTCTGCCTTCGTCTTATAAACATCATACCACTAATTGAATGGTGATCTTTAAAAAAGTTAGTTCAATTACATATAAATTATTTTCACAGTCAATGATTTTTAATTAATTATTTACCGTTATTGTTTGTATATAATAGTATTCATATCTTAGTAGTTTGTGAAAGAAAAATATTACGAAATATCATATTCTTTTTTTCTTAATTAGAGGATATTATATTCAGATTGATCAAAATACTAGTTTTTTTAACAGTATATACACACACACACACACACAATAAATAGGGAGTACAATGGATACTCCAAGTCATTACATTCGTGTAAGTTGTCACAAAAACACAATACCTAAGGTCGCCAGGTACTATATCAGACCACGAGATAACTATAGGCCACATGAAATCTAGGTCCTGGAAATACAATCGATCGGGTCAACAACCCACTCATAGTATAAACATGAACCCTTGGGCACCCTAGCTAGAAACCAAGATATGGACTTAATATAGTCCACCAACTCCAAACAGAGGGTTCCTTAGCCGAAAACATACACCCATTTTGATAACCCCAAATCACCCAAGGCACTGCATGCCAAATCAAACTAAGTGGGTGAAACGAGGACAACATATGAAAAAGATAAAACAAGTCAAGGGGCATCACAAGGAAATGTCCTAACCATCTAAACACTGAATACCAAACAGAAATAGCAAAACCATAATGTGCAAATAAATGAAGTCCAGTATCCCTGGGGTTCCCCCAGAGAATACAAGATATATCACCTGAATCGACAATCATACCCCTACAGAATAGGTTAACTCTAGTAGGTATCCTATCCCGAAGGAGTTACCAAGTAAAAACAGGAACCATAGGAAGCGCAAGGGTCCTCCACTGTCTCTCCCAAACCAATAGTCGAAGCTCCTTGACATCTTGTTGTAACCATGTCCGTGACGCCAAGAATGAGTAGGCCGATCTGATGGTGAATATTCCCCCTACATCAGCCCCCAAGACCACCTATCCTCTGAATGCGAGAGAGACACTATAAATAGCAAGCGTACCAACTCTGTAACCAACCCCTCCTCGTAAACAAAAAAACCTCCTCCACTTAAAGTCCCACTGTGATGTAGGGCAGAAGGAGCCACCCATGTGTCAGACCGAGCCGAACAGACCCACCGCTGCCCCACCCTCTTAGTGACTGCATCCTCAAACCAATCTCCCACCCCCACATTAGACCCAATCCTACAAACGTCCCTCCACTAACAGGATGATCAGGAAGGTACCTATGTCGTCCCCAGCAAGGAGTTACCCACTATCATCTCTCCATATTTTGCCACCAGTACATCCCTCCACACACCCTCCTCTCCAAGAAGTAAACGCCACTGCCACTTACCCAGCAAGCTTTGGTTCAAAATCCTTAGATCTTTCACTCCAAGACCCCCTCAGCTTTCTCTAGACACACCTCAGACACTTTACCCAAGGTATATTACTCTCCCCTCTAGCCCTACCCCAAAAGAACCCCCTCTAAATTTTAAGAACCTATTTCCACACCTTAACTGACATCATTAGATAAGAAAGATAATAAATAGGAATACTACGCAAAACAAAATTTAGGAGTACAAGCCTCCCACCACGACTTATGTACCTGTTCCTCCAAGAGCCCAACCTTTTTCGCAAAACTTGAAGCATTGGTTGCCAAGTTGTCAACCGTCGCAGGCTAGCTCCCACTGGTCCCCAAGATACTTAAAAGGCACCGAGCAAATATTGCAATTGAGAAACCCCGCAGCTATGAGGAACGACTATGGCACATTCACCCCATAATCCCACTTTTGTGATTATTGACCTTTAGACTGGACACTAGCTCAAAATACCTAAGGATACATGTATGTCAGCACCTTCAAATAATGCAACTACCCAAATCCATGTCCTAATTTTATTAAGCTCTATAATAGACAAAAATGTCAAGACTACAACCATTAAAAGTCATATTATTCCTTATCAGCCAGTACTCCATACCACGACGTGCCATAACATCTTCCATAACATCTGTATATTTTTTCCACGAACCAGCCCATTGTGAAGAGAGTAATGCTCAAAAAAAGAAGAGGGAATTAAGCACCATTCAAAATCCAAGCCAATTATAAAAATTAATCCAGACATTATAAGAGAGGACAAGTGAAAAATAAATGCATTGTGATCTCAGTACCGAACCACAAAAAATAGAATAGAGATCCTCTCCATTTCTCAAAAGAAATGGAGATCTCCATTAATATAGTTTTGGGTATATAAATATATATATATATATATATATATATATATATATATATATAGCGACATTAATTATGCATTTATGTGCAATTATACACTCAAAACTATAATAATGGCGATTTCCATTTCTTTTGAGAAATGGAGAGGATCTCTGCTCCAAAAAAACACACTCTTTCTCTGCCCTCGGTGATAATCCTTCTTTTTAATAGATTTTGCTTAGTTGGCAACTTGTCATGCGCTGCCTGCGATGTAACTGCCAATATTTTTCCATGGAGCGTCGCATTAATAAACAAGTATTATTTATCCTATATATTATGAGTATTAATATTTTTTTCTAAGAAAAAATGAGAACAAAAACGAGTATTATGTATCCTAATACCTAAATTTTTACCATTTTCATCCCGACAACGATTTTCATCCCAGCAATAAAAGAATGTAAGGGATACTGAAAGCGGATTCTCTGCAGTTGTACGGAATACGAATTCACGCATTCGATTATTTTTTGGCCGTCCGATCCATAAAAAAATGAGTTTTGTTTATTTTTAAAATTCAAAATACCGACTTTAAATCTGAACCGTCCGATCTATATCGGACGGCTAAAAAACGCGAATGCGTGAATGCGTGGGGTATCCGACTGTAGCAGATTCGGATTCAAGGGATACTTCAGTATATATACAAACATAAGTTACATAGATACTTTCCTTATAATATTTTGTAACAGCACACTAGCATAATTGTGCTTTACATGGGTATGGAATGGAGATACAAAGGACTTTGAGCAAATAAATGAGCTAGGTTACTTAAATGAGTTAACTTGCAATAAAGGAGGGCACATATTGCACTAACCTATCCTAGTCTTTTCCATTTATAACTAGGCTCAATTCATTATGATTCAATATAAGAATCTTCTTTCATTCTAAGAAGGAAAACGAACTCCTTTCATTTATGGTCATTTAATTTGTTTGATCGACTCACAATGAAAAACTAAATATAAATAAACTTTTAATTTAAGCTAAATCCAACTCATATATGAATGCTATAATTACAAAATGTGGCTCTCAATGTTCATCCCTAGCTAGTAGAAACCCCTTTTCCTTATAAAATTTTAAGACGATGTTTTTACCGTTATCTTCGTAATGAAGAATCACATATCCCGTTGAATTGCACCACATGGATCAATCCTTAGGTTTTTTAAAAGAAAAACAACAAAAAAACATGGAGTGGAAGTAAAGTGGTCACCCAATTGTATTCAAAGTGTGATATACAGTAGAATCCAGAATTCCATTTAATATTCAAGTGGTATTAGTCATTTGCAAAAGAATTAAAATCTTCCATTGGAGTGCATAAGTTGGTGTTTAGGAAGAAATTACATTAATTACAAGAAACGATTATTATCTCTAACTTTTAAAAGTTTAAAAATATCAAAATAATAACGCCAAGGGGTTGGCCTGATGGAGCATGACAGAACTTGTATCCAACATGTCGTGGGTTTGAGTCCCACTAGTCTCTTTGAGGTGAGGTAAATATAATTACCTTCGTAAGCTCTCAAAGAGCTCGGAGGTAGACTGAGGCGTTATTCCCCACCCTAAATTTTTTTCCATAAAAAAATATCAAAATATTTTAATTCAAATACACACTAAAATGAATTGGCTTTTCTTAAGGAGCTATGAATTTAGATTTGTACAGATGTCCTTGGCGTGCTTCTGCTTATCGACGTTGATACTTTTTAGAGATGATGAAAAAAACAAATTGCCTTTTTACCAAAATTGACCCTTTTCTAAGACACGTTACATAATACATGGTTACGAATGTCCTTTACTTTCGTGGACCTAAAGGACTCTTAGTTTCTGGAATTTGATTGTCTTCAATTAAAAAGTAAGCACCACCTAACCCACATACCAATAATAACCACATCATTAGCATTAGCACCAGCGGTTTTCCACGTCCTATCTAGATCATTATATGCGTGTGTAGAAAAAATAGTATATGGGTTGTCGTTTTACAATGAAGATATTCGCTAGTTTTTGGTATATTCCCTGTCGCTATATTTATTAAGTCGCGTAAAGGAAACGTGCAAGCTGTTTTATACATAGAAGTTGAGTTTGAGTTTTAAAAGGTTTTATAATTTATTCCAATACTTGCATGTTAGAGATTGGCCACGAAGGAGCATAATGCTATGTTTAGAAGAAGAAGAGAGAAATGAGTGAAAAATAGAGTAGTATTGATGTATTGTTTGATACAAGAAAAATAAAATATACACAAAAACGAAAGAAGTGTGTTTTTCTCTCCTCTTTTTGTTGATTGAATAGAAAGTGAGAAGATAAAAATGTTACTAATTTTGAAAAGAGAAAAATAACTTTGAACTAAAAAATTACACAATTTTATATTGATTTAATTAATTTTATTTAATTTTGTTGTAATTAATTAATTAATTAATTAAATTATTCTAATTTTATTATAATTTAATTAAATAGTTTGAAATTAAATTACCCCTAAGCTTAGCTTAGCATCCCTCCCCTCCAACACGATAACCTTTGGACGGAGATGAGGCGCACCATGAGACAAGGGAAAAGATGGAAAAACAAAACAATTCTCTCTCTCTCTCTCTCGATCTTCTTTGTTAATCTGCTAAGATTGAAAAATACTATAGGATCCACCATATTTTATATATTCACTCTCCTCTATTTCTTTGATGCACCAAATTAAACCATGGAATTTCTCTGCACTTTCCCTCGTTCGTCAATAAATCATGTGAAACAACCATAGGGAAAAAGAAGGAGCGAGTAGGAACTCTTATTAATGGGATAAAGTGAGAGACTACAGAAAGTGAGCTAAATATTACATCTTGACTGAAAACATTAAGGCAATGAATACATGAGTCTCTGCACTCATAATATTTTGATGCACCAAACCATGGAATTTCTCCGCACTTTCTCTCGTTCGTCAATAAATCATGTGAAACAAGCATAGGGAAAAACAAGGGGCGAGGAGGCACTCTTATTAATGGGATAAAGTGAGAGACTACGGAAAGTGAGCTAAATATTACATCTTGACTCAAAACATTAAGGCAATGAATACATGAGTATCTGCACTCATAATATTTTGATGCACCAAACCATGGAATTTCTCCGCACTTTCTCTCGTTCATCAATAAATTATGTGAAACAAGTATAGGGAAAAAGAAGGAGCGAGGAGGAACTCTTAACAATGGGATAAAGTGAGAGACTACGGAAAGTGAGCTAAACATTACATCTTGACTCAAAACATTAAGGCAATGAATACATGTGTCTCTGCACTCATAATATCTTTACTTAATCCATTGTCAACTTACATGAAACTTCATAACTTCACACTTACACTACTACAAAAAACTTTGTAAATTAGGGCGATTTTATTGGGGCAGTTCGTTTTAACTGCCATTTTATACCGCATATAATGGCATTTTTTGTAACCAACGTAATATTTACTTCAAAAACGTCTGTTTGGGTCGCCGTTATCTTCTTTTTTCACTTACCCAGTCCAATTTTGCGCGCTCATGTTGGAATCTAAACGATTGAGAAGTTTAGACCCTCATTAATTTTGATGATAACAAAGTATTTTTAAGAAAACAATTTATCTTCTAACATATCTTTGAGTGTACATGTATCAAAGCTTCATATATATGTACAAAACACTCAAGAAAGAAGAAGAAAATTTACAAGAGAATTGAATACACTCCACTAATGTCAGCGTCCGAACTTACTCCAGCGTCTTGCTAACAGCAAGCGTCCAGTATTGTTACTCTTTGACACGTGGAATACTCTATTGCTGCGAGCATCCGTCCTCTGTTCTGAGAGAGCGTCTGATCTCTTTAATGAAGCACGTGATGATCAAGTTTTTGCTCTTAACCTCAGAGTGTTCTAGAACGGAATTCAAATTTGATTTTAAGCGCTCATTTTGATGTACGAGGAAGCAAAGGTGACACCTTTAGCAAAAGACAAAAATCGTACAAGGCAATTGTGAAAAGCAGATAGTACGAAAACGGTAATATGTACTATTCTGATATTCTCTAGAAAGGAAGAAACGGACTACATTTCAAATTACCTCACTCAATGAAAAGGAGCTATGTTTTTACTGCAAATGGTAATATCCATGAAGACTCCTATAAATACCCCAAGGTATTCATTGAAGACAAGTTGGAAAAACTGTGAAGAAACTTCATTCTGAAAGCAATATTACTCAAGTGAGAAATCAAGTTTCGTGCTAAGTTTCTGGTCTACAAAGAACTGAACTCAGCGTCTTATACTTTCTTTTAGAAAGCTACTCTGTTTTGAGTTTAATCTTTTCATCCTCTCTGTGAGAGTTATTTTGATAGTATTCAAAAGTATATTCTCTTTTGTAAACTGTTTTTGGCCTAGTTAAGGCTTTGTTCCTCAAAGGCTCGATCATACTGAGTCGTTTTGAGAAGTTGAGAGTATTGTCAAGTTTGTGACAGTAGAATACTCTTGAAGTAAATTGTAATCAGTTGATTATAGTGAAAAATCCTTCAGGATCGAAGGGACTAGACGTAGCTACCAGTTGGTGGTGAACTAGTATAAATCTTTGTGAACTAGTATAAAGCTCAGTAAAACAAGTTTTCATACACTGTTTATTTCCTACATCCGGTTAGTCTCTCAGTGTCCGATAAACAAAAAGTTTTGAAAAATCTGTATTCTTAGTGCTTTTAACGTATAGTTTGCGAAAAGTTTTTGGACACAATTCAACCCCCTTCTTGTGTTCACGTTCAGTTGGTACCAGAGCTCGGCCTCTTGGTTGAGCACTTAACAGTGTTAAGAGAAAAGATCCTATACTATGAACATGTCTACTGAAGGTGGTCATATGAACCGTCCTCCTCTTTTCGATGGAGAAAAATTTGATTACTGGAAAAATAAAATAAAAGCTTTCTTTGAGACATAACAACTTGAGTTGTGGGATATAGTTCAAAGTGGTTACATTCCTCCTACTAATCCTCGTGGTGTTGCTATAGCCAGAGAAGATTGGAATGATGAGAAGAAAAAGAGATATCAAACCAATCAAAAACTAGATTCATTCTTATCTATGCTATGACAGAAAAAGAATATGATAAATGTGGCAAATTTGATACTGCCAAAGAAATCTGTGACTCACTTGTTTTATCTTACGAAGGCTCTGCCCAAGTAAGAGAAACCAAAGCTAACATGTTGGTTCGCCAATACGAGTTGTTCAAAATGGAAGATTGTGAAAACATTGAAACTATGTTTGGAAGATTCCAAACACTTGTTCATGGGTTACAGGCCCTTGGAAAAAGTTACACTACACCTGACCATGTTAGAAAGATCTTAAGAAGCTTGACTAAGCAGTGGAGACCCAAGGTCACTGCTATTCAAGAAGAAAAAGATCTAAATGTCCTACGACTTGAAGAACTTATGAGTTCATTGAAAGCTAATGAACTTGAGCTAAACGAAGAAGAACCTATCAAAAAAGGCAAGTCTATTGCTTTGAAAGTCACTCAACATAAAGCTAGTTCTTTCAAAGCCCTTCAGGCTGAAGAAGAAGAATCAGAAGATGAAGCTTCAGAAGGAGATGTTGATACATCAGAAGATGAGCTCGCGTTTATATCCAGGAAGATACAAAGAATGTGGAAGAAGAGAAACTTCAGGAGGAAGTTTCAGAAGAAAGATACTAAGGACTTTTTAAACCTTAAAGGAGAAATAACTGCACAATTTGTATTAAATAAGTTGAATGTATGGTATTATTTTTGTCCAGGTGAAGAGAGAAATTTTGGTTAAGCTTGGCTTGGCAGTTAACCCTAGAATGCTATCTTTACTGTCCTAATCTCTTGACCCTAAGTCTTTATGTTTTACTATTCATATATCCTTCTTTCAATAAGTTTTCTCTTTATAGTACTCTAATTTTAAATGACAGTAGGGTATTACAAGAGTTTTATTCCCCTCGGCAAGGTTAGCCTTTTTGGAAACCAACTTTTATGGTGTATAGAAACGGTAAGACATCACCATTGGAATGCAAATTGTATTGCTACAAGACAATAGTCACTGATAATGTTTTTAAAGGAAAAAATGATTGTACCATGGTATACCATGCTTGTTGCCATTCTTTAGTTTCTTTTTCTTTTTTTTCTTTTTTTGACTGAGAAAGGAAAAAGCCCATTCTTTAGTTTCTTGTAGTATTAATTTTTTTGATTTTGAATTTCAGTTTTGTTGAATGAGTAGAACTTGAGTTGCTGCCTTTATTGAGTTGTTGCCATCATTCCTTAATTTGAGTTTTCTTTATGGCAATTAATATCCTCTAACTAGAATTTAATTGCATTGATTAGCTACCTACTAACAAGGTTTATTTCTTTTAATATAGGCAGAAGAGTCTCACAATGATGAAGAACATCTATTGTGCTTGATGTGTTAGGGAGCACTGTCTCCTTTAGATATGTTTCAGCTTTGGTCATGCCTGTTCTTTTCTGCAAATTCTTCTGTCAACAAATACGGTTTTCTGTCCTTTTTGAAAAAATCTTTGCTTAGAAATTTTTGTTTCTCATGGAACCATAATATTCCTTTTTATTTTTATTTTTTTTCTAAACTGAGGTATGAAGAGAAACCACTAAGAATTGCTCTTATTACTTTTGCCAGAGTTGATTGATTTTGTAATAGAGGAATCTTCTAATCCATAAGCATCACCATACACTGTAAGTTTATCTTTTAATTCAATATTGATTGATTAGTGGTTTACTAACTTATGTTACAAAATATACTTGGTCTCTGTACTGTACTGCACTGTAGTGTTTCTTACAAACTTTAATTAAGTGGTTCCTTTTTTCGTTAGAAGTTAGATAATTTGATGCTGAATTGTGATGAGGCTATAACAGAAACACAAGTTGTCTTGAAGTATGAATAGGTTGAATAAGTTTAATGATTTTATTTATCATATGCTTTGGCCGCTGTTTTCTTGTTAAGTATTATGTGCCCCCTTATCAATTATTTTTAATGTCATACTTTTTTTTTGTTTTAATTTCAATATTATAGTGGGCTTAGCCGTCAGTAAAATTACTGACGGCTAAGCCGTCGGTA
This sequence comes from Calophaca sinica, assembly GCA_037113605.1. NCBI lineage: Eukaryota > Viridiplantae > Streptophyta > Magnoliopsida > Fabales > Fabaceae > Calophaca > Calophaca sinica. The sequence continues at coordinate 35,013,006 of CM073733.1, read as the reverse complement.
ATATTACCGACTTTTTTTATTTTAATTTCAATTTTACAGTGGGCTTAGCCGTCGGTAACGTATAGACGGCTTGGCCGTCAATAGATTACAGATGGTATAGCTGTCGAAAAACTCCGGTAGAGCCATCGATAATTTGCCACCGTGTATGGTGGTCATTACCGATGGCAAAGCTGTCGTTAACCACCCCCAAAAAATAGTAAAATTCCACCAATTTACCGATAACTGTGCATAATATTTCGACGGCTTAGCCGTCGGTAACAGATTTCCATCAAACATATTAGCAACGGCCTCGAGGCTATCGGTAGGCTGTCGGTAATCCGGATTTACCGACGGATTTCGTGATTTACCGATGAAAAATGACCGTCGGTAACAGCAAAAATTCTTATAGTTATTATTGAATTTGATGTTCCACCTAGTTAACATGTATGTTAATTTCATATTAAAAAAAATATTTTGTGTGGGATAATCTTTTCTTCCACGAAAGGAGAGACTTCTACCTTTGGGACCTTCAGTTGGATGTGGGTATCCATCTATAGCTCCAATACAGTCCTAGGCTCATAAAGGATTTAGTAAATTTGTTGTGATTTTAATTGTTAACGTAACTATAACTACATAAAATATAACGTTACATAAAAAAATGGGTGGAATATGCTATAATTGTGGTGGGATATCCCTACTTGATCGTTGGACAAAAAATTCTTCCCCTAATGCAAGAATGACATGTATCACTTTGTGAAAGGGAAGACTAATAGTCTCTACGAAACGATGCAAGAAGACAGCCATAATATGATTTTTAACATTGTGTCCTATGATATGTAAGAATTTTTCCACTTTCTCTTATATTGTAGTCCATATGTTATCCTTAACTATACCAATTTCTCTTAGTTTTTGGCCCAAATGCAAGAATGCTTCAGGCCCCCGTGCTTATAATCTCAACACTTCTCTATATGTATGAATCAGAAGCTTCCACTTGAGCACATGCATGCACCTTCACCAACCATGCAAGTGGAGAGTCACTATTTTTGACTATTTACATTTCCATTGATTTTTCTTTACAACTTGTTTTGATTACCCATTGTATTCCAGTAGATTACAGCCTGTATCTAGCTAAGATTTGGCTCATAGAAATGCTATAAATAGGAGCAAGAACCTCATGTATTGGCATCTTGAAGTTTATGAGAAATTGAGTATTTTGAGTTAGAGAGTTTTTCTCTCTTGTTCCTGAGCCATTTTGGCATCAGAGCAAGTTCTTAGATCCCGGAGTTGAGTTTGAGTGACAAAATCAACGGAAAGTTGAGTGTTTTTGGTGAGCAAGAGAGTTGTCCGCCCAGAAACTCCACTTTGCGGCCATTTTTTCGCAAAACTAACGCCGCCATCGCGTCCGGAAGGGCCAAAAACCTTGGGAACCAAAGTTTCGCGGCCAACGGAGCCTCCACGCGCCGTCACGAGCGTCGCCGGAAAGTTCGCCGGAAACTGTTCCGCCGCTGCCGGTGTTGCAGAACCACCGTGCCGGAATTTCAGAACCACCGTGCCGGAGTTGCAGACCGTCGCCGGAAAATCTGAGGTTGAAGACGACCACGTCAGCGTGCCGCGTCACAGACACGTGTCACCTTCAGCCACTCTCTTCGCGCCACGTGTCAAGGGAGCCACATCACCAGTCAAAGTCTACCTTTGACTCAACAGCCACCTCACCAGCCACGTCATTCTACCAACCAACCAGAAATCGCCACGCGTCACGTTGACCAGTCAACTGCCTCGCTGTCCAAAGTTACTGAAATTACAGATAAGCCCCTATACTTTTCTGTATTTACAGTTTTACCCCTGAACTTTTGTATAATTACTATTTGACCCCTGAACTTTTAAAAATTGCATTTTGACCCCTAACCTTTTGTAAATTGCAATTTGACCCCTATAAAATTGTAAAATTACCCTCTTTATATTTTTCCCCACACAAAGTACCAAATTGTTCTTTGTTATTGGAAAAGAAATTGTGGAATTATAAAAGGTGCATTTCAAGAAAGGTCTGGCTAAGGAAAGACAAGGTTATTAAATGCGCTTAATGACACCTCTCTTTCTGGGAACTTCCTTGGTGTTCTAATTATAAAACTACAATCTCTAATCCGGTAACCCTAAGATTTCAAATTTTCTCCTACATCCAAAATGCCTCCTAGAAGAGAACCAGTGCATGACCTTACTATGGAAGACATGCGGAGACAAATAGAGGAATTACAAAACACCGTACAGGCCCAACAAGCTCAGTTGAATGAACGTAACCGGCATTCAGGCGATGAATCTGAGTACTTCAGTGATTCCTCATCACCCGTAACTGCAGGCGATCCCGCAGACAACCAATGTCAGGCGTGATGACATCAAAGTAGACATTCCAGATTTTGAAGGAAGACTTCAACCGTAAGAATTTATTGATTGGCTTGCATCGTTGAAAGGGTGTTCGAATACAAGGAGATTGTCAAGAAAAGAAGGTAAAAATTATTCTTTGTGAAGCTAAAGAAACATGCTTCCACTTGGTGGGAAAATCTTAAAAAAGGCGAGAACGAGAAGGGAAGAGTAGGATCGTAACATGGGAGAAAATGCGCGAGAACTATCCGTAAAGTTCTTACCTCCTCAATATTATCAACAAACTTTCATTCAACTACAAAATCTTCACAAAAGAATTTGTCGGTTGAAGAGTACGCCAGAGAATTTGAGAAGTTGATGATGCAATGTGATGTTCAAGAGAGAGGAGCGCATAATTGCCTGCTTCCTTGGAGGACTAAACCACGATATGGCCAACCCTGTTGAACTTCAACAATATTGGACATTAGAAGATGGTATTAGCCTTGCTACAAAAGTGGAGAAGCAGTTACCCACAAAGTCTAGCTACACAAACGTCTCCTCCGCGAATAATCCTCCTTACCCCGCAGAAACACCCACAGATCAACCCAGCTCAACGAGTAAGCCCCCATCCAAACCCATCACAACCGAAACCAAAACCAAGGCCATTACATGTTTCAAGTGCCAAGGTTTTGGTCATATAGCCTCCAATTGCCCAACACGGAGAACCATTACCATCATCAAAGGAGAAGCTTATGAAGTATCGTAACAAGAAGAGGTTCCGTAAGGACCTGAAGGAGAAGAGGAGTTCGAGCCAAAGATATGATGAAGAACTCACTATTGCTGACCATGGTGAATCTTTAGTGATCAGACGAAGCTTGCATACAATATCAGTAAAAGAAGAACCTTGGTTAAGGCACAATATTTTCCACACTCGTTGCACTTCTGTTGGAAAAGTTTGTGATGTTATTATAGACAGTGGAATTTGTGAAAATGTAGTTTCCAACTACATGGTGGAGAAATTGGAACTTCCTACCCAGGCGCATCCACACCCTTACAAGTTGCATTGGCTCAGCAAAGGAAGTGAAGTGAAGGTTGACAAGCGATGCCTTGTGACCTTTTCCATTGGCCAGAAGTACAAGGATTAGGTTTGGTGTGATGTTGTACCTATGGATGCTTGTCATCTTCTCCTTGGAAGACCCTGGCAATATGATTGTCATGCATTATATGATGGTTATTCCAACACCTACTCCTTTGTCAAAGATGGAGTAAAGGTCAAGCTAACTCCCTTACCACCGAGTGAGCTTGATAAAGGCAAAAAAGAAGTCAAGCCATTGGTGTCCTTAATCACAAAGGAACAACTTAAAGAAGGCAGAGGAAATTCGGACCATGAGTTTTATTCTTTGCTCGAGTCAAATGAGGAGACAATTATTCCAAAGAGAAATTAAGAAGCTACTTGCAGAATTTCCAGATGTTGTTCCGTAAGAAATTCCACCGACTACCACCAATGCGAGATATCCAAAGACGCTATTGACTTTATTCCTGGAGCGATCATTCAACAGACCGACCTTACGAATGAGTCCTCGGGAGCATCTTTGAGATCCAGTGCCAAGTTGAAGGATTATTGAAGAAAGGATTGATACAGGAAAGCATTAGTCCGTGTACGGTTCCTGCCATCCTAGTACCTAAGAAAGACGGAAGCTGGAGAATGTGTGTTGATAGTCGAGCTGTCAACAAGATTACCATCAAGTATCGGTTTCCCATACCCAGACCTTGATGATTTATTAGATCAGTTACATGGTGCCACTATCTTTTCAAAGATTGATCTTCGTAGTGGATACCATCAGATCAGGCTAAGGCCCGGAGATGAATGGAAGACTGCCTTCAAAACCAGAGATGGCCTTTATGAATGGACTGTTATGCCTTTTGGGTTGTCCAATGCCCCAAGTACATTTATGCGTCTGATGAACCAAGTCCTTCGACCTTTTATTGGTAAATTTGTTGTCGTCTATTTTGATGATATTCTAATCTTCAGCAAGGACAAAGAAGAACATTTAGAGCACCTTCAACAAGTGCTGCAGACTCTCCGTGAGCAGAAACTCTATGCCAACTTAAAGAAATGTTCTTTCTTAACCAATGAAGTTACTTTTCTTGGTTATATTATCACATCTGAAGGCATACGAGTCGACCCAGAAAAGATAGAAGCAATCAACAGTTGGCCCATTCCAAAATCAATCCATGATGTGAGAAGTTTCCATGGATTAGCCTCCTTTTCTGAAGATTCATCAAGAACTTTAGCTCGATTCTTTGCCCCACTCACAAATCGCATTAAAGGAGACAAGTTTCAATGGACCGAGGCCGCACGTAAAAGTTTTGATGAACTAAAAGGTGTTTGATCAAGCACCGTATTAGGCCTTCCCAATTTTGATCAAGTGTTCGAAGTTAGTCGTGACGCCCAACACTGGAATTGGTGCTGTTCTAAATCAAGAAGGTCATCCCATAGCCTTCTTCAGTGAGAAGCTCAACAATGCTAAACTCCGATATTCTACATATGATAAAGAGTTCTATGCAATTGTTCGTGCTTTGCAACATTGGAGCCACTACTTGTTGAATAAGGAATTCATTCTTTATTCTGATCATGAAGCCTTAAAGCATTTGAACTCTCAACAGAAGATTAGTCGCAGACATGCTGCTTGGAGTGAGTATTTACAGCCTTTTCCCTTTCTGATCAAGCATAAGGCTGGAGTTCAAAATATTGTAGCAGATGCCCTCAGTAGGCGTCATACTCTACTTTCCACCCTACAAACAAAAGTAGTTGGCTTTGAAACAATTAAAGAGTTGTATCCGGATGATCCCGGCCTCCGGAAAATTTGGAATGCCACCGAAGTTTCATTCTTCACAAGACTACTATAGGCATGAGGATTTTTCTTCAAAGGAAAGACCTTATGTATTCCTCAATGCTCGCTACGAGAAGCTATTATTTGGGAAACACATGATGGAGGATTAGCAGGTCATTTTGGCCGAGATAAAACTGTGGCCTTAGTAAAGGAGAATTTTTATTGGCCAAGACTGGAAAGAGATATAAATCGGCATATTCAAAGATGCAGAATCTGTCACTTGGCTAAGTCTAAAAGCCAAAACACCGGATTGTATATGCCACTTCCAGTTCCAGAATCACCCTGGGAAGATGTTAGCATGGATTTTGTCTTAGGACTACCACGAACTCAGCGTCAGAAGGATTCCATAATGGTAGTGGTAGACAGATTTTCAAAGATGGCCCATTTCATTCCTTGCCAGAAGACCAACGATGCTGTTCAAGTTGCTGATCTGTATTTCAAAGAAATTGTTCGTCTACATGGAATTCCAAAAACCATCACTTCCGACAGAGATGTGAAATTCTTAAGCCACTTTTGGAGAACCTTGTGGAAGAAGATGGGTACTAAGCTTCAATTCAGTAGTGCCAGTCATCCCCAGACTGATGGGCAAACAGAATCTATCAACAGACTTTTGGGAAATCTACTTCGAAGCTTTGTCGGTAAAAATCTGAAGCAGTGGGATCTTATTCTTGCACAAGTTGAATTTGCTTACAACAATTCGACTAATCAAGCCACTGGAAAATGCCCTTTTGAAGTAGTATACGGCACCCGTCCGCTAAGTCCGCTTGACTTGACTCCCTCGGCTGATAAGCAACAATATAGTTCAGATGCAGAAAGTAGAGCCAAGGAGATCAAGAAGCTGCATGAACACGTTCGAGAGCGGATTCGAAAGCAGAATTCAAGGTATAAAGCTCAACGTGACAAACATAGGAAGGCGACAAATTTTTAAAGTTGGAGATTTGGTTTGGATACATCTACGAAAGGAACGATTTCCAAATCAACCAAATGCTAAGTTGTCCTCAGAGTGATGGACCATTCAAAATTGTGCGTAAAATCAACGACAATGCTTACAAGGTAGAATCGCCAGAACATATGGTGTCTCTGCAACTTTCAACGTCGCTGACATTTCACCATATTTAGATGATGAAGCAGAATTAAACTCGAGGGCGAGTTCTCTCCAACCCGGGGAGTATGAATCAGAAGCTTCCACTTGAGCACATGCATGCACCTTCACCAACCATGCAAGTGGAGAGTCACTATTTTTGACTATTTACATTTCCATTGATTTTTCTTTACAACTTGTTTTGATTACCCATTGTATTCCAGTAGATTACAGCCTGTATCTAGCTAAGATTTGGCTCATAGAAATGCTATAAATAGGAGCAAGAACCTCATGTATTGGCATCTTGAAGTTTATGAGAAATTGAGTATTTTGAGTTAGAGAGTTTTTCTCTCTTGTTCCTGAGCCAATGTACTAGATATCTCATTAACTCATGACGCCTATGCTATCTTTGTGGAGAAACATCCTTGACTCGACGATGCAAACAAGTTGACAATACATGAAGCAAACGCAGTGCATTGACAATACAACATAATAGGGAAATAGCACCAATATATATTACCTCCTTTCTAATCTCGTCGAGAATGATTTAAAATTTGCATTTTAGTCTCCATTGCAATATTAATCACTTCATCTCCGTCCATGTTGACTTCATTATTCATTTCCATTGGGTCATCATTATTGACTTCACCATTATCCAGATTCATCCTCTCTATCCATGTGACAATATTAAGACACCTTTCCTCACATGTAGAACAAAAGATTAAAATTTTAATAAACAATTCACAAATGTGATTTAACGCAGAATACATGAGTAAAAAGAAAAATCCCTTGTAGTGGGCTAAGTAGAAATCTTCAAGTATTATAATTTTCAAAAGTTTTCAGTAATGAGTACAATAACGAGCTTATGGAATTATGTAAAACAGAGTACTACAAATGTTTGAATGAAACTATGCAGAGTTTTTTTTTTTTTTTGACAAAAACTATGCTGAGTGTTTGCAATTAAAAATGTGGCTAAAACAAGTTAGTTAGCCATATTATTACTTTTGATGTTGACTATTACATTAAATACTTATTGAATATCTTTTGCAATATCTGGGTCATCAAAGGTTGCTGACTCTCTGCAAAAATCTGAGCAACTTGTGCGTGGTTTGCAGCAGGTCAATTCGGTGCATAAAAATTCTGAGACTAACATGCAAGTTTTGGAGGATGTTACTTTAACTACAATTCATATTGAACATGTGTCTAATGATGTGGTTGCCAAAGATCTTAAATTGGTTGGCAAACTATGGAGTGAAGATGTAAGTGATGATTCCGATGATGAAAACTCCGAGGAGCATGTCTCCCCTTCACCAGATAAATACTCGGTTAATGCGGATGAGGACGCTCAGAATTCAGGTTTTACCAAGGTCATTTCCAAATCCAAGAGGAAAAAGTTAAAGAAACAAGCAAGGCAATCCGCTAGAACTGTGTATAATACCTATGCTCGGGTCGCTTCGCAAACCAATTCTCTATGAAGATCCCTTATTGTAGGGGTGTGGCAAATCCTGACACCCGTCTGTCTATTAAGAAGTTGATTGTGGTTAATCAACCGGATTTTCTATTCCTTTCTGAGCCTTGGATTAAACTTGAGCAGTTTCCTAGAGGTTTTTGGCATAAGCTTAATTACAAGGTCTTTGAAGTTAATAATAGGGATCCTCTTATTCCTAATCTTTGGTGCATTTGTAAAAATTTTAGCCTCTCCTACTGTGGTCTCTATTTCTAAGAAGCATGTAGCTTTATCTTTTTTCTGGCAAAATGAGATAATTTATATTTGCAGAAATTTATGCTTCTACCAGTTATATTTCTCGTAGGAGTCTTTGGAATGATCTTACTAAGCTTCAGTAGCATCATCAAGGCCCTTGGTGCTATATTGGTGATTTTAATACTGTTTTGGGTGCTCATGAATATAGAGGCAAAGTTACTCCTTCTCAATTATCTTGCAGTGATTTTAGAGATTGGACTGATTCTAATGAGTTGATTCATCTTCCTACAAAAGGTGTAACTTACACTTGGTCTAATGGTAGACGCGGCAATGCTTTTGTTGAGAAAAGGTTAGATAGGGCAATTTGTAACGATAGCTGGATTTCCTTCTAGACAAATATCACTTGTTGCACTTTGCCTAGATCCCAATCTGATCATAACCCGATTCTCCTACTCTTCTTAAGAATGACATTCCTTTTAAGTCTTCTTTTAAGTTTATGAGAATGTGGGCTGACCATAAAGGTTGTTACAAAATCATCTCTAAAGCTTGGAACCATACTTTTGTGGGTTGTCCTGCGCTCGTCCTCTCTCAAAAATTAAAGTTAGTTAAAGCTAAGTTGAAGGTTTGGAATAAGGAGCAGTTTGGTGATGTCAATAAAAAAATGGATAAGGCTCTTCAAAATCTTGCTACTCTTCAGGAGCTGATTGACAACGATGGTTACTCTAATGATTTATTTGATTTGGAGAAGCTGGCTCAGGTAGATCTCAACCAGGCTTTACATTTCCAGGAGGAATATTGGAAAGAAAAATCCAGATTGGACTGGCATACTCATGGCGATAGACGTACATCTTTCTTTCATAAGGTTACTCGCATTAGAAATGCAACAAAAAAAATGACTACATTGAAAAAGGATGGTGATATTCTTCCTAATCCCACTGATATTGAATCTCGTGTTCTGGATTTTTATACTTTTCTTTTTGCCTCTCCTAATGACTGTCAGGATAATGGTTTGATTGAATCTGTTATTTCTCCTAAAGTCACTGCTGAGGATAATATTATGTTTACTGCCCTGCCTTCTTTTGAAGAGGTGAAAATGTTGTGTTTTCTGTGAACGATAATAGTGGTCTCGGGCTGGATGGTTTTAGTGGTTTCTTTTTTCACCATTATTGGGATCTTGTCGGTGTCGATGTCTTCAATGTTGTTCTGCAATTTTTTAAGCATAGTTTGCTGCTTCCCAATTTTAACTCTTGCTTGGTGGTTCTCATTCCCAAGACTCTAGAGGCTGATGCTATTGATCAGTATAGACCTATTGCCTTAGCAAATTTTAAACTCAAGATTATTTCCAAAGTGCTTACTGATAGGCTTGCCAGTATGGCTCCTAATATTATTTACAAAGAGCAGAGAGGTTTTATTCGGGGAGACAGATCTTTGATTGTATCGGTGTTGCTTCTGAAGCAGTTAATCTGTTTCGTAAAAAGTGTTTTGGCGGGAACATTGCCCTTAAGATTGACCTTAAAAAAGCGTTTGACACCATTGATTGGGATTTCCTTCTAAAGACCCTTCATCAATTTGGTTTCCATGCCACTTTCTGTAATTGGGTGAAAGTGATCTTGCATTCTGCTAAGCTTTCCCTATCTATTAACGGCAATGCGATGGGTTACTTTTCTTGTACGAGGGGTGTCAGACAAGGTGACCCTTTATCTTCTCTCCTTTTCTACTTAGCAGAAGAAGTTCTGAGTAGAAGGATTCTGGATCTGCTTAAAGTGGTAATCTTTTGCCTATGTCTAGCCCAAGGGGCTATCAGGTTCCGAGCCATGTTCTCTATGCAGATGATATCCTCATTTTTTGTAAAGGGATGATCAAGAATATAAAGCAACTTCAGAATTTATTTATGCAGTATAGTCAAATATCTGGGCAGCATATTAGCCTGGATAAATCAAAGTTCTATGTGGGTTGTATTCCTTCTTCTAGACTGCATAATATCTCTGACATCCTGGGGTTTAATGCAAGGCAGCTACCCTTCAATTACCTTGGTGTTCCCCTTTTTAGGGGTAAGCCTAGAAAAATCCATCTTCAACTAATTGTGCATAAGATTAAAGCTAAGCTTGCTGCTTGGAAAGGTTCTCTTCTTTCTATTATGGGTAGATCCCAATTGGTTAAGTCTGTGTTTTTTGGTATACTTATCTATTCCTTCCAAGTTTATTCTTGGCCTGTCTCTCTTCTTAATATGCTTGATCAGTGCATTCGTAATTTTATTTGTTCAGGGAATATTTCCACCAAAAAGATGGTCACTGTAGCTTGGCACAAATTGTGTGCTCCCTATAACGAAGGGGGTCTGGGGCTACGCACTATTAAAAAATATTAATAAAGCAGCTATGTTGAAAAGCAGTTGGGAGCTCACCGATTCTGATAATCAGTGGGCTCATCTTCGTGCTAGAGTTTTTATCAATTCTACTCCTATTAGTTACCATATAAATTCTTCTTTATGAGCTGGTTTGAAACACTTGCTTCCTATAGTTGAAATGCACACCACTTGGTAGCTTGGTAATGGTCAGAACATCAATTTTTGGTTAGATAAATGGTTTTCTCAACCAATTGTTAAGTCTCTTCAGATTTCGGCCTCTATGCATAGCTCCCTTACGGAAAGAGTTAGTGACTTCATTTACAATAATGAATGGCACCTTCCCCATGACTTGCTTGAGAGGTTTCCCTTTCTTTCAAAGGAAATCCGCAAGACCCCCATTCCTTTGATCCCTAATGCTGATACTCGTATTTGGGAGACTACGAATCCGGGTACACTCTCTCTTAAAGATGCTTATGCTTACTATGAGCACCCAAAAGTTGTCTTGGTGCTCTATCATATGGCATAAAGCTATCCCCCCTCTAAATCCTTCTTGGTTTGGCAGCTGGACCATGGGAAATTCCCAACTGATGATGCTCTTTGGTTTTATGGTTCTTATATGGTTTCTATGTGCAGCTTGTGTGGCTTTAATTATGAAACTTCAGACCATCTATTCTTATAGTCTCCTTTTGCATCTCACCTTTGGAATTGGCAGTCTGCCGCGACAGGTATATCCATTGATACTTCCTCTATTTTTAGTATTTTGAAAGTTTGTGAGCATAATTGGATCGACCAAGCAAAAGATGTAATTACGACTGCAACAACAAATGTTATTTGGGCTATTTGGTATGCTAGAAATCTTCTGCGCTTTGAGAACAAATGTAATTCTATGGAGCATTCTATCTCTATGATAATCTCCAATGTTAACCTTACCGGGTTTCTTTCTGATGGCTGCACAAATGGTGCAATTCAAGATTTTGTGCTTCTTAAAAAGTTTATGATTTCAGGTAAGCTGGGTAAGTCCCCTAAGATTATTGAAGTAAATTGGTGTATGCCTAATTGCTCTTGGGTCAAAATAAATACTGATGGTGCTGCTCATGGATCGCCTGGCCCTGCAGCGTGTGGGGGTATTTTCAGAGATAGTGGTGCAGCTGCTCTTGGGTGCTTTGCCTATCCAGTTGGGGTTACTAATGCCTTCATCGCAGAGTTATGGGGTGTTATTTTTGCTATTAACTTGGCTCATTTGAAGGGTTGGCGCAAAATCTGGCTAGAATGTGATTCAAAATTGGTCATCCTTGCCTTTTCAAATCCATCATTTGTTCCTTGGCATATTCGTAACCATTGGCTGAAATGCTTGAATATCACTAAAAGGATGTCTTTTCTTTGCTCCCACATCTTTAGAGAAGGGAACTGTTGCGCAGATAAACTTGCAAACTATGGGGTTATAGGTGGCTTATGTTAGTGGAACATTATTCCTCATATTTTGTCTGACGACTTTTCTCGGAATAGAATAGGTTTACCTTGCTATCGTTGTTCTTGACCCTTCTTTTGTTTGTTTCTTGTTTTCCACGTTATGGATATTGGTATCTTCATGTTTCTTTCTGTGGATTTTGGCCTAGTCCCCCATGGTTTATTTGTATTCTTCTTTTTTCTCTTTCTTTGAATAAAAGCAGGGAGGAGTATTCTTTTTCATTCTAGATTTTTTTTTTCCTTAGGAGAATTTTGCATCAGAAGGTTTTAACGAGACTCCTTACCTTCTTTTGTATAAAAAAAAAAAAATATATATATATATATACGCTCATGATATTCACTTTGTTAGATAGGACAAATATCTAGTAAAGTTTTTTTTATCCATAACAAGTAGCAACGAGAAAGAGTAATATCTTCCCTTTCCTTTTAATTCAATTCATTTAAACCATGGGTATTTGACTTTCAAAAATTACAATTCCATAGGTTTGCATTAGGAACTTGCGCAGTGGCTATTAGTCATAGATTATCAAAAAAATTCTAATTATCGTTGGATTGGGATAGGCTCAAAATACAGGGAAAAATCTTAAACCCAATATATTGAGCCTATTGAAACAATTTATTTATCTAGCAAATTTTAGTTGTCATAAAAATAAACCAACCTGGTCCTTTCTATTGTCTTTTTTCTTTTTGTCTCGATGCATATGGCCATAATTGCACATCCCCAAATAAAACAAATATAGTCATACAAAAATGCATGGTTCAACCTAATGTGTCATGTGAAGTTTTGCAAATCAGGTTCTCTCTCTCACAACAAGGAAAACCATTTAATTGTAGTCTCTCATCCACAAAGGCTCTTCTCTGGTTTGAGCCTATCCAAGGCCTTTTATTTTCTCTCCTCCCCCAATTAATTTTTACACCTCACTTTTTTTATGAAAAGTCAATACTACCCCTCCTCTTTTTCCCCCCACTCCCTCTTTTCTTCCCTCTTCCTCAGTTCACCTCCCTCCCCACTCATTCTTCAGCAAACACCCTCCCACTCTCTAACGTTCCCTCTCTCAATCAGTCTCTCTCCGACAACATCTCTCTCCCAACATCAACCTCACTGTCGCATTGTCCCGTCGCAGGCACTGTGGGCATCACAGACACCGTCTGCCGTCAATACAGGTGCGTTCATCGTTTTTTTTTTCTGCAATTTCAAACCTTCCGGAATGTTGTTGCCAAATACTTCCATCAACAGGAATTCGATAGTTAAAAATTACCATATTCTTGTTGACGGAATTACCCAGCAACAAGATTCTGGATGTTATTTTATTTTCAAAACCTCCGAATTCATATTTCTGGTACATTCCGGAATTTAGTTTCCAGAATCAAGTCAGTTTTGAATTTAACAATTTTTCTTGTGTGGTGCAGCAAGAAGTTTCCATGGAAGACAATTTTCCCGACACCCCAATGGCTAGTGCAATGGATATTATAGAGGCCGCGGATTGTACTGAAATGGATGTTACTGACGACGTGGATCGTACTACAATGGATGATGTTATATAGGACTCGGGTTGTACTGCAATGGAATTTACACAGGATTGTACTAGTGCATTAACTACTATGACAATACTTACTATTTTGTTGATTATTTTTGTAATTTGTTACTGTTGGATGAGTTGTTGAATCATTATTTTTTGCGTTTTCAAGTCTTTTCTACCCAAGATGACCTATTGGCGTGGGCACAAAATGTTGGTAAATCTGTTGAATGTGTGATTGTTATTTCAAGATCAGACAACGGGCGATCAGGCAAGAAGACATTTGTGATGTTGAGTTGTGAAAAAATTGGTAAGTATAAACCTTACAAGACGGGATTGAAGGCTACTAGTACTAGAAAAAGTCAGTGCCCATTCAGACTGAAAGGAAGCCTGGTGAAAGGTGTTGAAGGGTGGGTTTTGAAGGTAATGTGCGGAACTCACAATCACGAGCTGATCAAAAACTTCGAAGGTCATCCATATGTTGGTCAGCTTACTTCCGAAGAGAAGTCTTTTCTCGGTGACATGACAAAGAATATGATCAAGCCGAAAAGCGTCTTACTATCATTGCAATAGAACAACCCAGACAGCCACACTACAATTAGGCAGATTTACAATGCACGTCAAAAGATCCGGTCAAATCTTAGAAGGACAAAACTGAGTTGCAACACTTGATGAACTTAATGCATCGCGATCATTATGTCCACTGGCACAGAAAGGCGGATGGTGCTGATGTTATGAGAGATATATGTTGGGCACATCCAGAAGCCATCACGCTTCTAAATTCGTTTAACACTGTTTTGTTGATTAATTCCACTTATAAGACTAACAGATATAAGATGCCACTATCTGAGGTTGTTGGTGTTACCTTAACTGAGATGACGTTCGCCATTGCATTTGCTTTTGTGGAGTCTGAGAAAGTTGATAACTTCATTTGGGTTCTTGAGAAGCTGAAGAGTATGTTATTGAGAGAGGATGCCTTGCCAAAAGTGATACTGACCGACCGTAATCTTGCATTGATGAACGCAGTAGCTTAACCTGCTATGCCAATTCCATATCCGCAAGAATGTGAGGGCCAAGTGCAAGATTTATATGTATCCACAGGAGAAAATTGAGTTAGTCATGACTGCATTTGATTCCGTTATTAACTCCCCTGACATGGATGCGTACGTGGACCGATTGACACATTTTGAGGACGAATCAGCACCGTTCGGCAACTTCATTGACTATGTCACAACCACTTGGCTGAATCCTTATAAGGAAAAGTTCGTTGCAGCATGGATAGACCGGGTAATGCACCTTGGAAACACAACAACCAACAGGTATGCATATTGTATTGCATTGATTACTCGTATTTGTTGGTGTTTATGCATCTTGTAAAGGTTTGATTACTCACATTTGTTGGTGTTTTTTATTTTTAACAAGGTTGAGTCTGCACACTGGAGGTTGAAGAGGTTGTTAGCTGATAATAGAGGAGACTTATGTAGTTGTTGGGATGCTATGAACAACATGATCAGGTTACAACACACTGAGCTGAAGGCTTCATTCGAGCATAGCATTAGTAGACAACAATATTGTTATAATACTGCAGTTTACAAGTGCTTAAATGGACTTATGGTGAGGAGTGCATTAGACCACATTACAGATGAGCTTCGTCGAGTTAACACGGTTGGTATTGATATTTCTGCATGTGGATGCGTGCTACGATATACTCATGGGCTACCTTGTGCATGTGAACTGGCCAGATATACAATGCACTACATCCCAATCCCATTGGAGTCAGTTCATATTCATTGGAGGAGATTGGGCTTCAACAACACCTGTGACTCCGATAGTGGCCATGGTTCAGAACTAAGTATACAGGTTGAGCTAGCAGCATTGGCACGTAGGTTTCAGGAGCTTGATATTGCAGGTAAGGTAGCACTGAAGGCGAAATTGTGTGAGTTAGCATTTTTTGATACCACTTCCATGTGTCCAACCCCTTGTAAGGTTAACACAAATGGAGCACCAAAGAAAGGAAAGAGATTGGCCGTAGATACTTCAATAAGATGTGATCCATCATATTAGGAACGTGTTGATGACTTCTATGCATCCCAACATGATAGCACATCAACTCCAACTTCCTCTAAATGGTCAGCTCCTCATCAATCCAAGAAGTCAAGTACCCCGACACCTCCACCTAAAGTGTCAGCTCCACCTCCACCTCCACTACTATCTCCGCCTCCATCGAAGAAGTCAGCTCCACCTCCACCTCCACTGCCATCTCCACCTCCATCGAAGAAGTCAGCTCCATCTCCTCCTCCACCTCTGCCACCAGCCTTGCCATTCATACATCAATTCCCACATCAAATTCATAAATACATCGAGAATATTATTGATGTAAAGCCTGATGGCAATTGTGGATATCGCAGCATTGCTGCTTTACTTGGTATGGGTGAGGATTCTTGGCCTTTAATCTGCCAGGATTTAATTATAGAGCTTCGACAAAACCGTGACGACTATGTCGGTGTGCTTGGTGGCAATGACAATGTGGACAAACTAATTCGATCCTTATATGTTGAGAACGTGGACAAATGCAGGCTTGACAAGTGGATTTAGAATCAAGGGGAAGTTACACAATTTTCCCTCTTCGGCATGCACCACCAAGAGATTGTAATACCCACCGCATCCTTTGCATTGGGTATATACATAGTATGTAACATTTTGTACAGGTATGACATCTATGTGTCCTATTTATTTTTTTGACATTTAATTGGCTTTCATATATGATAATACTCATTTTGTTAAAAAATTACATGTATTCAGGTATATTTCAAGAATGAGGCTCCAATACCTGGTGCAGATCGACTTTGGGAAACTTGTAAAAGCGACAAAGCTTGTGAATGGGAGACTGTATATGCGCGTCGCATGTAAGATTTGAAGTTGATATTTTTACCAACAAGAATAAAGTCTTATGTAACTGTTGATTGAGTCCTACTCTTGTATAAACATTTCATAGTTTGTTATGAAATTTTTTGAAGTAGGTTTTTGCTCATGAATTCTATGTAAAATGATTTGGTCACCTAATATGATTAGAATGGGTTGGTGTTGATTATGAATTTGTTATGTTGAATATGTTGTTACTCAATTTAGCATGTCGATCCTTGTGTTTGAACTTTTAATTTCATTGAAATTTGGTTTGGAATGAAGAGGAATGGAGATTGGAAGAAATTGGAAGGGAAGCAAATTATGCTTCGGCAAGAATCTGGAGAAATAAGGTTCCGCAAACATGTTGCCGGAATAACCCGGCAACAAGAATCCGGATATTTTCAAATTTTATAACTACCGGATTCTTGTTGACGGGGTGTTCCGTCAACTTATTTTTGGAGTTAGAATTGTTTTAAAACCAATATTACGTTACCAGAAACCTATTGACGGAACCCCCATCAATAAGAATCTGGTTGTTCTCAATTCATATTCAAGATTTGGACGTCTGGATTCTTGTTGACGGGGGTTTCCGTCAATAAGTTTCCAATAACAGTAAATTCGCAGAGAAAAAAATAACGCCGACAAGCATCGAAATGGGGATGAAGGAAGAGGGAGTAGCAGCGAAGATGGACGGTGGGAGGTGGCGGAGGGAACTGACAGAGAAAAGGGAGGGGAAGGGTTAGGAAAAAATAAGGATATTTTGGTCTTTTTGGGTAGTTGAGAGGTGTTAAAATTAAAATGGGAAGGGGCAAAAATAATGGGCCCCTATCCAATTCCCTTGGCCAGTTTCCTTCGCTAGTTTGGCCCGTGTACACAATGCAAGGTTGATCAACTGGGCCAATAGTCGTATCATTCACTTCCTTGATCAAACACACAATTGACTCAACATCAGATGCATAAACTTGCCACCAAATTGATTTAACACTAGAAACAAAAAAAAAACAAAAAACAAAAAAAAGCCACTAAACCACAAATTTACATGCAGCACATCACCAGAATTGATATCCATATAATATCAACAACAGAATTTAGTAAAACCAGAAACTTCTAAAATCGTATGATACAAAATTAACCAGAATTGACCCATATAGGGAAGAACACCAAAATTGATCCAGCAAAAAGCAAAGTAAACTAACATCAAAACTAGTATTTTTACGAAACACTGTTAACTAGAAATTTCGACTACACATGTGGTTCCCCACCACCTATCATCCTCACCTATATAATGTTCTTTTTCAACCTTAGCTTTTGCATTTTTAGGGTGAACAAGGAAGATGAGGGAGGAAGAAGAGGGTGAATGTTAGGGATTTGAATGTTGGCAAATTACTGGTGTGCAAAATGGTTACTATTGACTGGACTGCCACATGTGAGCCCATGTGGGAGCCAGTAGAGCAGAAAACGTGTGACATCTACATGTCTCACGGTTTTAACTAACAAAGGTTGAGAGAAGGACAAACTTATTTGATGAAATTCAAATTTCGAAATGTTTTTGAAATTTTAATAATGTCAGGGACTAATCTGATACACTACAAATTAAGTCAGAGACATTTTTGGTGATTCACTCTTTATTTTTTTCAAAAACAATAAGGACTTTCTTCTTGGGATAAGTTGCTTAATACTTGGCCAAGTAAAATCTCTCATCCTGGAAAACAAGAATTTAAGGAATATACAATTTTAAATATTTTATTAGTTATAACTTTTCTAAATCTTTAATTTTTTTTATCTTGTAAGTAATTTATTTTTTGTGTGTCAACTTTTTTTTAAAAATTAATAATTATAAAATATTAAAGAATATGTTAAAAAACAAAAAATCTTCTTAAATTGAAATAGTTCTCCGATAATATAATATTGTAAAATGCAAACTACAAATTAACATGAAAAAAATGGCGGTTATTTGTGCGAATTATGGCGGTTTGAACCGCCGAAATTTACATCAATGCCATCTGAGCCGCCATAAATTTGAGTGTCATTCAGTATAAAATGGCGGTCTATATTCGACCGCCATAATATGTAATGTATAAAGCGGCGGTCTAGAAAGCGTATATAGTGGCGGCTTCAACCCCCACAATATACTTTCGAATACCGGTTCACACTGTTAAAATTGGCCATTGAAACCGCCATAATATACAATTAAAAACGTCTATTAAAACCGCCATAATTCCCTTGTAAAAAAGGTAGCCCAAACCGCCATAATTTTATTCATTTTCATTTTTTTTTAAAATATTGGGAATTCAATTTGATTGTTTCATTTATTTATTGATTGTATACTTGTCTTTTTTTTTTTTTACTGGAATTGTATACTTGTCTAAAAATTAAAAGATAAATATAATAACTTAAAAAATAATTTAAGAACAAAATCATTTCATAATCAAACTAATATAAAATCAATGTTAGCACAAGCTACTGTAGTTGTTCAACATCTCAAAAATTACACAAATATAACTGAAAGGTTGATAAAAAAAACCCTAAAAATAACCCAAAACGTAAGCAATAAGTAAAGATAATATCCTAAATTGTTCATGTGCCATTAGGACTCTGATGATCTCCTCCATGTGTGCTGCAACTTACACCTGCTGATCTTCTTATGTTATTGGGCGATGAAGCTCCACTTCTTATATCTGATGCCTACAAACATAAACAACCCATAAATGCAACAATAGGAGTGGAAAACAAAAACTTGCAGAGAACACAAAAGAGATCACAACAACACCATCCAAATATGCTAATTCCCAATTAATTCCCAACAGCAACATCTCCCCTTTTCATATTGTGGTTATTTACATGCATACTAACACAAATATTTTTAAAGCAGTTATAATAATCTATGCTCAATCCAACAAGGTCTCTTGTTAGATTGTCCCTAAAGTAACCATCATAATCTATGCTCAATTTAGCAAGGACTGAATATTGAAATTTAATTATCAGTGGCAACTAAAAAATATGTCCCTAAAGTATTCTAAAACCAAATCTAAAACCAAACCAGCAAGTCACAAACCAGCAACCTTTACAAGCCTAAATTGACCACAAAACTACATTGGCAAATTCTGCTTAGTGCAGCAAGACTCAATTAATAGATCAAATAGAAGGACAACTAGTAAAAGTGCAGCAAGTCACAAACCAGCAAGTTACAAATAGTATTCTAAAACCAAAACTAAAACCAAACCAGCAAGTCACAAACCAACAACCTTTACCAACCTAAATTGACCACAAAACTACATTGGCAAATTCTGCTTAGTGCAGCAAGACCCAATTAATAAGAACAAAGAGTAGGACAACTAGTAAAAGTGCAGCAAGTCACAAACCAGCAAGTTACAAATAGTATTCTAAAACCAAAACTAAAACCAAACCAACAACCTTTACCAACCTAAATTGACCACAAAACTACATTGGAAAATTCTACTTAGTGCAGCAAGACTCAATTAATAGGAAAAAATAGTAGGACAACTAGTAAAAGTGCAGCAAGTCACAAACCAGCAAGTTACCAAAACTAAAACCAAACCAGCAAATCTCAAACCAGCAACCTTTACCAACTTAAAAGATAACAATTCATATAGCAGGACAACTAGTAAAAGTGCAGCTCCCAATAGTTGTGAGATTTATGAAATACTAATTAAGTGATATACCTGCTGTGTAAATTTGGGAAATAAGGCAGCTAACTCCTCGGGGATTCTGCCTCCTTCCTTTGCAGTAATATAGGCAGTCAATGCTTGCACTTGAGATGTAAGATTTACCACTAGATACTGTTCGAAATTTGAACCCATTAATATTAAATGCAGAATATCTTCTAGCATGTGATGTTGGACCTTTAGCTAGATACTTGAGATCATCTGATATTGTACTAGAAATAGCTGGGTTCATAATCTAAAACAATAATGAAAGAATGTCTTAGTTAACTATATAAATTTATAAACTTATATGAAGAAACTAGAACTTGGACCCGTGCGATGCACGGGGGTCTTATATTAACTACCGATGAATTTACAACGTTGAATAAATGCAACATAATTGTTACAAACATAGGTATGAAGATTATGCTAATCAATGTTGTAAAA
Source organism: Calophaca sinica (assembly GCA_037113605.1). Classification (NCBI taxonomy): domain Eukaryota; kingdom Viridiplantae; phylum Streptophyta; class Magnoliopsida; order Fabales; family Fabaceae; genus Calophaca; species Calophaca sinica. The sequence continues at coordinate 34,992,651 of CM073733.1, read as the reverse complement.
TGCAAAAAACTCCCTCCATCAGCCATAATCAAAAAAGGGATGTACTCATTGTAACATACACATGTTATGTAACAAAACTTGTACACAAAATTATATAAATTATAACTTAATTAACAATACTTCAAACATAGTCTAACAAAGTACAAATAAGCTTAATTAACAACCCTTACCTATCATAGATACTGAAAGACATGGAAGGAACCATCTTTGCAATCTCATAGTCCGTAAATTATAGTTTACATCATCATTGCTGTGATAATTTGCAATTACGGTAAGAATCAAGGAATATAAAAGTTTACACAAACTATTCCAAGTTTTAATAACTCTGATTTAAAAAGGCCTGACAAATTTTTTCCTTTTAAAACCATGATTCGGGTTTCTGACATAGAACACCCTAGAAACCGTCATCATGAAAGTGAAAAAGCTGCACACATCAATGAAAGGCTAGATTTCTTTTAATTTCAGTTTAGAGATCTTGAAAAAACAGCAAATAAATTAACTACAAATTTAAATTTAAATTTAACAATCTTCATTGATGATAAAAGGGAAGGGCAAAAGAAATGGAAGTAATGTGATTGTAAAAATGATAGATGCATTTGTACATATAGGTGGCTGTAGAAGGGTCAATAATGAATGAGCTGAAGCAGTTAAATCATTTATAGGGTGAATCATCAATGCTACTGACATCTAGAAAATCTAGAGTTCACCTTTATAGTGCACAGGAAGCCCATGAAGAAGCTAAATGAAACTCAAGACTATGAGTTTTTACTTTTGTGACATTGGATTCTAGTTTATGCCAGGAAACAAAAATTCACTTTTCTAAAGCAACAGTTTCAGCAACAGTGGCGACACCATCCTCACCCCAGTGCTGCACCTTATCTATAAAATTCAAGATAGACAATACAGAGAATTTGACTCTTCATTCTACACTGCAATATAGATTGCCATTAAAAAGGAAAGACATATCATCATACAAAGCTTGATACAAAGATCCATCTCCCCTACAACACAACTCATATTTCAGTAAAAAATGTAAAATAATACAAAGGTTGAATGTGATGATCACATTAAAAAAAAATTGAAAATATGTTCCACTATTGCAACTACAACAATCTCAAATGAACAATTATAAGGCAAAGAAAGATAGAGAGAAAGAAAGTAAGAAAGAAAGAAAGAAAGAAAGAATGTGAAGAAATCATGTATACCTCTTATGAAGAGCATCCATGTTAGTTATAATTGCAAAAAAGGAGGAATTCAATCCCTATGAAGCCAATAGCACTGGTGACTGCCACTGGGGTGTTTATATGGGATAACATTTAGTTTTTTCAGTTCACTTTCAGGATCATCTTCACACACATACCACCTTGCAATCTCAGGATCATTTGCCATCTAAAAATAAAAGACAAAACAACATTACATTACATTCTTAAAATGAGGCATCCAAAAAATAAAACCATAAACAATGCATGATCTATCATTAACCAAAATCCAACGCTTGATTAGGGAGAAATGAAAATTAAACAACAGTTTTGTGTAGAAAAATTACATAAATCAGATATGAACTATACTTTTAAAAAATTAGTATTTAATAATAAACTCACTTCTATTGCAGCCATTATTAGTACCCATATGACAATTTTCGTACTTCAATAGGGAGAAACGGGCTAGCAAGTCTGATTTGTGCATATCCTTCAAAGCCGGGGAGAAAGATAAAATCCTTAAACAAAAACTAATACAACAATGGCATAAATGAATAAACTAACAGAATGAGATAATGAAAACCGGAAAGGAAAATTTACATAACAAAAACCCAAAAGAAACTAATACACCAACAAAATGAGACAATGAAGACCCTACCTCCCTGTGTTGATGAGACATATGCACCACACCTGTAACTGAAACCAAAATAAATGTAAAAAAAATTCACTTTAATCAAAGCAAACCGCAAAAAAAAAAAATTACCTTGTAATTAAAACAAAAACAAAAAAAATTACAAAGGAAACCCCAAAAGCAAAACTTCTGAAAATGAAAACCCTTTCCTTAATCCTCCTTTTGACATAACCCATAAAAAAATAGAAAAATGAGGGAAGTGTGGGAAAACCAACCACAAAAGCGCGATGAGCTGGAAAAAGAGTAGAAGAAAACAACTACTGCAGAATTGAAAACAGTGTAATAAAGGATATACTACAAATGACCCATTCTGCAAGCAAAAACCATCATCAGAAAATAGATGAGAAACCTGCACATTTTATCAAACTGAAATCAACTCGAAATAGATAAAAGTAGGGAGGATGCAGAATTGACTTACAGGAGGCTGACGCCATATCTGATTCACGCACCCAAAAAACTCATGGTTGCAAACGAACCTGTTTTGAATCTAGCGACCAAACTCCCTTAGAACCGTCGTGAGACTTTTCCTCACCACCACACTTGAGACGGAACATTCCACCCTCTATCTCTAGCCACCACAAACAGCAAGCACTACCCAGAAGTGGTGAGCTCTACCACCGCCACGAGCTACTCGCTCAGAAAAAACCGAACGGTCAGAACAAAGAGAAGAAGATGGAGAGCTGAGGTTGTGGTTTAGTTTATTAGGGATTTGAAATTTGAAATTTTGGGATAAGGTTTGAGGATGAAAAAAATCAAATGAAGAGCAGTGAAAGGTATGTAGTTAGAGATCGTAGGTTGCTTGCTCTACTTTCCACCATAATTGATCTTGGGTAACGAAGACTCTCTTCTACATTCTAGTTAAGTGTTAGCTCTCTGCTTCCAAATTTTTTTCAAGCGTCGATTGGGTGTTCTATCAGCTGGCATCTTTTCATTTAGTGAGCATTGGGGAATCAAATCGTGTTACCCACGCGATACCGTGGCGCACGCAACGCTGTAGTGGAGTGGGTCGTTTTCGTTCAGATTCTCTGTGGTGGTCCGGCAGAGACGGGAACAAAGTGCACTGGCAAGGCAAAGCACACACGAACCAGGGACGGCTGGGAACAGGACCGCTTCAGCAGCGGCGTGGCGGAGGGAACTGGATCTACGGTGAAGCGTCGCCGTTTGCGATAGTGGACCACCCTTCTCTCTGATTTCTCTTTTCACGGTTTTGCTACTGTTTGTCTTTGTTGTTGGTTTGTTTCTTCAGCCATGGTTTATTGGAGGCCATGAAGGGAAAATCAACGGGAGGGGATGTAGTTAGAGAGAGATGGAAAGTGGAAGAGGGCGAGGAGTCGAAGTAACTTCTGTTCATTGGACATTCTAAATGGTGAGGATGTATTGGAGAAGTAACCTCCATTCATTGACCAATTGTGCTGAGTAAAATGTAAGAGATAGCCTCACATATGCTATGCATGCATTGGTTGAAACAATAAAAACAATAATGGGTTATGGGATTATTGAAGAAGCAAGGTGTGTTGGTGTTTCGGCGGGAGAAAAAACTTGGAGACTAAACAGGATTTATATTAAGAGATTAGCATACAAATTTGTACATATTTAACCTACCATTCGAGGAAACCAATCAATGAAATCCTTATTTATCATTTTCTCTATCTCTGTTGTTGTATGCCTTCGCCCTTTAGACCGCCTTCGCAAATAGTCTTTGAATTCACTATAGAAACATTTGAGATCAATGTAACAATTGTAATGCATGCCATTTAGAGCTTGCCTAAGATTGATGTAATTTAGAGTTTGTAAAGGCACTCACTCAATGTAAGGCTTGACTTGTGGACAGTTTAATAACACATATCGATGTGCTTGAATTTTCTCCATTATTGATAGTTCAAAGGTTGAGAAAGCTCCTACTGCTCTTCCAATTTGATGGAAAAATTGTAGACAAATGTGAAGACTCTCTATCATTAGGATAATCATCAACACGTGCAGGCCTATTGACCTGTGTCTCAATCCCTTCTATATATTGAGAGCAAAAGGTAAGAACCTCTTCAACTAAGTACCCTTCAGCAATAGAACCTTCTGGTTGTGCCTTATTTCGTACATAGGATTTTAACTGTCCTAAATATCTAAAAGTAAAGTTGTTAATAGTAAATTGGAACCACTTACTCTTTTTCCTAAAAGAACGATTTCAAAGAAATTAGACATTTACCTTTCAATAGGGTACATCCAGCGATAATGTATTGGACCTCCATGTTTTGCTTCACCAACGAGATGACAAGTCAAATGAACGACGATTGTAAAGAAAAAAGGAAGGAATAACATTTCTAAGTGACAAAGAGTGAGAACGATTCGTGATTGGAGCTTATCAAGATCTAAGGGACTTAAACTCTTGGCACATAATTGTCGAAGGAATGAACAAAATTCTATTAGCACTACTGTCACATTGTCCGGTAAAACATTACGTATGGCGAGTGGTAATAATTGCTCCATAAGAATATGACAATCATGACTTTATTCCAAAAGGCTTTCGATTTTTTAAGTCAATACACCTTGAAATATTGCTTGAGTACCCATCTAGGACTATAGCATTCTTCAAAGTCGGTAAGAAAACATCTTTCTTTGCATTTGACAGTGTAAACACAGATGAGCGAAATCTTCCATTATCATCTGGCCAAATATCATTCCTTATACCCATTTCTTTAAAATCCTTCCGAGCTTTAAGATTGTCTTTCGATATTCCTGTTTTATTAAGCAAAGTGAATACAACATTATCACATACATTTGTTTCAATGTGCATAACATCTAAATTATGGCGCAACAAGTTGAACTTCTAATAAGGAAGATAAAAAAATATGCTTTTCTTCCTCCATTGTCCTGCTCCATCTTCAACAGTTTTTTTTCCTCGAGTTCTTTTACTTTTACCATTAGACTCTAGCACTTTTCCAAAGGTAACATGGATGCCCTCAAGCTAATTCAAGATTTCTGACCCTGATAAAGTTACTGGGGGATCCCTTTGCTTGATTCTCCTACTAAAACAAGACCGATTCAATCTAAATTTATGACTTTTTTCTAAAAATTGATGATGACCCATAAAATACCATTTTTCGTCGTGCTTTAGAGGTTTTCTGTGTCAAAGTTACAAGTGGGGCAAGCAAGATTAGTGTGTGTGTGTGTGTGTTCCAACCAGATAAAGTACCAAGCCCAGGAAAGTCACTAATTGTCCACATTAAGGCTGCATGCATTTTAAACATTTCACTTTTTGGTGAATCTAATGTTCGCACTCCATCATACCATAATTCATTCAACTCTTTGATGTGAGGTTATAGGTACACATCTATGTTATTTACAGGCATTTCTTTTCCAGGAATGATCATGGAGAGAATCATTGATGTTTGCTTCATGTACTCCCAAGGAGGGCGATTGTATGGGATAAGAACCACTGGCCAAATGTTGTAGTTTGTACTCATTGTTCCAAAAGGGTTGAAGCCATCACTAGCTAGGCCAAGTCGAATATTTCGAGGATCTGCCGCAAATTCTGGATGAAGTAAGTCAAATATTTTTCAAGCCTCAGAATCTCTAGGATGTCTCATCAATCCATCTTGGTCACCCTCTAATGCATGCCATCTCATCGAATCAGCGGTCTTAGAATACATAAATAGTCTTTGCAATCTTGGCTTTAGTGGAAAGTAACGCAATATCTTTGCAGGTTTCTTTTTCTTATTATCCTTCCACTTAAGTGTGTTGCATCTTCTGCATTTTTCTAAGTTTTGATTCTCTTCACCCCAATATAACATACAATCATTTGGGCAAGCAGGTATCTTGGTGTAATGAAGACTAAGTTTGTTAATGATCTTCTTGGCCTCATAGAATGAACCAGGAATCTTGGCATACTCAAACGCATCTTTTAGCAAGAATCATAGTCATTGCTTTGTCACTCATCCTACACCAGCACTTTTTATGATACAATTTAACTATAAATGACAATTTCGAATACTTTGTACACCCTTCATATAATTGTTGATTATCGTCTTTCAGCAACTCATAAACCTCTGCATTATCTTCATCGTGTGTCATATTATTCCCTTCAGAAGAATGCTCAGAAGATGGATGAAAATCATTAAGATTGTTTCTTGCAAATCCAAATGCATCATTGATCATGTTTTCCATTGAATTTTGAGGTTCTAAGGTATCTTCTACGACATGTGTGCTTTCAAAAGACTCAGACTCGATTACACTTGATTTTTTTCACCATGCCAATTCCAATCTTTGTAATTTTTTGGAAAGGGCCAACGAGATAGGTGATAATGAACTACATCCCTTGTTTGCGGCTTCTTGAAACCACATTTTGGACATGGACACCTAATTGTACGACCATCAACAGATTTATGTTCAAATGCAAAATCCAAAAAATTAATTAACCCATTTGCATATTCAGTTGTGTCTTGTGGCTTGCTAATCCCAGATTTATCAATTGACATGACTACAAAAAAGATATAGCATTGCATCTTATAATTAATGAGTACCAAAATTTAAATATTCATATATGAGAATATTACAAATAAGAAAAAAGAAATTACTATAACAAGCACGTACTTTAGTAGTTCTTGGACAACAAATTCAATTTTGGTTAAATTTAGATGTCTCTTCTCCAAATTCTGCAAAAAGTGAACAACTAAACAACATGAATAAAAAAATTAAAAAGAGCGCAGGTAATGTATCTTACTTAGTTAAGTCCACAATGATCTTCAACAATTTAAAAGAGAATACTTAGTTAAGTCCACAATGATCTTCAACTAAACAAATAGAACTAGAAGGTCCAGCCACCCTAGATTTGACCCCTACTAAGAGAAAAACCATTCTCCAACACCTATCATCAACTACAATGATCTTCAACAATTTAAAAGAGAATACTTAGTTAAGTCCACTCCTTCCGTCATTAACCTACACATGAGAATATATGAGAAACAACTAAATCTTAAAAGTAAAAGATTCCTCTAAAAATAGAACAAAAATCAAGAATATAATCTGGAAAAATAAATTAGGGAAATCAAGCATAATAATCTTCTTTAGACAAAACTCTAATGACTGTATCCTTAACGATGGTTTCATTGATATTGCATGCAAAGAAGTTCCAGGTAAGAAAAATTAAAAGAAACACAATTGCAAATATTGGCAGTGTGTTTGTGCATGTGGATCTTTGTCAATTTGGGGATGCAACCTTGAAGAAAAAAATTAATTCTAGATGACTTGATCGACCCATAAATTAAATTTTATCAATTAAAAGCAAAAGAGCCACACACACACACACAGACAGAGAGACCATAATATGAAGTGTGTGTGAAAGTTTGATCTAAAAATGGTTTCCCTTAACTTTGCAACAGGCATAACTCTTGCTTGCAGACACCAAAAGCGAGGGCATAACCACAAGCGAGGGCTAGCAGCACTATCCATACCACCGGGCAGAACGTGGCTCTGATACCATGTGAGAATTCAGGCATTCGAGTGGTCCCCTCAAAACCGGCTTATGAGAGAGTGGTCTACCCAGCTATATAAGCAACGGCTAGGCTCGTTAACCACCCGATGTGGTACTCGCAATACTACTATCAATATAACCCTCTCACCTCAATCACAGAAAACATATTGTGAAAAGAATGAGTATCTTTTCAATGTAGCCATTAAATTAAACTTTTTGGATAAAAGATTAACCACGACAACTTATGTATGCTGCACCACGCAATAGAAGTTAATATTGCACTCTGACTGAGTATCCTGACCACCGACTGACGAAGAATATAAAACTAAACCATTAGAACATACAGAAGATCAAGAATATAAAACTATCTCTCCTTGCCAATTTATTCAATCATTTAAAGAGTGACCAAGAATAAAAAAAGACAAAACTAAGTCAAGTGAAAGGCATTTGTCCTTATATATTTGAGGTGTCAATGAGCTGTATCTACATTATAGGGCCAATGGATGAGCCAATATTTCAATTCAGTTTTAAATTACCAAAAAAAATTATGAATTGTGTTGTAACTGCACGTCAAAATGACAATACACCGAATGGAAGACAATAATTTTCAAGCAATTACCTACTTAAGTTGATAGGTACCAACACCTCTATCACACCTATAGCGTTTTCAAATACATTTAAAACATATTCATGAAACAACACAATACATCCAGTTTGCTAAGAGAAAAAGAGATAAAGAGGGGAAAGGAAAATAGACGTACAGGCACCGAGGAGTAGCAGTGTTTTGCGTTCAGAGTAGCACCACGAGCGACGAGATTGAAATGTTGAGGCCACAACGAATCTGTTGTCTGAGATTAACAGCGGACCTATAACAGCATTTGAGATTAAGCGTGAGATTGAGATTAAGCGAATAGATTAAAGAGTGAACGGCTACCTGTAATGCTATGGCGAGCGACAAGCGGCGAGTAGCGACCATGGAGTGGCGAGCAGTGATAATTCACTGGCTTATGATGTTTTATCTATTATTTTAAAGTGGATTTCAATAATTAAATTGAGTTGGATGCTTATTTTTACCCAGATTTGACTTTGTTTGACTATTTTAGTATTAAGAGTCAATTTATCTATTTTATTAGTTTTATTTAGATTTTTAAATATATTTTCATATATTTTGTATTTTATTATTTTTAGGAGAGAAAGAAAAAGGAATTAGTCAAAAGCATTGAAAAGCAAGGAATTAATGAAAAGAAAAAGAAGATGATTCATGCTCCATGCATTCTCTTCAATTCACGTGCACAAGAAGAAAAAATGTACAAAATCAATTGCTCACATGCCTTTAACTAATCAGCACAAGGAATAAAAAGAAAAAGTGGAAGCATGCGTATTCCTTTATGACCAGCGCACAATTCATTTCGGTCAACAAAAGCAATTGGAAAAAGGCCCAAACTCTTAACACCTTGCGGCCCAACCAGCATGGAGACCTAAGGCATAAATAAGTCAAGGAAGCAATGGAACCAGGGGAAGAAAACACGGCACAGCCAGAGGAGCCGCACTAGAGAGCAATGAAAAAAAGATGAGAGTTGCACTTGTGAATGAGGAGGTGGCCAGTGCTCTGGAAGGAGGATTATTGGCTCTTACATCTTCATTCCTGTGGAGTTTTCTTCTCTCTTTCACTCTACTTTATTTTATTTTAGGATTTAGCATGTCTAGCTAAATCCCTTTTAAGCTGGGGTTTTGATGTAATCCTTTTATGATGATGTTTTATTTGACTCTTTGATTATCTCATAGATAATTGATATTGTTGATGTGCTGTTTACTGTGCTTAATGACATTTGAATGCTTAGCTACTATTCTTGTGTTTTGAGGGTTCATTTATATGCTAGGAATAGTGATTTATGGACTTGCCTCTTGTAATCATTACCATTAACCTGTTAATCTAGGAATAGGTAACTTAGTTAATGTGGATCTTTCACAAATTTCATAGAGCTTTATCACCACACCCTGTTAATTAGACCTAAGGAATTAGGATAAATAATGAGGTTTGGTAGAATTGATTCACTAAGGAATTAGGCTTCAATTAATTAATGGAACTTGTCTTTCAACATATCAATTGGAATTGTGATAATTAGAGTTTTGGTAATTCATAAAATTCTTTGTCTATGAAGAATTTGGATTCATAACTGGATGAAATCAAACTCCTAGCATTTTTCTCCTTGTCTTGATTCACGTATTGTTTTTACTACTTAAGAAAACCAAAGAAAATATTTAATTGCTTTTGCTGCTTTATTTTATGTTTTGATCCCTCTTCATACCAAAGATAGTTTTAAATAGTTGTTTAATTTGTGAATTGATATTTAGTAATTAATCCTGTGGGCCGATATCCCAGTACTAACGATTTTATTACTTGCAACGATCCGGTACACTTGCCAGGATCCCATCAAGTTTTTGGCGCCGTTGCCGGGGATTGGTTTTGCCAATATCATTAGTAACAAAGAAGACAACTACTATAATTTTTTTTTCTGTTTTGTTAAATTTTTTTTATTCCCATTGTTATTTTTCTGGTTTGAATTTTTGTTTAGTTTTATTTCTTGTGAAAGTTTTGCCTACACAAGGTTGATGCAATCCATGGACAACTATCATTATCCATCTGATGGGCATGGCACAAGACAGACATTGGAGAATAACTTGTGTGGAGGAGACTACGTAAATTTGGGATATCAAGATCCTCAAGCACAAGTTGATTTTGTGACGAACAAGCTTGTATATAAATTCTCCAAGGAGGAATGGGAATCATTTTCATCATCTTTGCCACCACCACCGCCGTGCTTACAAGTAATCTTCAAAGAGCCAAAACCGTGGGAAATTGCTCCGGCACAATTTGCACATGAGTTATCTGACTCGAGGCCAAAACAAGAGCCAGTGACTGTATTGAAGCCCTGGAGAAAAATTTTAAAATGCAAGTTGAGAAAATTTGTAAACAGTTAGTAGAAGAGCCTCATGAAACAAGAATTGTAGAGAATGTGATTTCCGGGGTGGACTTTATTAAAGGTGAAGTGGTGATGGAGGATGATTATAAGAAGGAAGGATTTCCTCTGATGCTTAGTGGTGGACATGAGATTGGTGATTTGGTTAAGTATGATGGGTTGGATGCGTATGTGGATGCATCAAAGTCGCCTCAAAAATTAAGCCTCACTGGTGCTTCATGGAGAATCTATGCATGAAGAGGTCAAATTAGGAGCTTATCATTTATCGGTAGAAGAGGCCACCATATTTCTCAAGCCTTTTCTCCTACCATTGCCATGCTTCAAGCTATGGGATCCGGGAGGAAGCTCTTGTATGTTCATAATCACTTGGCCCTTCTTCCACAAGCTATGGGATCCGGGAGGAAGGTCTCATGTTGGGAGCACACCTTGGTCTTTCTACCACGAGCTATGGGATCCGGTGGTTTCTAAACATTTCTCTTTATTTGTTTCATGCTTTGAATAAATTAGTTATATTGAGTCCTTGTGTGATTTATTTTTGTGTCATTGAGTTGATGTTGATATTATGGATTAATTGTGTTAAGTCCAATTTGAAAATGCCATGCCACTAGAACCTTATTGCATGTTTATTCCTTTTTGATGAACTTGAAGCTATGTGAGACTGCACTTAGAGTTAGAAGTTTCATAACTTACATGCATGATTCAAGATAAGTTTGGAGTGTTGGAGTTCTTGGCTCAATAAATATTGGAATGGGTCTCTAACATGTGTCCTAGTGAGTTGTTTTGAGCCTTCAACATGATTTATTCTTGTGAGAATCACTATTGAGTTACATGCTCTTAGGTTTGCTTGAATCTCATCAATTTTCCATGGTTGCATGTTGCATGAGTATGATTAAGGCATTTTCTTGGAATAACTAGTTTTGGCCAAAAAATGCTAAATTTTCCATTACTTGCCCTCTTGAGCCTTAAGCCTATTCTTTGTTTGCCTACTTTAATGCCACCAAAAAAAAAATCTCATTACCTATCCGAAAGGATTAAGTGAGCACTGGATCATAATTGTTTGCATGAGAACAAGCAAAATACCAAGTTTGGGGTATTTATTAGCAGCATGTTTGGGAATGAAATTCTTGAAAAAAATTACAAAAAAAAGGGGTAAGAGAAAGAAAGAAAGAACTGAACATAAAAAAAAATAGAAAAAAAAAACCAGAGGACAAAAAAAATACAGTTGAAAAAAAAAACAGTTGAAAAAAAAAACTTCAAAATAAAATGTCATTTTTTTTTCTTTCTCTTTTCCAAAGGTTCTAAGATGTGAAAGGGGATGAATTGTATTTCATAAATGCTTTCTTATTTCCTGAGGGTACTTAGCTTTGTTTATCCTTTTTCTTACCTACCTTTCACCTTGGCCCCATTACAACCTTGACAAGTCCTTTTGACTCTTGCATGCATGTGACTATGTGATTATATGATTGAGATGAAAATCAAACTCATGGAGTGTGTGCTTGATAAGTGAAAATTTGAGAGAAAACACAAACCTAGACACTTGAGTGGTTGAGTGACTTATTTGCCTTTGTGAGGTTTTGAGACCCAATATTTTGTGATGAAAAGTGCTAAGTTATCATGATTCCAAACTTTCATTGATGATTGCATGGTTGTATGATTCTCTCTCTGACCACCTTTGAGTGTATCTTTCAAGTTGATTGTTTTGATTTTAGGAAGACATAGTTAAATTGAATAGTTGCGGCAGTGGTATAGCTAAAGTGGGGCATACATGATTTTCGGTCCATTGGTTTTGATGTCAACTCATTTGTTTTTGTGTTAGTGGAGTCTTTATTTGCTTGAGGACAAGCAAAGTTTAAGTTTGGGGTATTTTGATAATTCACTGGCTTATGATGTTTTATCTATTATTTTAAAGTGGATTTCAATAATTAAATTGAGTTGGATGCTTATTTTTACCCAGATTTGACTTTGTTTGACTATTTTAGTATTAAGAGTCAATTTATCTATTTTATTAGTTTTATTTAGATTTTAAATATATTTTCATATATTTTGTATTTTATTATTTTTAGGAGAGAAAGAAAAAGGAATTAGTCAAAAGCATTGAAAAGCAAGGAATTAATGAAAAGAAAAAGAAGATGATTCATGCTCCATGCATTCTCTTCAATTCACGTGCACAAGAAGAAAAAATGTACAAAATCAATTGCTCACATGCCTTTAACTAATCAGCACAAGGAATAAAAAGAAAAAGTGGAAGCATGCGTATTCCTTTATGACCAGCGCACAATTCATTTCGGTCAACAAAAGCAATTGGAAAAAGGCCCAAACTCTTAACACCTTGCGGCCCAACCAGCATGGAGACCTAAGGCATAAATAAGTCAAGGAAGCAATGGAACCAGGGGAAGAAAACACGGCACAGCCAGAGGAGCCGCACTAGAGAGCAATGAAAAAAAGATGAGAGTTGCACTTGTGAATGAGGAGGTGGCCAGTGCTCTGGAAGGAGGATTATTGGCTCTTACATCTTCATTCCTGTGGAGTTTTCTTCTCTCTTTCACTCTACTTTATTTTATTTTAGGATTTAGCATGTCTAGCTAAATCCCTTTTAAGCTGGGGTTTTGATGTAATCCTTTTATGATGATGTTTTATTTGACTCTTTGATTATCTCATAGATAATTGATATTGTTGATGTGGTGTTTACTGTGCTTAATGACATTTGAATGCTTAGCTACCATTCTTGTGTTTTGAGGGTTCATTTATATGCTAGGAATAGTGATTTATGGACTTGCCTCTTGTAATCATCACCATTAACTGTGTTAATCTAGGAATAGGTAACTTAGTTAATGTGGATCTTTCACAAATTTCATAGAGCTTTTATCACCACACCCTGTTAATTAGACCTAAGGAATTAGGATAAATAATGAGGTTTGGTAGAATTGATTCACTAAGGAATTAGGCTTCAATTAATTAAGGGAATTTGTCTTTCAACATATCAATTGGAATTGTGATAATTAGAGTTTTGGTAATTCATAAAATTCTTTGTCTATGAAGAATTTGGATTCATAACTGGATGAAATCAAACTCCTAGCATTTTTCTCCTTGTCTTGTTGATTCACGTATTGTTTTTACTATTTAAGAAAACCAAAGAAAATATTTAATTGCTTTTGCTGCTTTATTTTATGTTTTGATCCCTCTTCATACCAAAGATAGTTTTAAATAGTTGTTTAATTTGTGAATTGATATTTGGTAATTAATCCCTGTGGACGATATCCGGTACTAACCGATTTTATTACTTGCAACGATCCGGTACACTTGCCAGGATCCCATCAAGCAGGGTGATAACTATTAGAAATAAGAGTTATCTATGCACTTTTGGCATTAAATCATGTGATTCCAATAGTAATTTAGAGTATTTAGTTGGTAGAAATATGTAAATAATGTGTTTTCCTATGTTTGGAGCTGTTTTGAAGCACTTTGGTGCTTTTGTGAACATTATAATGTGTTTTGGAGCTGTGCAAAATTTTTAAGATAATGGTCAGGTGTCAAATGGGTGCTATATGGCACCAAATCATTGTTGAGTAAAGGAGCTGGAAAATGAGTCACATTGAAGACACTGCATTTTGCTGAGCTGGCGTACTAAATTCTTGCCCTCCAGGTGTGGTCCCAGCCTGTTTGTGCAGATATTTTTAGCTAAGATAACTTATCTTTAATGGGTATGGGCCAATGATACTCTCTCTCATAGTACTTCATTTTTGGGCCCATTAGGAGAGAGAATTTAAAGATGAATAACCCTAAAGGGAACCAGGCTAGTGCAGAGGTTGTACCCTAAATCAGAATTCGTCTTTATTCCTATGGAAAGCAGCCACCCTTACCTCACCTCACCTTCATCCATCATTCTCCATTTCCATATCCCTTCCATACACCATTTTTATAAGAAAAACAAGCTGGAAAACATGGTTGTTGAACCAATCTCAGGTGTAGCAAGGAAATGCAGCAACAAGACATTGTTCGAGTGAAGTGTTCTCTCATCTTGACAGATCTGAAGGCCTTCCACTTGCTGTTTTCTGCTTCTTTTTGTAAACATTCTAAACTGCAGAGTTTAGGTGCCATGGATCTATTTTACAGCACCTATTTATGCTATTTTGTGTTTTTGTTTAGCATGAGCTAAATACTTTATGCTAGAATGATTTGAAGTTGTAATCAAATCTTGTTGGTGAAGTTATGTGATGTTGCTTAGCATGCATACTTACTGTTATATGCTAAATCTGAGCCTGTACATCTTAGGTTAGACACATGTATGATACTGAAATGGTTTAATGTGCAGAATTCATGAGCTGATATGGACAGCATTAGCGAAGGGCACTTCATCTAATCTTGATTAAACTAGACATAGATAATCAAATCCATAGAATGGTCTGAGTCACATACAATAGTCAGGGGTGAACATAATGGGGCTTAGACATAAAGTACCCTTTATTTAACCCCGTAGCAAGTGACTGAGAAACACACACATCAGCACTCTGCGTTCATGTGCCAGATGCACTCATCACAGAACCTAGCCAACTTGGTCAAGTTACAATGGATCTAAAATCCTAGCCATTTTTCTCAACCTTTTACCGCATCTTTTTAAGATATTTTTACTGTCAATTGCATTTTAAATTACTGTCATCATCACCTCAAATTAATGTGTTACTTGTTACTTTATTTCCTCACTAATTAGATTAACGAAATTGGGAATTTGTGGAATTAACCAAAATCAATCCCCGTGGGAACGATCTTTACTTACTTTTTATTACTGTTACAATTGTGTATACTTGCACATTGCACTTTATCGCAAAAAAGTTTTTGGCGTCATTGTCGGGGATTGAAAGTGTTGATTTCTATAAATTTTCAATTGAGTTTGTTTGGTTAGTTGAGATTCTTAGATTTTAGTGTGTTTTTTTTAGCAGTAAAATTTTCTGTTTGTGTTGTGTTTTGTGTTTATGGAGTTGTCTTTGTTGTTCTTAGCATTGCTCACCTTGTTTGTTGTTTTGTGAAAAAAACATCCACTCCAAGCCATGCAAGCAAGGAATGCTCAACCACAATATTTCAACCATGATTTTTATGGAGGTGAACATGAAAGGGGCTGTTATGAGACAAATTTCATGTCCATGACAGTACCAAATGTTGATTATGGCATGAGAAATTTCATTTGGGAGCAAGAGTCTTATCTTCAAGCTCAATCTGAAGGATCCCATGAAGGCATCTCCAACCTCAAAGATGTCTTAGCTCAATCCATTGAGGCTACCAAGGTGCATATTGAAGACATTCAAGAATATAGAGGTTCACCTTAAGACATTGATGGAGTTTTTAAAAGAGGAGAATTGTATTGAAGATGTGGTTGAACAAGAAGAAGAGAATGTGGAGTTGAAAATTGAACACGATCTTGTGGAAGTAGTGGAAGAAAAACAAAAAAAGAGTGTAGTAGTAGTAGAAGAAAAAGAAAAAAAGAAAAATAGTGACATGGAAGAGAAGCCAAGGGTGAGGCATGAGGAGAGCCATTTGAAAATTAAGACACCACCCTTGGTGATTGAAGAGAAGATTCCTCTGCAAGATGAGTTTTATGAGCTTCAAGTGTAGACATTCCTGTTTCAGAACCTTCAAAAGTTGTTTCGCCGCTGGCTCTAGTTAAATTCAATTCCTCTGCAAAACTGCTCCAAGTGCCTACAATGTGTGAGAAGAAGTTAATGGTGGCAACAGTGCCTCCGACAGGTGATTTCAGTGGTAGAATTGTCGATCTACTAGAAGCAACAACGAAGACCACGATTGCCACTACGGAATCAATCGATAGTAGTGACATTGTTGATCAGGGTGAATTTTCCCTCTCCGCAGAACCGATCGCAACGCATTCCATCTTCGACGAAAACTCTGTCCCGTTCAACGAACCGCCAAGCGATGTCATCAACGGCAATGCAATGTTATTTTTAGAGTGGCTGTGTACCACAAATCCACTGCGGCCAAAAAAGAGGTGTGATGGTTTGATGAGAAATTACCTTTTTCATGCTTGACGAAACAACCCAACACAGTTGCCACCACTGAAACCACCAGATTGAACCCATGGCACAATGGATGAATTCGAAGAACATTCGGTCATGGAACAGAGCGATGAACATTCTGCCAACATTGAGCCGTTCTTGTTCACCCAAATTGGTTTGGAGATCACGCCTTTGACGACGACCTCACCCTCTCGCACGCTAGCAGCGATTCCACTACTGGAGCCAACGAAGGATTACTCGTCTTCCCAGTGGCAGTGTACAATTGATCCACGGTGGCCAGATGTGGTGTGCACAAGCTCGATACGAAAAACCCTTTCTCCTGCTCGAATACACAACCCCACACTATCACCTCCTTCGAAATCACCATATCGAAGTTGTCCTAAGCTAATTGTGGATTTCCAAGTTGCATTTCGGACGAGGTTGCCTCTCACGACTGTATTCAGTGAGCGACGACACCAAGAACCTAGGCTGCATGGCATGGATACCACCAGAAACCTCCACCTGAGCCACCAGATCTACATTGTTACGAGGTTACTGACACAATCGCCGCTGCAAAGTATAGTCGCTGGTTTGAGTCTGATTATACGGCAGATACTTTTGGAAATTTCAATGGAGAAGCATTGGGTCAGTCCAATTGCACGCTTTTAGGAGGATTTCAGTCTCTTGGTATGTACCAATCTTTAATTAAGTTGCTAAAGCATGAAGGTTTTCTAGGATTATATAAAAGAAATGGAGGTGGTGTTATTCATATTATTCCATGTGCAGCTTGGTTCTTTATGACTTTTGAGCAATATGAACGTGGGATCCTGCATAAATGTCCCATGTTATGCTTGAGTCCTTCTATTGATCTTTTAGCTTGTCATTGGAATGTATTATACAACAGAGTTCAACAAATTGAGGATTCAAAGCGGCATTTGATTGTTAAACCTAATCCTATATTGGAAAATGTCTCCATTGAGATGCTTGCAGCTTGTGAAAAAATGGATGTGGCCCAACGTCTTATTGACATTTTAGCAGATGGGATGCAAATGAGTAAAATTAGTTCGTTCAAATGATCTTGTTATCCTTCTAGTTATAGATTCTAAGTGTGGAGTGGTGCTTAAGTCTAGTGGCAACATTGCAAAAGCTTGATTTGTTGAACTGGAGCAACCAATATCTGTTTGTTGCTGAAAGGAACTTTTATCTTTGTGATGGTGTATGTCTTGACCACCCCTCTGAGTTATTGTCTTTATATGTTGGCACCAATACATCTAGACTAGATCTTCCATGGAAGTATAAGAGTCTATTGTTGTTGGTTGTGGTATCATTTCTTAGGCAACAACATCCACTACCCATCCAAGTTCTATTGTTTTTCTTCTTGGAAAATGGTAACGATGATGTCACTTTGAAAGTTCCTTTTTGTGGGGTGTTGAGAAATACTATTGGTGTTGAGGAAATAAAGAGGCAGATGGTGCTTAGCGAAGGCGAAATTTGTGCTTTGTTACGTGTGTTGGATCCTAAATGGTCCTATGCTTCTAAAACCATGGAGACAACAAAGAGGACTATTGAGAGTTTATGTTTTTCTTCATCTAGTTCTGGAAGTATTTTGATGGGTTATAGTTTTGTCGATCAGCTGCTATATTATATTAGAATTGGGGATGTTTCAATTCATGAGTTTGCTCTGAAAGTGACATTCAGATTGTGTGGAACATTAGAGGAAGTTAAGATAGCAATTCATGATGCGGGCTTTATGCCCGGGCTTGTTAAGTATCAAAGTGCAAAATCATTTGAAGTTCATGAAATGGCAACCGAGGCACTTTTTAGCATGATCATGGTACTTAGAAATAGAAAAAGATTTATGCAGAATGGCCATATTACAACTCTTCTTCTGCAGTTGCTTGCTACTTGTGCTCCTTCACTGTGTGCTAAATTCTGGTTGACACTTGTGGATCAGTTTCTAGCGAGTGGAAGAAGAGGACATATGGTAACAAATATTTGGAAGATGAATACTGCTATTAGAAATTTTATTGCTTGCTAGAGGGTTACTGCATCAGTTATTGGGCCACAACATCATATAATCTTCCAACTATTTAAGGTAACACATGGCCCAGTTACACCAATTGCCATTCTGAAGACCACGACAAGCATGGGAGGCTGCTTGCAAGTTACTCAATAGTTAACCCAACGGGAGTACTTGGCCAAAAGTGAGCCAACTTGGCAAATGCTACTAGTCTCCATCATGCATCGGCATTTCAAGAAATGGGATTCGGGTAGTACGAGCTATTTTTTCTGGACCACAGATTCCTTACAATTCAAACAATGGGATCTGGGTGGCTGTTTTCTTTTTCATGAGAAAGGTCTGCTTGACTGGTTGCCTCTTGAGCAGTTACTATTATCATTCGACAACATTATCTTTGCTTCAACCTTAAGGACAAGGTTAATTTTAATGGGGGAGGTAATGTAATGAGGTTGTCAGCTAGACAAACACGTGGCAGGATGAGTTAGCTCAAATAGAAGAATCGAGAGAAAATGAGAAGGATCTAGAGTAAGATTTGGGTATAATAGAGAGAGTACACATTGTGTGAGGGTCGTGGAATATGTATGAACCAATTTCCCCTATCTGTTTGTTTCCCTTCTTTCTACTCTCCCTCTATTTTGTTTATGCTTTCTTCCATTTTACTATTCCTTTCTGTGAGAAGCAGGAAGTCGATTCAGTCTACAATTCAAATAAAATAGTACAATACGATTCTCTGGTTTATTGCATTCTTTACATTTGGCGCTGGAAGGAGGGGTCAAGTCTAACTCCTCCTCAAAACCATGGTTGTAAGGGGAGGTTTGTCCAACCCTTATAAGCACCCACACCAGGCTTGATGTACCCGATGTGGGACTCATTACAATACACCCCCGTTCAAAGGCCGACGTCCTCGGCGGCTTTCACTCCATGACACTTCACTCGGTGGCACTTCACTCAACGTTACGGTTGGTCAGAACCCTCCATCGGTCAAAACCCCTCCGTGGGTAGCCATCTCTGAGAGCCGTCAGCCTCTCAACAAGAGCACCATTGTTATGGGGTCAAGCCTAACTCCTCCTCAAAACCATGGTTGTATAGGAAAGTTTGCCCAACCCTTATAAGCACCCACACCAGGCTTGGTGTACCCGATGTTGGACTCATTACAGGGTGAATTTTAGGGATTTGAACGTTGGCAAAGTTTTGGCATCAAAATGGTCCCTGTTAATTGGGCTGCCACATGTGATCCCACATGGTAGACAACAGGGCCGAAAACATGACACATCAACATGTCTCTCAGTGTTAATTAACTGGGGTTGACTAAGGGATGAATTTGTTCGATGGTTCATACTTAGGGGTGTTTTTAGAATTTTAATAGCTTCAGAGACTAAACTGAGATCGTTCTATAAAGTCTGGGACATTTTTGGTGATTTGCACAAAAAATAAACCTAGTTAAAACTTCCTAAAGAAATGGTCTTAACATTTTTTTGGTTGGGACCCACCCTAATTAGCCACTTTGTAGTCGAGTTGTCTGCCAGAGTATCCCTATGGGTTCGGTCCTTTGGACCACCTATGGGACTAATCTCCGGTTCGGGATTCAGTACGATTTAAGGCGATGCCCTCCCAAAGATGTGTTTTTTGTGGGAATCGAACCCAGGTCCTTTCCACCACAAGCTCAGCGCCGCTAAACAACTGAGCCACACCACTTTGGTAAATGGTTTTAACATTGATTGCATGTACATGTGTAGTTGTTTAAAAATATTCACCAACACGCTTTAAAACTACTTAAAAATTTTAATATTCTCTTAACTTGTACGATGTTCCTTACAAATGAAAATTTTAATTATATATAATTTATAAGGCATCGTGAGCTTAATAGAGAAACTTTTGAAAGAAATTAGTGTAATTTACCTATTTTAAATTAAATTAGAGTGATTTTGTCACTACCAAAAAAAAAATTAGAGTGCTTTTTCTTAGAACAGTTTACTTTTTCAGTCTACTCTTTCTAAAAGGATGACCCTTGTTATTACTATTTTAAAATTCTAAATTTAAACACTTTTAAATTAAATGTACTGCATCCAAGTTCAATAGCAATTGAATAACAAATCTTAATTATATCACCATGATTCAATTTGTAGCCCTCTAGCCATTTGTAGTTCAATAGCAATACTTTTTTGAACTGAGCCAAGTAGTACCTCAAGGGCTTGTCATGATCACCACCATGTTTTGAAGCAACAGCCTCAAGGATGTACACACAGATAAAGGAGACGTCTTTGCAATCCGTTCATTCAAAGTTTGAACTTTACATAGCAGATCGAAAGATAAGGTCAATGGTCGAACAGAGGTAGATCTAATCGTCAATCACATGCTCAGGAACTTTCCCTAAACAGGCAGAGTCCTGTTTCTATCAATGCAAAGGAGGCGAAAAAGGATAACCAAGAAATATTAGTTGAAAAATTTTGAGAGCGGTATAAAACTTTCCAGAGATGTAAATGTAATAATAGTTGGCAGAAAAATATATATATATAACCAAAAATAAAATAAAATGAAAGGCACCACGGGAAAGTTGTGCCAGAATTTATCGGGAACACTAATCAATCAAGTCCAAGCATACTACCTCGTGCATTTTGGAGCTCTTTGTCTGGGATCTAATGCTTCACACTATAATCTCCATAATTGTCTGATGATTTTAGTGTCTAATAAGTTACTTTCCTACAAAAATGTGTATCTTCAGTTCACACAACAATTAAAACAATCAAGTTTTAACAAATAGCTATTTCTTTCAACAAATTTATACTCCCTCTATTCCATAACTTTGGTGGTTTAAGGTTTTCACACACAGACCAATAAATCATTTAATTGAAGTATATTTTTACCAAAATAGCCTTATTAATTGCTGCAGGTTTCAAAATAATCAATTAAATATTTGTGGGGTTGTGTCAATTTTCAATGTAAACACAATAAATATATGAAGGGTATACTTGGAAAAAAAATGTAAATTATATCTTGGGTTTATAAAACACCCATTGTTTTAAAACAAATTTTTTTTGCTAAAACTACCAAAGTTATGGAACGGAGGGAGTAGGGATGGCAATGGGGCTCCACGGGCACGGGTAGTAGCCCCCCGCTACCCGCCCCGTTGGATAATTTGCCCCCCGTACCCGCCCCATACCCGCACGGGTACCCGCGTGACGGGTTTTTAACGGATTTTTGAAAATCCGCGGGTACCCACGGGTATCCATGGATACTTAATAAATTCTTAAAAAATACATTTATTTTAAACAAAAATTATTTTATACCTAGATTCTTAGACAAAGTTCAAATGAGAATTTACAAAATGCCACACATGTTCTTAGAAAAAGAGTGCATCCAAATTTAACAACATCCATACATAACAACTATCCATAAAACATCATGGAAATTACAACAAAATATCCATAAAATATCCAATTAAACAACATCAAAACATAACAAGTAAAATGTTGCAGCTCAATATCCATCAAGTATCCACCACTTCAGTAACACAACTTTGACCACCTGCTTCCTGAAAAAAGAATGCATCCAAATCAAAATCCAAGCAACCAAAATAATTGTGAACTTTAAAATGAAATATTAAAAATATTTACTTACCATGTCACCATCTGTATCTTCCAATACTTTATTAAATTCAATGATGTCATTTTTTAATTTTGAAGAACCTACAAAAAAAAAATAAGTTAACTAAAAACTAGTAATAATCAATCAATATAAATATTTAAGTTAAAAAAGTAGTTACCTTTCACATCGGTCCATAGCCAATCTTGGACACACATCAATGCCTCCAAAGTATCTGAACGCAATCTACTGCGATGGGGTGTAACAACTCGTCCACTCGTGCTAAATGAAGACTCAGAAGCAACAGTTGAAATAGGAATTGCTAGAAAATCTCTTGCAATCATTTGCAAGATTGGATATTTTAATCCACTAGCTTTCCACCAACCCAAGATGTCAAAATTGTCTGAAGCAGGTAACACTTGCTCCTCCAAATACCGATCAAGTTCTGATTTACCACTTGGGACCCCTTTTTTGGTACTAGCACGCTGTGCAAGCTTCTCCTTCCAAGCTTCTTTTCTTCCAACAACACCCACATCTATGGGATTTTGGTTTGAATTTGCAGATGAAGAAACACATTCCTTACCCTTCATTTTCAAATCATACTCACTAACCAAATTTTGACAAATATCTTTTACCTTAGCAATTTCATCATCAGCTTTCTCTCCATAAATTTCAGGAAAAACAACATCTATCAATTCAAGTTTGTACCTAGGATCCAACAGAGTGCCTATGGCCATCACCTCATTAATCACACCCCAATACTTGTCAAATTTCTCAATCATCGTTGCAGCCATGTCACGAATGACAGAATCAGTAGATCCAAGCCACTCAATCAAATCCAATTTAATTTCACAGACTTTTGGAAAATAAACATTGACAGTTGGATACAATGTACCAGAAAACAATTGTGTAACTTCATAAAATACTTTCAACTTACTACAAATTGATTTTGCCTTCATCCAATCATTTTCACTAGGCAAGGATTTATATTGATTCTCACGCTGTGTCAATCGAGCAAACACATCTTTGTAATCTATGGCAACTTGAAGCATTAAATACGTAGAATTCCACCTAGTCTTACAATCAAGAATGAGCTTTTTTTCATATAACATATTCACTTGACTACATGTCTCTATGAATTTCTCCTCTCTTTTAGGTGTTGCTGTCCAATATTCAACACTTCCTCTAACTTTCACAATGGCATTAGAGATTATGGACATACCATCTTGCACAACTAAATTCAATATGTGAGCACAACACCTCATGTGAAACAATTTACCTTCCAAGATAAGCAACCTAGGTGAAAGCTTGTCTAACATCGCTTAATCATAACATCATTTGTAGAGCAATTATCAACAGTCACAGTGGACAACTTTTGATCTAGATTCCAATCCATCAAACATTCAAGTAACACATCGGCAAGAACTTTAGCAGGATGAGGAGTAGGCACATAAATAAACCTAACATATAAATTAAAATTGAATAAGAAATTAAGATGTAAACCAAACATTCAAGTAACACATCTTGCAAAAACTTTAGTAGTATTACCTTACAAGTCGACTTTGTAGGGTCCATGAATCATCAATAAAGTGAGCCGTGACTGTCATGTAACTTTTATTTTGATTACTAGCCGTCCACATATCAGTAGTAATTGCAATACGGCTTTGATTCTTTGACAACAACTTCATCATACTCTCTTTCTCATCCTTATACATTTTCATGATGTCAGCCTTAACAGTGTTACGAGAAATCACCTTAAATAAAGGTTGCAAAGTTGCACAAAATTCTTTAAAACCAATGTGGTCAACCATAGCCAAAGGATACTCATGAAGAATTATCATCTTACACACTGCACGCCTTGCTATGTCTTGGTTAAATGCATAAGAACCAACCACTACCGTTTGATTCCCAACTTTGTCGGTTTTGATAAAAGCTTGCCTTATATCTCGAGTTGTTCGGAGTTTGCAAGAATGGAAGTGACTACGCAAGTGTGATGTTCCTTGCTTTAATTCACCCAAAAGTTTTGAGCCACAATAATTACAAACGGCCTTCCACTTTCCATCTATATTTTGCCTTCTGAAATGATTCCAAACATCCGAAGTTTGCTTTCTTTTAAGACCTATAGTGTCACTTGCATTTGCGCTTTGAATTTCATGAGGAGTATCACTTGGATTTGCGCTTTGAATTTCATGAGGAGTTGAATTGCTCTCTACATTCATAGAATCAACAACACTTCCTATTTCTAAATTCACTTGTTGCTCTTGTTGCTGCTCAACGGGATTAAAATCTTGTTGAGAAGACATTCTATAAAAATGACATGAATAACACATATTTAGAGATTTGTTCAACATGTGCAAAAATGAGAATGCATAAAAATTAGTTTTTAAGATAACTACATGAAATTTTAGTACAAAAAGAAAATATTTTCCTTAAGTAAATATACGTACTTTGTTATGACTAATCAAGGAGTTTCCCTTTGGTTTAACTTTAATGACTACAAATACAGTCTAGCCAAAAATACGCTTAAATGTGCATGATAAAGGAAAGAAGAAAAACATATGTGCCGGTTAATATCACCCAACAATTAAAAATGATTAGGCTTTGTCACAAAGAGAGTTTGATACTATTTTCCGAAGTAAGAACTGAACAAAGTAAAGTATTAGCACACACATCACTAGACATTGTCAATTTATCCCTAAACTTTAAAGTACTAAACATTAAATATACTTGAAAGGCATTATAACAAATTTGTTTTAACTAACCAAATAATCAGATCGGTCTGGTCAATACCAAAGTAATGCCAAGGAAATGGAACTATCTTGTAGGACCTAATTAAACTAAAATATGCCACTGAAACCACTAACTAGTAAGTGTTTACTCTTCATAGAAAAAGAAGATATCTATTGATGAAGGGAAAAAAACAGCCAATCAGTGTCATTGCTCATGCCACTTTGGTTCTTTGACACAAACTGATTGTTCCAGTTCAGGCAGCAGATTTTAGGCTTATAGACAACTGGAAATCAATAACAACTGTTATTTGCCAAATATAATAGAATTACACAAATAAACTTTCCCACAACTGAAACTAAAAATAGATCTTGAAAGTAACGGGACTTAGGTTAAAGATGCACCTCACCACTGGCCCTCCCTTTAGACCATGTAATTGGAATTTCTAGGATCCTTTCAAATAGCTGCATAGAACTCAACCCAGACATAAACTACATAAGCATTCAGACATAATAAATGGCGAAATAGGAAGTTGACAATAATCTGGAAAGTATATACCTTACCGGAACAAAAAAATTGTCAATGTCCAAATACAGTCTAGCCAAAAATACACTTAAATGTGCATGTCCAGAAGTGACAAAACTAGCAAATCCAGGGGCCATGATGCACCCAATTTTATAGTAGCCAAGAAGCAGAAAATGATAAAGGAAATAAGAAATTAGGCACCAGAGCACTGAACTGAAAAATAATTAAGCATTCATCTGAACTGAAACACACCACAGCTGTGGTTGCAGTGGCTATTCTGACCGGCGGTGGCTCTTGCAAATTGAGAGGAGAGGAGAGACTGAGGAGAGGAGAGGAGAGACAATATTAATAATTATTGAGAGAAGCAGAACTGAATTCTTAGCAAGACAGATCAATGAAAAGGGAAGCTAAATCTGACCTTCAAGAACAACACGACGGTGGCTCCAAACAAAGTCAAAATCACGATCGGTGGTGGCTCCAAGCGAGGTGAGTCTGCGGTGGCTCTTGCGACCGGCGGTGGCTCTTGCAAAATGAGAAGAGAGGAGACACCGAGGGGAGGAGAGGAGAGACAATATTAATAATTATTGAGAGAAGCGAATCAATTCTTAGCAAGACGAGGTCAATGAAAAGGGAAGCTAACTGACCTTCAAGAACAACACGACGGTGGCTCCAAACAAAGTCAAAATCACGATCGGTGGTGGCTCCAAGCGAGGTGAGTCTGCGGTGGCTCTTGCGACCGGCGGTGGCTCTTGCAAAGTGAGAGGAGAGGAGACACTGAGGAGAGGAGAGGAGAGACAGCGAAGCGGAGGGAATGAGACCGGTGGTGGGAGGTGGCTCTTGCGAAGCTTCTCTTGCGAGGTATGGACTGGGGCTGGGGGAGACGGCGATTTGCGAAGCTTCTCTTGCGAAGCTGTGAGAAGAGAGGAGAGACTGGGAGGTGAGGTATGGACTGGGGCTGGGGGAGAAGGCGATTTGCGAAGCTCTGAATTGAGAGACGAGAATTACATTTACAGAGACGTTGGCCAGTGGGTGGGAGCGGCGCTTACATTTACAGAGACGAGGGAATAAAAATTAGGGTTCCCAAATGATATAGGGTGAGGGAGTATTAAGTAATTTCATATATACGGGTACCCGCGGGTACGGGTAGTATGATACCTGTCCCCGCCCCGTTTATACACGGGTAATAAATACCCGCCCCGTTACACCCGCTGGTGCAGTTTAATTGCCCGCTTAAAATCATGAACGGTTTTACCACGCGGTACCCAGTGCACGGGTTTTTTTGCCATCCCTAGGAGGGAGTACTTTCTCAAGGAATAAGATCAAGCAAGTGGATTGGATTCTTCCCCCTTGTGGTTGGATTAAGGTAGACACTAATGGAGCTACTCATGGTTCTCCTGGCCATGCTGCTGGAGATGGTATTTTCAAGGACAAGAGTGGAGCTGTTCTTGGTAGTTTTTCTTCTTATTTTGGTTAACTTCTTCCCTGCATGTTGAGCTTGTTGCACCAATGATAGCCATTGAGGTTGCTCAAGATAGAGGTTGGAAAAGGTTTTGCCTTGAGAGTGATTCATCTTTGGTGGTGTTGGTTTTTTCCTTAACTAATATTATGCCTTGAAAATTAATGAATAGGTGGCAAAATTGTCTCTTTTTGTCCTCTTTGATGAAGTTTAAAGTCAGTCATATTTATAGCGATGGAAATAATTGTGTTGATAAATTAGCTTCTTTTGGTGTTAGATCTAAGTGTTACACATGGGATCTTATACCTGACTTTATTAGAGACGATTTTTTCCGTAACTGGTTTGGTCTTCCAAAAATAGAGGTTTAGATAGTTTTTTCTTTCATGGGTTTGGTTTCCCCTTCCCCCCATGTTTTTTTATCTTCTTTCTTCTTTTATAATTTAAAAATAAAATTATGTTGTGCTCCAAATGATTGTTAGGGATTGAACCGCCAATGTAGTTAGAATTTCCTTTTCTATTGTGATGTTTTTACGTATCATTTCGCTTAAAAAATATATAGGTCCAACTATAAAAAAATGCAGATGATTTTCACATTTATCCGTACTAAAATATCCAATGATATAAAATCCCTATGAATGAATTATAAAGTATAAACCAGCAAAATCCAGAAGCATCTGTATGCAGGTAATACAAAAACTTAAGAGCTCAAAGAATATGCATGTTTACATAACAATGTCATGCTTATATTTAAGCAAATTCTTCAAGCGAGTTACTTTGCAAATGATGCAACACGTAGGCATGTTCTTTGAAACTAGCATCACATTTCTCGCAAGTATTGGATTTTATGCCCTCTGCTTCAAAATCCATTTCAACTCTTGCTTTCTCCACATCGTCCTAAAATAAACATCAAAAGTCAACAATAATACCATAAATAATCATTCACACATGTTTGATTATGAGATAGAATGGTAGAAAATAAAAAAATAAAAAATAAGAAAAGCAAAACAATTGTGGTGGTCGGAGTCAATCAAAAAAAAAATGTGGTGGTCGGAGTGGAATCCCGATAGTGTCAGAGATGTAGCATCGCGAACAAAGGATTTTTCTCTAACAAGGGTTGTGGAACTCGAAGACTGCAAAGGAAGTCGACGTTGTTTTGGTTTTGTTACGATTATGCCAATCAATGATGGTGATAAAGATGCACCAATGATCAACAAAACCGAATGAAACTTGCAAGATCACAGAAAAACAGATTAAGAAGTAGAACAGAAGAAAGAACACAGTAGAGTTATAGTGGTTCGGTAGTGACAGGGTATCACTCCTACATCCACTCTTCAAGGCACATTTCTGGTATTATTGATCTTCACAGAGAGATTACACAAGTGTTTCACTCAAACCCTCACAGAGATCTCAGCACCTCACCACTTCTATCGAAAAAATTAGAGATAACTTCTCCCACAAGCCAGACTTATATAGCCACTCAATTCCCTACCCGATTCTGTTACATTAGTTTTAACCAATCACTAACTAACATAACTAACTGAATACATAGGGAATTAATAAAACAGTGGGCTATCACTAAGCTTGCTAAAGCATTAACCAACTAACTACCTTATGAAGATCCACAATTAACAATTCTCCACCTTGGATCTTCACTAAACAGGCCATAGTTGGAATGCTTCAGGTTTCTAGCAGAAACCTCAGTGATCATGAGCTCCAACATTCACCAAATCAAGGCAGTGACTAAATTTGGTTGTTGGAACTACTTTTGTCAGCATATCTGCAGGGTTATTCTCTGTTGGCACCTTCTTCACTTCCACAATCCCTTGAGCAATGATGTCCCGAATGTAATGCAACTTTATATCAATGTGCTTTGTCCTCTCATGGAAAACTTGATTCTTAGAGAGACAAATAGCACTTTGACTATCACACCAAACTGATACAGCTGCTGCCTTGCCTTCTAACTCACTGACCAGACCCTTGAGCCAAACTGCTTCCTTTACAGCTTCAGTTAGAGCTATGTACTCGGATTCTGTGGTTGATAGAGCAACAATTGACTGCAAATTGGCCTTCCAACTGATAGCACTACCATACAATGTGAAAATATAACCACTCAAAGACCTTCTCTTGTCAATGTCCCCAGCAAAATCTGCATCTACAAAACCTTCCAGCCCCTTGTTCCTGTCTGCAGTATTTCCATAGATGAGACCAACAGATTTTGAACCTTTGAGATACCTGAAAATCCACTTGACCGCATGCCAATGCTCTCTTCCTGGATTCCCCATGAACCTACTCACCATGCTGGCTGCAAATGCTATGTCAGGTCTAGTGCAGACCATGGCATACATAAGGCTGCCAGTAGCATTAGCATAAGGTATATCAGCCATATGCTTATGCTCTTCATCAGTTTTGGGACACTGATTTATGGAGAGTTTAAAATGACCTCCAATAGGTGTTGTGACAGGTTTTGACTCCACCATATTGAACTTCCTGAGAACCTTCTCAACATAACTGGTTTGCTTCACAAAGAGTATTCCCTGAGATCGATTTCTGGTAATTTCCATCCCAAGAATTCTGTTTGCAGCCCCCAAATCTTTCATTTCAAACTCTGCACACAGTAGCTTCTTCAATTTTCTGATTGCATCCAAGTCTTCACTAGCAATTAACATGTCATCCACATAGAGTAGAAGATAGATGAATTTCCCTAAACTTTCCCTTTTGAAGTAGACACAACTATCATAGGAGCTTCTATTGTATCCTTTTGAGATCACAAAGGAATCAAATCTAAGATACCATTGTCTTGGAGATTGCTTGAGTCCATACAATGATTTCTTAAGGAGATGACCAAATTCTCACCGCTCTTTAACAAATCCCTCGGGCTGATTCATATAGATCTCTTCTTCTAAATGACCATGCAAAAAGGCTGTTTTGACATCCATTTGTTCAAGCTCAAGGTTGTAATTAGCCACTAAAGCCAAAATGACTCTAATGCTAGTATGCTTTACCACAGGAGAAAATATTTCCTTGAAATCTATTCCCTCCTTTTGGGTAAAACCTTTAGCAACAACCCTGCCTTGTATCTCCCCTTCTCAACTCCTGGAACTTCAGGTTTTCTCTTGAATATCCACTTGCAGCCTATGGTCCTCTTGTTAGGAGGTTTCTCCACAAGCTGCCAAGTCTCATTCTTCAAGAGAGAAGTCAATTCATCCCTCATTGCTGCCTTCCACTGCTCACATTCTGCACTTGTAACAGCTTCTGTGTAGCTGGTTGGATCTGAATCTAGTTCTTCATTCTCTATGCTCAAGGCATAGGCTATGATATCAGCATAGCCATACCTTTCAGGGGCCTTGATTTCCCTCTTCTCTCTGTCTCTAACCAGTTGATAACCTGAGTCACTAGCTGCAGAAACAGACTTCACAGATTCTGTTTGTGTAGGTGACATGGACTTCTTAGGTGTAGCTTCCTCCACCTGCAATTGATCCCTCTGATCAGTAGCCTGTGACAATGTAGGACCCTTGCTAACCTCTTCAAGCATGTCTTCTTCTTTGAATATCAAATCCCTGCTGATAACCATTTTACCTCCACCTCCAGAACATGTTATCCACACCTTGTATCCTTTTATTCCATCAGGATACCCAAGAAACAAACCTTTCTTTGACCTTGGCTCTAGCTTTCCTTCATTGACATGAATGAAAACAGGGCAGCCAAAAATCCTAAGGTTTTCATAGCTGGGTGGCCTGCCATTCCACAATTCCTCTGGCACCTTCATCTTGATTGCAGCCGAAGGAGATCTGTTGATCAAATAACAGGCTGTGCTCACAGCCTCTCCCCAGAAAGTCTTGGCAAGTTTGGCATTAGATAGCATGCATCTCACCCTCTCCAAAATAGTCCTATTCATCCTTTCGGCTAGACCATTTTGTTGAGGGGTTGATCTTACAGTTTTATGCCTAACTATACCATTGTCTTTGCAAAAACCAGTGAATTCTTCACTCAAATACTCTAACCTATTATCAGTCCTGAGTACCTTTATTTCCTTCCCAGTTTGCTTCTCCACCAAGGCCTTCCATTGTTTAAAACATTTAAAGGCTTGGTTCTTGTGTTTCAACAAATACACCCACACCTTCCTTGACCAATCATCTATGAAAGTAATGAAGAATCGAGCACCTCCCATGGATGGGACCCTTGCTGGCCCCCAAATATCAGAATGTACATACTCAAGAACACCTTTAGTTGTATGCAATGCAGTGGAGAATTTAGTCCTTTTCTGTTTTCCATATAGACAATGTTCACAGAAATCTAACTTTTCAAAATCCCCATTACCAATCAATCCTTGCTTATATAATTCCTCTAAGCCTTTACCACTAACATGAGCAAGTCTAAGATGCCATAGTTTTGTGGAATTAGGCTTAACAGCAGAAATTAAACCAGCAGAATTATCAACAGTCTTACCATGTAATCTGTACAAGCCTTGCTTCCTAGTGCCCTGCAGAATTAACTTAGAATTCTTGCTGACTTTGAGAATTCCCCCTTCACTGTTGAAAGAGCAGCCTCCTTGGTCCAGCACTCCAAGAGAAATGAGGTTTCTCTTGAGTTCAGGCACATGTCTTACCTGAGTGAATGCTTTAACCGATCCATCTTGCATCCTGATCTTGACAGTACCAATACCAACAACTTTGCAAGCAATGTTATTCCCCATTAATACTCTCCCAGCATCACTTTCTTGATAAGAAACAAACCATTCTCTATGTGGTGTCATATGAAAAGTGCATCCCGAATCCAAGATCCACTCATCACTGCAGGCTTCATCAGTTACTGACAAAACATCACAGCTTTCATAACTATCATATCCATCAGCCAAATCTGCAATATCATACTCCCCTTTGTTCTTGCTGTTACCATTCCATTTTTTCTTCCTCTCAGGGCAATCATTTCTGAAATGTCCTTCTTTGTGACAGTGAAAACAAGTCTTCTTTGTCTTAGGCTTTCCCTTCTTCTTGTTCTTGCCCTTTCCTTCCTTCTTCTCAGATTTCCCTCGAGCAAACAGACCTCCGAGTCCACAAAGATCGATTTAAGATCATTGATCTTCCTCTTCATTTCCTCGCAAATCAATGTGGTCTTCACTTCTTCAATTGTGAGAGTTTCCCTCCCAAACATCATAGTGTCCACCAAGTTTTCAAAAGAAGGTGGAAGTGAACAAAGTAACATAATTGCTTGATCCTCCTCAGATATGGTGACATCAAGACTCTTCATATCAAGAACAAGTTTCGTGAACAGAGAAACATGCTCCTTGATAGAAGACCCTTCTTCCATCTTCAGTTGATGCAAGCTCTTCTTCAGATACAGCTTATTGGTTAAAGATTTGGTCATATAGAGACTTTCTAGCTTTAACCAAAGTGCTGCAGCATTGTCAATTCCCGCGACCTCCCTCAAAACTTCATCACCAAGTGAGAGAATAATAGTGCTGTGTGCTTTCACGATCTTGTCTTTCCTTTCTTTATCGATTAGAGTAGCCAAAGACCTTCTTATCACCAAATAAGGCATCTTCTAACTCTTGATGAACCAACAAAGCCCTCATCTTGATCCTCCACACCAAGTCATTATCCCCAAGAAACTTCTCAATGTCGAACTTTGCTCCTCCCATGGTTGAAAATCTAACAAAACACCTTTCTTGATCCCTTTCTTGGTCCCAAACCCGAAACCACAGCTCTAGATACCAGTTGTTACGATTATGCCAATCAATGATGGTGATAAAGATGCACCACTGATCAACAAAACCGAATGAAACTTGCAAGATCACAGAAAAACAGATTAAGAAGTAGAACAGAAGAAAGAACACAGTAGAGTTATAGTGGTTCGGTAGTGACAGGGTATCACTCCTACATCCACTCTTCAAGGCACATTTCTGGTATTATTGATCTTCACAGAGAGATTACACAAGTGTTTCACTCAAACCCTCACAGAGATCTCAGCACCTCACCACTTCTATCGAAAAAATTAGAGATAACTTCTCCCACAAGCCAGACTTATATAGCCACTCAATTCCCTACCCGATTCTGTTACATTAGTTTTAACCAATCACTAACTAACATAACTAACTGAATACATAGGGAATTAATAAAACAGTGGGCTATCACTAAGCTTGCTAAAGCATTAACCAACTAACTACCTTATGAAGATCCACAATTAACAGGTTTCAATACTAGGTAGAGTGTGTGACAGGTCGAGCATTTGCTAGATATGGTAGAAGAGGAAGGAGCGTTGCGAGGATTGAGAGAGAGAGAGAGGAGTTGGTAGCTGAAAAGAGTATTCCTTCAACATCCACAAATACCTTCAAGTACTTCATTCATCACGTATTCGGTCCGAGACATTGTTAAGCACCAAAATAAGAGGATAGCATAGCCTCATTTGTAAATATTCTTTGCAACGATTTGGTATTTTGCTTTCTCTTTGGTGAGCTTCTTGGCTTTTTCTTTATCGTCAAAGAACTTACCCTCAATCAACCATATATAAAGCACTTCATCTAAAGTGTGGGGATTGTATGCCTTAAAATCAGTTTTGGAAGTCATTGAAAGTCATAAGAGTGATTTCTATAGCATGTGAATCGAATCACAGGCATGAGAATCGATTCATGCTAATGTTCTGGGCGTTGGATCTTTGGAGAAGTCTCTGGGAATCGAAGTGGAGATCTGGTGAATCGATTCACACTTCAATTCATGAGTGTGAATCGAATGGTGCCTCTGGGAGTTGAAGCTGGGAATTGATTCATAAAACACAGGATTTATTTTTCAAGTGTGTGAATCGATTCACCTGTGCAGAATTGCACAATATATAACACAGAAGAAGCAGAACGCGAAAAAAAAAGATGTAGAAACGTGAGAAACGCGAACTTGGGCGATTCTTGAGCGATTTTAGGGTTTGGGAAACACGTTCTATACACTTGGGGGTTAGGGTTTTCAATTTGTAAACTCTAAGGGTTTTGTTCATGAGAGATTGAGAGGTTCTTTGAGTAATTATTCTTGGTATTGTTCATCTTGAACAATAGAGGGGATTGGGTTCACTTTCATTGTAATTTTTCATTGGAAACACTCAAGAACATAGTGGATATGGAGAGCTACTCTCTCCCCCAGATGTAGGTCATCTTTTTGGGACCGAATTGCGTCAACAATTGCAGTGTCATTCCTCTACTCTCTATCTTTGGTTTGTTTGATTTGATTAGGGTTTTTTATTGCACATTGATTTAGAATCTGTTCTTGGTTGAATTGTTTGATTGTTGGCCTGTTTGGTTATTGGTTGCCATTGTTATTTGTTCCATTATCTTGTTCGAATTCTAACATAAAGGGACAGACACAGTTAATATCGCGAGTTCGATCCTGACGATGGAACAACTTGGGCCAGACTTTACTTAAGGACCCATTTTTCTTGGATACCGGAGTGAAGTCAAAGACCTCTGAACCCAAAAAAGGCATATACAATGTTATTGGGTCCAACAACGACTCCTTTTCTTCTTCCAATATCACAATTTTTCCAAAATCAATATTCGGTTGGCTTAGAGTCTCTTGATTAACAGATCATTTATTGCCTGCCTTCTTGTTACTGTTAAGTTTGAATAACATATCTGCTCTGTCATTTTTCTCACTTTGTACGTGAGTTATCTTTAAGTCTTTAAAAGATTAAGATAACCATTATACTTTTGCATGATATTTGGATATTTGGGAATCTTAATTTGATTTGAAATTCGCCACATACTTTCCCAACAACCAGTTTGGAATCAATTCAAACAATCAGTTGATTGCCCCCATTTCTTTTACAATATTGTAATCAAAGCTTCATATTCTGCCTAATCGTTGTGGCCTTAAATTCAAACCAAAGAAATTGTTGTATTATTACCCCATCATTTCCTTCGAGAATGACTCATGCTCCACTACTCTCTGGATTGGAAGAACCACTAACGACAATATCCACTCCGCTTTTGTGTTGTTTTTTGTTTTTGTTTTTGAACAGGCAAAATACGGAAATTTATTATAAGAAGCTGCTATGGCACAAGAGGTACCAAGCAGCAGCAACATGATACATAGTGTCAGGTTGATTTTACAAATTACAATCCTCCAAAACGAAACAGAAAGTAAGTGATAAGCCTTCAGTATAAATAGCTAACCGAGCCTACAAATCTAGCACTAGGCAAATTCTGAGTGCACCAGCACTTCTCCCATCCGTGAACATATACATAATACATATGAGAGTTGTGAGCCTTGCCAAGATCGTGATTCAAAGTAAAGCAAGGCTAAAAATTGACTATGTTAATGTTCATTAAGCTAATTATGACTGCCAAAGCAAAAAGCAAGATATCAAGGCATATAGCAAGGCATAAAAATGACTGTCAAGCTAATTATCCATGTAACAGCTGCGCCACATCTATGTTACTCCTCATCATTTCCTGACATGTGCCAAAGCTCAATTTGTCTCCCAACAGTGAATATGCTTCGACCTTGATTTCCCCTACCACTCCATACCTGCACCATGTACTACTCTATCACGATGATCTCTTTGACAGCATATCCGCACCCAAGATCAACATTTAACTTCTCATCTCTATCCCACCCAAATCCTTTTCACCTATCCTTCATCAGGCACCACTGGTCCCAAGGCAGGCACTACTGGGATTTACAAACCACTGTGCCAACGAGTAATCTGCAGCTTTAGCTTTTAAGAAAACCAAATTATTGTGTGGCTTCCATATCACCCATATGCAAGAAAACCAAATTGTCAAGAACCATTCTCTAAAAGCCTTCCCACCTTGACTCAGCCCCTCGAATTGTTCCAAATGCAGCTTACTATCAGTATGCATCACAGTGATGATACCAGCCCATTTCAAAATCTCTGTCCACACCTTATACAAGAAGCCGCGCTCAAAGAACAATTGTGAGACAGTCTCGACTTTCTCACGGCAGCCAGGATACATTTGAGCCTTACTAGCAATGATTCCTCTCCTAAGATGATTATCCTTAGTAGGTACTTTGTTTTGTAGTAGTCTCCATACAAACATCGATACCTTCAGTGGTGCAAATTTGTTCCACACCTTTTTGTTTAACACATCTGCCACTTGATAATTATGATTCTTCATTAGAGTTTTATATGTCGATTTCACAGTATATATGTCTGACCCCTCCTCCTTCCAAATCTCATAATTCCTCCCTCACACTAAGGATCATTCCAGAAATATGTGTCTAACCCATTACCCATCTTCTTAACCAGAGAATTTGAGAAACAATTCTGATTAAATCCCCATACCCGATCCTCGACTAATAACACATCTTTCCACCACAGAAACCCCTCCCTCGCCCTCCCTTTCGTTGTTTCTTTGGGTGGATCTGTCAGCTTTACTATAAAATCTGACAAAATTTGAGCTTAGATTGGACTTCTTGATTCAAACAACAAATCAAACTCTGAAATCTCAATCGACTAGGCTACCTTTCGTCTCGCCAGGTCACGCTTTTAAAAGATCTGCCTAATTAATTGGTTGGCCCGTCTTCACAATTACTTCATGGCTCTGAAAATATGGCCATAACTTTCTGGCAGATATGACTAGAGCCATTGCTAATTTCTCGATTTTATGATACCTGACTTCAGCTCCTTGTAATATTCGACTGTAAAAATAGATCGATTTATGTTCTGTGTTGATTTCTTGAACCAAAATTGAGTTCAGTGTCAAGTCACTCACTCACAGATTAGTACAATTGAAGAGGTACCTGTTCTTCCGACCGAGCTAAAATGGGTGGTGTCGACAAAAACTCTTTCAATCATTTGAAAGCCTCCTCACACTACTCAGCCCATTGAAATTTCTCATTCTTCCTTAAACAAGCACAGAAGGAAAAGCTTTGTCTTCTGGTAGAGATAAAAAAACCTAGCCAGGGATGCTACTTGTGCGGTTAACTTCTAAACCTCTTTTGCATCGGTAGGAATCCTCATCTCCATAATATCATGACATTTGTCAGAATTTAATGATACTACTCCAATTCGAGCTGGAGCACACTCTTAGAAGAAGGGTTAAGGAAGAGAGCAAACAAACAAAATTGGTAGATCAATGACCCGATTTTCTTCTGTCATTTTTATTCATCAACAGTGCTGTAATTTAAAGAGATATTTCTACTCCTATTTCTTAGGATCGCATGCCAAGTGTCCTAAGATAAGTACATGAATAGAGAATCTTCTAACATAAAGGAATAACAGTAATAAAAATCTAAGGAGCGAGCAATTCGTGTAAGCCAGCTGTACTTCCTTAGCTTACAAGTTTTGAATTGGCAAAAGATAATCTTTCAACCAGTTTGGGCTCTTTCTCTGTCGCTGAGGCCTCTCAGGCCCAATACCCAAATCGTTGCTTGGCCCATTTCCTTCAGAACTTCCACAAATATCTCGTGTGCTTGTCTCTCTCGTATCATTACCCGTGCCTTCGAAGACAACCTTGTCCCCAAGGTTGTAGTTAGGGTATGCCGCTTCAAAGAGAGCTTGATCCTCCCACATGGCTTCTTGCTCTGGTAAA
Source organism: Calophaca sinica (assembly GCA_037113605.1). Classification (NCBI taxonomy): domain Eukaryota; kingdom Viridiplantae; phylum Streptophyta; class Magnoliopsida; order Fabales; family Fabaceae; genus Calophaca; species Calophaca sinica. The sequence goes on along the minus strand of CM073733.1, from coordinate 34,955,470 downwards.
CCCTCCCACTGCACTAAGAGTTGCCTTCGATCTCCCTGCCCAATGCGAAGGTCGCGGGTGTCAAGGATCTGCGCTGGCTTCAGCTCCACCAAGGTTCCTGTGACGGAAGACTCTAACGGCGGAATCTGCGATGGGGGTTCGCCGTAGAAAGGTTTCAACTTGGAAACGTGAAACACCGGATGGATCTTGGAGTTTGTCGGAAGAGCCAACTCATAAGCTACGGCGCCGATAGTCTTGGTTATCTGAAAGGGGCCAAAAAACCTCTTTGTTAATTTGGGTGGACTACGGCCGCGAATCATTGTCTGGCGGTATGGTTGGAGCCGTAACCAAACCCAGTCGCCGACATGGAAGGAACGATCTAAGCGGTGGTTGTTGGCCAAGGATCGCATCCTGGTTTGGGCGAGGCCGAGATTATCCTTCACGATCTGCAACTGTTGGCGGCGTGATTGGAGTGACTCATCCAGAGAAGCCACCGTTGTGGAGCCATCGACATACGAGCGAAGGGAGGGTGGTGGTCGGCCATACAAGGCTTCAAATGGTGACATTCGTATGGCGGACTGATATGAAGTGTTGTACCAATACTCTGCTAACTGTAAAAAACGCACCCAGGCTTGAGGGGTATCACTGGCAAAGCAACGCAGAAATGTTTGGAGAATACGGTTGGTAACCTCTGTCTGGCCATCTGTCTCTGGGTGATAGGCACTGCTAAAGGCCGCAGGTGCCCTCAAGACGAAACAATTCACGCCACGACTGGCGATGAAAAGTTTGTCTCGATCGCTGACAATGGAACGGGGCATGCCGTGTAACTTGTAAATGTCAGAGAGGAAGATGGAAGCTAAGTGTACTGCAGTGTAGTGGGTGGGTAGCGCAATGAAGTGGCTATACTTTGTCAACCGATCCACTATCACCCAAATGTCAGTCTTACCATGTGATGGAGGAAGGTGAGTGACGAAATCCATACTGATATCTTCCCAGACTTGGTTGGGAATGGGCATTGGTTGGAGGAGCCCATATAGTTTCTGTGTCGAGTATTTATTTTGCTGGCATATATTGCAGGTGCGGAGGAATTCTTTGACATCTTTTGCCATATTGGGCCAGAAACAGGAAGCAGCTAAGCGAGTTAAGGTACCCTTATTACCTGAGTGACCTCCCGCTGGTGTTGAATGGTATTCACTAATCAATTGCTGTCGCAGGTTGGTTTCCAGGGGAATGAAGAGGCGCCCATTGAATTGTAGAAACCCTTGCCGTACTATGAACCCAAAGGGACGGAGGATCGTTCTTTGAAGCTTGGTGAGTAGGGCCTGGCCAATGGAGTTGGTGGTATAGAACTGTTGAAGTTGGGCAATGAGAAGCGGCTGAGCCAGAGACACAGAAGTGAATGTGGCTTTGGGGTATCTGGAACGCGGGACAAGGCATCAGCAACCAAGTTAGACCTTCCAGGTGTGTAATGAATCTCATAATCAAAGCCCAGTAGTTTGGTCAACCATTTCGCAGTCTTTGGGTCCGAATAGTTTGAGCTAGCAAGCCGCTTCAGGCTTTTCTCGATCGATGTATATTCTAAGTCTTAGTCCCAATAAGTAGTGGCGCCATTTCTTAACAGCTGCGGTGATGGCATACATTTCGCGCTCATAGGCTGATGCATTTTGCATTCGGGGGCATAACTTCATGTTGAAATATGCCAATGGATGAGAGTTCTGAGACAGAACCGCCCCTACAGCTGAACCCGATACGTCGGTAGTAACATCAAAAGTGATAGTGAAGTCTGGAATACCCAATACTGGAAGTGACATCATAGCTTTTTTTAATGTTGTAAAGGCCAGTTGTGCTTCCTCCGTCCACCCAAAACCATGTTTCTTAAGTAATTTTGTCAAGGGGGTTGCTATATTAGCATAACCCTGGACGAACTTCCTGTAGTAGCCTGTAAGTCCAAGGAAGCCCCGTAGGGATGAAACAGTGTGGGGCACAGGCCAGTCCTGGATAGCAGAGATTTTGTCTAGGTCTGCAGCTACCCCTTGCTGCAAAATGATATGGCCTAAGTAAGTAACTCTTGTGACGCCAAACTGGCACTTTGAAAACTTTGCAAATAATTGGTGGCTGGAAAGTAGCCGAAGGACAGCTTCCAAATGCAGCAAATGAGAGTCCCAGTCCCTACTATAGATTAAAATATCGTCAAAAAAGACTAGAACACATTTACGAAGTAAGGGACGAAATACCTCATTCATAGTGGCTTGGAATGTAGAGGGGGCGTTGGATAAACCAAAAGGCATTACCAAGAACTCAAAATGTCCATCAACAGTCCGAAAGGCTATTTTGAATGTGTCCTCCGGTGCTAAGAGGATTTGGTGGTACCCCGATCGTAGGTCCAACTTGGAAAAATAGGTGGAACCATGAAGCTCATCAAGTAACTCATCCACCGTAGGTATAGGAAACCTATCTTTAACTGTAATGGCATTAAGAGCACGATAATCAACACAAAAGCGCCAAGTGCCATCCTTCTTGTGTACGAGAAGCACCGGGGATGAGAAAGGGCTGGTGCTAGGCCGAATGAGCCCCTCTTGTAACATGTCTTGAATCATTTTGGTCATAACTTCCCTTTGACAAAAAGGGTAACGGTAGGGTTTTACATTAACTGGGGAAGATTGTGGTAATAAATGGATGTGGTGGTCTTGGCTCCTATGAGGGGGTAGGCCTTGTGGAAGACTGAAAACAGTGTTAAACGGTTGTAAGAGGGTAGCCAAGGAGGGTTCCAAATTGCTAGTATCAAGGGTGGTTGAGGATGGTTCAGTCATAAACAATGTAGAACTGTCAATAGTAGCCAGGGTCACTGTATGGGCTGAGGCAATAGAATTAGTAAATAAAAAACGATTAAATTGGGCAAGTGAAGCCTGTGTAGGGGTAACTGAAGTGGTGCCAGTAATGGTGATGTGGGTGTGGTTGTAAACAAACTGAAGTGAGGGTACATTATAATCCGAAAGAAAGGGTCCCAATGATTGTAACCATTGCACTCCCAGGACTAGATCAGCCCCATGAATGGGTAATATGTAGAAAGGCACATGGAACACCTGTTGGGCCAGGAGAAGAGGGGCGTTAGAACAACTGCCCTTGCACTGAATAGTGGCCCCATTACCAACTGTGACTGAAAAAGGGGTGATAGCAACAATAGGAAGGGAGAGAAACTCAGCCACCTGGGGTTGCATAATGTTGTGCGTACTCCCGGAGTCAATCAAGATTGCAACGGCCATTTCTTTGATGGTACCGTCCACCCTCAATGTGCGCGGGGACGGGGGTCCAGTTGCTACTGCCTGTGATAGCTGAAAATGTTCACAAAGAGGAGGATTAGACACTTCAATAGGGTATAGATTACCTTCTCCCCCAGGGTCAATAGGATCCGAAGCTGTGGGAGTGGAATCTTCTTACAAGGGTTCATCAGCACACATTAACAGGAACAATTTCTTTTGGCATCGGTGATCGGGACTGAACTTGTCATCACAATTGTAGCACAACCCTTTTGTGCGACAGTCATACAATTCTTGGGTGGTGAAGCGCTTAATGGGTAATGGGTTAGGACTTGGGGTTTGTTGTTTGGAGGGTGGGCTAGGGTTGGGCAAGACTGGTGGGTTGGGGTTTGGGTTGCGGGGAAAACGGGAAAATTGAGATCTAGAGGCAGCGAGCTTAGATTCAAAGAGTTTAGCAAGGCTAATGGCATGGGAAAGGGAATGGGGCTTCATAATGAAGAGTTCATTTTGAAGTTCTGTTTTCAACCCAGAGATGAAACAGTTCAGTAAGTGTTCAGTGGGCAAACCTAACACCCTATTTGAGAGAGCCTCAAATTTCTGTTGATATTCCATGACAGAGCCAGTTTGCTGAAGGTTAAAGAGAGCTACCTGATGGTTATCAAATGTGGAGGGTCCAAACCTTAATTCTAGTGCCCTCGTGAAAGTCTCCCAAGAGGGGATCTGATTATTGCTAGCCATCCATTTGTACCAGCTAAGGGCCTCGCCCTGCATGAAAAAGGGAATGTGTGTCATACGCAGAGCTGGGGAAACCTGATGGAGGTCAAAGTATTGATCGGCTTGGAAAAGTCAATCCAATGGGTTAGACCCATCAAAGTAGGAGAGTTTAATTTTGGGTGGTTTAGGGGGGGTGTTTGAACTGGAAGGAAAGGAATGGATGGGGGACGAGCAGGACTGAATTTGGTCCTTGACGAAGGATGGTAATCTTGCCAGAAGGAAATTAAAAATTTCCTGTTGTTTCAGACAGATTCCATTTGGGACTGCTTTTGTAATTGTAATTCCTTCATTTGAGCAGCAAGCTCCTCAATGTGTTTATCTTTGTGGTCAGGTTTAGGAGGCATGATGAGAAGAAATGAAAGCACCAATGATACTACTCCAATTCGAGCTGGAGCACACTCCTAGAAGAAAGGTTAAGGAAGAGAGCAAACAAACAAAACTGGTGGATCAATGACCCGATTTTCTTCTGTCATTTTTATTCATCAACAGTGCTGTAATTTAAAGAGATATTTCTACTCCTATTTCTTAGGATCGCATGCCAAGTGTCCTAAGATAAGTACATGAATAGAGAATCTTCTAACAGAAAGGAATAATAGTAATAAAAATCTAAGGAGCGAGCAATTCGTGTAAGCCAGTTGTACTTCCTTAGCTTACAAGTTTTGAATTGGCAAAAGATAATCTTTCAACCAGTTTGGGCTCTTTCTCTGTCGCTGAGGCCTCTCAGGCCCAATACCCAAATCGTTGCTTGGCCCATTTCCTTCAGAACTTCCACAAATATCTCGTGTGCTTGTCTCTCTCGTATCATTTAAATTTTGCTTCAATCCCTCTATCTATGAGTATAAATCCAAGAAACTTGCATGCTTGTACAACAGATAAGCATTTTTCTGGATTAAGCTTCAAATGATCTTTTCTGATTGTATCAAATGTCTCTTGCAGATCCAGACAATGTTCTTAACTCGTACAAGACTTGACCACCATATCATCAACATACGCTTCCACAAGCCTCCCAAGTGGATCAACCAAAATGGTGTTCATAAGTCGTTGGTAAGTTATACCTGCATATTTTTCAACCCAAAACGACATTGCCCCCTCACAAAAATTAACAGTTTCAGTGATAACACCAATTTTTCCCCATCAAGATGATGCATCCTTATTTGGTTATAACCAGAATAGTCATCCATGAACCTCCACAATTTGTATCAAGAAGCTGCATCGACCAACCGATCTATGCTCAGCAAAGGATACAAGACGTCTTTTGGACATGCTTAGTTAAATCATTGAAGTCCTCATCACGAATGAATTGGGCTTCTCTCAATTTATTTGTCTGATTGTCTCTTCTATCATAGCTTGTCTCTTCTATCATAGCCTTCCTTTATCCACCTCCCAGCTTTCTTTTCCTTTGGGTGAATGGGTTTATTTCTGGATCTATAGACAAGCCTGAGGCCATGACATAAAAAATCGAGGTCAATGCCTGACATGTTAGAAGGTGACCAAGCAAAAATATCTACATTGTGTTTCAGCATATCGCAATAAGCTCGTTTGTTTCCATAGCTAATCTTTGTTTTTTTGATTTTGATTGTTACCAATCTGGAAAACCTTCAATTCCTCACCTGGCTGTGGTTGTTTGTCTTCAGGGTCCGCTTCTCGATCTTCTTTAATTTGCACCATCTCTTGGATCCTCAATATCCTAGAAACATACTTTGCGATAACCCTTCTCTTGCTTATTTTTCATATTTCGCCAAGTTATCAAAAATTCCTTGATAACACCTCCTAACAAACTAACCACTTGATTTTTCTTTAACAACGCCAATTTAACCATCTTCCAATGGATACTTCATAGTTAATTGAGGTTGTGAAGACTATACTGCTCCCAAATTATTTGAAGATGAAAGCCTCAGAATAGCATTTAACTACATCACTGGCCCTACTAATTAACATTTGTGAAAGATGCCAAATATATATTCATGACGATCTTTGGTTCCGTCTTAGTAAGGCTTAATATTAGGAGCCTTAAATCAGCCATTACATTAATATCAATGGTGAATGATAATAATGTTTACCTGCAAGGATCGCACGTGCGTGGTTTAACTCTATCGGACGCGTAGAACTCGAACTTTTTGGTATTATTCTAGTTTTGTGACTAGTCAACCCAACATAAACACAAACCAAGGAAATTAAAACCGGACCGGGTATTGAACCGGAGAGGACTAGGATTCAGGGTTTTTGAGTTGGATCAGAATCGGACCGGAATTAATAAAATATTATTTTTTTATACTGAATGTATAATATATATACATAATTAACATAACATTTCAATTTATATACAAAATAACATGCAGCCTAGTGGTAAGGAGGTTTGTTGTGGCCTTAGGGATAGGGGTTTAAGTCCTTTTGAGACCAAAATTTATTTTTTTAATAAAAGAAAATAAAAATATTGATTTTTTTAATAAAAGAAAATAAAAAATTGATTTTCTAAAAATAAAAAAAAATGTGAACCCGGTTTCCAGTTTTTTCAACCGGTTTTGGCCGGTTCAGCCGTTTTTTAGCCGGTTTCTAATTTTTTGGACCGGTTCTCTGTCATCCGGTTTTTGAGGGTGTACCGGACCGGACACAGGCCCGGTTCCCGGTCCGACCAGCTGGTCCGGTCCGGTTTTTGTTACCATGACACAAACACATGCATGCAGGAGAGTAAACATAATCCACTTATTTAGGCATTTGTTATTACCACCTCTCCCTTTAATTTTGTCACCTCCCCTCCCCATTTAATTGACAATTTTACCCCTACCTCATTTCTATCACCTCTCCATACCCTATTATCACCTGCCATCTCTCTCTCTCTGTGAAGCTTTCTCTCTCTCTTGGAAGCTCGCTCTCTTCTAACCACTACCTCTCTCAAGGTCTCTCCTCCTCTCTGAAGGTCTCTTCCACCATCATCCACTGTTTCGGTATGTTGCGATTCGTCCTTTTTTTCTGCGTTTTTATATCGCACGTCACCTTGTTGACGAATTCCCACGTCAGCAAGGTGACACCAGTGTCTTCTATTTTAACTTTTGCTATACGCGTCAATAAGATGACGTTTTTGCGTGTCAACTAGATGATGTATGTGTAAAAACTTGAAGTTGCAGGCATTAACACAGGCGTCAACTTGTTGACGAGACAAAACATCATCTTGTTGACGCGTATAGCAAAAGTTAAAACAGAAGACACTGGCGTCACCTTGTTGACATGGGAATTCGTCAACAAAAGGTGACGTATTTAGCCGTCAATTAGCTGATGCGAATGTAACAGATTAGTTTTTTCCAACTTTTATTTTGTGGTGTAGTTTGATTACCATGGAGTATAACCCTGCCACCCAAATGACGAATACGGAGGCCTTGACCGTGGATTGTACTAGTGTATTTACAACTACTAGGGTACTTACATCTTTTGTTCTTGTTTTTTTAAGCTATGACTTTTCATTTGTGACAACCCTAATTTTTTGTGCTTTCTAAGGTATTTGCTACCCGAGATGAGTTGTTGTCATGGACACGAAATAGTGGGAAATCTATTGGGTGTGTGGTTGTCATATCAAGATCAGACAACGGGCGATCAAGCAAGAAGACATTTGTTATGTTTGGTTGTGAAAGAGGTGGTAAGTATAAACCATACAAGTCTGGGGGATTGAGGGCTACCGGTACTAGAAAATGTGAGTGCCCGTTCAGACTGAAAGGAAAATTAGTGAAAGGTTCTGGAGGATGGGTTTTGAAGGTTATGTGTGGAACTCACAACCATGCATTACCCAAAAACTTTAAAGGACATCCATGCATATGTTGGTAGGCTAACTCCGGACGAGATGTGTATGCTTAGTGATATGACAAAGAACATGATCAAGCTGCGCAGTGCCTTACTTTCAATTCAACAGAACAACCCAGAGAACCACACTATAATCAAATAGATTTACAATGCACGTCAGAAGATTCGGTCTAGTCTAAGATAGGGCAGGACGGAGCTGCAATATCTGATGAACTTGATGCATTGTGATCATTATGTGCACTGGCACAGAAGGGCTGATGATTCAGATGTCATCAGAGACATATTCTGGACACATCCAGAGGCCATCACGCTTGTAAATTCCTTCAATCTTGTTTTGCTTATTGATTCCACATACAAGACTAATAGGTATAGGATGCCATTAGTTGAGGTCGTTGGTGTTACCTCAACTGAGATGACATTCTTCGTTGCATTTGCTTATGTGGAGTCTGAAAAAGTTGATAACTTCGTATGGGTGTTGGAGAAGCTGAGGGGTTTGTTTATATGAGAGAGGATGTATTGCCACAAGTGATAGTGACTGACAGGGACTTTGCTTTAATGAATGCAGTGGCTAATATTTTTCCTTTGTCGTATAACTTATTGTGTCAATTCCACATTCGCAAGAATGTGAGGGCCAAATGCAAGACTCATGTGTACCCAGAAAACAAACTTCAAGAGGTCATGTTTCTTTTTTTGGGTTTTTCTTCCTGATTTTTCAAGAATTGTTGTTGATAAAATACTTAATGTTCATTTTGATTTAACAAAAATGGTTTTTCAACTTTTTTTATTCAAATATTTTTCAACTTTTTCTTTCACAATTATTGATGTTGAGAAACACTTTTGTGGTGATAAATTACAAATTTATACATCTTGATAAAGTACTTTTGTTTATACATAATCAATATCATAACAATATAAAAATACTTGAGGGATAATAATAATAATAATAATAACAATCAAAATTATAAATGCATACTCTATATGTGGTTTGCGATTTAAATAGTCATATCTTCCAAATAAATATATTTTTGAATTTTACCAATACATGGATATTGAGAAAATCAATCAATAGGATATAATAATGCTTATCATGCTATTAATCCCTTGCAAAAAATATCCGCCTTATGCTTAATAAGTGTTACTATGAGTAATGCTGGCAAATTATCTTTTTTAATCTTTGTTTAGGGTGTTTAGGTGAAGTCTTTAATGGGTGACATAATGGCTCTGATGGCACAGACATTCTTAGCAGTATAGTAACAAGTAACAACGTACACTATGTGTCTGGTCATTTCATGGAAGCTTACAATTGTTATGATAATCGTTCAACCAATTATGATATCCTGATTTTACACAATTGTTCTCAATGTTGTTATCACATAACTCTCTTTTGTTATTCGTGTAAGTTAAAAGTAGTAAATTTTTGATATAATTTTATAGTTGGTAGCATATCCAAAAAAATTGAAGTGAGATTTTTTTTTCCATTTAATTCATTATTTTATTGATTTCTTTTGAACGTGAAAGTGAATTCTCTAACAATGCTCATCAAACGTTTTTTGTTTTTAATTATATACCATTTATTGTTTTCCTTTATAGTCTAACTTTAATTTATCTCTTTTATCTTTGTAGAAATTATAGATAAAATAAGACACACGAGGATGAATATTTTATATGAAAGTAATTTGACAAATTTGAACTTAGGGAGAAATTATGGTCAATTCACGGGTCACAAAAACATTAATTACTGTAAATGAATATTTTATTAAAAAAGATATATTAATATAATCTTTTATCTTAATATAATATGCAAATTGAACTATATTTTTAAACCATTATACTCCCTCCGATCTTAATTATAAGGAAAAAAATACATGTATTTGCAAAATACATGTAGTTTTTGCTTATAATTAAGGCCGGAGGCAGTATATTATTATGTAAATGCAATAACTAATCTGTTGACACACACACACACACACAAAAATACATATATTTGCAAAATACATGTAGTTTTTGCTTATAATTACGACCGGAGGCAGTATATTATTATGTAAACACACACACACACACACACACACATATTTTGTGCTAAAGAGGGATACGTTGATATATTAATATGTATTTAACATGACCTCATCTAAATGTTTACAAAAATATATTACATATCATATAAGTTAAAAAATTTTAATTTACTAAAAAAACAATGTATACTCGTGCATTGCACGGGTCAAACACACTAGTTTCATTCATGGAGGGTGTAAAACCCAATAGGCCAAGCCCAGTTACAACCAATTAAGCAACTGTGAGATATACGATACGCAACCACAAGTGCAGTTGCACCAAAGCATGTCTAACCAACAGCTAACAATTGGGACGCAAGTACACGAGTTCGAACTCAACTAAACTAAAGTGGTTAGTCAGATAAACTCACATCCCCTACACCTAACCCACATAGGAGTGAAAAGATCCCAGCACAAGCCCTAGAGGATTTGGCTTGTGCGCAGTCGCTGACTGCGTGCAGTCACATAGTCAGGCGACGTCGGTCGTCCGATCTCGATCGGATGGTCCAGATTTAAAGTCGGTATTTTATATTCTTAAAAAAAGTGTATTTAATCTGGACCATCTGATCGAGATCGGACGGCCGACGCCGCCGATCACGATCGCCGACGTTGTTCGATCAGGATCAGACGCACAATGACTGCACACAAGCCAAATCCAGCCCTAGATTGACCTTGTACTCTCCTTCGCACATTCCTCTACTTCTCGCTGAAACCAATCCAAACAGAGAAAGGACATACTCAGGCATGAAGATAACCAATTAGCACACAAAGCTAGAGAAAATACTCAGGCATGAAGCGAAGCTAGCAGATGCACAATGAAACTCTCACAGTACATATTGTAGACAAATTAAATGGGTTAACTAATTTTCTTAATTTATGTGTTTTGGTCAAATGAGGCTTACATCTAGAGAAGAAAAGAAATCTACTATCTACTATATTATATAAAATAGAGTTTTGCCACATGACAGCTCCACAATCATTCTTTCCACGCCAAAATGCAAAATATTTTTTTTATTTTTTTTTAATCTGTGATATTTCATTAATTAAGGTATATCAATTAATTAATGTTCATATCTGCACTTTTACCATTCAATCAAATTTGAATTAATTAAAATTCAAAATGTAATAAATTAAATAAGGGTTAAATATGTTTTTGATCCCTATAAAATTAGAGAATTTTGCTTTTAGTCCCTCAAAATTTTTTTGGGTACTTTTGGTCCCCAATTAATTTTCTGTTAGCACTTTTGGTCCTTACTGTTAAGTTGAGTCTATTAAGTGCTGATGTGGCATACTGCCTGCCTACATCATCTGTGCCACATGGATAAGTGATGGTGAGGTAGCTGCCACATGTGTCCTCATCACATTATTATTTTTTTAATTTTAAAAATGTTCAAAAACCGAATAATTAACATTATTTAATTTTTTTCAAAAAAAATTGCTTAATTAAATAATTAACAGTCACAGACAATTAGGTTTGCAATCTATCAGCATCAAATCCCACGATGGTTCACGTTGCCGCCGCTAGGGTTCTTCCCCTTTGGCCCCTCCTTCTCCCCATATTGACTTCAACATCCTTTGTCCCACCCTTACTGACTTCGTCGATGACGGTGGGAGGTGTTAATGATTGCAGAGTTGCTGGCTATCAGGTCGTGGCGCACATGCCTTTACAGTGCTCCTCGCAATATGGAGAATGAACCACAAAAGTTTAAGGTTTGGTTTTTAAAGGAAAAGCCAGAATGGTTCCTCTTTTGGTGAGAGTCGGATTTCGATATGCAAGAACCGACGATGACAGGAAATTGGACGAAGTGAGAAAATGAGGCCCTGATTGTGGTTGATTTGGATGGTGGGCATTCGCTGTGAAGGGTACTGATGCTTCAAGTTTTCCCTACTTCTGTTGTTGTCCTTTTTTAGATGGTTTTCAGAGGAACCCTCGTGTTGCCTAGGCAATTGCAACAGAAACCCAATGTTTCTTCATTTGGACTAAGTTTCCCGGGAAATCTCTGCTGCTATCAGTAGTGATTAAGATATTGTTTTTGTGGTTGTTGTTGCGGTGGATGGGGGGCAGAGGAAGGAGGGATGACGATGGATTATGTCTGATGAAGGAGAAGTCACCGTCGAGCACTAGTGCCACCAGCGGAGCCTAATGTGGCGAAGTTGTGGCCAATGGGACCGTGGAATTTAGGGATTTCTGGGAATTGGGTAACCCCTGCACAGTGCGCTAAACGAAGAAGAGTGAGGACGGATTTAATTTTTGTTTAATAAATTAATAGTTTGATTAATTAGTTTATAATTGTTTAATTTAATAATTTGTGATGGGACCCACATGGCAACTAGTCATTGGACTAATCCTAGTCATGCATGAGCTGTCATGCCACATAATGTATTTACTTATCCGCATGGCACTTAACAGGCTCAACTTAGCAGTAATGACCAAAAGTACTAACGGAAAATTAATTAGAGACTAAAAGCACGCAAAAAAATTTTGAGGAACTAAAATCAAAATTCGTTAAGTTTATAGGGACCAAAAACATATTTAACCCATTAAAGAATATCATTCAATTAATTCTCATATCTAAATATTTGTAATTCAATCAAAATATTATCTTTTTTTATTTAACCAAAATATTATCGAAGTCATGTGACAACATATGAATCATTACATTTTTTGCCTAAATCAATTTCAATTTTTTTATATTCATTTTTTTTTTGCCCCAAACATATGAATCAATTTTTTAGTCATCTATTATATATATTAAAACGATGTGTGCCACGTTATTTCCACATATCAAATTTCTACTTCTCTCTATTTTTCCTATTTTAATTTTTTTTTACCTTTAAACTAATTAACTTTTTTTAAAAATTCCTGGAAATAACAAATGCATATCAAAAGCATTTCATGGGAATATTATTCCCTGTAATAGGGTTCCCGAGAATATCATTCCTGGGTATATAATTCTATATCTGAAATAAACACCCCCTAAATTTCTCATGTTAATAATTTGAATTTGAATTTTAAATAAATTTTTAGCACATGTTAATGGATATGGAAGACAAATCCGAAAATCCCATAATTTTTTGCGTATACTATTTGACTTTCTCTTCAAGGATTTGTATTGAATTAGAATATCATGTCACAGGTTCATATTTAATTCTAAAAACTTTTTATTCAATTTTTAGGTAAAAAACTTTAACTGATTGTATTGAAATTAAGTTTTAGAATATATATAGTTTAACAAATTCAATATATTTTTCTAGAATTGCTTATTTTATATGATAATGCTATTGATTGTGTTGTTGAGAGTATCAACCATAGTTAGATTATGTTTGGAAATTCTAAAAGTGTGAACTTGATTCTTAAAAAATATAAAATTTATTCGTTTCAATTGAAATATTATGTTATTTCAATAAAATACAAAATATTTATCAGTCATTTAAATTTAAATGCGACTAAAATTGTGATTTCAAAATAAAAATGTTTAAATTTTTAAAATTTTGATTGGATATTAAAAAATAATGTTTTATTATTATTATTATTATTATTATTATTATTATTATTATTATTATTATTATTAAATCAATCAATGTCATGCCATTATGAATCGTATTTTAAATTTATTTTTAGAATAAATATTTATTATATTAAATGAAATTCAAATAAATTAAAATAAATTAATATTAAAATACACAATAATCTAATAATAAATATATAGTATAAAGTAAAATTTTACAATTTAGACTCCAAACCAAGTTGACTTAAGTCAGAAATCAAATTAATTTATACCCGAAATACCACTTAATCATCCTATTAATAGTTACTACTACTTATTATTATTTTATTATAGAAAACAATATTATGGCAGTGTGAATATATTCATAGAAATAATACCTTCATATAAAATTCTTTAATATAAAATTTAAAGTTTTTAAATATATACCGTACATAACACGATTGTCATAGTATGGTTGTTATTAATATTTTATGTCACGTAAATTACTAAATAAAATTTTAACATAAGCAATATTTTAATTTTAGTTTTTATTATTAATTCTTACTATAGATTAACCTTAAAGTCATATTACAATTTGTTATTATATAATAATTTCGTGTCTCTTTTTTTTTCCACACGTTTTGTAACTCTCGAATCTCACTCGTGCATCGCCAGGGACGGAGTCAGGATTTTGGCTCGACAGTTGCCAAGATAAAAAATGACTTAGTAAAAAAAAATAAAAAAGGAATACATAATTATATTGAGTGAATCATTAGATTATGTAAAGAAATTTAATAAATAGAATTAAGGATTAAATATGTTTTTAGTCCCTATAATTATCCCATATTTTTTTTAATTCCTGTGCCTATTTTTCAATCCCTATAAATTATAAAACTGCATATTATTTTGTATTTTGTAGAGATTAAAAGTGGGTACAGGAACTAAAAACAAAAAATATAAATTTTATAGGGACTAAAAATATATTTAACCCTAAAATTTATTTCTAAAAAAAATAGAAATAACGATAAACACATACAAAACTTTTGTACCTCATTACATCGACCCGTTGTTACTTATTTATCAGAGTGACATGGATACATACGACAAATATATGGAATAACATGTGTAGTATAAATAATACAAACTCACAATACTATTGGTCCTTTAAAATTAAAAAAAAATATCAGGGGCCTGGCCTTGATTATCAATACCTGCGTCCGTCCCTGTGCATTGCACGGGTTATTACGCTAGTAATTTATTAATCTTCACTCTACTATTTTCAAGAAACAGAAAGGGCCTATGGGTACTATTTTCAAGAAACGGAAAGGCCTATGGGATGATTCCTTCCTAAATGTCTGATCAATGATCACACCTAGGGGTGGAAATAGGCTAAGCCGAGCTAGGCCTTGCAAGGCCTAAGCCTGGCCTGCTCAAAAAAATCCAAGGTCTAAGCCTGATCTGTTACCTGTCATGGGCTTATTTTTTAGGCCTCACTGGCCTTTTTGAAAGCCTGGTATAACCTATTAGCCTACTTAAAGGCCTATTTCATATTAATATCTTTGGATAAGTCATTTGATCTATCTTAAATAGACTAACAGGCTGATAGGTTAAGTTCTATTTCTAATAAACTATAAAAAAAATTGCTACTAAGACACATGGCACATAGGGTGGAAATAGACAAATGAGCTAAGTTTTATAAAGTCTGATTTTGATGTATTTATATGATATAAATCTTTTTCAATGTCTACCTTGACATTTTAGAGAATTTAACCTTATATGATAGCCTATTTAAATTTTATTTTGTAATAAGATTTTTAAATGTGTCAAAAATTTATGTAAGTCAATATACTTAAATTATTGAAAAGATCAGTATATGATTTAACACATTGTACAAAATCCATTATAATAATAGCAATAAAAAATAGTCTTATTTATATTTACTTAAATAAGCCGGCCTGTTAGGCCTAAAAGGCTTTTTGAGTGATCTGAAGTCTGGCCTTTTTAGCTAAATAGGCTTTTCAAAAAGCCTTGGTCTTGTCTATTTATAAAAAAAAAACCTGGTCTGACCTAGGCATGACGTAAACTAGGCCGTAGACCCCTATCGAAGAGTCTGGCATATTCCCAACCCTAATCACACCCCACCCTCATTTTAGTATCCCAGCTAATTTGATTTTGGCATTTGCCTAATTTAAATTTAAATTTAAATTAGCTGTTTGATCAACTCAAAGCCCGCGTGAGAGATTGGGGAATTTACTCACTACTATAGTTGTTTTTATAATTCTTTTAAGTCTTGCATCAAATTTTCTTAAATAATAAATTTCTTTTTTTTTTGTGGCTGAAAAAAAAAAGGAAACTAAATAATAAATATCTTCAGTTAGGACAACTTTAACGGGGTAATCTTAAATTTTTAGTTCACTTTAAAGTCTACGTGGCTGTACACATTGTTGGATGCATCAACTAATTTTTGTTGATAGTCATTTCTGCAGTTTACGGTGATTAAAGGAAAAAAGCGTGCCACTATGTGAGAGACTGAGAGAGAAAATTGGAGGTGGAGGGGTGTTAGTTATGTCACTGTGCTGCGGCAAAAATGTTTGACTTATGAAGATGTGGCCATATGGGGCCCACATATGGAACACAGGAGCGGTAATAATTAAACACTCCGCTGTGGGTGCTCTTAGAGAGAATTAAATGACACGTTACTTTGTCGTTGCGGATGGTCTAACTCTAAAGTATCTCCTTCACCTTATCACTTCAGCAAGGGTTTCGCTTTGGCAATTTGGCACCCCACCTGTCTCTGCAAAAAAGCCATGAAACTCTTCTCACAAGAATCGTTACTCTTCCTCTCACTTCTCTTCCTCTATCTCTATATTCAATTCCTCACCAGAAAAAAACCCAACAAAAACAACAACACAGGCTTCAAAATCTACCCTCTAGTTGGAGCGCTACCAGGATTCTTGTGGAACCGCCACCGTTTCCTCGAATGGACAACCCAAGTCCTCCGCGACTGTCCCACCAATACCGCCGTCTTCTTTCGCCCCGGCAATGTCCACGGCATCATAACGGCGAATCCGGAAAACGTGGAACACATGCTCAAGACGAAATTCCAAAACTACCCAAAAGGCGAACGCTTCATCAACCTCCTCGAAGATTTCTTCGGCGGAGGAATCTTCAACTCCGACGGCGACCTCTGGAAGCTTCAGAGAAAAACCGCCAGCTACGAATTCAACACCAAATCTCTCCGAAACTTCATCATTGAAAACGTCACAGTTGAAACACAAACGAGGCTCATTCCGATTCTCTACAGAGCATCAGAAAAAAACAGGGTCCTCGATTTGCAGGACGTTTTGGAGAGATTCGCGTTTGATAACGTGTGCAAGCTTGCTTTCAACGTCGACCCGAAGTGTCTCGGCGGCGACGGCACCGCCGGAGCGGAGTTCATGCGCGCGTTCGAAGACGCCGCCATGCTGAGTTCTGGAAGGTTCATGTATGTTCTGCCACTGTTGTGGAGAATCAAAAAAGCTTTCAATGTGGGAACAGAACGGAGATTGAAGGAATCAATCGCAACCGTTCATGAGTTCGCTGATGAGATCATACGGTCAAGAATGGAAGCAAAAGAGGGCCCCACGAGAGGCCAGGATTTGTTATCTCGATTCATCGGAACAGAGGAGGCGTCGCTGGAGTTTCTTCGTGACATTATGATAAGCTTTATTCTCGCTGGACGCGATACGACGTCGTCGGCTTTGAGTTGGTTCTTCTGGATCTTATCTTCTAGACCGGACGTGAAGGAAAAAATAATCCACGAAATTGAAACGGTGCGTTTAAGGAGTGGAGATGAAACGGCTGCGTTTGGGTATGAGGAGTTGAAGGAGATGCAGTACTTACACGCGGCGATTTCGGAGACGATGAGATTGTACCCGCCTGTTCCTGTGGATACGAAGGCGTGTTTAAACGATGACGTTTTGCCGGATGGTACGAGGATTGGGAAGGGTTGGTTTATAACTTATCATACGTACGCGATGGGGAGAATGGAGAGTGTGTGGGGAAAAGATTGCGATGAATTTAAGCCTGAAAGGTGGATTGAAAATGGGGTGTACCGATCTGAAAGTCCGTTTCGGTATCCGGTGTTTCATGCGGGTCCTAGAATGTGTTTGGGGAAAGAAATGGCTTATATTCAGATGAAGTCTATTGCGGCTTCGGTGATGGAGAGGTTTGAGATTGAAGCGTTGGATAAGGACACGTGTCCTGAACATGTTTTATCCTTGACTTTGAGGATGAAGAAAGGGTTGCCTGTGAGGGTAAAGGTAAGGGAGAGATGGGCGAACTGTGCTGCTGCTAAGGATCAGTGCTAGTGTGTGTAGATAAGCAAGTATCTAGTTGAAAAAAAATGCGGTGTGTTATTATTGGAAGTATTATGAAGTGGATTATAGAAATGTATTTTGTTATTATGTTGTTGCATATTTCGTTCTTTTCATTTTAGTCTACTGTTTGTGTTTCTTGTGTTGAAAAAGGTGGTCTTGGCCGAGGAGGAGGTTCATTTCTAGAAGTGGTGTGTTCAATGTTGTTACGAACGGACATAGAAGCCACCATTTGGTCTAGCATGCATTCCAAATTCAAACTCAAGCCTCCCATAACCCGTAAACCAGAAAAATCACAGAAATTAAACCAAATATCGCTCACTTGCAAAGCCGCCTCGCCACAGCCTAGACCAGTCACGAAACTAGATAACATGAAAATAGAAATGATGAAATGAGCTTTCTCAATTCAATCAATGACAGTGAGAGAAAGAACATAGATAACTAACTAACTCCTTTTTTTTTTTTAATAAACAAGAGAGTGAAAGTGGAGTTGCCACATGGCATGACTCAACGTGAGTCAACGTGACAAATAGCATAAGTCAACGTGACAAAATTATATTTTTATATAATATAGTAGATAACAGCTAACTGCCTATAATATAAATACACATGCATCAATATAATATAAGATATGTAAGTGCTAAAATTCCTGCAAGTTGAGAGTGGATATCCACTCCTAGCTTGGAAAGCAAAATAGAAAATGGTTGGGGTTTAAGTGTTTAGTGACAACGTCAGCTAGTTGTGTTGAACTAGGAAATCAAAAGCAAGGAAACCAATATTTTCTTTGGGGTGGAGGTGTGGATAAGAAAAATATTTGTTGGGTTAGTTGGGAGAATGTGTGCAAACCAAAGAGCTTGGTGGATTGGGTATCAAACATTTGGAGGTGTTTAATCAAAGTTTGTTGAGTAAGTGGAAATAGCGGTGTCTTTCGGATCAAGATGCTATATGGTATAATCTTCATCGATTTAAGTGTGGTCCTTTGGAGAGAAGAATTTTGGATAGCGGGCCGGTGGATCACCGGAGCTCACTATGGTGGAGGGATGTTGTCTTGACCAATACTGACTGGTTCAAGGATAATATAGCGTTGCAATTGGGCGATAGAAAATCTGATAGGTTCTGGGAAGATTGTTGGGTTGGGAATGTTGCATTGAAAGTTATTTTCTGACTTATTTCAGCTTGCTAAATATAAGAGCGGGAGGATAGTCGAAGCAGGGGAGTGGGTTAATAATACTTGGTGCTGGAAACGGGAGTGGAGACGTGTTCTTAATCAGCACGAACAAGTTTTGTTGGCTGAATTGTCAGATTTATTAGTTGGCGTTGCGCCTTCTAATGATAATATGGATGTGTAGCGGTGGTGGGTAACTGATTTTAGGATTTTTAGTTGTCAGTCTGCTTATTTGAGCCTAACAGATCAGGTACACATTGGCACAGACACTAGATTGGCCTTGGCATTCAAATGTTTATGAAAAACTTCTATCCCATCTAAGGTAGCAGTGTTTATATGGAGATTACTGCAGGATCGTATTCCTACAAGGGAGGCACTAACACATTGAGGTATTATTCCTAGTGCTAATAATCAAAACTGTGTATTTGGTTTTCAATTTCTTCAATCAGGGGATCATTTGTTTTGTGCATGTAATGTATCGCATAATATTTGGAGGAGTGTATTTGATTGGATTGGTATTTATGGTGTGTAGAGCAACAATGTGGTGGACAACTTCTTAGCATTTAAACCCCCTTTGAGAGGTAAAAAAGGAAGGAAAGTTAAGCATCTCATTTGGTGTGCAGTGGTGGTATGGGTGATTTGGTTGGCTAGGAATAAGTTTATATTTGAATGGGAGCAAGTTGACCCTTTATCAATTTTGGTCAAGATTAAATTGTTTTCTTGGCGTTGGTTTATATATACGAAAGGTAGACATTCGGACTAGAAATATTCTGATTGGTGTGTGAACCCAATGGGTTGTTGCAGTTCGACTTAAGAAGGCTATGTCATGCGAATCAGGTGGTGCAATTTTGGGAATGCCTGGTTTAATTATTGAAGTGTGTAACTGGTTGTTGGTGGTGGTTTCATTATTGTTTTGTGCAGGAGGATCATGGTGATGGCTACAGGCTCTATGCGTGGTGTTTATTTGTATTTTGGGATTTCTTTCTTAGGAAGAACTTGTTTTGTAAATACGGATTATGGTGGAAGTTGTACTCTTTTTCCTCCCTTAGTCTTTTTCCCAATGGGTTTTGGCTTTGGGAGGTTTTAATGAGGCACTTCTATCGTCATGCTATTGTTATTATGGGTTAGAGTACCCCTCGTACTCCCTTAATAAAATCTTTGTTTATCAAAAAAAAAAAGGAAACCAATATTTTAAAAACCGGATCGGAAATCAAACCGACGAGACCTCTGGGTCATGGTTCATTCGGTTCAACCACAGTTGAATCGGATGACTAATAAATAAATAAACATAAAAGTATTAAATTTAAGAGAAAAAGTAAATAAAAAATTGAAGAAAAAAACCATTTCAAACGGTTCAACCAGATCCGATTAACGATTCAACAGCGGTTCAGATCGATTCTGGGCGGTTCAACCAGACTATGGTTCAAATGAGGTTAAACCAACCGCTAAACTGGCCGGTTCCCAGTTGAACTGACCGATTCAGTCCGATTTTTAAAACATTGAGTGAAGCAGCTTGACCCAGATCTTCTTTTTAACCACATGAAAATTAATGTCAATGTGTTTAGTCCTCTTATGTAAGCTTGTATTGGAAGCATATGGCGAGTCGATTGGCTATCATAGTACAAGAGAGTTGGGGATGTGAAGGGAATAAGAAAACAACGAAGAAGAATGTCAGTCGTAGCAATTCACAAATATTGGATGCAAGGGCCCGATATTTGGCTTCAGAAGAGGATTGTGAGACAGTATTTTGTTTCTTAGACTTCCATTTAATCAGAGAATCACCAAGAAAGACACAGAAACCCATCGCTGAACTTCGTATGCCGAGTGCATGATTCCAAATCAAAGTCACTAAAAACCTTCAATTGTAAAGAAGATGAGGCGGGAAAGAAAAGGCCATGAGTAGGTTATTTCTTGATATAGCAGAGAACACGAGTGGCAGCTTGAAGTGAAGTTAAGAGTCCGTTTGATTATGATTCTGGAAGAAAAAACAAAGCGAATATAATTGAAAAATACTGGTTATGTGTTTAGGTTCCAAAATCGTGGTGGATAAAATTGATTCTGGGGTAGGTAGAATTGATTCAGATGAAAACAAGAATTCCTAGCTTTTGCGTTGGATAAAATCGATTGTGTTTTGGGGCCCACAAATTTTTTACATTTACACATCAAAAGTGATTCTATATTTATCATCCAAATAAAATCAATTCTTTTAAATCCACTTTTAAAATATCATTACCAAACACAAACCAAGTTTTTTAAACTCAATTTTTTTTAAATCAATTCTTTAGAATCAATTCTATCTCAATCTAAAAACAAACAGACTCTAAGTAGGTGCAACATTGCAAGGGAATAAGAAGACAACGAAGAAGAATGTCAGCCATAGCAATTCACAAACAGTTGATGCGAGGGCCCGATATTTGGCTTCTGAGAGGATTGAGACATTATTTTGTTTCTTAGACTTCCATGAAATCAAAGAATCACCAAGAAAGACACAAAAACCCATCACTGACCTTCGTATAACGGTGCATGATGCCTAATTAGAGTCACTAAAAGTCTTCAATTGTAAAGAGGATGAGGTAGAAAATAAATGGCCATGAGAAGGTTACTTCTTGATATAGCAAAGAACATGAGTGGCAAGTTAAGTTGGTGTAGCCATGTATTGAGTGAGCTGATGCACGACAAAGCTCAAATTTTTTCGCTACCTTCTATTAAATAAAATAATAAAAATTTAACCCCTATACTCTCACGTAGGGGTGTTCATGGGTGTATGTCGATCCAATCAACCCGATGACCCAACGCAAACCAAAGTGTTTGGTTCAATTTTTTTATAGTTTGGGTCAAATCCAAACCAACCTGTTTAAACCCGATGTGAATTGGTTCGGGTAACATATTTTTCCTTTGAAATCCGTGAACACGTCGACGTGGAAATTATATTTTTATATGACTTAACTTACTAATAATGAATAATTCCCCGTTTTTTATCAAAACTAAATTATTATTATCACTTTTTTTTTACTTTACTTTTTTTATTTTCTAAATGTTTTTATTATGTAATGTTGGATTGTTTTAAAAAAAAGTATTTTTTTTTAGAATTTATATTTTTGTTATATCAAATGACTCATTCATTCAACCCGAACCACTACAAGAAAACGCAGCGTTACCGATGGTCTCAAACCCATCGGTAATACGGTCGTCGCAAATAATTACCGACGAGTTTTCTTGTAGCCGACGAAATTACCGACAGGTGTAATCCGTCGGTGACTGGCTGTCGGTAATTTCCGACAAGCATGACCGTCGGTATTTACCGACGGTCAAAGTCGTCGGTAATGGAAGACAGTGATTACCGACGGGTAAGGCCGTCGATATATTGTACTGTATTTTTTTTTACATTTTTTAATGTATTAATTAATTTAATTAACTAAATATTAATTTATTTAATTAAATAATTTATTAATTTATTTATTTAATTTAATTAATTAATTTATTTATTTAGTTATTTAATGATTAAAATTATGTATTTATTTATTATTTAGTTATTTAATTATTAATTTATTTCATATTAAAAAATGTGATAACGTAGACTAAAAAGCAAAGTATAAATTAAAAATATCCTTAGAATATCAAAATATAAAAAAAAAAATAAGTCGACAACATCACTAATAATCCTAATAATCCTGATCATGCACGAGATACTCTAAACCATCCGCCTCATCGACATCATCAGTACCATGAGGCGGCGGGGGCGGAGGGGGCGGAGGAGGCAGCTGATGATGAGGCTGAGTTTGCTGGCAAGCTAGCATCTTGTACATCTGTTCCTATCGCTCCAGCACCTTAGCCAACAATGCGTTCGTTCAACGGTTCTACTCCTCAGAAGCAGCTAGTCTCCGCTGCACCTCGGCAAACTCCTGCTCATCCACGGTAGAGCGATGACTGCCACCACTACTCGATGATGATCTGATGTTGAGGCGGCTGGTCCCATTCTTGTAGTTGCTGGCAAGGTCTCCAGCACCGTATAGGCGACCCTTCTTCTAGCCGCCAACAACATCTGGGCTCTGAGCCGAAGAACATGATGATGTCGGAAATCTAATTTGAGACATCCTCGCCTCAAACTCCTCCTGTCATGCATAAACAAATAAATAAGCCAATTTTTTTTTGTAAGAAAACAATATAAATATTATTAAAAAATATTCATTATATTTTATAATTACCTGAGTCCGCCTCGACCGATTATCAATGAAATCACTGGTACTCTTCCTAACATGAGTTCCACGATGGAGCTCGTGCAGCTGTGCCTCTCTACCCAACCTCTTCGACTGTAATTAATTAATTAATTAATTAATTAATTAATAATAATAACAACAACAACACATACAAGTCGAGCTGCGTGTTGCTCCTGACTGATGGAACCTCCTGTGTGCAAGCTCCCACCCTTCTCAGAGGCTCTGTTCTTCTTGGCCTTCATGCAGATCAAGTTGAACTCATCAGAGTTCCAGTACTCTACCAGCCTCTGCCAGATATGATTCCCTATCCAGTGGAGTTGTACCCTGAGGCGAGCATCTCTAAGCATATCAGAGAGGTGGTGGGAGGCCTTCATATCAAAGTTCTTCTCGATTCGCTCCTCATCCTCAGTCCTCCAAGCACATTTCTCCTATATCAATATAAGACATTATTAAACATAAATAAAATTTATCAAATAATAAAATAATATGCAATAAAATAAAAATTGCAACTTACTTTGAAAGATGCAAACATATGATCCCGCTCCTCCTTAACCATCGTCTCCTAGGTGGGCCAAAATGCTGAATAATTCTCCTCAATTGTTGTTGTGATAGCCTTCGCAGCTGCCTTTGAGAAAAAGAACCTGAACAATAAAAACACGTCAAACAAAAAAATGTATATACATGTAAATTATTAATAACTCGACAAAAAAATGTAAATACTTACCCTTTAACAGCCGGGCTGATAATAACTCGACCATCATGCAGCATCTCAAGATCCTCAACCTCCTGCTTAACATCCTGCTGCTCAACCTTGTCCTGCTCAACCTCGGTCTGATTAGGCGTATAGCCCGTACTATACTCATCCTCAGACTGATGAGCATCAGGCATCGCCTCAAGCACAACATGAGAACAAAAAGTGCCATGTGTCTGCTGGAACCCCGGGTTGGGGATCATGTAAATGGCAGGAAAATGGGGTGTCGGTGCAGAAGGTGCTGGAGGCTATGCAGGTGCTGAACGTGCTGGAGGCTGTGTAGGTGTCGAACGTGCTGGAGGCTGTGGAGGCGTAGATGTAGACAGACATTGTGTAGATGACAACATCGAAAACCCAGTCAGGTCACGCCTAATAATGTTCGGCCTCCGACGACGAGGGGGTCGATGGCGATGGTCTTCCCCTTCCCTTTACCACCAATAGGTGGTATGGGGGTCGGATCCTGATCCTGATGTCACATATGTTTATAGAGCAATTTAACAATAACAGTCATGAAATTTATATTTAAACATAATAATATTAAAAATAAATTCCAAAAAAATAAACAACAAGTTATGAAAATAACTGACAAATTAAAATATATTGTTAGACAATTCTCTAATTGCAAAAAGTTAAACAATTTCATTATGCCCATTCTGCCCACTCTACTTCGGCATCGTCTTCAGATCTTGTTGCTTCTGCCACTTCTTCATTTAATTCCTTATCTCCATCTACTTCTTTATATGTGATTGGATTGTCACATAGTCGAGAAATGGGTTTCACTTCATTTACTATATTTACAAGAGACATCTCATCCACTTGATAAGCTACTTCTTCCTGTGGATCATTTGCCTCAATACGACCCCGTGATTTTGTCTTTATTGCGACACACTAACCTTGTTTGTCCCTTCGAGTTGATGGATAAGGGACATAATACACTTGTCTTACATTTTGTACCATGATAAACGGATCAAATATTTGGTATCTTTTGCTCATGCAAATCTCCACAGTATTATATTTTCAATCCACTTTTGTGCCTCTATTTGACGGATCAAACCAATTACAATAAAATAGCACTATTCTTTTAGTATAGTCTAAAGTATTGTACGCCAGTTTATATATATATGTTGAATCACGCCGTAGAAGTCGTCTTCACATCCATCTGTGGCACCTTTTACATAAACTCCGTTGTTAATAGTTTTTCCCCATTGTATTTTTTGACTGAGTTTGAAATTTGTATCCGTTTACGAAAAAACGTGTGCCATTATTTTACACGTGAACGAGGACCATGAGATATATTTCTCAAGTATTGGATTTTAGGGGATTGTGTCACACTGTACACCTACGTACACCATATGCAAACAAATTATGGTTCCTTTTTTCAAACAATCTTTTGTATTTTCAAACAATAAATAGTTCAAATAGGACTAAAAATACATACCTGGTTCCTAAACCACGTTGGGAAATATTCATTAATATAGGCAAAAGAATCTTGTTCGCTTGTGGGCTTAGTTAACAAGAATGCCCTGATCAAGTTATTATCAAACAAATGATCATGAGTAGTTATAGATAAAAGAAATTGAAAGCGGTCAAAATGATACATACGTAAGATATGGTGATACTTCGGTACAGTTGATCAACACGTGAACGTGGGCTGACTTGAACTCTTCTCCCGTTAACCAGTGAGTCAACTCCTTTCCAGCATGACGACCAGGAAGACCAAAGACTGATAAAGCTAGCGGGTGTCTTTCACTTTCAATTTCTATTTCATTCCTATTATTTTTTGGTGTCAACATGAAGTTCGTAAAATAATGGGAACAGAAATGGATTATTTCATGGTGTAAGTAAGTTGTACAAATAGATCCTTCAACCCTGGCCTTATTTTTCACCGATCGTTTTGAGTCACCCATAAATCTATAAAATAACAAGGTTGATCAAAATTGATACATTTAACCCTTCAAATGAATATTTATATTAAAGAATACTTTATTATATTACCTTTTGAATGGATACATCCATCAATATTAAACCGATCCACCAAGCCTAGTTTTATGTGCAAGATGCACTGGGAGATGCTCCATAGAATCAAAGAAAGCAGAGGAAAATATTCTCTCCAACTTACAAAAAATGACTGGTATGTTCTGCTCCATCTTTATAAGATCATCCTCTCTCAATGTTGCGGAACACAAATCATTAAAAAATTAGTTAAGTTCAGTAAGTGGATTTAAAACATTTGACGGCAAGGAACTAAATGTAATAGGAAGTAAATACTCCATGAATGCATGACAATCATGGCTTTTCATCCCAATCATGGTTCCTTTGTTCACATCGGCACATCTTGCCAAAATAAAAAAATAGCCGTCTGACATCTAAAGTTCTTTTATCCATCGAAAAACTGACTTAGCATCCTCAGCAGTTAAAGAGTAACAGGCTTTGGGTTTCAGGGTTTTCCCATCTGACCGAGTCGTCAACTGTCATTTCCCATGTGAAATTTTTGCCTTATGCAAGGTTCGAACCCCCAAATTCTGACTTCTAAATATCTTAAGAATTAGTTTAATTAACATTAATTTATTTTAACAATAATTTATATTTGTTTTATCATATTTGATATTGATTAAAGAAATTTAAGTATTTGTATACCAAAGAAAGAAATTTAAGTAATTTACTAACACTGTTTTTTCATGTCATTTTATATTTATCAGTTATTTGACCCGTTAATCTTATCAAACATTTTAAATTCAGTCAACTAGCTTATCCGTTATCAATAATTAGCTATCAGTTCATTTGTTATCGGTGTAATTATCGACTAGTTTATCATCCACTATCTACTATTTTTTTCTCTCTCCAAATAGTGCCTCTCTAAGAATGAGGACCGTGATTTTCTCTTTTCAAAATTGTGCAAATAATTTTTCCCACGCCTTCTTGTAATAAGATTTAACCTTCCAAATCCAAGTAATTAGTGAATAGTGCATAAGCATTGAACCAACGAGGACTAAACAAACTCGAAGAACAGAACCAATATATTAAAAAAAAAGAGTAAAGGGACATTTTGGTCCCTGAGGTTTTTTTCCCGACCCATTTTGGTTCCTGAGAAAAATAAAGTCCAACAATAGTCCCTGACAATTACAAACGTTGGACAAGTTAGTCCCCCTATCCATTCCCATCCAAAAACGCCACTAACGGTGCTGACGTGGCCAGTTAAATGCACACATGGCCTGCCACCTGTCTATGGGACAAAACGTGGCCTGGATCTAGGCCATTTTAGTCCCTCATGAAGAACATATTCTAAATAGGGACGTTTTAGTCCCTCTCTCCCTTAGACCCAAATCAGTCCTTGTTCTCATTGACCCCAGTAAATGCAACCCAATTGGGTATTATGGTTTCATTGTCTATCATCTTTCCAACGCCACTAACCTAATCGCAATGGAAAAGAAGAAGAATTCATGAACCAAATTGATGAAGAGCATAAATTGGTGATTGCATTCTGTTAAACGCATCGTGATGAAGGAGAATCAATCCAAAGTGGTGGTTTACTCATTACTCTCATTCCCAGTAGAAGAATCTGTAAGTGGAGCTTCAGTGTCAGGAACCTGTAGCAATAGTAGTGGCTTTTTAACTCCAAAATCTCCCCTATTCTCAATGCTACTCAGCTAAAGCCTAAACACACATAACAAAAATCATAGATCACATTTTTCATCACAGAGAATCTCAATCTCGGCTCTGCATGCTTACATACATTCTCCCTATAGAATTTCCACATTCAACACCTCAAAAACATAAACATCAATACCCTTTTTTTAAAATAATAAAAAATCCAAAACCTCACATTCTGAGACCTTGTTTCAATGAACATGTTAGGACCGAGAGACCTATTTCTCATAGCTCAAACCCCTTCTTCCCTTCACCACCAACAAGGCCAATCCATTTCAGCAACAAACCACCATGCCAGCTTTCCATTACCTTCATCATTTCCACGAACAGCAGAAGCAGCAACGAGCAAGCAGAAGCAGAATCAAAAGCAAGCAGAAGCAAAAGCATTAATGGAGGTTTGGGCTGAAGGTTGAAGATGAAAAATATGGGGGACTGAAATGGGTATTATACATAAGGAAAAGAGGGACTAAAACGTCCTTATTTAGAATCTGTTTTTCATGAGGGACTAAAATGGCCCACATCCATGCAACGTTTTGTCCCATAGACAGGTGGCAAGCCATGTGTGCATTTAACTGGCCATGTCAGTACCGTTAGTGACGTTTTTGGATGAGAATTGATGGAGGGACTAACTTGTCCAACGTTTATAATTGTCAGGGACTATTGTTGGACTTTATTTTTCTCAGGGACCAAAATGGGTTGGGAAAAAAAACTCGGACCAAAATGTCCCTTCACTCAACAAAAAAAAAATATAAACTGACTCATTATGTTCCAAAATACCATCATGCCGCAACCATTCCAAAATACCATCATGGTGTCCTTCGATTCAAAGTGCCATCGTGGTAAACATAATGCTCAAGTCCACGTGGAATTCTATGGCTTTTCACTAGGATGTATGGGTGAAACAAGGATCCCTTAAGGGAAGGATTTTTTTTTTTGGTACAACCTTAAGCGTGTGATTGGTACAGATGAAGTAGGGACGAGAGAGTCAAGCGAGAGAGAAAGAGAGAAGAAATACCATCTCCACCTTGATTGGTTTAGTGAGAAGTAAGAAAGAGAGAAACAAATCACATGGGACCCACCACCTTTTTGAATCTTCGCAAATATGAGAAGAAACACCAGAGAAATGCAATGTTTTTGCCACTTTCTAATATTATCCTTTCATTTGTGGGTCTTCACTTGAACAATAGTACAGATTTTTTTTTTGTGGTTCTTTATTTCTTTGGTGTGGAGCAAGTTGCCACCAGTTTTTTTTTTTTTTTTTAGGTAAGGTTGCCACCAGGTATTCACGTATACAATTGTGAACAAATTTTTTTATTTACACTTACATTTATTAAAAATTATAATTAATTTACAAAAAAAAACTAAATTAAGTAATTGATAAATTAATTAATTGAATTTAAATAAAAAATTAAATTAATTTGCTTGAGAATTTTTTCAGGGGCATTCTCGTACATTCAAGAATAATCAATATTTTTCTCTTCTCTATTTTTCTTATCTTTCTCTTATATCAAACAATACTTCAAATCTATCATATTTCTCTCTACTTACACTCTTTCTTACCTCTTTATCTTTTCTCAATTTCTCTATACTTATACCAGTTGGTCTATTGCGAAATTTACATCGCAACAACGCGTGCAAGTATTGTTTTCTTTATGATGAATTGATGATGATCATGCTCGTTACCATCATCAATATTGTGTCATGATGACTTTCGGCTTAGGACATACTCCCTCTTTCTCTTAATATAAAACCTTTTTGTAAAATTTTCTTGTTCCTTAATACAAGACCATTTTCAAATACCAAGATTCATTAATTTTTTTTAACAAAATTACTCCCTATAACAAGGTTCATTAATTACCTCTCTCTTAATAGTCTTGGAAGATGAGAAGGGTAACTTGAGAAAAATAGCATACATTTTGTATAAATTTAATGTTATTAACTAACAAAACCCACTTTTTTAATGGGTTGTGAGCAAGGTAAATAGCCGACTTATTATCACAAAATACAGAGGCCGGTTGAGAAAATTGGACTTGCAAGTCATCAAACAAGTATTGCAGCCACTGCAACTCTCAAGTTATAGAGCTAAAGCTCTATATTCAGCTTCAGTAGAGGAAGCAGAAATCGTGCCATGCTTCTTTGATTTCTAACAGACTAAAGAAGATCCAAGAAGTACACAATACCCTGTCACAGACCACCTAGTATTGGGGCAGCACGCCCAATCAGAATCAGCATAACCTTGTACTTTAAGTGGACTAGAGGCAGAGAAAAACATCCCCTTTGCTGGAGAAGCTTTGAGGTATTTGAGGATGCGTTGAGCAGCTTGAAGATGTGGCACTAAGGGCTTGGAAATATACTGATTGAGATGCTGGACAGAGTAAGAAATATTCGGCCTTGTAGTTGTCAAGTATAACAATCTGCCAATGAGGCGTCTATAAGAAGAAGGATCTTCAAGAACTTCTCCTTCGGTTGCTGACAGTTTTGTAGTTGGATTGAAAGGAGTAACAGCAGGTTTGGAAGCAAGTGTACCTGAATCTTCCGACAATTCAAGAGTATATTTCCTTTGATTCAACATAATTCCCAATTTAGATCTAGCAATCTCAAGGCCTAAGAAATAACGAAGCTGCCCCAAGTCTTTGATTCGGAACTGCACATCCAGAAAGTGCTTAATAGATTGTATTTCACTAAAATTATTCCCTACCAAGACTATGTCGTCAACATAAACAAGCAAAGTAGTGAAACTTGAACCAGCAGCTTCGACAAAAAGGGAATGATCAGCTTAGGATTGGTGGTAACCAAGAGAAAGTAATGCAGAAGACAGCTTAGAGTACCACTGTCTACTGGCTTGTTTCAACATAGAGAGATTTATGCAACTACAAACCTTAGAAGGATCGATTTGTGAACGTAGGGGAAGAGACATGTAGACATCCTCATGTAATTCTCCATGTAAAAATGCATTGTTGACGTCCAATTGCTCAAGGTGCCAACCTTTAATAGCTGCCAAAGACAATAGAACCCGAATGGTTGTGAGTTTTGCAACCGGGGAGAATGTGTCAAAGTAATCAACGCCCTCCATTTGAGTGTACCCTTTTGCAACTAAACGAGCCTTGTATCTCTCAATGAAGTCGTTGGCATGATACTTGACCTTATACACCCATTTACACCCTATAGGTGTTTTGCCTTTGGGTAGATCAACAATAGACCAAGTATGGTTTTGATCAAGTGTAGATAACCCAGCATCCATAGCCTTCCTCCAACAGTCAAGTTTGTTGGCTTGGGAAAAGGTTTTAGGTTCAGAGATAGAGGTTATATTGCATCAAAAAGTTTTGTAGATGGTGAGCATTTTTCATATGAAAGAAATGAGGAAATGGGATAAGGAGATGTGTTACCTGAAGATGTATTGTTACAGCCAGCAGCAGAAATAAGGTTGCAGTGATAGTCCTTTAAGTAACTCGGTGTTGCCTTGACTCTAGTGGATTTCCTTAGTGCAGGGGAAAGATCAGCCTGCGCAGGATTTGTAGCAGAGGAAGAATCACTGTTATCATTGTTGTGCTGTGACAGAAAAGAAGTGATGTTTGAACCAGAATCATGACTCAATGAAGGAGAAAGAGGTGCTGACTAAGGTGGGACAGGAGCAGGACAATATGGAACATCAGATGGTGAATCAAGAGGAATTGAAGGATTTGACACAGCAGAAATATCAACAGATGCAGTAGGCATAGATGTAGTAGGATGAGGAGGTTGAAAAGGGAAATAATCTTCATAGAAGATAACATTTCTAGAGATAAAGATTTCATTTGAAATCATATCATACAAAATGTAGCCTTTTGTGCCATCTTTAAAACCCAAGAAAGCAGCCTTCCTTGCCCTTGGTTGAAATTTTGTCCTGTGAGCTTGCAAAGTGGTTATATAACTCAAACAACCAAAGACTTGTAAGTGAACTATGGAAGTGGCTGATTATGCAAGACTTCAAAGGGTGATTTAAATTTAAGGACAAGGGTAGGAAGCCTATTTATAAAGTGGACAACATGTTGAACACTAAAGTTCCACATTATGAGAGGAATGTGAGAATGGAAAGAAATAGCCCGAGCAACATTTAAAATGTGCTGGTGTTTTCTCTCCACAACCCCATTTTGTTGGGGAGTCTCCACACAAGACTTTTGATGGATAATTCCCTTGGAGAGATAAAAATCTGTCATGGCAAACTCACTGCCATTGTCAGACCGCAGACACTTTAAAGAGGTGTTAAATTGGTTTTCAATGTATGCAATAAAGTTTTGAAGACATTTTCCGGTTTGGTCTTTGGTTTTAAGAAATATGACCCAAGTAAACCTACTAAAGTCATCTACCAAAGTAAGAAAATATTTGTGACCTAGAGTGGAAGGGGTTTCATAAGGACCCCATATATCAGCATGTAATATATCAAACACATCAGAATTTTTAGTGGTGCTAAGAGGAAAAGGTAATTTTCTGTGTTTTGCGAAATGACAAGCATCACAAGGGATTGAATTGTTAGTACAAGAGATAAAAGGAAACTGTTTTGAAATACATTGTAAACCAGAATTTGAAACATGGCCTAGTCTTAAATGCCAAAGATTGTAAGTATCAAATTTAACCAAATTACACAATTTCCCAGTAACTGATGAAGATGTAGAACCTATCACATATAAGCCTTCATGCAAGCTAGTTGTACCAATCATCTTCCTGGTATTGTTCTGCACAATGTGATAAGAATTGTCAGTGAAAACAAGGTGGCATTTACTGGTTTCAGCAAGTTTAGCAACTGAAAAAAGATTGACATTAAAACCAGGAACATAGAGAACATTATGCAGAATTAAAGAGTCATTAATAGACACAGTTCTAGAAATGGAAGCAGTCAATTGAGTGCCATTTGGCAATGATACAGGTCTTGGAGATATGGTTATGTGTTCTGTAAAAGCCTGGATATCAAAAGAAAAATGATCAGTCGCACATGTGTCAATGATCCAGGTGGTGGAAAACTTACCATTAGTAGCTGTGGAATTGGTAATGTAGGCTAAGGGAGATGTAATGACTGAGTTAGACATGTGTTGAGGAGTAGATGCAAGTGTAGGCTTGAGATTTGACTGTTGCAACAAGGATATGATCCCTTGATATTGCTCTTGAGTAAAACCAAATTGTGGTGACTATTGCTGTGAATCAGATACATTCACTTTGAATTTAGGAACAGCATTGGCCTGAGACTTTCCTTTTGGTTTGTAACCTGCAGGGAACCCGTGTTTCAAGTAGCAAGTCTCAATTGTGTGGTTGAACCTTCCACAATGAGTACATACACGATTTGGCCCTGAGTTTTGATTCTTTCTATAAGAATTGTTTCATCTTCCCTTTCCATTGAAATTGCCTCTGTTTCCTGAGGAAGAGCCCGAGTAATTGGCTTGTGAATTTGTCTGAGAGTTGGCTTGAAAATTTGTGTTGAAAGCTGAGGAGGACTCAGTCGAATCCTGAAGATTAACAGACCCTAGCAACTCTCTTTCTTGTTGAATTACCAATGAAAAGGCTTTATCTATATCAGGCAAAGGATTCATCATCATAACCTGAGACTTTGTGTGTGAAAAATGATCATTCAATCCCTTGAGGAATCGAATCACATGGTATTGCTCACGAAAAACTTTTATAAACTCATAACCACCACATGAACATGCGATAGAGCACTTGCAAGCAGGAAGGGGACAATAGTTTTCTAATTCATCCCAGAAAACCTTTAGTTGTGTGAAGTAATCAGAAATATTAAGTGAACCTTGTCTAAAACGATAGAGTTATTCCTGAATGTCAGAAATACGGAATATATCAGCCTGAAAATACCTATTTTTCAGAATGCGCCAAGCACTCGCAGAAGAATCAATGGAAAGAATCGACTTGACAATGGAAGCCGAAGTTGAGCGTTGAATCCAAGAAAGCACCATTGTGTTGCATCGAACCCAAGGAGCGAACATTGGATCAGAAACAAGCGGTTTGAGAAGAGTTCCATCAACGAACTTGTCTTTGTTCTTAGAAATTAGGGCAATCATCATCGCACGAGACCAGTTGTGATAGTTCTTGTTATCAAGAAGAGGCGCAACAAGAACTACTACTGGAGACTCGTTTGGATGCAGATAAAATGGATTTGATGTATTGGTGAGAAAGTTAGAGTGATTCTGAGCAGCCATGATCAAAGATTGCAAAGAATTCAAGAATCGCAACAATGGCGATTTGCAGAAATCGCAAAAAGCAACAACGACGATTGCGAAGAAATTGAAGAAATCGCAAATGCAAAAATGGCGATTGCGAACTCAGAATCGTCCGAGAACGAAGAAGGAATCAAGAAATCGAGCGGAAACGGAATGCGAATGATACCATGATGATACAGTAAACAGAGAAAGGAAGAATGATGAAGAATTGCTTCATTGAATGAGAGGAAATTTACAATTACTGAGTTAGTTACAATTAGGGAATGTGCCCTGTATATATAGTCTAAACCAACTATGACAGCTTAGTTAACTAACTATGACAATTGTAAACAGTTCTGCTAAATAACAAATTAACAAGTTAACTAACAAGCTAACTAATAGTTATTAGGTAATAAGGGGCGTGAAATGGTCAAAAGGGTCTTATATTGAGAGGCGGAGTGAGTATTTGGCACGTAATCATTAATTATTGTTTTTTGATCAGACTACGTAATCATTAATATGGTAATGTTTTAGTTGACTTAGTTCTAGTTAAAGGAACTCAAATAATTCCAAATTCAATCTTTAAATCCACACACAAGTGCGCGTATATATATGAAAAAATGTACACTAAGTTGATTAATGTTATAGGCTATATACCTAATGGTAAGACTCAGTTGACAATACACGCTGAACTTGTAGGTGGAGAACCAAGGTTCTATCCCTCAGAACACACCTGGTGAAGGAGCTTGAGTAAGGGTGATTAAGTCTCGAATCAAGGATTAGTCTTATTGCCAACCAATATGGTCAAAGTTGTAGAGATACCTTAGGGTCTTACTGAAGAGTCAAATGCCCTAATTATCGTGGGTTATAAAAAAAATGTTACAAACTATATCCAATCTAACTAAATTTGTTCCCACAAAATCTCCGGCACGTCTTTGCAATTTGCATACAAGTTCAAACTCCAAATATAAATTGAAAATACATGACCAATATATCCCGCAGCATATTTAAACTTTTTGAAGATCTGTAACACTGAAATATGAGGATGACATCAGACAACATATATGCATCACTTGAAAGTGTGTTTGCGTGGGCATTGCAACGCAAAAGCACGCATTTAGTGCATTGAAACGCGTTTTTTTTCCATAGCATTGTCCACCCCCAAACACACACTAAGTCCCCCTGAAAGATAGCAGAGATGCCCCATCATTGCTAAGCACCCCAATGGAGCTTTACCCCAGGCCCCAGCCACTCTTGTTTATGACTATGCAGCTTGTCACTAAATTCATCATAATAGTTTCACCTTGATCAAGCAGAATGCTGAATATTCCAGTAATAAAATCAAATATATATTTTTTTTCAAAAAAAAAAATATTCTACTACAATTTCGCGAGATAAAAATTACATGATGGTACAAAGTTGCTAAGTATGTCCAAATCGCGCAGCAGTCGGCACTGTGAGCAATTTCAGGTTCATGAACAGCTGCAAGTGCTTTGAGCAGGAGAACACTGTAACATTTGTTTATGAAGCCAAAGGATGTCTAATTCAATTTCCAACTAACTTCCCCTAAAGAAACTCCACACAAACAAAGAAAATTGGAAAGCAAAAGAAGTACATCTATAACTATTTCATTGACTAAACTCTCATATAAACAGGCATGTGTTTTTCCAAACGTCAAGCAAAAATCTCTAATTTGAGACACTCACCTGATATTACCTAGATATTCCTACAATTTTTCTGGGAATAACCAGATATGTTGTTCACATCTACTTTATGCCTAAAAATACAAACATCGAAGACTAAGCCCCATTGCTTACAATGGCATCGTCAGTCTTAACTCTCCGGTAAAATAGAACATAGGCGGCGGCAGTATTAACCTCGTCTTCACTTATGGCTGATATGTGACTGTCATCAAAATTGTACCACTTGTTCTCATCTAAAAGCTGCATATTCAGAAAATACCAGTCAAGCTGTAGTGTTTCTAAAAGTCCAATCAACTTCAAAGGATTGAAATTTCTGATTTTACCTTAATATGTGCAGTGTAATGCCCACTACCCATACTTCCATAATGATTTGTGAGGGCATACAGTTCGTACAGTTGACGCCGCGAGTTGTTTTTGTTGGCTACGTAATTTGTTAAATCAAAATCGTGAATGGGAAAGTTAACAAAAGTCTCTAGTTTATGCTTCATTGACCTGCTGTATGAGAACCTCTTTAAATGAATGACCAAAACCTCTGGGAGCCTCCATAAATCGAGCTTTTTGCTCGCTTGTCGGCTTTCTTTGCATTTAGGACAGTACCTATATAAGATTTAGCAATTGGCATTCAAGTATCACTCATTCCATCTTTGATATATATGTAAATAGAGAAAAGTTTTAAGAACTATTTCTATGAAGAAAAATATGCAGAAGTTTGAAATGCAAAGTGACAATTGACAAGTACGTAAATCCCTTTATTCGAAGGTCAACTTGGTATGAAGAGAACATTTTACCAAGGTTTATAGCAAACTGCTTTAATGATATAACACTGGGAACACAAATAAAAAATGCATAAAAACAACCAACAGTGTCGCGATCAACTGCTCCAGAGTAACATTTTTCCGATTAAGGATTATTGAAGATTTTCTAAGGATATGGTAATTTTTTTGTTCAAAAGAGAACCAGATTAGTTATAGCTCATACCAATTGGTAGATTCAAGTACAAGAGTTGTGCAGTGTTTGGGCTTTGAGGGTTTCAAAACAGGTAGGCATCAATATAGAAGAAGCATGTTAACATGTTAAGCAAAAATGCTTTCAATACGAATGTACAGGAGCGAAAGGAGAAAGAAAAGTGGAGCATTAATAACCAGTTATCATGGCTTAATTTCATCCATAAGTGTGTTTTAATTAAGTCATTGGCTTTTATGGAAATGGGCAAGGGTTATGAGCTTATTTGAATGTTTAAGATTCATGTTGGTTTTCTTATTGAATTGGGTCTATTTAGGAAAATCTTGAGATGTTAACATGTCATTCTGATTAAGCTCTTTTATGGGATGTTTTTTTAATTAAATTTTGCAGATTTAAGGCTAATAGAAGATGAAAAAGGATCAAGCCAAGTTGAACGAAGAAGAAAAAGGGCCAGTCTAGGCGCTGAAGAGTACTCGGAAAAAGCACTTGATGAACAGTATCTAACTAATTGAGGCCGTGGCGTCTAGGACAATATCCAGCTGTCCAGCCCATTTTGTTTCCTTTTAATAAAAAATTTTGGCACTTTTCATTCAGTCCTTTTTAGACCTGGATCTAGTGAAAAAGACTTGAGGCTTGTGGAGACCAAGCTAGGGATTGTGGATCAAGCTTCAAAGATGATGCATTCTGAACAAGATCCTTTGTTATTGAGATCCCTATTATTTCACCCGCATTAATCCATGCTTCAGATGTTCAATCCTGAACGTGAGGGGGGGGGGGTTGTTGAAAGTCCCACTTCGACTAGAGATATGACCTGAGTGGCCTTTATAAGGTTTAGGCAGTCCTCACCTTACAAGCCGGTTTTGTGGGAATGAATTAGGCCTAAATCCCAAATTCAAGAGTTCTTAATTACTATGGTGTTCTAGCTCTTATATAGGGATTCCTTTTGAATTGAATATGTAGTTTGAACTCTCTTGTACTTTTGCAATTTATCAACGAAATGGGTTTTCAGTTCTCAAATCTACTCTAAATGCTTTCAATTGCTACAGACCAACAATTTTTTTAATTAACTCAAATCTACTCAATTTTCATATAATTGTGTGGATGAGTTTATTAACCTTTAAGATAAAAATTACCAACAGGCCTTGCATAGCCATTGTCTGAGGCAGTGTTATTGATGAAAACCAGAAAAGCAAGTAATGAAACAGTGAATAAAAGAAGAACAAACAGATGAGCAGTATGTATTATTGATGAGAAAAAGACTAAATGCAGAAGGGAACAAGGCTCCCAGCTACCCATAGAGCACAGCTCCTCAGAGAAATGCAAATTCTCTGCCTAACAGAAAATGATACGCTCATCATACCCTCTCTCTCCAAATCTGATCCCAATATAACAGAATTCCACTACATTCCCCCTGACCCACCTATTCTCTCTCTGCCAACTCATCCTTCTATTCTTGCCTTCTATTCCTCCTCACATGCACCCTCCACACCTTGGGCCTACCTTGACTCTCTAAGCCCGTGACATCATCCAGGGACCTATCAGTTATCAATGCGGAAGGCGGATTATGGCAGCCAGCCAAAAACCCGCCATATAAACATGGCGTTGCGGCCTATGGCAGCTAGCACAAAATCTGCCATGCCATAACACCATGGCAGCTAGCACAAAATCTGCCAAGCTATGTTACATGACCTAGATGTTAGCTGATAATTAATTTCATGCCTCCGTGTTATTGGTAATTTGTAAGGAAGATTGTGTTGAAGTCAAATGGAGGAGCAGATTGGACCCCTAGGCCTTCATCTCATTGTTTTCCGTCTCAGACTAATGATGGTTATTTCTTTGCAGTTACGTTTTAATTGCTTAGTCATTCCATCTTTAAATTTTCAATTTCAATTGATTGCTTGGATAAAATATTATAGTAGTAATTGGTCTGTAGATGACACACTTCAGATCAATCTTTGCGGAAACAATATTCTAAACTTCACTACTATATATAACTTGTTTAGCACATCTACTTGAGTCGTAACAAGCATAAAATATCAGGCAATCGATGAATCAATTTCCATGAATATGTCAAGGTACAATGAGTTGAATTTTGGACACTGGAACAGAGAATTTGCATAATGCACCTTAAAAAGTTCAAAAATGCAACTGCAAAATAAAATAGATAAATGCAACACAAAAATTCAGACATAAAGTTGAGGCTACAGAATTGCAAATACTAAAGACTAACCATCCCATAGTTCGTGTAAAGCACATAGATCAAATTTGATCTAATATAAAATTAATTTAACAGCTCCACGGGTGACCATGTAAAGGATGGTGTAATCACACATGCTAGCAAAATCAATGTTGTGGATGAACACCAATTGCATTACTCTCAATTACTACAAACAACTCTTCAAACAAGAAGCATGTTACTAGTGACAACCACTAGTTTCATCTTCTTCTGTGAGATTTTTGTTGTAAGAAACTAGTGAATTCTTTAGGAAAACACGGACAAATAATTGAAATAGGTCATAAAGAGATCAAGCAATCAATTATCAGTGCATATTTCATTTGAAAGCTTGCTAAGCATGAGAAAAATATATATATATATATATATATAAGGAAGGATTAGCGAATATGGTATAGGCGAGAGAGGACGAACTAACCACATATCTTCAGGCACCAAAGGTTCTTCACGTAGAAAAGCTTCCAAGCAGGTGTACAATGAGAGAGGTTCAGTACGAGCTTTCTTGGTTACAGGCCCATATTTCAAAACTTCTGGCAAAGTCTCAAGTGGATGAGTATCATACTTCTCCAGAAGCTTCTGAGACCAATCCATATAAACTAGAACTGTTGCTGATGATGGGGACAATTTAACTACTTTCTCCTCTCCCATTGAAAGATCAATGCAAGCATTGTTATCCTCTACCAATAGGAGAGGTAATGTTGGTACTTGTGGTGCCTTTGAAACGGTGGCATCCTTATTTATTGAATTTGACAGCATGTTGGCAGCACGTGTGTCACTGCTTTGGTCAGATGTTGCTTTCGGGATGCTGGTTTCAGGAGCAGCAGACTGTTGTACATTGTCACCTTTCCTTAGCAGAGGAGAGAGCATACGATTAACTATTACTTGTATGTCACCTCTTGTGACTTTATCATCGCTTGAGATCAATGAAACAATAGGTGCTCCATACGGTTTCCATCCTGATATGGTATGTGAGTCACTACTCCTAAGTGAAAATTACAATGCATCAGAAAGCAGTTTGGCAAACAACATACAAACGTATGTCCCGTGTGATATTTTAAGGCTGGGATGATATTATATGATACCACAGCCAAGTGACTCTAACATTCAAATTTTGATGCGGCTAGATCAAACACAGACACAGATCAAATCAAACCAATACTGAAAAATACTGCATTGTAGTTCTTAACTATGACAAATACTGTTTTCCCTGAATCCCCATGATAGTAAAAGAACTGAATGGTATAACAAGACAAATGAGTAAGCATCACTATATGTACTGTAAAGACAAATCAGACTGAATTAGTTGGCAAATAAAACTATTGTAAGTATAACATCTAGATGGAAAGTACATACTGCTCCCTACGGCGATGTATCAACTGGAGGTACTTTGTGTTCTTGTCAATCTTTGGAATCTTGTAAGCGGCAAGACGGTCATCATCTTTGATCGAGGACAACAATTGAAGAGGATCTTCAAAAAATCTATAAATCAAATGGTTTCGTATCTGTGAATAGCACATAAATATAACACATCCAATTAGGAAAAAATATGTGATGTAATTCCAATACATATACTTAACTTTATTCTAGAATCTAGTATGGTACACACCTCCACAAGCAATAGCCTCTCGTTATGCTTCAATGAGCAAGCATTGCTAAGTGCCTGTATAAGATCTCTGCATCGTCCCTGCTTGGGCACAGTTACTGTACACGGAGATGGCAGCGCATTTCCATCACAACTAAAAACTGTCACTGTCATGGTCCTATTGGTGGTGGACTGGAGAGGCAGGGAAAGGTACATAAAAGGATCAAATGTGACAGAGACTTTATTGCAAACCGGACAAACCAAAGTTGACTTGTATTGCCCCTATGAAATGAATCATCAGAAACAAATCTGAGCTGGTGTACTTAAGAACATATAAAATGCTAAAAGATATCACACACAAACAATTTCTAATGGATAATCAAGAGCCAAAGCTTAAATTGTGCACAAACTCCGGCATTTGAACATTTTCTTAATTGAAGCTTCTCGTGTAAGACCACTAAAGCTCAAGCTATAAGTCGAATATGTATGGAGTAAAAAAATCACGCAGGCAGTAAGAAAATATCATGTCTCTTATCTTATAATACCACCCCTTTTGGATAAACATCAGTTCTTTTTGTGAAGCAACTCACTATGCTCTTAAGAAGGATCATAGTCATCATAATAATGTAGTCCCACATTTTCCCCCATTGCCCGGTAAATTCATCCCATTGACCTTTATTTTTATCATTTCAAACAAACATAACCCATTAAGCTTAAACCCTTTAGTCAACCAAATTTGAAATCATCAATTTCCCTAAGGTTATCCGACCACGTATGCAGATGTCCTCATCTTCAAAATTCCTCAAACTCGTAACAGATCTTTTAAAATTAAGAAATTAGTATGAAGTCTTCAAGGAAAAGACTCAGCACAGGTCATGGGGTAATGTCATTTCCAATTTGGAAAAGCTATGGGTTTTGTTGTGAGTGCTGTCTGACGGTGAGTGCAATAGGCCAATAACTTCGCATTCAGTAAAAAGCAAGAAGAAACTGATAGTGCTTCTTCTCATGCTTCAGGGTTATTTGGTAGCAGAATTGAGTTTCCAGTATGATTTTCAAGAAATAGAACATACAGAGAATGTATTTGCTAAACAATTCCCATCTCCATTATCATAGGATACAAATATTCCAACTTAATATTTCCAAGACTTAATTGCACTTTTAGTCCCTCAGATATCGCAGTTGTGCGATTTTGGTCCCTCAGATTTTAATTGCGCAAATTAGGTGCTCCAAGTATTGTGATTGTGTGATTTTGGTCCCTCAGATTCCAATTGCGCGAATTGCGTCCTCCAATTATTGCAATCGTGCAATTTTGGTCCCTCTTCACGTTCAATTTCTAATTGAAAATGCTAATGTGTCACGTGTAGGTATGACCTGCCACATAACTTGGCCTTAGTAGTATGCTATTTGACATAAATATTAAAAAACCTTACAATATTTTCGGTTATAGATTGAATGAAAATTGAACGGAGGGACCAAAATCGCACAATTGTGACATCTAGAAGACCCAATTCGCAGACCAAAATCTCAATCGTGATACTTGGGGGGCCCAATTCCCTCAATTAAAACATGGGGGACCAAAATCGCACAATTGCAATACCTGGGAGACCAAAAGTGCAATTAAGCCTATTTTCAAAAGCTAGTCTGACATTTTCTATTTTATGGAAACAAAGTTTTCAACCTTCTCATTGCCCCATTGCTTCTGAATTCTGATTTGGTGGGTCCATAGTTAAATGGTGATTATCAGGATGCTAAGTTGCCAACTGAATACGGCATCTAAAACTACTTGTAGAAAAGGCATCTTGACAGAAAAAATATTATAGTGGAAGAAATGAAAAATAAAAAATTTTCTTGACAGAGCCCGCCCTCAGCATTTCATATTTTTGAACTTCAAAAAAATATTTTACAAAAACAAAACATTATTCACTTAAATTTTAAGATACTTGTTTCACAGTTTTGGGAGACTTGGAAGCGTTTTTCAATAATTTTACAAAATATTCTACAGATATTGTACATTCCATAGATTTATTTTTTTATAAAAAATTTCATTAGGAAAAGCAATAAAGCAAGCAAAGGAATATATCAGTTGAGTATAAGAAACCCTAGTACATGAACACAAAAACCAAGCCTTAATCCCACAATCGAGGCATGTACAAGGATTCTGATAAGAGATGCAGAGAATCACAGAAGCCAAAAAGGTTGCTTCATCCCAAAACATTAGGTGGAGAATTCTCACAAAAAATTCTGGCATTATTCCCGCACCAAAGGTTTCAGGTAACAGAGCACACTGTATTATGCGATTCAGCTTTTCCCAGTTCAATCTTCCCAAAACCCATGAAATGATATAAAAGATTCTGTTACAAATCTAAGGGACTGAACAACCTAATATTCCCAGCATTTCATACCAATTTTATCACTTTTTTACCTGCCGAAATATTAACATACTTTCAGAGTATCTACAACAAAATAGCTTTCAAAAAGTAGATAGTAGACCCAAACAGACCCTCATGCTGCAACATTACAGGACCAAGGTTGTTTACCACTCACTGTAGCAATTAGGAAAGACTAGAAGCTGGATAAATCAGAAACAAAAAGAAGGAAAAGCAAGATGAAAGGAAAATATTCTCTCGAGGGTAAGACTATATTCAAGTTGTTAAACACAAGTGAAAGTTAGTCGACAAAGAAAATCCATACGCAGAATTTCGACTAGCTCTAGCCCTAAACAATATTGAAGCAACCATATCCAAATATTATGATCAAGACTCAATTGAAGCATACTAAGAAATATAAGAAAGCAAAACATAATGGAGAGCCTACATCAATAAAAGAAAGTGCTGTGCAATCTCAAGATATAGGAAGTTTACCAATTCAACCAAAATACATTTTAGCAACAACATAATGATTGCAAATTGTAATGCCACACATGAGCGCATGTGCACAAATACTGAATCATCTTGATTACAAGAAACTAAAAGATTAAGTTAAACCAAATTTGGACAGAGTTAATCATTTATGTTAATATTTATTCATGTGAAATTCTATGTAGCATTTCCAGTTAACCCAGCAAGTTAAAGCTGTTTATGATAGTATGATATTATACAAAAACTATGAAATATTACCAAAATTTACTATATTACCAAAATTTACTACTTGATCACTTGACTCACCTGGCACACATCAACAATAATGGAATCATTACGAGCAATATGATTTGCCCAATACTCATCAGCAACTTCTTCATCAGGTCGGCCATCAGCATCTCGAGACTTTATATATGGTTTGTGCTTTACACGATTTAAGTCTTCGTGGAGACCATCCAGCAGAAATGCTAAAAGCTCCTGATAAAATAATAAAACAAATGCTACCACAGACTACATCATGGAAGTAGAAGAGGGTAAAAATTTCACTCAACAAGCAAACCTGAGAATCATGTTGATTGTGCCCACTGAACTGAGGTGCAAAGCGAGCAAGCTTTGTTTTAAAAGGCCGAGGAGCAATTGGTTGCCGCCCAGGTGCCCATAGTTTTCGAAGCAACTCACCAAATGCTAGAGCTAGTTCACCCTACATAGTGGAAATTTACAGTAAGCGCAATAATTTGTAATTATAACAGTCATCTTATTCTTATACAACAACAACAACAAACTCCTCCCAGTAGGTGGGATTGGCCACATGAACCAACCAATGCCATCATATCCTATTGCAAATTGCAAACAGGTCCATAAATAAAATAAACCATTTAAATCTAAATCCTTAATGATTTAGCTCATAGTTTTTTGTCCCCCTATTTCTAACTATTGGACTGCCCTCTATCTAATCGACTTACCTTACCAGGGTTTCTGCAAGTCTTATCTACCACGGCTAAACAACCTAAGACAAGATTCTACCATCTTTTCCACAATAGATGCTACGCTGACTTCCCCCTAATGGAATCATTCCTGACCCTATCTTTTGTTATGTGTTCGC
Organism: Calophaca sinica; assembly: GCA_037113605.1. Taxonomy (NCBI): domain Eukaryota; kingdom Viridiplantae; phylum Streptophyta; class Magnoliopsida; order Fabales; family Fabaceae; genus Calophaca; species Calophaca sinica. The sequence continues at coordinate 34,911,370 of CM073733.1, read as the reverse complement.
TCATTTATTGTAGCATTCTCATCTCCACAAAGTCAAGTTTATTTTCTCTTTTGTTTTTTACCGCCAAGCATTACTCCCATACAACATTGCAAATCTTATATTTATGTAGTAAGACTTTCCCTTAAGCTTGAGCGATACTTCTTTATCACAAATAACCCTGAACATGTTGTTTTATTTCTCCCATGTGAGTTGTGGTATGGTATGGTCTCTAATTTTCACCTCTAAGCTAAAACTAGTGCACCTCCTACAGAACTTACATTCAATATATTCACTTTACTTCTACTTAAATGAAAGTAATGTGCTTCTAAAGCTTGTCTCCAATTCTCTATCTTCCCAAGTGTACCTTCTCTTCTCTTGACTCACCAACCAAGGCTATATCATTTGCCAAAAAATGCACCGTGACACATCTCTTAGACTGGATATGTTGAATAAGCACATCCAAACCAAGTTAAAAATATGGGCTCAAAGTTGACCCTTGGTGCAATTTTAATGGTTAGTAAAGTCTTCTATGGCCCCACCTTAGGTTTTAACACTAACCATGACCATTGTACATTGGGTTGAGTGGTTGACAAAAAATAATTTCCCAACCAAACCAAGTCATTGAAGGATTGGCACAATAGAATAAACATAGAAGAAATGGCAAGATGAAGATATTAAAAGCAACACTCATGACCATAGATTAAAATTTAGGCATAATTGTACTTTTTGGACCTCAATTTTAGAAGAAAAAATTTATTTTTGTCCTCTTGATTTCAATTTTAATAATTAGGAGGATGACCTTATTCAAATTGAAATCAATCGAAAGGAACAAAAGTGAACTCAAGCCTTGTCAAATGTAAAACCATCTTTAGCCTAAAGCTTAAGCTTTTGGGATAGTTGATTCACGACCTAAAATCATAGTTTCTATGACCAAGTGGTCTAAAATTTGATCCTCACTAACCACATTCTTCTAAATAATTAAGTATCAATTCAGCATAGGTAAGTGGGGCATATGCATTATCAACAGTTCAAACTCAAAAGAACTCTAGCATGAGGAGACATATCAGATATAAAAGCATTCGCCTGCCTTCACTTTAAAGCCTAAGTTTGGGAATAAGTTATTCCATGATATGCTTAAAACTATATATCATGTATTAATGAATTTGAGAAATAATCTTTTATCTCTAAACCAAGTTCTTGCTCTATGGTTTAAGCCCAAATAAAGAATATGGAGAGGAAAGAAACAAGTTCACAGTTATTGCATTTTAGATGATACTTACAACCATGCCCAATGGATTTTGCCAATTTATCTCCCGATGATAGTCCTCCCTAAAGTACTTAGCAAATTCTGGTGTATGAACAAGGCACTGTATTGCACTATTCATGAAACAAGTATTGCCAAGATTCAGCAACCCGGTGAGACCACCAAATGAACCTCTTGTGGTGACACCAAGAGTTCCATAAGGGTTTTCCACATCTCTGACTGGAGAATTTAGGTTTTGAGACGAAGAAGGTTCAACATTGTTGCCTCTAGATGTGCCCTTGCCAGCAGACAGCCCACCAGCAATTGATAAGCTTGATTTTGAAGGCTCCATAAGAAAAGAATTTGCTTCCTTCTGTGCTGATCCATTTTCTTGAGCAGAACTTGTGCTATTTGCATTGTTTATGACCTCAACAAGAATCTGTAAGAATGTTGTCATTAACCAAAAGAAAAACAAGAGTATTAAAATGCAAACTGTAATAAGAGAAATAGGAAAATTCCTACACAAAACTTGGTGAAGACTCACATCTTGGTCCATTTGTAAATTGGCATCATCTAGAGTTTTGTCCATGTCATTCATCAGGGAATGCTTCTGGCTGGCATAGTAATCCCAAATGCGCACCTACAATAGAGGTAGCTATTTTTTACTACACACTTAACAAAACAGAAAAAACTGTTTCAAAAAGTTAGGTTATTTATAGTTTTTGTTTCCATTTTTCTATTTTCACTTTTAATTGCAAAAATGTCACCTTATTTTCACTTTGTTTTCTGTGTCCATGGTTTTGTGTAGGAAACTTTGAAACATCATTGTTTCCTGCACAAATCTTTAAAAACAAAAAAAAACAAAGTGGCATTTCCATAACTAAGAATGAAAACAGAGAATAAAAACAAAAACAACAGAGAATAGAAACAAAAACCAAACAGGCCCTTAGAATTTAGAGAAGGAATGAGAAGTCTTTACTTGATCCAACTGAAGATCAAATATTTCACAAGCTTTTCTGTGAAGCTGTCCGATGGTTTCCTGCCCAAAATATCTCAACTCTGAGGTAGATATAGCATGTATAAACTGAATAATACTTGCAAAGGAATGGCAACAGATTTTAAAGATATATTTATCATGACTCACTACTTTCTCTCATATTATACCTTCTTACTTATTCTTATAGTGGATCGATCATTTTTTGGTAACACAAGTAATTGAAGCCGCAAAGGATACACCTCTACTGTCAATTCTGTTTGGGAAAGACCCGAACTAATAAGTTTCCTCGCCAATGTAGGTCCACCACCATACCTAATTGAGCAGGAAAGAAAAAAGACAGACAGCTCACATTAAAGCCCAGTTAAAGGTTTAGCCATATATAAGTTTGTATTGATTCATATATTTCTTAAATAATTGAGAAAATCAATAAATCAAAAAGAAAAATCATATAGATAATATGGCACTATTAACATTTTAGATGAACTATCAATGACCTATGTGACAAGCAAACAATCTCACCATGTAAATAATTGATTCCAAACTTCTTGGGGAAGTAATACATAGTCACGGCCTTCTAAAAGTGTATCATGAATCTCAATACCCGTACCACCAGAGTCCTCTGATGCAGCATTGTCTATCAAATCAGAATTATCAATACTAGCTGGTCTCTTTAAAGCACTTGAATTGGCCAAATCGCAATGTTCCAGAAAAGAAGATCCATCATAAGAAGTGTTTGTCTGGTCTTGGTTCACATATTCAATCCAATGTTGCCACCATCTGCATGGAAACGGTCAGAAATAAGTTCCTTTCTATCCCGTGTAATTACGTATTTGTGTGAGGCATTCAAATTAGACCAACCAGCCAGTCTATAGCCACCAAACTATGATAAGAGTATGAAGTATGTCTGCATCATATTTCAAGATGTACTTGAGTTATTGTTGATGATAAAAAATCTGTCTCTATGGACCCTTCATCAACAGCCAAATGAAGCGCTAAAGCAAGGGGCTGATATTTTGATGCACACAGCTCTTTTTCCTAGAGACGTGTGTTATATGCAAATCTACTCTGGAAACAGAGATTCAAATTTAATTGATTTTACATAGTCAAGCAGCTCCTTTCCTTTGGAATAATTCGTTTGTATTCTTGGGGAACAACGGGACAAGAGGCTTACACATTGAAGCAGTTTCTCATGATTTGTTACATAGGTTCTGATAAGCATACGAGGCCAATATCTTGTGGCAAGGAGCAGTACTTATCCTTTTGTAGTAAAATTCATCCCAACACCAGAACACAACTACCCCTCTCCCCCACGGTGTGTGGCGAACAAATACAGGCAAGTTAAAAACTCAACAACTGAATGAAAACATCAACTTTGAATTATAATAGTCCAGACAAAAAGCAAGACAAGGCAACAATGCAACTTTGGAAATTGGGATCTTGAAGACATCTGCACAATCAGCAGCAAAGAACTTATTCTTGACTCTTTACCTCCTAATTTCAGAATGCATAACTTTAGAACTCAGTAACCCTCCTCCTAAACAAAGTAATTTACAGTATTTTCTCATGAAATATCGCAGTGTAAGAGTATAAGGGTTCAGACAACAAAGGAAGACTACTATTGCCCAGCTTTCTAACCAAAACCAACTAAAGTGCAAACTAGTTTTTTGTTAGACAAGGGATGCAACAATTACACCTGTGTAAAATAATATTGGTTGAAACTTGAAAAGAACCCACCCAGGACATGCCACAAATCATTTCTGTCAAAACAAGGAAGCCAACTTGCTAGTCCTCCCCCTCCCCTTAAAAAAAAGGATGAAGGAAAAGGGATTGATGGTTATGTGCAGTCATAATCAAGGCATAATCATTAACTATTAGATTAAACCAGTCTAAGATTATTGCAACATTATTCACCTAAAACTCATCCACCATCTCCCTAAAAGTTTATCTCAAATGAGCATAAAATAAAGCAAAATTCGATCCCAGACAATTTTAGGGGAAAAAATCAGTGCAAATTCTGGGCACACCCCCTTTTCCCAAGGAAAGGAAACATTGGTATAATCAAATAAAGAATAAAAAAAAGGTGCGAACTTTGGGTCTAATTAGGGGTACCCAGTTGCAAAAGCGAGAATTTTGAGGGGGGAAAAAAAACCTCTGAGTGATTAAGAAGAAGGTGTCGCCTTCTTTGCTATTAGCTTGGGCAGTAAGAGCAATGTCTCTGATCATAATCCTCTCCTCATCTGGGCTCAGCTCACAGTTGCTGCTGCTACACATCAACACCTCTGTCATCTTCCTCTCTCCAATTTCTGTATTTCTCTCTCACTTTTCTTTTTTTTTTTTCCCTATTTGAACAAATCGAGTTTCAGAGGGAAAAAACAAAAGGAAAAAACAACACGAAACTCCGAAATCTGGAACTGCAAGTCAGACCCTCTCTCTTCTACCTTCGTACCACAGTGATTAGCCGCGGGGTGCACTGCACCTCGGTAAGGAGTTCCGCACAGTCGTAAATTTATTTTCTTCAAAATTGTAGAAATGATACTTGGATACAAGGTTAACTACTAGTTCACTCCTAAATTGAGTGCCGTTTGTTACGGCTTAAAAAAAAAAGTGATTATGTTTTAAAATAATTTAGAGATTATTTTTTATAGATTTTAAAAAAATAGAAGCTAATTTGTGTTTGTTTAGGATTATAAAAATTATTTTTCAACTCTTATGAATGAGAAGCTACTTTTTTCAGCTTTTTATTTTTACCCTAAAAATCATTTTTTAAAAAAAAATCATTTTCTAAAAAAATCTGAAACAAACACAGTTAAAATAAAAAAAATGATTTTTAACAAAAAAAGTGATTTTATTCTAAAAAAAGCTGTAACAAACGCCTCCTAAATTTTTTAGGATAAAATCGTGCATTCTAGTGACATATAGTTAAAAAAAAAAAAAAAAAAAAGAGTCTAAAAAAAGTAATATTTTTTTATAGATAACATATAGTATAAACGAATATTAACAATTCAACAATATATATATATATATATATATATATATATATATATATATATATATATATATATATATCAACATTAAATCAACTTGAAAATATGACCCAAAAAAATCAACTTGAAAATAAATAGATTTAATCACCTAATAAAAATCCCAAAATATCTCACTCGCACAATTAATTACACATATACTCTTTTTTTTTTTACACCTGGATTTCCTGCAGTAGAAAATCACGCAGTTGCACGTAGTAGACAATCTCGGCCATTGAATTAAAATCGGGCGGCTATGACCAAATCAACTTAAACAACATCTCGGCTATAAATTAAATCGGACGGCTGACCGCAGGGAATCCATTTCCTTTTTTTCCCTTAAGTGAGGTGGGCAACCCCAAAGCCAATTTCCCACCTTTTTTGTCCTTTTTTTTTGTTGTTGAGAAATTGGGCTTTGAAATGGCGACATCTCGTCGTTATTTTTTAATTTAATTTGATTTAATTAAGTTGGATAATTAAGTTGGCCTTTGAAATGTGTCAGTATTCAAGAATCCATAGAGAGATTCTAGAACAGAGAGAAAGAGAATGGTAGATATTAATTATTTCATTCACCAACATGGTATCATTCGCGAAATCCTTTTGCTTCCGCCATTCTTTTCTGCATCTTTGAGTTTTTCCGCCATTGCTATACCTTCGTGTTCTTCGTTGTTGTTGCAATTTTTCTTTCGCATCTTGATTCTTGCGATTATCTCATGGTGTTTCCCAATTACACCGATTATCTCACTAATGCTTCCAATCCTTTCTACATGCACCCTAACGGGAATTCTGCTCTAGTTTTCGTTACGCCTCTGCTTTATAATAAGAACTATCATAATTGGGCAAGATTGATGCACATTGCATTAATCTCCAAGAACAAAGACAAATTCATTGATGGCACACTTTTGAAACCCTCATCTATTGACCCTATGTTTGCTCAATGGACGCGCTGCAACAACATGATTCTTGCTTGGTTTCAGCATTCTGTTTCGGAATCAGTTGCCAAATCTATTCTCTCGATTCCTACTATTGCTAAAGTCTGACGCGATTTGAAGAACCGGTACTCTCAACGGGACATTTTTTGGATTTCTGATATTCAAGAGGAACTGTATCGTTTTCGTCAAGGTAATCTTGATGTTTCTGATTACTTTACTAGTTTGAGGGTTTTCTGGGATGAATTAGAAGATTATCGCCCTATTCCATATTGCAAGTGCTCCATTTCTTGTTCTTGTGGAGGATATGAGTCCATGAAGAAGTTTCGTGAGCAGGAATATGTAATTCGATTCCTCAAGGGTCTCAATGAACGGTATTCACACACTAAATCTCAAATTATAGCTATGGATCCTTTGCCTAATGTTGGCAAAGCTTTTTCTTTAGTCTTGCAGCAAGAGAGGGAATTACTTAGCAATACATCCCATGTTTCTGAGTCTGCTAATAATTCTTTAGCTTTGGCTGTTAATGCCTCTAAAGGTTCATCTAATAATGGTTCGGGTCCTTTCTGGAATCGAGGCAATTCCGGTGCCAATGGCAATTCTAGTACAAATGCTCAAGGTAGAGGGAAGAATGCATATGGTAACAAGCCTCCAAGTTGCCATAACCGTGTATGCACTCACTGTGGGAGTCTAACCATACCATTGATACTTGTTTTGTACTTCATGGTTTTCCACCAGGGTATAAACCTGAAGGTAAAGGTCAAGCAAATTGTGTTCAAGTTGACAATTGTACTGGTCAACAGAATATTACTGCTACTCCACAAGCATAATCCTCTCAGTGTAATGGATTCACACAAGAGCAATTTCAAGGTATTCTAACCTTGATTCAGCAATCTCAGCCTTCTACATCAGAAGTGCATCTTTCCAACTCAGTAACCACTCACCCTTTTGCTTTCACTTCTGATTCCAAAATTGCTAATGGTAAGAATCCTTTTGCTTGGATACTTGACACTGGAGCCACTAATCACATCTCATTTCACTTTCCATCTTTTACTAGTTTCAAAAATATTAAACCTGTCCCTGTGTCTTTGCCAAATGGTAACTGAATTTTTGCTTCTATTTATGGCACTGTCCAACTCTCACCCACACTGATTTTGCATAACGTGCTTTACATTCCCAATTTCAGTGTTAATCTTGTTTCTGTTGCAAAAATGGCAAGCACCAATAACTGTTATCTCAATTTCACTAATGACTTGTGTCACATTCTGCAGAATACTTCCAAGAAGATGATTGGTACATCTAAACTTGTTGGAGGATTGTACATGATAGTTGCTGCCATTCACTTTGCATATTCATGTACCGTTGCAATTACTGATTCTTTTCATGTTTTGCATAAAAGATTAGGCCATGTTTCTAGTTCAGACCTACATACAATTTCTAAACAATTTCCATTCATTCCTTGTATAAAAAATGTTCCAACTTGTGATGCTTGTCAATATGCTAAACAAAAGAAATTGCCTTTTTCTCATAGTTTAATTAAAACTTCAGCTCCTTTTGACTTGTTACATGTTGATTTATGGGGGCCTTATTCTACCCCTTCCTTCTTAGGACACAAATATTTTCTTACTCTTGTGGATGATTTTTCAAGATTTACTTGGGTTATTTTCTTAAAACAAAGGATGAGACTCAACAACATTTGAAAAATTTCTTGCTTATATTGAAAATCAATTCCACACTACTTTGAAGTGCCTAAGGTCTGACAATGGTACTGAGTTTATTATCATGACCTCATTCCTTTCATCTAAAAGCATTCTTCAACATAAAACTTATGTTGAAACACCCCAACAAAATTGAGTAGTTGAAAGAAAACATCAACATATCCTTAATGTTGCTAGATCATTGTCTTTTCATTCTCATATTCCCATCACTATGTGGAATTTTAGTGTCCAACATGCGGTTCATATCATTAATCGCCTTCCTACACCTTTGCTAAAATTTAAATCCCCTTTTGAGTTGCTACATCAGTAACCACCCTCATTAATACATCTTAAAGTGTTTGGTTGTTTGAGTTATGCTACTACATTGCAAGCTAACCGTATAAAGTTTAATCCTAGAGCTAGAAAAGCTGTTTTTCTTGGCTATAAAGATGGTACAAAGGGATTTATTTTGTATGACTTCAACTCTAATGAGTTATTTGTTTCTAGGAATGTGATTTTTTATGAGAATCATTTTCCATTTATCCCTGTAGCCAAATCTGTTACTGCTATTACCCCTGTTTCATCTTCCAATGACTTTGATGATACTCCATCTCTTAATTCACCTCAACCTTCACCTGATTCCCCTCAGCCCTCACCTCAATCCCTTGTTAATGTAGTGTCTCAACCTGCTGTCCCTGTTACTGTTGTGTCTCAACCTGTTGTCCCTGTTACTGCAGCTGAGGACCAACTCAAAAAATCTACCAGAATTAAAAATGTACCCAATTACCTTGCAGATTATCATTACAATCTTCCTTCCAAGAGTTGCTCCAATGTATCTTCAGTTCTCAATATCTTCACCTACTTTTAAACATTTCTACTGCATTATTTCTGCAATAACCAAACCTAAAACCTTCATTTAAGCTAATAAGTCTGATTGTTGGAGACAAGCTATGGCTGCTAAATTACAGGCTCTTGCTAAAAATAATACTTGGAGTATAGTTGATATTCCCTCGGGTAAAGTCCCTATTGGTTGCAAATGGGTCTATAAGGTGAAATACCATGCCAATGGCTCAATTGAAAGGTATAAAGCTCGTCTAGTTGCTAAAGGTTACACTCAAATGGAAGGTGTAGACTATTTTGACACTTTCTCTCCTGTTGCAAAGCTAACAACAGTTCGGGTTTTATTATCTTTAGCCGCAATCAAAGGCTGGCACCTTGAGCAATTGGATGTAAATAATGCATTTTTGCATGGTGATCTTCATGAAGAAGTATACATGGTTCCACCTCCTGGTTTTCCTATTGCCAATTCATCTCAAGTATGCAAGCTCCATAAGTCACTTTATGGTCTTAAACAGGCCAGCAAGCAGTGGTATTCTAAGCTGTCTGGAGCCTTGATTTCTCTTGGATACACTCAATCTATGGTAGATTATTCCCTGTTTGTGAAATCTTCAAGTTCCTCTTTCACTGCCTTACTTGTTTATGTTGATGACATAGTTTTGGCTAGCAATTGTCTTCCTGAAATACATTCGGTTAAAGCATTTCTGGACCAGAAATTCTGCATTAAGGATCTTGGTCAGTTAAGGATTTTCTTAGGCCTTGAAATCGCAAGATCCAAGTCAGGAATTTTAATGAATTAGAGGAAATATACTTTGGAATTATTGGAGGATGCTGGTTCACTAGGTTCTAGGCCTGCTGCCACTCCTTTTGATCCATCTACTAAACTTGCAGCTAGTAAAAGGACCCCCCTCGCTGATGCTTCTTCTTATAGACGGTTAATCGGAAGGTTATTATACCTGAAAAACACAAGACCTGATATCTCATATTCGGTTCAACACTTGAGCCAATTTGTTTCAAATCCTCTTGTTCCTCATTTTCAAACAGCTCAACGAGTACTAAAATATCTCAAGTCTTCTCCCGCCAATGGCCTCTTCTTCTCTGCCACCATCCCTTTAAAACTTCACGGGTTTGCTGACTTTGATTAGGCTTACTGCCCTGATACTCGTCGATCCGTTACAGGGTATTGTGTCTGACTTGGCTCATCTCTTATTTCGTGGAAATCAAAGAAGCAAGGCACAGTATCGAGGTCTTCTACTGAGGCCAAATATCGGGCCCTAGCTCACTTAACTTGTGAGCTTCAATGACCTGCATTATTTATTCCATGACCTGCAAGTTGAGTTTCCCAAATCAGCTTCTGTTTACTTTGACAACAAGTATGCTATATATTTAGCCTATAATCCATCTTTTCATGAACGGAGCAAACACATTAAGTTGGATTGCCATGTTGTCCGCGAGAAGATCAATTCCAATTTGATTCATCTATTGCCTATTCCATCTTCTTCTCAGCTAGCTAACATATTTACCAAGCCCTTACATTCTACTTCTTTTCAGTCTATTCTGGTCAAGTTGGGGCTTTGTGATGTCCACATTCCACCAAGTCCAACTTGAGGGGGATATTATCTATAAACTACAACTATTATGTAGTTATAAGTTAGTTAGTTAGTTAGATTGACTAACCATAGCTTAGCTGTCAATGTAATCATAGTTTAATTGTTAGCTGTCAATGTAACCATAGTTAGATAATTGTATATAACCGATTGTAACTAGTCATATCAGTTAGTGAATGAAATAATTAATTTCTACCATTCTCTTTCTCTCTGTTCTGGAATCTCTCTATGGATTCTTGAATACTAACAAAATGGCACTGCCAAAAACATCTTCAACAACATGCTATTGGAAATAAGATACACTGGATGGAGAATGCCACATAGAATGATGGAAAACATAGGTCAAACAATTGCAACTAAATTTTAAATATTTGTAGATAAAGCTGAAATAGACCAAATTTGGACTATTCAACTGGATGATTGGTAGTCTTGTTCTATTCAAAGCAGTGTTTGTCAAGCATGAGTAGCAAGTCGTCAAACCTTACAATTTTGTAGGAGCCTTTGCTTTGGCCAACCATCTATTGATCACCAACAAAGTTATTCCATTGTGAAGAGATGAAGGTTAAAAACCTGTCCAATAAATGGATTGCTACTTGTGGAGTTGAATGGGATAGAACTCAAGGGTCTCGATGTTTAAAGAAGCCATGGCTTCTACAAACACCATTGAGCGCACCACCACTATAATGATTCGGTAAAGGAATTAATATTCAAGAACTGTGAACAACATTTAATGCACGTTCTGAATTTGTACTCATCTTTCAGTAGAGATAGAATGTATAGAATGCACAAAAGCTAACTACAAGTCAAGCATTGTATTTTATTGTTTCTTGATATAATTTACATCATTGCACAACAAGGGTCTCAAGAGGAAGACACTCATTTGACTTATCTGCACTTTTACTACATCATCTGATTTGTGGACCCCTTAGAGCTAATTTTGATGGTCAATGTGTCCATCTGTTTTATTCACAATCACATGCCACTAAAGTTGAGGTAATAGAGCTATTCTCTAGAGAGAAACTTCTAAGCTCTCACAGTGGTAATCCGAATCTGCAGTTAACAACTGATTCATTATCGAGTGCACGTCCAGATTACTACTATAAGAGATCTTATAAGTTGTTTCTCAACAGAGAATAGTTCTTCTATCTTAACAGGTGATTATGGATAAAATAGATAGACATAATCACCGTCAAAATGAGCCTCGAGGGGTCCACAAATCAGAAGATTTAGTAAAAGTGTACAAATTTCTTAGTAAATATCATTAGAACCAGGAATGTTACATTTCAAATGCTAAACTTAAAAGATGTCTTCCCAACCACTCCCTATTGGGCTTGTAGAAGCTGCCATTGGTTGAACCAAATGTTGAGGTTACCTTCAATGTGAGATTTTAAATAAGAAGATCCAAGACTCTGTAACAAAAGAGCAACTTACATCATAAAGAAACACTTATCAGACCTTAATGTTACGCGTTGACAACAAATGTTCCCAAAACTTAAAAAATATCCCAAGATTTCGAATCAAACCCTAATCTCAAACCAAAGAAAAAAAAATACTTGGTATTTCATTTGATATTAATCGCAATAATCCAACAATTGCAAGGAAAAAAAACCAAAAAAAAAAAACATAAAAAAAGGGACACAACATAGATTTCAACTGAGCATTAAACCTTTAATAACAAAGAGCTATATGACTTAAGATCAAATAAAGGGCAACGAAAAGAAGTGAATGAAACATTTATAAAAAATTTGGGAATCATGCCATTCGATTCATGCATGACCCAACCGCATTCTCATCATAAATTTAATAAACTCATATTTGAAAGTATGATAGAAGTTAAGAGATTTTGGAACAACAAAAACCCATAAACATAAAAGGATCAAAATTGCACTTGCTGTAAATGCAAAACCCGATTGGAGAACATAAGTAAATGCATAAAAAACGAAAACCCTAACGATGATCTTAAACCAAAGGATCAAAAGAGCAACTTACAAAACAAACAAACAAAATATAGAAGAGAGTATTACTGTTTGAGTTCTTTGAAGTATGACACCTTTGTCGTGGGTCTCGCGAGAAACCAACACGAAGGCCAAAACCAAAGGGGGTCTGCTGTAGACTCCTTGGGGATCCCATCGATCAGCTTTGTTTCTCTAGCCATGACTAACGGTGGCCAAAAAACACAAGGAAAAGGGTGGCTAGGGTTTTCTTTGATTTGCCCCATTCATGAAACTGTTTGAGGGTTTAGATGGAGAAGATGAAAAGAGGGAGTATGGTGGGTGGAGTTCGCAAGAACGTGGCCCGTGGTGGCTGGAAACCGGGCGAGAAAGGGGATGTGACGAAGGGTTCGAGAGAATTCACCTTTTGGAAATGTTAAAATGTCAAGGTAACAACGCACGGAAGAATGAAAACGGTAATAAAAATCAAACTTTCTATAACAGTTGTATAGATAACCAATTTAAAAAAGTGTTTTCAAACTCATTTATACATATAACCGACGCAAAAAGACTTTTTTAAGCCGGTTAATAAAAAATCTTTGTGTTAATTGCAAAAAGGCCACTATATTTTTTAACATTAGTTGCAATTTGACTGATCTAGGTTCCTATTGTAGAAACCGTTTTTTGTTGTTGTGGTGCCTTAGCAGGAATTTCAACAAATGCAGCTGCACCTGTATTATCCAAACACAGGTTTAGCGTCTTAATGATTTAAAAACATTTAAACCACATAAAGTAGTTTTTATAAATTTAATACCTAGTTAGTAAATCACAGGTAAATATATAAACTTAAAGAGATAGTGAAGAGAAAATCACACAAGATAATTATCATGGTTCAATTTCCAACTGAAATCTACTTCTAGTCCCTTTGCCTAAAGGAATTTTCCACTTACCCAAACTAGTTACAAACACTGCAAATATCTCCTAGCCCACCTAGCTTTACTTGTAGCAAACTTAAGGTAGTACAATAACCTTGTACTCCTTAAAACACAAGATCTTCCCTCGTCTTTACAAAGTTTACAAAAGAAGAATGGTTTGAGGTATAGCTCAATAACTCTCAACAAGAGAGGATAAAAAATTTAAGGCTCGGGTGAAATGAAATAATGCTCAACAAAGAGGGTATTCAATGATGGCTTTAAATGAAATAATGAAATAACCAAAGAATAATTTCAACAGAGCTTTAGCACAGTCAAGCTCGTTAGAAGCATTGTTTTCATTCTTCATCCTTCTTGTATTTATAGAAAATGATGAAAAGTGTCCGTTTAGAGTTGGCTATTTTCCCCTTGTGAAAATAAAAATCCTTTCTTCATTGAATAACATTAAATGCATCGTATGATTGACATGTCCTTTTGTAGAGTAGTGGGAACCTTTTTGCACAGAGGCGTCTACTTTTTAAAAAAAAAGACTAGTAAGATACTTGTGCATTCACACAGGTCACTCCGTTTTTACGCATTTTTAAAATATACTTGTTTATAAAATTAAAGCTTTACATTGTGATAAACATAATTAGTTGATTTAGTTCTCTAAAAATACAGAAAGAGTGAGAGTATTCAAGCATAGAAAATAATTAAACAAAATCTCAACTTGCTAGGTTACTCAAATTATTGCTTTTTTGAGGAAAAGAAAAGATGAAGTACTACTTTTAATATCTTTGTCACTCTGATATGCGCTCAAAGACGATAATATTATACCGACAATATGTAATGTTGCCCCGTCGGGACTCAAAAGTAAAATAATTATTTATAAATAATAACAACATTTATAAAAATTGATATGTGCTCAAAGACAATGAAACTATATCGACAACATGTAATGTTTTCCCATTGGAAAAGCAAAATAATTATCTACAACAAATAGATACATTTATAAAGACAAAATATTAAAAATAAATAAAAAATAATATCAAAAAAAGAAAAACAAATAAAAAATTAAAAATTAATATAAAAATAAAAATAAGCAAAACAAATAAAGAAATAAAAATAAAAAGATAAAAATTAAAAAATAAAAATAATATAAAAAATTGGATGAAAATAAAAAATAGAAAAATAGAAAAAAAAATTGGATGAAAAAAGAAAGTAGATTGTTGAGGGATGAGAGAGGAAAGCGAATTAATATTTAGGAGAGGGAGATTAATGTTTATTTTTTGAGAGGAAAAGTGGATTGATGAGAGTGTGACATGTGGCAAGATTGTAGATGATTTTCTTATATAGATAATAAAATAGACGTACTATGCACGACTTCTCCTCCACTACCTTTTATTCTTTCTCTTTTTCTTTTAGACAAGGAAAATATATCTCAAAGTCCTCTTTGCCTATTTTCCATACTAGGTAGTCTACTTCCTTAGACATATTCTAAAGGCATTATTATCCTATAGTCCATAATTTGAATCATCATATTCCTTGACAATGGTGTCATCAGACAGATGAATCTTCTTTAACACTCTTGCAAGTATATCCAGAGTCATCATTTAGACACTTATCTAGATTCTTGAATGTGATCAACATACGCATGTTTTTGTAGAAGAGTGCTAGATGCAACATAAGGCAAATGCACACTTATCATTTCTTGTAGACGCAAGTAAAGATATATTCATTAATTTTGGCATTATTGCTTCTCTTATTCCAAGTAATCATAATAAATGAATTTGTATACACTTAAACATACTTGGTTAAATATCTTAAGGTTAATTATCCACTCATGTATTTTTGTTATTATTAAAATTATTGAGTGGTCAGACTTATCAATCGTCTGAGTCTATTATTCTCTCTCTTTTTGATGATGACAAACCCTTTATTTTTTATGAAGAATTCATCTTAGACCGTTAAAATGCAGAACTCCCTCTAAGCAAAAGCTTAGGAGTTTTATGAAGAATTTTGATGAGAAGGTTGGGCCAGTATCCTTCTTCACCAAACATTTCATCACCTCTGCTCAAATACATTCTACTTCCAAACCAAATTGTTTCGTTTTCCCCTCATCATGAACCTGCACGGATAATTAATTACTCAAATTTTATATAATTTTCCCCCCTCTACACGCATGCGTAAAATATATGCAAAACCAGAGTATGTCCTCATGATTTTTAAAACATAGCTACAATAATGTAAGATAGTACCACAATTATATTGCAAATTGCAAATATTTTATATTGGGCTTAAATATGAAATTAGTCCCCAAAAAATTCGCAAAATTCGTTTTTGGTTTTCCAATTTTTTTTGAAGGTTTTTAGTCCCCCAAATTTGAAAATATTTTTTCGTCAGTCTCTCTAGCTGACGCCGATTGTGCCGCTTATGTGGCGGGGACTGAAAATGAACTTTTAGAATTTTGGGGACTAAAAACGAACTTTTAGAATTTTTAAGGGATTAAAATCATAACGGAAAATTTTTGAGGGACTAACGGAAAAATATTTCCAAATTTAGGGGACTAAAAATCTTTAATTTTTTTTTGGGAGAATAAAAAAGAATTTTGTGAATTTTTTGGGGACAAATTTCATATTTAAACTTTTATATTTTATTATAGGATGAACTGAGACTGTCTAAAGTACAACTTCACAAATCACAAAGACAATACATAAGAAATAAATAAGAACTTTTACTATCCAATTAACTGCAACAACTCCAATGTAATCTTGAGTTTTAGGCTATGTTTGGCAGCCAAGAAAATGGGAAAAAAGAAAGTTTATTGATTAAAGTGTAAAATTGCTGATGTGTCATATTATGATTGGTGTGTCACACTTATCCATGCACACTTTTCACATTTACCAAAAATCTTTCCTTTTTCCCTATTTTCTTTCTTTACAAACAAACATAGCCTTAAGTAGCTGTTTAATCCCATATGTATAATCCTTTTTTTAATCCCAAATATATAAGATAAGATCAAATTTTGGCAACCATTTTTTTATATGCTAACAAAATGACTCTAATTAACGCCAAAGTAATGATAGAAATAAAATACAAAAGATGCTCTTTCATTTCTTAAATATGCCATTTACAGAGGAATTGAACATTCACCAGAATGCTTATTAACTAATAATATTAGCAACATAACAATTTCGTTCATTCATCTTTTGTAAACCCTTTCATTTCTTCCTCCCTACCGTCTTTCAAATTGACAGGTGAGCTTTTTTGATTGGCTTGTTCCAAATCTTCTTCCTTCTTGTCCCTTTCACAAATTTCTTCTAAGGGCTTGTAAGTATAAAACCAAGCACATATTACATAATAAATGAGATTTATAACTTGAATCCCACTAGCAAGAAAATAATAGTTCTCCAATCTACCCCTATTGAGGTTCCTATCAGGCAACCAATTCTTCTCCTTACCAGTATACTTATGCACTAATGATACCAATAATGTTCCCATATAGTTCCCAAAAGCTGCTGTTATGCAATACAAAGCAGTAGCACTGCTTCTCATACTTTCAGGTGACTGATCATAGAGAAATTCCAAATGGCCAACAGACATGAAAACATCAGCCACACCATGTAAACAATATTGTGGAATCAACCAAAACACACTAATAGGGATAATGGCTTTTGGATCATCCAATAAGTTGTACTTGGCAGCAACATTTTTTCTTTTCATTTCCACTAGTGCTGAAACTATAGTGGCTACAATGTTGATCGCAAGGCCTACTCCCATTCTTTGCAAACATGTAATTCCAGCAGGATTCTTTGTGAATCTACGGGCGAAAGGGACGAAAAGTCGTTCGTATAGAATAACTCCTGTCATCATGGTTAGTACACTGAAAATTGACATATTGGCTGGTGAAATTTGGAATGAGTGAGAGAGATGGCGATCCATTGACCGAGCTTGTTGAATGACAAAGCTATATAAATGTGATGAAGATGTTATGAGCAAAATTCCTGATGCCCAAATTGGGAGCATTCTAATTATAGATTTTAGTTCCTCAACTCTGTGGACAGTGGCTATTTTCCATAGGTTTGGTGGTGCATTTGGATCTTTGGCCTCTTCCTCTGTCACAGTTGCAGCCTTGTCCAACCATCTGCAAACATATACACTAGAGCAATCAGGTACAATATAAAGTTTGCATCTTCAAATTCATACTTGCAAATATTGGGTCAATGATATATTTCATGTAAAGAGTAAATAACCAATTTAGTCTCATCAATATGGTCTATGAAATTAACGCAATTCCAAAATTGGTTCTTAAAATTGAAAATTCTCGATTACATTAGTCTTTGTTAAGACAATTTCAGGGACTAAAATGATTGGCCCAAAAGGACTAATGTAATCGAGGACTTTCAATTTCAATGACTACTTTGGGATATTAATAATTTCATGGATTAAGTTGACGATGTCTTACAATTTTAGAGATCATTTTGGTGATTCACTCTTCATATCAATTTAGCAATTTATGCAACTATTGTGAAACTTTTCATCAACTAGTTGAGCATGAAAGTTTATTTATGATTCAAGTTTTTTTGGTTTGAATAAAAACAAAAACACAAATATTTGACTTACTTATATTGATCTGTGTGTAAAAGACTTCCTTCTAAAGAAATAGTAGCATCAAGTTCCTTATTTTGGTATAAAAGCTTGGGGTCATCAGGTAATGCTTCATTCCTCTTCTTTACAGCTGCTACAATCACTTGGGCCAAACGAACCAAAGGGCTTCCATCAGGTTTCACAGTCTTATAGAGTGGTGAGCCCAACACAAAGACAATTATTGATATAAACATGGCAATGGTTGGAATGCCAAGGCCCAAGCCCCAACCCATGTTGTCTTGAACATAAACCACAATGGTCAAAGCACTTAGAGAAGCCAACCCCATGGCAAAAAAGTACCAATTGAAGAGGTTCCACTTCCTAGATGCCACACCATTTTTTGTCATATCAAATTGGTCTGCTGAAAAAGGCACAACACAAGGTCTAATGCCACCTGATCCAAGAGATGTGAGGAGAAGAGAGAGATAGAGTACTGATAGTTGTGAGGATGTGGCTTCTTGGCAATTCACTTCTGTTGGACATGGTGGGGGGCGAAAATATGGCAGTATAGTTGATATAGTAATACTCACCAATCCCTGTTTCAAGCAAAATAGCATGGCAAAATTATTGGGCATTTATGCAATAATACTATGTTGTATTTAAATGAAAATGCTCATAATTCAAATCGCTTATTTAGATTTGAAACATTGTTTTATTGAGACATTGGAGAAGCTTCAAGTTTGAGTGTTTTAAAATATATATTAATAAAAGAAAAATGTGAGCAGGACAGCCCAATGGTAAGGCTATTAAAACTCTCGTTTTAGGCGTACCAATAAAAAATTATTTGTTATCAATTTTTATAAAACAAAAATACCATATATCCTGACAAAAAGGCCTAACCTCAAGCTTTCTCACTTAAAATAAAACGCATCTATTAAAGTTTGTTTTATACCTCACTCACTATATGACATTACTGGCCGACCCTGAATGTGATTAATCTTAATATCTATACTAAAAAAATAAACTATTTTAAAGCATTAATTGCAAAAATAAACTATAATTAATATCTGGACACTATAAATTGATATAAAAATATAATTTCTGACTTTCATATTATTAGAAAATGCAAAAATTGAATCTTAAGTGTTCAGCAATATGATTGAAACGTTTTATATTTAAATACTTAAAATATTTTAATCTTATCTTAAGGTTCACGAGTGTAATCAAATCAGTAACTAACTAATGACAAAATAAGATTAATTGTGAAGGAGAGGGTAAGAATTAAACCAGTTGATAGATGAGAGATCCAACGGTAATGGTCCAGAACCGTCCAGCAAAGGAATCTGCAATTAGAGCACCAATGAGAGGAGTGAAGCTAGATGTTCCACCAAAGTTTGTGAGTGTGTTTGAGGCCGCCACCAATGGCATGTTCAGCTCTTGAGTCAGGTAGCTTATCAAGTTACTGTGAAATCCAGCGCTTGCAAATCTGTCACACACTTCATTTGCTGCATATATATACATGCACAACTCCAAATCAACAACCTTCGTGCGGAATATCTCATTAAATTAAATAATTCCACAAAATTTGATAATCAGATTGATAAAAAATAATTTTGATGTGACTTTTTTCCTGTCCAACATGATAAATCAGGCTAACCATCAAATAAAAAAAATATAATAATTAAGTATTAAATTTGATGAAAATTTTATTAAAACTTATGTTTTTATAATTTAATTAAAATAAATAAATGAATGAATAAGCTCTTAAAGACAAAAACCAATAGGAATTGGTTTATTAGTTCATTTATTGTGATTCGCCTATTACATTATCAATCACAAACTCTTCGATGTTTTAAAAATCAAATCAGATATCGAATCGGCAACACTTCCAAGTTATAATTCAATTTTTTAAAACTGCTCGAACCGGAATGTACCAGAGGTCAAACCACTCAAATTACTGAATTGTAAACCGATTCGTGATTCAATCAGTGGAACCGTCCGGTCCAAACGCAGAGTGACATAGGGCCAAGGCCAAGGCCAAGTGAATCTCTATGGACCGATCTCACCAAAATTGACAATTTTTGACAACTAGCAACAGGACAATAGACACTAGACAGCGGGCACTGCGGGATAGATCTTTTACTTTTTGTTTTGTCTCAATTTTAAGCGTCTTTTTGTTTTCGGGTGAAATGCCGCGAGAGAAAAAGTGACGAGAGAGAACGGGACGAGATTGCCATTTTCTGCTGCTTGTTTTGCGTTGAAAACGGCGTGAAAGAAAAAATAAGTGTGGGTCCCATACGAAAAAGTTTTCTTCGCCAAAGTGGCGAGAAAATGGCACCAAGCAAATTTTTTTTTACTTTTTCTAAATTCTACCCCTATTCTCTCCTTATATCTCAAATTATTTAAATTTTTAGTCAAGGACATTAATGTCTTTTAAAAAATAACCAACACTTCTCTCTTCTCATTTTCTCTTCTCTTTCACTTATTCCAAACAATACCCAAAATCTACCAAATTTCTCACATTTTTCTCTCTTTTCATACTCTCTCTTCAAAATTTCTCTCTTCACATTTTTTCTCCTGAACCAAACACACTCTAAGTTGGTTATTATAGCCACCCTTTTTGTGGATAATTGTTGAATTTGCATTTGCGGTGACGGTGAGGGAAACCACAACGGACGGTATGGACATATATATAGACAAAAGTTACAGAATATTTACACGTGGAAACTGTTGTTTGTTCAGCAAAGAATAAAATCGGCACGTCATACGAGGAATCCCAAGCTCATACTAACAGAGTTAATTTGTGCCTAATTAATCATTAATCATGAAAATTGAAAACTTCACCCTTTATTGATAATTCTGGCACGTCAAATTCCTCTTTAGCATGTAGTATATTTATACTAAATTTAAGTTTTTAACTTTTGAGAGTAAATATTTCTCCTAATAACTTTTTTACATCAAGAATTTCTATTTTACTTTTTTAATTTATTTCTTTTAAATATTATTATTATTTAAAATTAGTCAGTAACAATTTGTATACTATTAAAATTTATCATATAGCATAATTTTCAATATAAATTTATATATAATTTTAACATTTATAATCCATTAATATATAAAATTTTATCAACATTAAATATTACACATTTCAAGAAATACTTTATCTTTTTTTAGCATTTATTCAAATTAATTAATAGATGAAGCTAACAGTATTAGCTAGACTCCAAACTGGGGCAAAAGTTTAAAAGACAATTTTTTCGTAAATTATACTTCGAAACTTTATTTTTATAAAAAAAAAAACGATACACTCTTCTTGGTTATTGGTCTTGTTTAACATCCTCTTAAACATTTCATAAGGACTGAACTTAATTAATATCAAAGCTATGAAGATGGTTTCTCTAATGTCCGACCAATAAGCTAGGCCCAAGAGAAACAAGGAACATGTTGAATGAGAAGGGGAAGGAAATTAAATTATGAAAAAATATTCACTGGAAATGAATCTGCAGAGAAGCTAGCTAAAAGCTAGGAAGCTTAAAACAAAACTATAATAATAAGAGTTACTACTATATTGTGACGGCTCACCAAGGATGAAAGGTAACGTTCGGATGCCTCCTCGTCGATGCAGCTTCATCTTCTTGCTGTCTAGCTCTACTTCTTTCTGTACCTTTTCCATAGTGCCCCTCATCCCCTTCTCTATCTCCATTTCCCCTTAATCATGTAGGATTAGACATATTTGTGTGCGTATCCATATATATATATATATATATATATATGTGTGTGTGTGTGTGTGTGTGTACCTCTCTATGTATGCACACACACCCCTCCAATTATCCCTAACTATATGTTAGTCACCACTCTATATAGACAGAGAT
Source organism: Calophaca sinica (assembly GCA_037113605.1). NCBI lineage: Eukaryota > Viridiplantae > Streptophyta > Magnoliopsida > Fabales > Fabaceae > Calophaca > Calophaca sinica. Next base: position 34,889,760 of record CM073733.1, on the reverse strand, counting down.
TGATTGATTTTCATCGATCGGTATATATATATATATATATATATATATATGTGTGTGTGTGTGTGTGTGTGTGTGTGTGTGTGTGTGTACCTCTCTATGTATGCATACACACCCTTCCAATTATCCCTAACTGTATGTTAGTCACCACTCTATATATAGACAGAGATTGATTGATTTTCATCGATCGGTGGTTTATAGAATTTTAATAATCTTATGCTATTTGTAATTTTTAATAAAAAGGGATGATTTTGTTTGAACCGTTGAATTATAAATATATATTATATATTATTACATAATAATAAAATTATAATTTACGTGGTGTCAGGGATGGAAATAGGTTGGGCCGAGCTGGGCTTTGTAAGGCCCAAGCCTGGCCTGATCAAAAAATTCAAGACCTAAGCCTGGCTTGTTACCTGTCATAGGCTTTTTTGTTAGGCATGTCTTGGCTTTTTTGAAAGTCTGGTGTGACCTGTTAGCCTACTTATAGGCCTATTTGATATTAACGTCTTTGAATAAGTCATCTAACCGATCTTTAAATAGACTAACAAACTGATAGACCAATGAGATTAAGTTCTATTTCTAATAAACTATATAAAAAAAAATTAAAATAACTATTACTAAGAGATATGAGATATATGAGTGGAAATAATAAGACGAGCTGAATTTTATAAGTTCTGATTCTGATTTATTCGTATGATACAAATCTTTTTTAAGGTTTAACCTGACATTTTAGAGAATCTAACATTATATGATAGTCTATTTAAATTCTATTTTGCAATAAGACCTTTAAATATTTCAAAAATTTATGTAAAGTCAATATGCTTAAATTATCGAAAAAGTCAGCAAGTATATGATTTAACAAAATACACAAAATCTAATATAATAATAATAATAATAATATAAATTTATTATTTATATTTACTTAAATAGGCCGGCTTGTTAGGCATAAAAGGCTTTTTAGGTAGCCCGAAGCCTGACCTTTTTAGATTTTAAAAAAGCCTTAACCTTGTCTATTTAAAAAAAAAAGTCTGGCCTGGCCTGGGCCTGATGTAGGCTAGCCCATAAGTCCCTGTCGGCGGCCTGGCCTATTCCCACCCCTACGCGATATTGATTCTCCAATGGAGCGTTACGTAGATCGGGCTCTCCTCCAATGATCGAGAATGATGCTCCTCTAAGCAGGGCCGTGTATAAGAATTTTGGGGCTTAATATCATAAATTATTAATTTTTGTAATAATTTTCTAGTTTTATGACCTACAAAATCATTTATCAAAATTTTATATATAATCAAGCGATTCTAATATTTAACTCTAAATATATTTCACTCTAAATAGATAAGATGACTAATCCATTTAATATATCTCGTAAAATTGTTGACCTTATATATATATATATATATATATATATATATATATATATATATATATATATAATTTAAGCAATTTTAATTTTGAAAAACTTCTCTTAGCAGTGCCAACTATTATAATTATTGTCAATAATATTATAATAAGCGATACTTACATTTAGAAAAAAAGTATAATGTTTTGATATAATTTAATATCTCTATTGGAGTGTTAATTTTCTTTTGTTAACACTTTTCCATATACTTTTAACTCTAAAAATAAATCACGAATACCAATATCAAAATATTAATTAAATCTTAAAAACTTTTTAAGATTAATACAACTAGTGGTGTAAAGTAGTCGAGTCGAGCCGAGTACTTAAAGCTTGAGTTTGGTTTGTGAAGAAAATATAAAGCTTGGGCTTGACTCATTTATTTAATCGAGCCAAACTAAAAGCTTGAGCTTGATTTGCTAGAAAAAAGTAGAGTTTGACTTGGCTTGTTAAGCTCATTTATAGCTTAATTATTTTTGTATTTATAAAAAAAGTCTTAAATTATTTTGAGTAAACCCTTAATTTAGTCTCTAAACTAACATCCTCTCTCATATTTAGTCCATAAAGTATATAAAAATAATAAGTAGTCTCTAAAGTTTGTAAAATCCGTCAAATTAGTTCTTAAAGTTTTGTGAAATCTATCTCATTAATCCTTGAAAGGGATTACCTATAAAACTTTAGGGACTAATTTGACGGATTTCGCAAATTTTAGGTACTACTTATTATTTTCATATACGTTAGGGACTAAATAGGAGAAAATGTATTTGTTTAAGGACTAAATCTAGGGTTTACTCAATTATTTTTAAAGTTTATTTAATTAATAAATATTTTAATATTATGTGACAATCTATAAATAAAAATGTATTTGATATGTGGTATGTAAAATTCAAAAAGAGTAATCACCCCTCAGCCAAAAGGAATAAAATAGAAATAGTATTTAATTTTGATTTTCTAAAATAATGTTCTCATTACTAGATAATATTGAAATTATATTTAGTAAACATTCAAATATTGTATTTTAATTGAACATGTTTAAAATTCTTCTAAAAATTACATTTCCTTATCAATGTGGTGTTGGTCGAGTGGAGGTGACTTATGAATTGGGTAGGGAGAGCGAAACATTGAGAAACAAATATGCAATGAATTACATAATAAAAATAACCAGAAAAATAAAATATAAATTGAAAAGGATAGTTATACACTCAAACGAGTTATTCACGAGACGTTAACATCGAGATTGTAAGGCTTGAGCTTGGCTCATTTAAATAATCAAGCTCAGTCTCAAGTTTGGGTTTGTTTATTTAATTAAACAAACGAGCTTGACCGAACATTTAACGAGCCGAGTTCGAATAGTTCACGAATAGCTCAACTCATTTACACTTTAAATACGACATTTTTTTATTCATCCCCATCTATAGCTTTAACTTTTTTGGATTCAAACCAAAAAACCAAAATGATTTCATTTGTAAAAATTGTTCAAATCATGTCTCAATAGAATAAATAGATTGATTTAATATGTATTAAAAATACTCAACCTGAAAAGATTCTTCATCTGAATGTGTGATCTCATCATTAATATTTTCATCAAAACGTGGTTTTCCATGGATGAAACGTTTTTCACGTAATTTTGGCTCTATGTCCATTTCAATGGTCATTTTTTTTCTGTGGATTCCAAAGCCATTCTCCTATAATTTTTTAAATAAGCAATAAGGCCTCTTAAATGATCCATAGCAACAAGACCACTTTCCAATTGCAATCAATCTATATCTATATGTTAAAAAGAAAAAAAGAAAAAAATTGGGGCCTAAGGCAATGGCCTCAATGGCATTGCACACTACACGACCATACCCTCTGGTCTAGTACAGTCGAGAGCGGTGAGATGAGTACCTGCAAAGCACTTTAACGTTCAAGTTAGTCTTGGTGCTGAGATAGGGATGAGAGAAACAAAGCTCCAATTCCATTATTTGAATATTATAGAATGTAACGAAACAAAATTTTTATTCCATTGTTTGAAAAGTGAACAGAATGAAATGACTAATAAATTTTTTACTCTTCTTGTAGCCTTATTTTAAACAAATAAATACGACATGGATTCTACAAATCATACATGAATTACTTTGCTAGTAGTTGCAGTAGTTTCCCTATAACACTAGTTAAATTCAAAATATTTATTTTGGACTCCAAAAAATTAACTTGGGATTAAATTAATCTTTATTAAAATTCTAAAATTAAGGAGAGTGTCAAATTATTGAAATTAAAATTATATACAATTGTATACATAATGTTATATGAGTTTTTCTATCATGTGCAACCTTGCATGTGATAAGGGTTATCTATTATCAACTTGTAATTAATTTTGACTAGTTAATTAATTAAGATTCTTTGAGAAAAATAATTTTATCTCTCTCCTACTCCCTCTGGAACCATTTATAAGGCAAAAAATTATTTCCAGATTCGTTAAAAAATGCATGTATTTGGTCTAATTTTTGGACCAGATACATACATTTTTTAACGAATCTGGAAATGACTTTTTGCCTTATAAATGGTTCCGGAGTAGTATTTATTTTAAGGATTTGCCTCTTCTACAGTCTCTCTTTCCGCCAAAAATTAATAGCAAATTGATTCTACTAATTAATAATAACTAATTCTTGTTGCAGCTATTTGCAAGTGCCCATTCACGTAAGTTGTGAATTATGTGAATAATAACCATTCACAATTAATAATAACCATTTACGTGGAATACCCATTCTTAGAACACGATTAGGCTTTTGTCAAAAAAAAAAAAAGAACACGATTAGGCAAATTTTGTGAATTTTCTCAAACCGTACTTGGAGTACCTCTGTGTAATTTCAAACCATATATATATATATATATATATATATATATATATATATATATATATATATATATATATATATATATATATTCCTCGAACAAGACTCATTGAACACTAATAGAGCACCATATGTTCATTAAAAAAGGGAAAATTGCACTGACATCCCTTGAGGTCTGTTTAAATATCACATACACCCCATCTATTTATCAACTGAACACTAACTCCCCTTCTTTATGTGACAAGTGACGCAATTCACCCCTTATATGAAATGTCCATTCACAACTGTCAAACAAAACAAATGGAATCTTTTAAAAGAGACTTCCCCCGTGCCTCTCCCTTGTAAGCAACGTCACTCATCTGAAACCTTCGTGCCTCTCTCCTATAAGTAGTAGCATTCGTCATGCCTTCTCTTACACAAGCTCAGTCACACGACATAACTCATGCCTCTCCCCCTCTTCCCTCGTGACCTCATGTTTCTATTGATGACTATTGTATTCGGTGCTACTTGTTGCCACTGCATTCGGTGGCCAAAATTTTTTGTTGTCATTGTAGAGTTACTAACAAGAATAATGAACAAATATCAAAGGCAACCAATACTAAATTTAATAGCAATCACAACAGTGCAATAAAGTTAATCAAACACGAGTAGAGAGTAGGAAGAATCACACCGCTATTTGGTTCTGTGATTGTTTAAAAAGATGACCTACGTCTGCGGGAGAAGCGACCCTCGTTCACTATCAAAGAGTCGTTCTGAGATTACAATTGCTTTGAACCCTTTACAATGTCCAGAAGAGAACAAACCCAAGAGTTCCCCGATCCCTTTCTCTTTTCCTCTATGAAAACTCTTAAGAACAATAATAGAAAGCCCAATCCTCCTCTATTCTCTCCTAAGATCCCAAGGTGTTTAACGGTGTTTGACCACTAAAACCTCACAAGGCGGCTCAAAGCGGGCACACAACCCTAGAAAAAGCGCACATTCATCCACACGTTTCACAAAGCGTCAGGTTTATAATAAAACGTGAATCGATTCACGGACATAGGTGAATCGATTCACCTAGTTGAAAAAGTCTCACCTGCGAATTAATGAAATGAATCGATTCCTGCAAGCTTCACGTACGATTCGAGGCGTGTGATTCACGAGAACGAACATGGTTGAATCGATTCACATAGCTAGGGGAATCGATTCCCGGTGTTCAAGAAACACTTTCAGCGATTCCATGATCCTCCAGTTTTAAGGCACTCTAAGCTCCTGATTCTCACCTTGACTTCCAAATCGGTGGTGATGCTCAAATTTATCCATCAACCACTAGTTCTCTCCATTATTGGAATTCGTCTCGAGAGAAATTCCTTCAAGTCCGCAATGCTTGAACTTTGATCTGACAATGACTTGGTGAATACATCCCGGGTTGTTCTCTTTACGCAACCTTCACCACAATTTCCTTAGATTCTCGGCGTCTAATGAAATGTAGGCGGATGTCAATGTGCTTTGTCCTTTCATGATACACTTGGTGATTTGCCAAGTGGATATGCACTTTGACTATCACAATGTGTACCTTCACACATCCTTGTGTAATTCCTAGCTCCCAATCATACCTTTCAACCATATGGCCTCCTTCACCTTCAACAGTGAGGCGATATACTCACTTTGAGTAGTAGATAAGCGCCACTGACGTTGATTAGCCTTCCAACTTATTGCCGTTTCCAAACAATGTAAATACAAATCCAGATAAAGATTTCCTTGTATCCACATTTCTGCATAATCTGCATCTACATAACCCTCCAGCGTCTTCTCCTTGAGTTGCTCTTGTGTACCTCGAACCACCTTTGAGTGACCCCATTCAAATACCTCCAGAACCCACTTGATTGCTAATCGACTTGGCCCGGATTTGCCATAAGCGGATCTTATGCTAGCGCATATGCTAAATGCTGATCTGGTCTACAAACCATGCCGTACATGATGCTTCCTACCCCACTAGCATATGGAGTAGTATCCATCTTCCTCTCCTCTTGGACTCAGAGGCTTGTGTCACCGAGAGCTTTGTGTGGTGACCAAAGGAGTGCTAACTTGAAGCAAGCTTCATTGCATCCTAAACCGCTCCACCACTTCTTCTTAAGTACCCATCTTGAGATAAGAATAATTCACCTTCTTGGGTCCTCACGATATCCATCCCGTATCCTCTTAGCATTTGGCCCCAAGGTCTCTATCTCAGTAGATTTAGCTTCTCCTTGAGAATGTTAATCTCTCTTTGCTAGAGCTTGCCATCAGGATGTCATCAGCTAGAGAAGTAGGTGAGAACCACTTTCTCATCCCTCTTCAAAATGTACACACAACCTGCCGTACCCACTTACTCACAAATCCAGTCTTGAAGAAAATCGTCAGCAGAAGATACCATTGCTGGGGCTTTGTTTGACCATTACAAGGATTTCTTCAAAAGACATACCTTAGACTTGTCCTCTACAAAACCTTTGGTTGTTGCATGTAGATTGTCTCTTCTAGGTCTCCATGTAAGAATGCGGTCTTCCGTCCATTTGTTCGACTCGAGATCATATTGATTCCACGATTGCCATAAGAACCACTTATGGAACAATGTTTCTCACGGGTGAGAAAATCTCATTGTAATCAATTCCCTCGCATGTAAAACCCTTGGCCACAAGTCTTGCTTTATATCTTGGTTCTTCAATTCCACGGAATGCCTTGCTTCTTCTTGAAAGATCCCGCGCATCCAACCACCCTTTGTTTCTTAGGTAGTTTCCACAGTTTCGTGCTGGTTCTTCTCCAATGAATTCATTTCTTCATTCAACTTCTAACCACTTGACCCTCTTTGCTCTCAATTGCTTCTGAATGTCTTAGGTTACGAGTCTTGCACATCTTGAGCATTTAGAGCATAACAAATCTGCATAAGCCATATCTCTTAGGTGCCACAGGTTTCCTCGCTTTCTATCTCTTTGCCTGATAGCAGGATCCTTGTTGGTTGTCTTCTCTAGAAACTGATGGTGGAGAACTATTCTCCTCTTCATCATTCCGTCTCACTAATTGCTCCACCTCAAACCAGTCTTCTCTACCTCTGTTTACGAAAGTTCTTATTCTCCAGGTTCTTGCACTTCATCCCATGCAGTCTCGTCAAGTCACATCCATGCTTGTGAATCTTGATCCCAGGGCTCCATCTTCCCCAGCTTGTACCCCCTTCACACCTTCCAGGATAGCCAATGAAGACACATTTCACGACCACGGCTTCAAGTTTGTCTTGTCTCGACATGAGTAAATGCCAAAGCCGAAAACCTTCAACTTAGAATATTAGGTTTCCACTCCAAACTTCCATAGGTGTCTTGAAGTTTAAAAAGCGGTTGATGGGCATCTGCTGATCAAGTAGGCTGGCTTGTACTCAGCTTCACCTCGGAAACTTTTAGGTAGCCCGGACTCCCAGCGACATACATCGACCGCTCCCAAAATAGTCCTGTTCATGCGTTACTGCACCATTTTGTTGCGGTGTCTCGCTACTATCCTATGTCTCTTAATTCCCTGTTTCTGCAAAACTCATTAAAGCAAGCTCTGAAACAAACTCCAGGCCATTGTCGGTCCTTAAAACTTTCGATTTAGTTCTCTATTTGATTTCTATGAGAGTATGCCATTCTTTGAATTTTTCAAGCGTGTCACTTTTATTTTTCAAAATGTGAACCCATACTCTCCTAGAGAAATCATCAATCATCAGTGAGAAAATAGGAACCCCCTCCATGAGTTGTCACTCTTGAGGACCCCAAGATGCAGTGAATATACTCGAAAGGCTTGCTAGAATGATGCATGCCCTTCCAAACTTAACCTATGTTGTTTGCCTAGTATGCAATTATCACAAAATTCTAAAACTATCCAATTTATCACTACCTAGCAAACCTTGTTTAGCTAGTTCAACTAAACCTCTTTCACTAACATGCCACTAACCTTAAATGCCATAGTTTAGTTTTATCATGCGGAGCTGACTAAATTTAATGATGCATGCCCTATAACAAGTAACCATCCCTAATATGTATAAGCCACACATTTTAGATCCTTTAGCCATTACTAATGCACCATTCGGAAATTTTAATCATGCCATGTTCAATCCTAAGTACTATAGCACAATCCATCAACATGCTTATAGATACAAGATTTCGTTTGAGTTCGAGAACATACCTCGCATCTTGTAAAGAAATTCACGGTTGTCAAACATCTTGAGACGAATCGAACCCATACCTTGCACCTTACAAGCTCGGTTGTTACCCAGTAACGACTCCACCTTCTTTAAGCTTCAAAGTCTCAAAGTATTCCTTCCTAGGACACATGTGATAAGAACATCCAGGAGTCCATGACCCGGTTCTTTTGATTCCAAACTCGACACCACTAAAGCCCCGTGACTCATAACCATCCTCCATATGTAATTGCAACATCACGAATCACCCACGCTCTTTCTCGGGCGAGTCTTCTTAAAGTGACCGGTCTTGTGATAATTGAAGCACTTATACTTCTTATTGTTCCCTTTGACTTGGATTTCGACCTAGAATTCTTCCCTTTGTGGTTGTTTCCTCTACTTTCACTTCTTCCCTTGACACACTTAAGCCTTCACCACTATCATCCACTTTCAAGTCTTGGAGCTTGGTTAGCTCCTTGGTCCTTAGATTGTTGGACCTCCTCCAAAGTAATAGTGGACTCCTTGCCATAGAGTGCATCATTAAAGTGTTCAAAGGATCTAGGCAATGGAATTCAATAAGCAAAAGCCTTATCCCTCGCCATCGAAGCTTCACATCAATGTTGGTCATCAATAATTTTTTGTTGAATTCTGCGGATTGCTCCACAATAGGTTTGGTCTCTACCATCTTGAATGAGTAGAGATGTTGTTTTGAGACATAACTTTGTGGGCGATGACTTTGTCATGTACAACCCGATTCTAACTTTGCCCACATCTCCGCCAGTCTTCTCTCTTTGCAACTTCCTCATATGCCTTATAGCACAAGATAATGGCACTTCTTGCCTTATCTATCATCTCTTTCTTCTCTGTTTGAGATAGGGTGGCGGCATTCTTGCCTCGCCCTTCAAGGCTTCAAAGCACTTCGCTGAATAAGTATTGCTTCCATCTTCACCTTCCATGGGCCAGAAGTCATTATTAGGAAAACTTCTCGATGTCCCATTTAGTACCCATGGTACACAATTGAATGTTATTCTTTCCACAGGCAGCGCCACTTGTAGAGTTACTAACAAGAATAATGAACAAATATCAAAGGCAACCAATACTAAATTTAATAGCAATCACAATATGAATAAAGTTAATCAAACACGAGTGAGAGTAGGAAGAATCACACCATTTGGTTGGTTTGTGATTCGTACAAAAAGATGACCTCGCCTGCGAGAGAGCGGCCCTGGTTTCACTATCAAAGAGTAGTTACAAGAGATTACAATTGCTTTGAACCCCTTTACAATGTCCAGAAGAACAAACCCAAGAGTTCCCAATCCACTTTCTCTTTTCCTCTATGAAAAACTCTTAAGAACAACAATAGAAAGCCTTGATCCTCCTCTATTCTCCTAAGATCCCAAGGTGTTTAACGGAGGTGTTTCCCAGCCCTAAAACCTCACAAAGGCGCTCAAAGGCGGTTTGCACACAACCTCTAGAAAAAAGGCGCACATTCATCCCGCACGTTTGCGGCGTCGGAGTTTTATAAAACCCGTGTGAATGGGATTCACGGAACATAGGTGAATCGATTCACCTAGTTGAAAAAGTCTCCCCTCGCGAATTAATGAAATGAATCGATTCCTGCAAGCTTCCCATGCGATTCTGCAGGCGTGCTTGATTCACGAAGAGAACCAAACATGGTTGAATCGATTCACATAGCTAGGGAATCGATTCCCAGTGTTCAAGAAACACTTTCAAGCAATTCCATGATCCTCCAAACTGATTTTAAGGCACTCTAAACTCCACAGTCATAATTCAGTGGGCAAAATGTTTTTTATTCTAGTATCTATGAAATGGTAGGTAAACATCCATTTTAGTTGTGCTCCCTTTTGTTCTTGGTTTATGTTTATTTATAATTTGGTCCCTAATATCATTTCCTTGATGTTTGTGTGTTGAGGTGAATTGTGGGACCCATTGCTGTACTCGATAGAATTTCAGAACGTGTGTATTTGACACCCTATCATCATTCTTGACAGCGCACAGTGACGTGTCAGTGTGATCCTACTTGAAGGGCGTCCCAATAGCAGTAGCTATCTTCTGCCTTTATGTAAGAACCCAATACATTATCTTCCCTAAAGGCCAGGTAACACCCATCGTGGCCCCCACCAGCGTGCTTCATCATTCACTTTCCGCCAACATCTTCAACCATGATGTATGAATGCACGAACATCAATAAATACCTAGTCATCCATCAGCATGATTCAGTTTGTCGATTCATCAACGACGAGCTTAGGCCTTCAGTAACAACAATAAGGTGATACTATGCCACCTCAACAACAACATTAGCGATAATATGAAACCATGTCATGTTACAATAATGTGGTACTATGATTACTAATAATAAGAAGAATATGAACAACCAAGCAAAATTTTCCTCAAGGTATTTCCTTATGTTCTAAACTAATTTAATCATATGTTATACTACTAAAAATTATCCATAATTTCTTTAATGCTTAAATATGTTTTAGTCCCTACAAATGTAGAGTGTTTTGATTTTAGTCCTTGTAAAAAAATTTATTTGTTTTTGGTCCCTACAAAATATTTTACTTTGATTTTGGTCCTTTTGATCAAAATTCATAGGAAATTCTGTAACAATAAGGTGATACTATGCCACCTCAACAACAACATTAGCGATAATATGAAACCATGTCATGTTACAATAATGTGGTACTATGATTACTAATAATAAGAACAATATGAACAACCAAGCAAAATTTTCCTCAAGGTATTTCCTTATGTTCTAAACTAATTTAATCATATGATATACTACTAAAAATTATCCATAATTTCTTTAACGCTTAAATATGTTTTAGTCCCTACAAATATAGAGTGTTTTGATTTTAGTCCTTGTAAAAAATTTTATTTGTTTTTGGTCCCTACAAAATATTTTACTTTGATTTTGGTCATTTTGATCAAAATTCATAGGAAATTCTATAGGAAAATGAAGTGTTTTCTATGAATTTTGATATGAATTTTGATCGAAATAATAGTTATTAGTTATTCGGTTCAAAGTTTCCAAGAAATTTGGTGGGAAAATGAAGTGTTTCTATGGATTTTGCTATGAATTTTGGTTAGAAGGGCCAAAATCAAAATAAAATATTTTGCAATGACAAAATGCAAACAAAAAATTTTATACGGACTAAAATCAAAACACTCCATATTTGCAAGGACTTAAAAACATATTTAAGCCTTTTTAAAAAAATTGGGTCACGATAGCCTCTGGTCGTAGATATCCTCCATTATCCATACCTTAATATTCTATCACATCTTACTCGATTAAAAAGCCTAGTTCAATCAGTTACAACCTTAGCTAAACCATCAAATTGGTTAACTTACATTATCTAATCGATTGTAAGGCTTGGTCTAATCAGTTACATCTCTCTGTTCAATTACCTAATCAGTTACAATTCATCATCTAATAGATTATAACCTTCCTTTTATTAATTCTAACCTAGCCACATAACCTAATCAGTTACTTTTGTAGTCTAATTGATTATAAGGATCTATAGTATAATCTAATTGGTTAATTCCATACTTAGTCAACTCTCTAAAGCCCCCAATCACTTAATCAGTTATACATGTGATCCTAATCAATTATAACACCATATAACTTCAATTTCTGTCATTTTGAACATTCTTTAATTGATTCAAGCTTACGATCTAATCAATTAAACACTTCACTTCCATCTAATCAATTAATATTGCTATTCTAATCTATTATGATTCTGAAAATTTAGTTTCCAATCTCCAGTTATTCAATCTAATCGACTAACCGTTAGCCTAATCAATTATGGTTCTCGAATTCCAATTTTTAACCTCTGTGAAATAGTCTACTCAATTATATCTGAAGTGTTATTTGATTAAGACCCTAATAATCCAGCTTCTAAAATTTGTTGATTAAACTTGTTTGATTATACCTACAAGCTTAATCGATTAAATATCGTGAAATTGCAGAAAACCCAAAACAACACTCTGTTTAATATCAAAATCAATCAAAATACTTCCAACGTATTTACTGTGAACATGCATGTCAGATAGAGAGACTCCAAGGAATTACAATAGCAACCAAACATCATGTATCAACATATTTGCAACATGGTTTGAACAAGATTTTCATATAATCATACAAGATCATGATAAAACAAATAGAGCATGAGACCGTAGGCAACCGTCATAACATTTTATCCATATGAATTAAACCATGACTCCAGTAATGATTCAGAATTAAACAAACACCATAATGAATTTATTATCCTTTGCTCATAGAAAAAAGTTATCTAAATTATAAACAAAAAGAAACATACAGTACGAATAGGGACTAAGGAATCCCAAACCATCTCTAACATTTCTGGATACCCCCTATACAATGAACACTTTTCCCCTATACATGGTAAGATGACAAGAAGTTTGATTCCTTTTAAACAAAGTCTCAGGTTCAATTGTTGTTAACAAAAAAATAAGGACTGGAAAAGTTTTACCCTCTTATATGGGTTTACCCGACTCGACTCGGATTATATACCGAGAGTCTAAATAAAAAAAGTTACATGTTATATATTGCACGGGTATTTAAGCCCGTTGAAACAAAATATAATGTTTCTCAAATTTTTTATACATTAAATGTTATCCTCTTAATGAGATATTTTTTATTTTAGTAAATGAATTCATTACTATTTATTTAAATTTCATTTTTTAATATCTCTATTTAAGTGAAACTGTAAAATAGAATAAACCCACGACTATCTTGATCCTACAAAGGGTATCACCACATTAATATTTTAAGGTGGCTCCTAAGCTACCCCTCGGTTGAAAGAGGGCAACGTTACCCCTTTGACGTGGTCCAATAAGATAGCGCCAGCTGTATTACAGAAACCATGTCATGCTTGTTAGTGTAGTTTACAAAATTGGCTATTTATTTTTGCTTAATTGTAGATTCACCCCAACTGCATTTAATCACCAATCTGTTTCTAATGCTCAGCTTTCTTGCGTTTCCAATGTTCCTAACTACTCCTTAGTTCAATTTCATCTCCCAGTTTGAATTTCAATTTCATCTCACCTTAGTTCATCTTCATCTCCCATATTCCATTCGTGGACCCCCATTTTTTTCAATCGCATTTGATTTCTGTTCTTCTGCAAATCAAATCTCACAAATGCACATACTACTTGCGTTTCCAATGTTCCCAACTTCAATCATCAATTTGAATTTCTATTTCATTTCTCCTTAGTTCATCTTCATCTCCTCATATTCCAGTCGTGGACCCCCATTATTTCAATCGCATTTGATTTCTGTTCTTCCGCAAATCAAATCTCTCAAATCAAGGAACCCCTGTTCTTCCGACTCACAGGTTATCACATTCCTTGAAGGTACGTTCGTTACTGATCTAGCTGTCTCCGTTTCACTACACGAAAATGGCATTCGAAAATCAAAGATAGTTTTTATTTGCTTCGTATTATTGTAGTTTCAAGCTGATTTTCTGGTATAACAGCAAGTCTATCCATTTCTGAGTATATGTTGCTGTTTTAAAAATTTGAACTGTGTATGTTTTAAGTCTTGTTGGTGTATGAAAAATTTGAACACCATGTGTATGTTTTAAGTCCTATGTGACTATGAATCTTGGTGTTGGTTTTACAAGTTTTTGTTTTTTGTTTTAATTTCAACCATAGAGGGAAGAAGGGTTAAATGTTTCTGTGCATATTTGAGTTGGATTGAAATGTATGAGCTGCATAATTGGGGAATTCATTTGATGGACGTATGTTGGTTGTTAGGCTTTTGGATTGTTGTATATCTTGAATGATAACTTGGGTGAGGTTTAGGACCTATAAGTTATAAGAGATCGATTTTAGTGATTGTTGTTTGTTGGTTAGTATTTTGCAGGTGTGTTCACTGTCAGTTAGTGAGGCATATAATTGATAGAAGAGAGTTATAATTTGTAATTTTCAGGAAAAGGATAGAGCAAGAACTTTGTAAGTGTTTTGATCTATTTTGCTTTTTAATGGTTGATGAAGATTGGGAGATCATGTAGTGCACATGGGAAGATAAACGAGATAAAATGACTGGAATATAAGAGAAATTGATCCCCACTACTATTGTTTTTGGTTCAGAGGCATTCATAGTTATGTACTGGATCTTAGTAGAAGTTGATTGAGACATGATCCATAGTTATGCTATTAATCCATTCATTGTTAGCCTCTTTCACAGAAGGTAAAAAAAGTGTTCTGTCTTCATTTGGTGACTATGAATTTAGGTGTTTGTTTTACTTATTTTTTTTTAATTTCAACCATAGAGGTAAGAAGGGACAGATGTGTCTGTGGATATTTTAGGTGGATTTAAATTCATGAGCTGCAGAATTGGGGAATTCATTTAATGGACGTATGTTGTGTGGAAGGCTTTTGGATTGTTGTATATGTTGAATGATAACTTGGGTAAGGTTTAGGACCTATAAGTTATAAGAGATCGATTTTACTGATTGCTGTTTGTTGGTTAGCATTTTGCGGGTGTGTTCACTGTTTAGTTAGTGGGGCACATAATTGATTGAAGGGAGTTATAATTTGTAATTTTCAGGAAATGGATAGAGCAAGAACTTTGTTAAGTGTTTTGATTTGTTTTGCCTTTTAATGGTTGATGAAGATTGGGAGATCATGTAGTGCACATAGGAAGGTAAACGAGATAGAATGACTGGAATATAGGAGAAATTGATCCCCACTACTATTGTTTTTGGTTCAGGGGCATTCATAGTTATGTACTGGATCTTAGTAGAAGTTGATTGAGACATGATCCATAGTTATGCTATTAATCCATTCATTGTTAGCCTCTTTCACAGAAGGTAAAAAAAGTGTTCTGTCTTCATTTGGTGACTATGAATTTAGGTGTTTGTTTTACTTATTTTTTTTTTATTTTTAATTTCAACCACAGAGGTAAGAAGGGACATATGTGTCAGTGGATATTTGAGGTGGATTTAAATTCATGAGCTGCAGAATTGGGGAATGTTGACAAGTGACTCCAAACACAAGAGGGGGGTGAATTGTGTGTGAACGGTGCTTTCAAAAACTTTTGGAGAAATAAGTGCTAATTATGAGTTGCGGAAATATTAATGTGAAATAGATAAATCACTTGAAGAATAAATTGCAAACGAGTTAAAAATAAAGTAAATAGTAAGATATAAATAACAATAAAATAAAGTACAGAAATTTAATTGACTTAAAAGTAGAGAGATAAGGAGTAAAAAAGCACACAACAAATTATCCAGGTTCGCCACCTAACACCCTGTGGCCTACGTCCTGTCCCCCAAAGCAAACCACTATGGGATTTTCACTAAGACACTAGCTTTTAAATCAGTTCAATTTAGAAACCTTTACAACTCTAAACTGTAGCAATACGCTCAAGAGATATCACCTCTCTATGAACACCTTGGGATTCCTACCCAAAATAAATGATTTTCACAAATAAAATGAGACAGAAAGATACACTCAATAGTGCAGATATAACAAATTGAAGCTCAAATAATACAACTCAAATAATGTAGAATAAAAAGGCTCTCGAGAAATTGTGCTCAAATAAGTGTGAGTGATGAAAATATTTGATGTAGTTTTGGCACAAAATTAAGCAACTGCGTTGTTAGATCTTTAAAAACAAAGCTCACGAGTGTTTATATAGGCAATGGAGGAGCGTCGAAATATGACCAAGGCAGGATTTGTCCGCTGCAAAGATTGCGGCATTCGCTAAGTGCTTTGATTTGTCCGTTGAATTTGTCCGTATTGAAAACATGGAGACGGCTCGATACGACCTCTCAAGACACTCAGACGACCGCCACACCCGACAGACGATCTCGACACATTTCTAAGATACGACCTGACAGCCTCGGCGAAAAGTGCCCTCGCGACACTCCACTCTGAACACACCCAAGATACGACTCCTCATCACCTGGCTCATAGCTCGACGCCGACAAGAGCTCATCACGCGTACCATAAGCTCGACACGCCGACTCTGTGACGCGACCATCACCGACACGCGACTTCCTCCTCGCCCGACATACGACTTCTCAGGAGCTGACACGCGACTTCCTCCTCACCGACATCCGACTTCTCTACCGACATCCGACACGAGATATGCATGTCAAAAATATTTTGTGCGTGTGTGATTTAATTTTAATTGAGAGCTTTTTATTACTACTTACAAATTGTCTTAATAAAGATAAATAAATACCCGTAACCCAAAGACTTGAAAACTATCATTCTTGATACGCGCCTTGGTATTCTTTTTTCCACTCTTTTGCACGGTTGACTATTTGTAAAGCTCCTTTGTCAATCATCAAACCATCCCTGTCAAGTCATGTATTCATTGCACTCCCCTTTTTGATGATGACAAACATCTCATGAGGAATTTAGTAAAATATAATCATGATATAGCAATGAGATATAAGCATGGTTTTCAATAAAAGATAATCGAGTTTAAGCACAATATTTAGAAAACTCCCCTCACACAAGGCAATACTTAAAAGATCACTCCCCCGAATCATGCATTCATGTAACTCTCCCCTTTTGGCAACATCAAAAAGTGGGAAAGACAAATAAAGCAAGGCATATATTCAGATTAAACAAGCATATTTTGATAGTTACGTGATACCAAGCTTGGTATGTGGATAAATGAGCCGGTTGGACATGATTAGCTAGTTGCATAAGACAAATGCGCTACCCACTCATTATTCCGTGCTTAAAGAAAATGGAAGGGGAAAAAGACACATAAACTCGTTAGCACACTCAAACGCCCAAGTTAGAATTTATTCAAAAAAGAAAATGCAATCACAAAAATACTCAATGCATGATTGGTCTAAAATACCTAACTTGCTCTTATAAAAGAAGTTTTCTTTAGGCAAAGGTTTAGTAAAAATATCTCATGAGTTGTTTAGATGTTTCCACAAACTCAATCACACAATCTCATTTTTGAACATGATCTCTAATAAAATGGTGCCTAATCTCTATGTGTTTAGTCCGAGAGTGATAAACCGGATTTTTAGTGAGGTTTATGGCACTAGTATTGTATCACACTTTATTGGAGCAGTTTTCAAATTAATCCCATAATCATTCAATCAAGTTTCATCCAAATAATCAATAAGAATAACCACCGCCGCAACATATTAAAGCCGCTGAAAGCGGGACAAAGCCACACACTGCTTGTTCTTACTATGCCATGAAACCAAGGCATTCCTGGCAAGTGACATGTCCCACTAGTGCTTTTTGGTCCATTTTGCAACCCGCAAAATCCGAATCCAGTACCCAATAAGTGTGCAACAAGACCTTTGGGGTACCATAAACCCATAGTTTAGTGCTGAGATATCTCATGATGCGCTTTACCGCCAAGAGATGTGATTCCTTAGGATTTGCTTGAAAACGCACACATACAAACACTAGACATAATATCCTCCATTTACTTGCGGGAGATAGAGAAGAGATCCTATCATACCTCGATACTTACTTCAATCGATTTACCACCTTCATCTTTGTCAAGATAGCATGATGTGCTCATGGGAGTTGAGATTTCTTTGGCGTTGCTCATTCCAAATCTTTTAAGCAACTCCTTGCAATATTTGATTGATTTATAAAAATTCCTTCTTTGTTTGTTTGATTTGAAGACCAAGGAAGTAGTTGAGCTCTCCCATCATGGACATTTCAAACTCACTTTGCATGATTTTGGAAAAATCTTCACACAAAGACTCATTAGTAGCACCAAAGATGATATCGCCAACATAAATTTGGAACAAGTAAAATGTCATGATTTTTGTGTTTAATGAAAAGAGTGGTATCAACTTTTCCTCTTTCAAAACCCTTCAAGTAAATATTTGCTCAATCCTCTCGTACAGCTTCCTGAGCTGCTTTTAAACCATATAAAGCCTTTTTCAATTTGAAAACATGATTTGGAAATTCAAAATTTTCAAAACCGTTGATCAACATATACTTCTTCTTGAATAAAACCATTTAGAAATGCACTCTTAACATCCATTTGAAAAGTTTAAAATCCATGATGCATGCAAATCGAAGCATGCGTCTAATAGCTTCTAATCTAGCTACTGGTGCATAGGTTTCATCGAAATCTATGCCCTCTTGTTGATTATAGCCTTTTGCAACAAGTCTAGCTTTATTTCTAACAATGATACTGCTTCATCAAGCTTGCTGAAAAGACCCATTGGTCCCAATGACTAGTGATCTTTAGGCCTCAGTGGACAAGTTCCCAAACATCATTTCTCTCAAATTGATTTAATTCCTCTTGCATAGAAAAGGTCCAATGCTCATCAATAATGGCTTCATTGATGTCCTTTGGTTCAACTTGAGAAACAAAAGCCAGCCATGAAAAGACATGCATGATTAAGAGTTTCGAGTCATACCCCTTTAGAGATATCGCCAATTATATTGTCAAGTGGATGATGTTTTGAGACTCTCCATTCTTTGGAAGATTTGAGTGAGAGAGTTCTTGAGAGGTGGCTGAGGCAAGGACTCTTGATCCTCCTTTTGAACTTTTGATCTCTCTTGTTCCTCTAAAATAGGTATCTCCAAATACGCTTCAAGATCATCAACACTTTCTTCATCAAGATTTGGGGTTAGATTCATCAAAGAAACATGCAGATTCTTCAACACCAAGTTCTTTATTAAAAATTCAAAAGCTTTACTAGAAGTGAAATATCCAAGAAATAAACCTTCATCGCCTTTAGCATCAAATTTACCAAGGTTATTCTTACCATTGTTTAGACAAACACTTGCATCCAAAACGTGAAGGTGGGAAATGTTGGGCTTCCTTCCTTTGTAGAGTTCATACTGTTTGCTTAAGGATCGGTCTTATAAGAACTCGACATTCATCACATAGCAAGCAGTGCTCACTTGCCCGCCCCAAAAGTACTTAGGAAGGTTAGTCTCATCGAAAGCATCGCCCTCGCTTAGCTCTTCAAGAGACCGATTTTTCCTTTCAACCACTCCATTTTGTTGCGGTGTCCTTGGAGCGTAAAAGTTGTGATCGATGCATTTTCTCATTGCGGGCAAAATGCTTCAAATGCTTCATTCTCAAATTCCCCACCATGATCACTTCGAATGGAAGCAATGTTAAGTCCTCTTCTCATTTTGTATAACCTTTGCAAGTTTTCAAAAGCATTAAAAACATCATTTTTGTGAGAAATAAATAAAGTCCATGTATAGCGAGAATAGTCATCCACAATAACAAAGAAAGCATAGTAATTGCCACCAAAGCTCATGGTTCTAGAAGGGCCAAATAAATCCATATGTAAAAGTTGTAGGCTGTAGAAACAATATTTTTAGATTTGAAAGATGCCTTTACTTGTTTTCCTTTTTGACACGCATCACAAAGTTTATCTTTTTCAAAACGAATCTTTGGCAAACCAATTACTAAGTCTTTACTTAACCAATTTATTAAGATGATCCATGTGAATATGAGCCATTCTTTCTATGCCATAGCCAAGATTCATCCTCTTTCTTAATAAGACAACATGCATCATTTGAAGGTAGTTCATCTAAATTAACCATATAGATATTTCCAATTCTAGATCCAACAAAAACTGTACTTTTATTAAAAAGAATTTACGACCATGCATTTTGAAGAATCAAATATAACATTATTGCCTTTGTCGAAAGTTGACTAATACTTAGCAAGTTATGTTTCAAACCTTCCACATACAAGACATTTTCTATAATGGGATTAGGACTCTACCAATAGTACTAATCCCAAGAATTTTACCTTTATTATTATCACCATAACAAACATAACCTTTATTTTTGGTTCCAAAGAGGAGAACTTGCTTTGTCTCTGTCATGTGCTTTGAATACCGCCTATCAAGATACCAATTTGAATCTTTGGCTTTCAAGCACACCGCAAAATAAAAATCAGGTTTTAATCTTTTGGTACCCAAACTAAGTCAGTCCAGATGAGTTAGTTTTTGGCAAAGTACCCTTTGAATCCATATCTTTTTGCCAACCACACATTCTTGTTCTTTCTAATATTGCAAATGGAGCAAGGTGACCATTTCTACCACAAAGGAAAGCATTTAATGAAAGGACTACTTGAGGTTTGTTGTGATTGACGAGTTTAAAAGATTTTTCATGAATTTTTGGATGATAACCTAAACCACTTTTCTAAAAGTACCTTTTTGGTTTCCTAAAATAATGTTTAGATTATCTCTTCCCATCAGTAAATTTTGCAAGAGTGTTATTTAAATCCTTAACCTTATTTTTCAAAACACTACACTCATTGCATTTTAAAACTTCATCCTTTTTATTTTCACAAGATATGGGAGGAGAAGTTTCAATCACAAAGAACTTGTTTTTCTTTAAGAATCACTATCTCTTTGTTTAAAATTTCAATTTTTGATTCAAGAGAAGAGATGGTTTTCTTAGAAGAAAGAACAATTTTTCCAAGTTTAATCGTTTTCATTATTTAATTCTTCACAAGCAATAAGCACTCATCATAAGTTAAAGGAGATTCGAAATTCAAGAGCATTTACCTCATCCTCCTCGTGTGTTTTGCCATGAGACATAAGTTGGCCTCGGTAGTACCTTTCATGGTCACAAGGGTGTCCCACATTTCTTTAGCAGTCTTGCAATTTGAGACCCTATAGAACTCATCGTAGCTTAAAGCGTAGTGATGATGTTCTTAGCCTTCAAATTGTATTGACCTTTTTCTTATCATCTTCTACAAAGTGATATTGGTTTGTCTACCATCTGCATCATTAATTGATTGAGTGGGGACAAATGGACCATTTTCCACAAAGATCCCAAATATCAAGATCAACACCCTCAAGAAAGATTTGCATTCTATCCTTCCAATAACCATACCCCTCACCATTGAAAAATGGGGTCCTGTTTCATGGAAGTTCTCTGTAATTGCTCAAGTCATTCTCTTGAGACTAAGTCCTTTATACAAGATTCTAGCTCGATGCCACTTTGTTGACAAGTGACTCCAAACACAAGAGGGGGGGGAATTGTGTGTGAACGGTGCTTTCAAAAACTTTTGGAGAAATAAGTGCTAATTATGAGTCATGAAATATTAATGTGAAATAGATAAATCACTTGAAGAATAAATTACAAACGAGTTAAAAATAAAGTAAATAGTAAGATATAAATAACAATAAAATAAAGTACATAAATTTAATTGAAAAAAAAGTAGAGAGATAAGGAGTAAAAAAGCACACAACAAAATATCCCAGTTCGCCATCTAACACCCTGCGGCCTCGCCCCGTCCCCAAAGTAAACCACTATGGGATTTTCAACTAAGACACTAGCTTTTAAATCGAGTTCACTAGAAACCTTTACAACTCTAAACAGAGCAATACGCTCAAGAGATATCACCTCTCTATGAACACCTTGGGATTCCTACCCAAAATAAATGATTTTCACAAATAAAATGAGACGAGAAAGATACACTCAATAAAGGTGCAGATATAAATAAATCAAGCTCAAATAATACAACTCAAATAATGTAGAATAAAAAGGCTCTCTTTAAAATTGTGCTCAAATAAGTGTGAGTGATGAAAATATTTGATGTAGTTTTTGGCACAAAATTAAAGCATCAAGCAGTTGTATCTTTAAAACAAAGCTCACGCAGTGTTTATATAGGCAATGGAGGAGCGTCGAAATGACCGCAGATTTGTCCGTTCTGACAGACGGCCCGCTTTTGATTTGTCCGTTGGAATTTGTCCGCTGCGATTGAAAACACTGAGACGGCTCAGATACGATCAAGACAGCCAGACGACCTCGCCACACGCGGCTCGACCAGACGACCCCGACACGGCTCGGCATACCGACCTCCTGAATACCGGCAAAAGGCCTCGCACACGACCTCTGAACACAAATCAAGATACCACCTCCTCATCGCCTCTTCGGTTCATAGCTCTCGACGCGCGACAAGAGCTCATCACGCGACCATAAGTTCGACACGCGACTTCGATGACGCGACCCTCATCAGCCGACACACGCCGATTTCCTCCTCACCGGACGACTCCGACTTCTCGTAGCTCGACACGCCACTTCCTCCTCATTCGACATCCGACTTCCTCACCGACATCCGACACAGATATGCATGTCAAAATATTTTGTGCGTGTGTGATTTAATTTTAATTGAGAGCTTTTTATTACTACTTACAAATTGTCTTAATAAAGATAAATAAATACCCAGAACCCAAAGACTTGAAAAACTATCATTCTTGATACGCGTCTTGGTATTCTTTTCCACTTTTTGCACGGTTGACTATTTGTAAAGCTCCCTTTTGTCAATCATCAAAACCATCCTGTCAAGGCATGTATTCACAGGGAATTCATTTGATGGACGTATGTTGTGTGTAAGCCTTTTGGATTGTTGTATATCTTTAATGATAACATTGGTAAGGTTTAGGAGTTACGTGTTATACCCAAAATTCATCAATCAGCTGCTTGTGGATTAAATGTTGCTTTCATTGTTATTTTATGGTTTATTAACAGTCTTAACAGTAACATACTTTTGTTGTTACTGTTACGGTGTTTTTCATTTCCAGTTTATGGTTTGTTTGTTCACATGCATGACTTATGTGCACATTCAACAGGAACTGTTTCGGTCATTTCCTTCTTCTTTGAATGGCGACGAATCGACGACTCCTAAAAAGACAAACAACGGGTGGTTTCTCTACAGTACATGTATCAAACCAGGTAAATTTGTATTTCGGGCAACTGTTTTTAGTTAATAATAACAATAGTAAACCATGATCTCGCCATAAAGAAAGGGAAATGTGTACTAAAGGTTCAAACTTTCTGAACTTTTTCGAAGAAATCTGTTCTATGGTTCCACAAAACTGCATAGATATATAGCTTTATGGTTTCGTTACTTTAGGGTTCGGTAGCCTTATGTAATGTTAGGACTGTAGGGTTGGGTAAACCAAGTTTTTCACACTGTATAATAATATTGATTAATTTTGATAATTTATTTCCAATTTTCATATTATATTACAATAAGAAATTAATTAATAGTTCAGTTTGCTGTTTTCTGTGTTGTTAATTTGTATATAACTGTAATTTGGAATTTATTATGTAGGATTAACTTTGGTGATAATAGTTGTTGTATTTAACAATGTATCTATAGAAAGGTGCTGTTACTGATGTAACAAATATATGTAGCCAACTATCCTTTTAAATATTTGTACATTTTAGTGGTCCATGAACACTTCCTTATCTTTTATTTATTTAAGTGGTCTAGAGAAATATACACTATTACTACCCAACTGTTCAGAACATTCTGTTTTCATGATTAATAAGGTTTTTTATTTTGTATCAGCCATATGGAGAAGTGGAGCCTAACTTCAATCATGAATTTTTTCATGAGCTTGGTACAGTCTGACATTTAATAGATGAACTAGGAAATAGGCCAAGTGACATTCAACAGATCTATGCAATCTCCGCTTATCACTGATGGATGGCAGGATCTAAGAGAGTTTTATGGATTGACTGGGAACCACAATGTATATCTCAGATATTTGGGAAATAATCTCTTTCATATTACAGTTTACAGTCAACACAACAATCCAGATTCATTTCCAAGTTTCCATAGTCAATCAACCAGGCGTCGCCTGCCTCATTCACGATTACTTTGTGATGTAAGAGAACGAATCAGTCATTTGGTTGAACTCAAAATATTATGTTTAATTTAATATTTTAGTATTATTATTGATTATTTTATTATTGACGTAGTTTTATCTAAACAGGCCCTGTCAAAGGAAATGGCTGAGCATGCCAGAAACTTTGCGTTTGATACTCTATTGCTATGCGGTCCAGCTGGTGGCCAAACTTGCTGTAATTTATTAATTCTAGATCAGCCCAAAAAATCCACCAAGATAGGTATGCGTTGGAAAAGCTTTTGTATAGAGAATGGATTGTTACCTAGTATGAAGCCGAAATTCAAGTTTGTCAACATTCAAGTCAACAACATAGTTCATGTTGAAGTCATTGGTACTCAAGGTTTATCTGAATTTACTGCTTCTTTTATTGTTTTGTAATTTACTTTTTGCCTATAATCATAATGAAGTCTATATATGCAACTTATTGTATTACATTTTCTGATTTTCATTTTGTAGGAAGTTAAGTCCTACGTCAAGGAAGTTTGCGGAAGTATTGCAGCATGGTGGTTATTAGTTAGGTGTTTGTGTCTGATTAGTAATTTTATTTGGCACTGTTGGTCCAAACAGAACCTTCACTTTTTGTTATTATATTTTGTTATAACAATGTGCTAAAACATTGGATATGGGAGGCACTTCCTTTAAAGTCATATGACATATGATGCATATAATATCATGCTTTCATTAAGTTATGCAATGTTTATAAACAATGAAGTTGTTTATAAAACATTGGATATGGGAGGCACTTCCTTTAAAGTCATATGACATATGATGCATATAATATCATGCTTTTATTAAGTTATGCAATGTTTATAAACAGTGAAGTTGTTTATGGTTTATCTCGTTTAGTTACTATATGTATATAAAATTGCCAAATCCAATACTGCAAATAGAGCAGTTTAATTTATGTTAGCCAATTAGTGGTTTAATCCACTAATGTTTTATTGGTGGTGTAAACTTTGATGTATGTTTATTATGTTTTGACTTTTTTACTTCAGCAAATAGGCATACAAGGTTATTGATATACCTAATTTGCATTAATATTAAATTATCCCATATAACTGACCCGTGCGTCGCATGGGTCAAAGTACTAGTACTACATAATACCAAAATCAGTGACATAATACCATTGCACATAGTTCTCTATTTCAAGACTACAAATTGGACTATATTTTCTTACATTTTCAAAACAAATAACATAACAATCAAAATCGGAAAGATATGGCCAGTATTCTGTAAGATCGGGGCATCACCTCCAAAAGGAACATAGGACCAAAGACTTACCGGGACCTTCAACTGATCCTCACAGCCAATTATGGAAGGAAATTTGGAGGGCTCAGATTCCAAACCGAGTCAAGAACTTCCTATGGAGACTTGCAAAAAATATCCTCCCCACCAAGGCAAACCTGTCAAAGAAGGGTGTGCAAATTGAAAAGCTATGCCCACTTTGCCATCTTGAAGATGAAACTGTGGATCACCTCTTTATGCAATGCCTATGGGCAAAACTCACTTGGTTTGGCTCCCAACTTGGAATTCATGTGCCCCAAACTATGCCTATAAACCAGTGGCTACTCCACGGCCTCACTTGTGAGGAGCCAAAGAGTGCCCAGTTATTTTGTGTTCTCTTATGGAAACTTTGGGGGGCAAGAAACCAAGTTGTTTTTAATAACAAAATGCTGAATCCTATTGAAATTGGCCAAAATGCAATGTTGTTTGTGCAGGAATTGAATGATCCAAATGACCTAAGACATGCAGAAGAACAACGGTAGAGGCATAACACTCCAACCAACCAGGTTGTGAATGGAAACATGATTTATGTGGATCTTGCTGTTTCTCAAATGGCAAGGACAGGATGGGAAGTGTCATTTATGACAACAACCATGATGTCACGCTCCTTGCTTGTAGAATTGAGGGTGTGCCCTTGACCCGCCACATTTGAAGCAATTGGGCTTAGATGGTGCCTCCATTTCGCCATAGATTTGAAGATTTCAAGAGCAACCTTTGCCTCTCGATCTTTCTTTGCAATTGTGCAAGCTGTTAACTCCCATATTTCTTTTGCTAGTATTGATCCAATTGTCCAGGATTGCAAATTGCTTATGACTCATTTTGATTGTGTTTCTGTAACTCATGTTAGGAGAGAATTAAATGAGGTAGGTCATAATTTAGCATGTTTATCTAAGTTTGTTGGTTGTAAGACATGGGTGGGTCATATCCCAACTCATCTGTTTGGACCTTCTTATAACCCTTCGGTTGTTTCTGGTTGAATGCATTATCTTACCTTCAAAAAAAAACATAACAATCAAAATAAAATCAACCCAAGACACTAAAATTACATTCATATAGAGTCTCGTGGAGTTCTTTGCTTCTGTTAATGATGCTTGAAGGAAGTCATTTTCATAAATTTTTAACGTGAGTTCTTCACGCAACTCCATGACCATGCTATATGTATCGTTAGTAGCATGTATAGTAACCGATTGTGTCTCTCTTTCAAATAAATGTTAGTAGCATGTATCGTTGGTGGGAACAGTAAAATTAAGACTGTTAAAATTGTTAAAATGTTACATCAACAGCGACTGCTCCAACAACAGTAACAACAACAGTTGCAACTACAATAACAACATCAGCTAAATTTAAGTGCTATATCATATTGCAACTAATCTATTAAGTTATAAAACATTGTTCAAAGATGAAAGGCATGTTCATAGCTGATACATACACGTAGCAGAAATAAAAAAGGGCACCATAAAGCCCATGTGTAGCAAAATATACAAAACAACGCCAAAATGTGGCAATCCAGCACCAGGCCTAACAAAGCCATCCAAAATATTTTTTAAAAAGCAAAGGGAAGCAACTGCAGACTACAGAGTCTAAGTGAATGCATCAATAACGCAGAATCCTTAAATACAACTTTGTACGGTCCGCTGCATCCACTGCGAGTTTGATCTTGCTTCCCTTTGTCAGCTGGTTTACCCTGCAGAAATGAAGCCACTGCCCTCCAAGATATGCCTCATCATCGCTTCTAGGATTCCATCTGATTTTGCACTGATATTGGACCCCGAGCCAATCCTGAAGTACGACATCTGTTGGTTTGTCGTTCAGCAGCCCCTGGCAGACAAAATTAACAGGCAAATACTACATATAAAACAATAAACACAATGAATTAGTTAGATTAAATAATTACTAATAACCAAAATAACAACAATTAAGAAGATTAGCGATACCAAATTATTAGATGTGGCCTTTTTCTTGCTCAGGATAATATCACAATTGACCATTTGGTCAATGTCCAATGGGGGTTCATCTTGGGGATTTAAGGGGGCATCTTGTGGGGCATCAGCAGCAGCAGCATCATGACCAACATTAAACATTCCAGCAAATCTATCAACAACATCATCATGATCTCCAAGCAATTCCAGGAACTCATTGGCAATCAAATAATGTTGATAGTCAATAAATGTTAGTGGAGGATAAGTGATATCCTTGATATTCAGGGTTAGGACACTGATAGAAAAATTATCATGGCCAAGGTATAAATAGCGCAACCAACAACCTTCTGGTAAGTTATAGTGATCGAGAATCCTTTGAATTCCTCTATCGAGAATCACTTCATGCCCAGGAGTCATGATCACATGATCAGTTGATGTCACTTGATGCTCAGGAGTCAGTTATGTGAATTCAAGCCAAGGAGTCATGATCACATGATCAGTTATGTGACTTCATGCCCTGGAGTCATGATCACATTATCAGTTGATGTCATGCCCGAGAGTCATGATCACATGATCAGTTGATGTGACTTGATATCCAGGAGTCATGGTGACATGATCAGTTGATGTCACTTGATGACCCGGAGTCATTTTTAAACAATATTATTAGGAAAAAAAACATTTTTTTAAATATTATTTAACATTATTAAACAATATTATTAGAAAAAAATTTATAATATAGAAAAAAATTATTTAACTATATTGAAAAAACATTTTTAAATATTATTTAACAATATTAAACAACATTATTAGGAAAAAAACATTTTATAATATTATTTTAAACATATTTAAGTTTTTTTCGTCAAAAAAAAAGATCCGGATTCTCTGCAGTCGCTGACACCCTAAATTCACGCAGTCACCATCTCAGCACCGTCCGATCAAGATCAGTTGGTTCAGATTTTAAGAGAGCATTTTAAATATTTTTAATACCCGATTTACGTACTTTAAATTTGAGCCATTAGATCAAGATCGGACGACACAGTGCAGCTGAATGAGTGAATTTAGTGACGTCGTGACTGCAGTGAATCTGTGTTACTTTCGAACCAACAAGAACACCAATACAAATGACTCTTGGCTCTCCCAGACTCTTGGTTCTCTGTGCCTGTTATCAAAATTTTCAAGGGGAACTTGAAAAGACGCCTATGACCACCTTTTTGACCCATCATATAACCCAAAATGTGACAAGTTCTAACTCCTTGTGAATGCAAGCCACTAACAACCTCTTTATCAACTTGACTCAATTCACGATAGTTGGGAATCAAATGAACAAAACGTGATGGAACTGAATCATGGTTGTGTGAAGGCTCAAATACAGAAACTCTCCAAATCATAGCAACTGAATAAAAAACAAATCGAATCCTAGCTTTACAACCAGCTCTAATAGTTAGCCTGTGATGTGTAGATTCGTCCTCATTCAACTTACATTTCTTCTTGCTCTTACCCTCTTTGTTGCTCACTAACTGACGCATTACAATATTCTTGTTACAATCACGTTGCAACTCATCTCTCCTTACAGCAAACCCAAGATCTTTTGCATACATTTCATAAAATTCACAAGCTTTTTCCTTTGTTTCAAATACCATCCCTCTTATATCCTCATCTGTTAGTTCACCATATCTTTTGTAACAGCCACTATCCTCTTTACCTTCCTCATCATTACAACTGTCCTCTTTATCTTCTTCAATACGCACACCATTACCACTGTCCTCTTTGCCTTCCTCACTGCGCACACCATTACCACTGTTCAATTGTACATCATCCATATCTATATGATGATCCAACGATGGTTCACTATTGACAGCCATTTAAAAATTTTCTGAAACAAGTTTTGAAAGACAAACAAATTACAAAAGAAAAATAACATATATAATTCATAAAAACGATTTCAAAACAGGCTTTAGCTTCAGCAACCAAAATCACGCAAACACCACCCCTAAATTCGAACACTCTGATAACTAGGTTACCCACCATTAATCTAAGAGTACTTTCAGCACCCCTAAAACCAACACCAAGATTAATAGTCAAATATGACTTAAATCATACACATTGTGTTCAATTTTTTTATACAGCAATATATACTCAGAAATGGATAGACTTGCTATTAAACCCAAAAATCAGCTTCAAACTACAACAATACAAAGCAATACAAACTATATTTGATTTGCAAATGTCATTATCATGTAGTAAAACGGAGATAGATACATTAGTAACGAACGAACCTTCAACGAATGTGATAAGTTGTGAGTCGGAACAAAAGGGGTTGCTTGATTTGCGATATTTGCTTAGCCCAATGCGATTGATTTGCTTGCAGAGATAAAGAGATGGAATATGAAGAGAAAATTTGCTTGCCCTTGATTTGCGATATTTGCTTGCCCAATGCGATTGAACAAAGTTGAGTATGGAATATGAAGAGATGCGATTGAAAAAATGGGGGTTTGTGAATTGCTTCCAGGGGAAGAGCATGGACTAACGAGCTTCTTTTGTAAAAATGGGGCTCTGCGATTTGCTTGCAGAAGAAGAGAATGGAATGTGAGGAGATGCATGTTGAACTCAATCGGATGAAATTCAAATTCGAACTGATGATTGAAGTTGAAGACATTGGAAACGCAAGAACGCAAGAAAGCTGAGCATTGGAAACAGATTGGTGATTAAATGCAGTTGGGGTGAATCTACAATTAAGCAAAAATAAATAGCCAATTTTGTAAACTACACTAACAAGCATGCCATAGTCTCTGCAATACAGCTAGCGCTCTCTTATTGGACCACGTCAAAGGGGTAACGTTGCCCTCTTTCAACCGAGGGGTAGCCTAGAATTTACCATATTTTAAAGATTTTGTCACTAAATTAGTTCTCAAAAAATTAAAGTGTCATCATTTGGTGCTTAAAAACAGTTCACTAAATTAGTGTCTCAAAGATACACTATTGTCGCTCTATTTCTCAATTTGTGAAATTTCTTGTAGTGTCCCCTTCATCATTTTAATATTTCTTTAATTATTCTATCAATTTGTTTTACAAAGTCAGATACACATTTGTAAAAACCCCACCTCAATAAAAAATATGTTGAAAAGAAAGTGTTAAAAAGTTTATTGTTAATTTTCCTAAACAAAACTCGAGCCATAAAATCAATCGTAAAATCTGAGACCAACAAATTTTGAGTGGTATTTTCATGGATAAATTTCGTCCGATAAAAATCACCGTAAACTTAATACCCAAACACTTGTATTTAGGGGTGTAAATGAGACGAGCTATTCGTGAACTATTCGAGCTCGGTTCATTAAATGCTCGGTTAAACTCGTTTGCTTAATTAAATAAACAAACCCAAACTTGAGATTGAGCTAGATTATTTAATGAGCCAAGTTCAAGCCTTACAGACTTGACGTTAGCGGATCGTGAATAGCTCGTTTAAAGGTATAACTGTATTTTTCAATTTATATTTTATTTTTCGTGTTATTTTTATTATGTAATTCATTAAATTTTGAAAAGATGCTATAGTGGGTTGCTGCATTTTGTTCAAACCGTTTTTCTAGGTATCGTGTGAAGAAACACGTTTCGACTTTCGCCCATGTACATTATACATCGTTTTAGAATCCTTATCATTACAATGGTTCAAATAAATTGTGTTAACTATATATATGTTGATTGAGAATATGTATGTCTTTTCTTTTGTCAAATCTCTTCCCTCATTCGTAAATCTCCAATAATGTTTGCATATTTGTTTCTCAATGTTTCCATCTCTCTACCCAATTCGTAAGTCACTAACACCACACTGGTAAGGAAATTATGTAACTTTTAAAAGAATTTTAAGCATGATTAATTAAAATGCAGTGTTTGAGTGTTTATAATTTGTAAATTTTTTTCTTCAATATTCTCTAATAATGAGAGCACTATTTTAGGAAATCAAAATTGAATATTTTTTTATATTTTATTCCTTTCGGTTGAGAGGCAATTAATATTTTTGAATTTCACATACCACATGTTAAATACATATTTTTATTTATAGATTGTAACATAATATTAACATCTTTATTAATAATATTAACATCTTTATTAACTAAATAAACATTAAAAATAATTTGAGAAATTTTTTCATAAATACAAAAACAATTAAGTTATAGATGAGTTTAACAAGCCAAGTGAAGCTCCACTTTTTCTAGCAAGTCAATCTCAAGCTTTTAGTTTGGTTCGATTAAATAGATGAGTCAAGCCTAAACTTTACATTTTCTTCACAATCCAAACTCAAACTTCAGGTGCTTGACTCAATTCCACCCGTTTACACTCTTACTTGTATTCCATTCCGGCTAGTAATTTTTTGAGTAATAGTATAAATCTTTTAGAAACCATGTAGTATACACTGTTATTAATTGTAATTAAAAGGCTCCCATTTTCTTAAATTTTGTAGTACTAATTATGGTATATTTACTACTGCAGGATGCAGTAGGAATGCTGTAGTGTGATTTGTTCCATTGGACCTCTATTCAATTAAAAAAAATTATGTCTGTAAGGCCTATAGTACAACTGGTGTAAACCGACATTGTTAGGCTGAACATTTTTCGTGGTTGCCCGGGTTCGAGCCTGGGATCCCCACTTTGCGTGTATAAGTTTACAGGTGGTGTTTGTCACTCCGTTTGTAAACTAAAAAAAATTAAAAAAATTATGTTACTCCCTTCTGTCTCAAATTTGGAATATATACATTTTAACTTTTGCTTATGCTGAGATCCGAGAGAGTATATAATTATGATGACGTCCCCGCTTACGTGAAGTGAATTGGAATTAATTTGGACGTCAGTTCGACAATATATATGGTGTTACCGTGGCTCAAATTAAGAAGTTTGAATCAAAACCAGATCTTTCCATATACGGACAGATTATTGCCGTAGGTATATGTCACAGCCTAACAGGAGAGGTCAATTTTTTATTGCTTTCGGCGTAGTGATGTCCGTGCATGACCCTTAGCTGCTACACTTTAGCAGGCATGCAAGCTAGTCCCCACTTTTCCACACCACCCCATGAAGCTAAGATTCTTTTTGAGTAAAGGATCGTCCATAAACAGCATTTGGTTAAATTAACTTTACTCTCTCTAATTTCTCTTGTATATTTTTTTCCCAGGCTAATATGAAAGAAGAAGCTCATGTCGAATTTGGCCAAGTTTATTGTTCAAGTTAATTTAGCAAAGGAAAAGAGGTTTATTTTAGCTTAATACGAATTAAAAAATTATATAAATACGTAGGTACATACAGGAAGATCAAATATATATTATTGAATATTTTCATTAGCTATATAGGATAAAAAGCTTCGACCCAGAAAGGAGATACTAATATTAGTATTATATAGAGATATAGAGAATCGGGGGACAGCTAATTAACGGATCGTATTCAATGAATTTTCCTTATCCTTATCCATGTAGCAAGTCTTGAATGTCTTGTTATATATGATCTATCATTCTTTAAACGTATTATTTTGGGACTACTCTTTTGCATATTCGACTGATTAATATGCAATACTTTTTTTTTCTCGTGAATGATTTTGAAATTAACTAGACTTTAAGCCCGTGCCACGCATAGGTGTAGGGTAGAACAAGATAGTAATTATTTAAATTTTATTAATATATGATTTTAAGAAATTATTTAATGTATAATTAAAATAAAATGATAATTTTTTATAATTTTAGTTATACATAAGTAAATATGTTAACCATAAATATCATTTTTTGTCCAAAAAAGCCATAAATCTAATTCTTATTATAATATATGGGTTATAAAATTTTTTTATATTTATTAATTTTAGTTTTTTGGCTTTCTTTAAATTTGCACTATTTTAATTTTAAAGTATAAATATTATGAGTTTTACGATTATGACGGATAATTTGTATATTTCCATTTGTCATTATTGTAATAATAGTTTATTCTAATATAAAATTTTAAATAAATTGAACTTACTCTACTAACAAAATAACCGTAATTTCATTAAATATTTTTTAAACCAATTATATCATAAATTAATTAAAAATTCATTATGTAATTCATTTTTTTAAATCCATCCAAATTATTATTATTTTAAAAAAATTTAAATTGATATTATATTATTTATTATTTAAATATTTAAATAATTAATTGTTTTAAAAATTTTACTTTTTATCTCTTAATATTCAAAATTCATATAAATAATTTAATAATTTATTTTATTTTAATTTTTTTATGTAAAATTTAAAAATTAACTCATTAGAAAACGAATGTGGAGTAACAAATTTATATATAGAGGCTATATTTGTTAAGAACGTGTCAACATCCAGCAAAAAAATGAAGATATTAACCATTTGAGGTAGCATGACTTTGAAAGAAGTAAAAAGATCGATGTTCCCCCACGAGGCTTGACTCAACTGGTTCAGCCTTCTGCTCGCACACGTTGTGACTTGGGTTCGATTCTAGGTGGTTTCATTGGTGGGGCGATACGTAAATTCTACCGTAAATTCTGGCTCAGGTAAAACCTGACCCTGCATGGGGTGAGCCTCCCCCAATCTAAACTTTTTTCAATAAAAAAAAAGATCGATGTTCCTTTTTTGTTTTTGAGAGATAACACAATTTTTTTTTCTTTCAAAAAATAGAAAGAGTAAACGTGGGGCATCAAATACTTACGGATATGATATTATGCAGGATTTTTTTTTCTTTTTTTAGGCAAAAGAAAGGAGAGAGGTCTCGTTAAAACCTTCTGATGCAAAATCCTACTTAGGGAAAAAACATCCAGAAGGAAAAAGAGTACCCCCGCCTAAAATTTATTGAAAAATTGTAAAAAAACAACAAAGAAAATGGGGGGACTAGGCCGAAACCCATAGAACAGAAACAAAACATGAACAATAGGCAATACAAGGCCTAAGAGACTACCAAACAAAAAAGAGAAAGCAATGGTGGTATGCAAAGGCATCACAATAAAGTCCTTCATCCCAACGAGGTTGGCACCAAAGACAATAACAATCATTTGCAGCATACCAGGCCCACGCAATCAAGAAAATCTAAAACTCGGAAGACCCATCCTGTTACGGAAAAAAACCTCCCTGATAAAATCAGGAATAGAATCCCACCAAGCAAATCCAGAAGTAGAAGTACCAAACTTAGCTAAAGCGTCAGCACAAATGTCATCCTCATTTAATTAATTTCTAAAATTTTTTATTTCATTTTCTTAACTCTCTTTTAAATTATACTATTACAGTTTTTTATGAGCATTATGAGATTTACTAATTCACTGTTTAGTGGGATATTAATTTTCATTATATCTATCTTATTTAACATACAATACTAGTATAATAACAATTCCCTGAGATTTTTTTTTTTAGAATTCTAAAATAGAAATATTTTTTAATAAACCACTCATGAACAATATAATACCAATTATTGCATCACCGAATGTTGTTGACTGTGTATTTAGTTTGAAAAAACTGTGTATTTGATAATTAGTATAAAAAAAATTCTAAGATAGAAATATTTTTTAATAAACCACTCATGAACAATATAATACCAATTATTGCATCACCAAATGTTGACTGTGTATTTAGTTTTTAAAAACTGTGTATTTGATAATTAGTATCAACTCTATTAATGAAATAATTACACTCTAATGAAATATTTTTCTTTTGACCAACTATACGTTAATCCAATAATTTAAATTCCTTAAAAAAATCCAATAATTTAAGTTGATACTGAATATATTCCATAGTTTGTTTAAATGATTTGCATTTGAAAGTTTTAATTTGTTTTTAATTATTTATTATTTAAATTGTCTGAAAATAAAAACTATTATTTTTAAATTTTAAATAAAAATTAATATTTTAAGTAATTATCATTGTATTTATAAGATAATTAAAAAAGTATTTTAGTAAAAGAAAAAAGCAATGACAAAATTCATAAAAAAAGTGACATGAAAAAGTTGGTATTGTGGTGCACTGTAGCAGCTACAGTAGTGCACCTCACGAGATTTAATATAGTATATAGATATAGATAGTATTTAGATTTCATAATAATGGGCAAGGGCAACAATCAATCATTATGTCAGAAATACACTCAGATAACGGCTGAACATGTTGTTGCGAGCGGGTTTGTACCATTGTTTCGTCTTCTTCAGAAATTGGTAGAGTTGATGGGAATGAGTTTATTGGTTTTCAACATACAACGCTAATGTTGTATCCCGATTCTCGAATAGGCTGGAAATGTATTGGACCTTCCTCGAACGACCTAAAACGTTGCTCCTTCTAGTTTGCTACTGTTGAATGTGTCTGGGTGAGTACCTACAAAGGTACTCCGATGCTAAGTTACTTTTGGTGTTTATTTATGACTAAGAGAATGGATCAATGTGCATACCTTTACATGGTATCTTGTTGCTCCTTTTGTATGAGAGGAACATGTGACCACTTTCCTTGTCCTCATGTTACTGAGGTCTCACCTCTACAAGGTGTCTCAGTACAGTATAGGGGATAAGATCCCTTGTCGTCTGGATACGCGGCCATGATGTACTGTTCATGGTTGGTATGAAGCCCCTCCGATAGAATCATAGATGGTGGTGGGATATCCCAAGTTGCGTGATTTTTCTCCCTACCCTCATCCTCATGAGATTTTCTTGATAGTGACCTTTAATGATATGATTTATGGGCCCAATGGGAGCCCATTGTAAAGGGTGTGAGCATTCTTTCAAAGGTGTGGCCTTTATCAAAGATGAGCCTTAATTTTTATCCCATGTCAGTTATCCCTCAACTTGATGTTGAATCGGAATGGACTGGTGCAATCCGGGGTTCGATGCTGAGATGCTTCACTTCGGATCTTACTTGATCATCGTAGTTCTCATCCTCATAATTTCCTCGTTATTTGCTTTACAATTATTCATGAATGGGTTAACAATGTTGTTTCCAATGCTACAGTTACGCAAGTTCTTAGAGATTGCATTATTGATACCCCAGTTATTACTATTAATGGTTTTTCCTTTCGTTAGTGTACTTGTGAGGTGTTAGTTGAGGCTGGGCCCACTATCAATATTGGGCCATCTTGCTTTCACTATTTCTATATGCATCTTCCTCTCGATGTGCTGAAGTTATCTATCACTGTTAAGTGCTCAGATTAATCTGATGGTGTGAACTAGCTAATTTATCTAGCATTGAATGATGAGAGTGAGTTGTCAATTTCACCATTGATTCCTTGCTTGGCAATAGCGAATCCCATTGGATTTTTCTGCATACTCATTCACTCTACCTCTCCCTAGAGACGTGCAGCCATAAAGTTTACGAGCTGGGCTAAAGCCTCCTAGGGGTTGTGTGGGTTTTCCCTAGGTGCCCTCTGGAGTTGGTTTCCTTCGCAAATCTCGGAGGAAACAGTGGTTCTAACCTTGGGAAGCTTTCAGATTCCTGGTTTGGATTTTCTTGTGTGTTTAATCCCGCTGGAGCTCTACGGGAGGCAATGCCTTTACCGAGGCATTTATCCACGACGACATTGCCTGACTCTCCAGACTTAATTCGCTTCCAATTCCTCCCACGGGGTCATGATGTTATGAAATGTCTTGCCTTTCCCGGAGTGATCAACTTGTGGGATATCATCCTTCACAACAGTTTGCTTTCCAATGAGGCTTTCTTTCCATCTTGGGATTTCCGATATGCGGAATATTTTGTAATATTTTAGGAAACTTATAATTTATTTCCCTTATCGTTTTGTATCCTTCTCATGCTATAATTAAATGATATTTTTTTTTTGAAATTCGAACCTTATGTACGTAGTATTCCATTCTGCCTTTGGTGTCATTTTGTGTCGTAGCGGGCACGTCGTTTTATTATTTTTGAAAAAAAACAATAATTGTTTTTTGACGTTTGCACTTCTTCGAGCCACATGTCGTTACATGGGAGAGGAACAGGGCGCCCAGATTCCTGCTTTCCTTTTCTACACTTTATCCTTTCGGACCTAACTCTCTTGGTCTACCTCCAACTCTTGCCTTCTGCACTCGAATTGCTTTTCACGTATGCCCCATTTCGGCCCGCTGACAACCACAACTCCCACTTTTTTAGTATTAAACTTATTGCACCCCGTCTTCTAATACTGTTTATGCTTTTAGGAGCGATGCTGATTTTGAACAAATTGGAATATGACTATTCTATAGAAATCCTTTATAACCTTTTTGTCGAAGCATCAGTCTAAAATTTCTTTTTCGGACCTATTTTCACCAGGGGTTATCGAAAATGTATCATTTTTCCCTTGCATGCCCTTTTATCTTGGAGCCTCTTTGTTACATCGTTCTTTATTTCTTTTCCTAATTCGTCTTTTAGTTCAAATTCTGACAACAGGTTGCCTTTTGTAGATACACACATAGGGCGAAAGAAGACTTCCTATGTCATTCCTCCTCACATCCTGGTCGTGCGTTATTTATGGATCGACGAGGTTTGTGGCATTGAGTCCTAATTTATCAGCGATGACAAGGAAATTCTTCAAGAAAGGATCACTTTGACCTCGACGGGGGCTGATGTTGCGGCTCAGGCAAGTGCACCTGATCGTAACTCATAATAAAAGTGGAGTATTTTTAAGACTCCAAATGTCGAACTCACATGGAATGCGCGAGTACCAATGTAATAAAGATCTTATATTATTTAAGTTATCGAAATTAATAGGTTGGGATTAAAACAAATGAACTAAGAAAACCAGAATAAAACTAAATTGCAAGCACTGAAGTGAGATTGAATAGGAAAAGTCTAGGGAAACCGGGTTCACTAATACTAGATCCTGAATCTATTAACCTGCTATTACAAACTATATCTCCTTATTGAAAGCCAATCACTTACTCTAAAATTACTAACACCGTTTATTCATGCAATGTTAATCTTGTAACTACCCCGTTTGGTCATGCAAGGCAATTAAAAGAAAGAGCATTAAGAATTAGTACGTTTACCAATTCAATGACTGATTGGAAATAAGCAGTTAACCTTGACCGAGCATTAAATGCAAATTCTGTTAATCCTAGAGTTTCATTAATTAATTGTGGTATGATCGCCTCCAATTAACTAGTTTATTAAGGACTGGCCAGATCCTATGGGATTAAGCATGCTAGGAAAAACACATTCATAAGGATAATAAGAAGTTCATAATAGCAATTAAATAAATGACAAGAACATCGTAAAAGATCCCCCATCACCCCTAATGAAGGAGTTAGCTACTCATATTGTTTCTCAACATAATAGAATAACATAAATCCAAACATAAATTCCTAAAAGACATGATTAAATAGAACCGGGACACCCTTTCGGTATGATGGTAATCTTCTCGTTTGTTCCTCACGTCCTCACAAGCTCCGACAGCAAAACAGAATTGGCAAAAAGCTTCAATGATTCAAAACTCACTCCAATATCAAGGTGTTTGTGAGAAACTCTCAAAAAGGGGGGCTGAGATTCAGAATTTCGCCAAAAGGTTGTGAGTCTAGGCTAAGATGGGCTATTTATAGGTTGAGATGCGGATTAGGTCATCTGGCTTCAAATCTGCACAATTTGGGATGGGGTACGGCCATACCGAATATACACACGGCCATACTGGACTTTGTTTGCGACGTTAGCCCATACTTGTGCACTCTGCACTCCCTGACATCAACTATGCACGGCCATACTGGACTTTTTCATCAGCGCCAGGCTGTACTGGCCAAGGTGGTACGCCCCTACTACTTCTCTATTATAGGTACAGTCGTACTGACTGACTGTCAGGCTATACCGCTCGTCCAGAAGAGCTAAAAATCTCCAAAACTTGCCATTTTTCAATTCATTCTCGCATCTCTTGCTCTAAGTGGTGTCTTTATGAATTTTCTGCAAAATAGGACATAAGTGAGTAGTTTTATACTTTAAATAGTGCAAAATGATATAATTAAGTACTAAAAATGCCTGATAAAAGTGGATAATTTGGTGTGATAACGGTTGACGTGGATCACTAATGTGTTTTTCCCTTCCTCTTTGAACTAGGTCTGTCAAAGCACGAATCCCTACCTCCCCGACCTTTATCTCTATGAGTTCATCTTCACTCATCTTAGGCTCCCTTTTACAAAGTTTAAGAGGGAGCTTCATATGACCTGAAGTGTGAATTCTTCCAGACTTCATCTCAACACTTGGGGATTTATGCGGGCCTTTTAAGTCCAGTGTGACTTAGCCAAGGTTCCCCCTTTTCCTTTCTGTTTTGCAGCTGCTTCCAAATGATACACAATTATAGTCCTTCCGACATTGAG
This sequence comes from Calophaca sinica, assembly GCA_037113605.1. Taxonomy (NCBI): domain Eukaryota; kingdom Viridiplantae; phylum Streptophyta; class Magnoliopsida; order Fabales; family Fabaceae; genus Calophaca; species Calophaca sinica. The sequence goes on along the minus strand of CM073733.1, from coordinate 34,850,215 downwards.
CCTGACGAGGGGTTCATCTCGGCCTTCATTTCCTAAAGAGTCTTATTTAGGTCGAGCTATTGTGTGCGGATTGGTTGCAATTCGTAGCATTCCTTCATTGAAATATTCGAACCCCTTTGTTGAAACCTATAAAGGTTTTAAAGATTGGTTCATAAGGGTCAAGTTTACACCGAGTATTCATCTTTTTTGGCTAGTTGATGTCGAACAAGACATATTTCCTTCCTTATGGTACCCGGACTACTATTTCATTCTTGACGAAGTGTTTTCTCCTACCTTAGGATGCCTTTCCAGAGAGAAAGGAAACTCCTCAAGGAACTTCTAAAGACCGTTGAGGCAAAAAAAACTTTGTGTGTTCTAAGTTGCTATCTGGACCTTCCTAAATGAGGTAAAACCTTTTTGGTAAGTCATGATAAGTCTGGTTACCCTTTGGTTTTCATTTTCTTATGCTTTCCCCTTGTTTTGTAGAGAAAATGTGTGGCACTGTTTTTTTGGAATAGGTGGCTTAGCATGCGATCTAAGTTGTTCGTAATTTCGGACGATGAGGCGCATATTCCCGGGATGGAGCACATGTAGGAAGCCTTGGTGGCTCCTTTTTCCCCGACCTAGGCTTAATTAAGCTAATGTGAACCAGGGTGGAAGCAAAGGCACTGTTGAAGGTCCTTCTCCTCCTCGAGCAAAAATCACAAAAATCACGATGAACGGCAGAGGAAAAAGAAGTATTCTCAATTGGTCGGGTAATTCTTTAATTCCTCGACTTTCGTAGACTTTGGCAGGTGTGGTCCTTCCTTGGTGTTTGGGCCGAGGATTCTTTGCTAGGGGAAAACGAGATGGACGAGCCTTTCTTCCTTCTTGTGCTTTGGAGCTCCAAACGTCTATTGGTCTTGTTGCAATTCTCAAGGATGCACTTAAGGTCGTCGTTCGTGGGGCCTAGGTTCTAAGGTACATGCTTGACTTCCTTCCCCAAGATGAGCAGGAAATTCAAGTCAAGTTGGCCCTTGGAGGTCAACTGAGGCAAGTTATAACCCTAATGGAAAAAGGAAACAATAAAATTGCTTTGTTGTAGAAGTTTTTCCTTATGTCTGCACTCAATGTGAGCAAGAGAAAAAGCAAGCTAAAGATTATGCCTCTTCTCTTGCAAAAGAGCTAAAGGATGTTCGCACAATGTTTACTCCTGAGAAGAAGAAACTTGTGGATGATATTGCTAGGCTCCAAAGTGAGAAGGATTCAGTGACCAAATACATTTCAGAAGAAGTTTAGCCATACTTGCAAGATGTTTTCTACAATGCCATGTCAGCCATCAAGTTTTCACTAGTGCGAAATACACCTAAAAAATAGACTTACAATGCCGGTTTTGGCAATAACCGGCATAAAAAGTGACGCGATGACATTTTTGAAATTAACGCATCAGTTTTTACGCCGGTTATTTCTAAAACCGGCGTTATAAGTGTGATCCCATATTTTCACGTTGAATATAACAGAGGTTTCATGTCATTTTTAAATAAAACCGGCGTTATAGGTATTAGCTAAAATAAGGTCTTAGCCTCTCAGGTCTCGTTACAACTCTCATTCTCCCTCACCCCTCGCGCCATTCCTCACCCCTCGCGCTGTCCCCCACTCGTCCTCCCTCTGTCGCGAGCTCCACCCTCCTTCGCGAGCACCACTCTCCGTCATGGAGCAACTCCGTCACTCGCGAGCACCTCCCTCACTCAACCTCCCTTCGTCGCGATCTATTGTTCGCGAGCACCATCTTCGCAAGCAAAACCATCTCTGTCACGTCCAACCACCACCGCGATCACTGGTTGAAGAAGATCTGCGGATCTGAGGTACATTTCTAGTCACAACATTTTGTTTCTTGTTGTTTGTTCAAGCTTTTCATTTTCAGTTCATTCTTTGACCGTTTTAGAAAAAATCCGGCAGAGACCGAATAAAGATGCTGAAATCCACTTCATCCATTTCGGTGGACGAGAAAAGATCAGATCTAGAATACGAGGTTAGAGGTGTGCTTGTGTTTTGATCAAATAAATTAGGTTATGATTGGGGATGAAAAAATGGAAATGAAGTGCGGATTATGTGTTTCTTTGGATAAGTTTTCCTCTAATTTATGCTCATTATAGTTCCTTCTCTTTTTATTTATTTATTATTAATCTAGCTTTCTCGAAGGGAGATTAATTTGGAAAAGCTTCAAAGAATCGCTAGCACTGGGATTCCCGATGGAGGAGGTTTGCGTGCAACGACTTGGAAGGTAATAATATTAGTAGCTGATTTGGATTTTCAATATTGGTGCTACTTTGCATATTAACGTGAGAGTATGATACCTTAGCGCTTAGAAAACTTACAATAGTGAGGAATATAATATAATACTATCTTATGTTTGTGACTTCCATTCCATTTCCATCATCTGGTAATATAAGATATTAGGCTAGCAAGTAGCAACTATATAGATTTATGGCTCATTTTCTTCTATCATGAATGTAGATAGTAGAACAATTGCTTTGTATATTGTGTTCTTCACACTAGTTTTGCCTTTCATTGTAAAATCTGAGGTCCTCAATTGTTATACAGGTGATAGAGGCACACCCTGACATGCCCACTGTTGGAGTTGTAACTTTATATTCATCTATAAGGACCATGTATGTTATAAAGTTAACATCATTACAATGGTCAACATCCGGAGGAGGACCAGTTCCAGGTCACTCCATGTTCACATTACTAGAATCAAACCATTCACTGAACGGGTCATTGTTCCCACTAACCATAAAATATTTTTCGCATCAACAAATTTAAGAAACGGACAAAAATATATCGGGACCATATAAAAGGAGCCTGACTGTGTTGTAGCATGCGGATTGTTGATGTATTCAGCCATTTTTGACTTGTGCGCAAACAATAAGGATTTAAGTTACTTAATTCCGCCACAAACAAACTGAATAATAATGACTCATGATGCTAGCGGAAACGGTGGATTAAAGAAAGCGACGTATGGGGAGACATAGGATCGTTGAGGTGGTATGAGGGGTGAGACTTAACGGTGGGTTATCGGAGTGCTAAGGGGTTAGATTCCCACCCCACTAACTTTCAGTGATAGTACTAACTACTAACAACTTGTCATTAAAAAAAAAAAGTGATTGTCTACACCCAAAATATTTCTAAGGGTCAATCGAATTTAATGCCGATTAGAAGAAGCTAGTCGAATAGAGGTCAGCCGAATCACAGTTCAGCCGAAGCTGCAGCTAACAAGCCGAAAGCATGAAACAAAGAGCTTGGTGAAGATTCCAGTCTTATTGGGCTGATGTAAAGGTATTATTCCTATTGGGCTGAGGTGAAGTCACAATTTGGCTGTTATTGGAAGTTGCTCAAGGAAACGGAAATGATGGGGATGACTCCTGAATTAATTTAAATTTAAAAGGAAATTGAATTTGAGGGCTGTCACCAAGTTTTTAGGAGCAGAGCGAGGGAATGGGAAGATAAGATCAAGCCATGAAGTCGTTGGTTGGAAACGTGGCCACTAAGTAAGCAAGCGCCTTGAATTTAGGAACGTGGTTAGTGAAGCGGTGACATGATCCAGCCGATTAATTGTCAACTAGGATATTGCTGTTGTTAGCCATTGAACGTGGTAAGTAGGGGTAGTTCTTAGTTACTACTATAAATACCCAAGTTGTACATAATTTTACACACATCAATCAATACCAACAACTTATTTTCGCTCAGTCGCATTTACGTTTTTTCTTTACGTTCTTGTTTTAGATTAGTTCACCTCACTTAACGCTTTCTAGAGTGAGTTAAGGGACTCATAGTTGAGGAACATAGTTCCTTCCTCAGCATAATCGTTTGAAGAAAAGGGAATCACTATTGTGGAGTTAGTCGATCTATCGGCTAAGTTACATTCTAGTCAACAAAATTGGCATGCTTGGTGGGACCAAAGGTGAACGAATCAACACATTCGAATCCCCTGGTCAAGATTACCATTGGCGTATGCACTTGCGATCTGGCAAGAGTCTAAGCAGCATGGACCAGCCTACGTCAACCTCGAAGAAGAATAATTCCAAGAAAGTCGTTGAAGGGAATCCCTCCCAGGGAATGCCCACTTCAACAACTGAGCCGGCGCATGTGGTGGCGGACTCTGAGCCTACTGATCCTCCACTGGTGATGTCCACTTCGTTTATACGCCAGCAACTTGATTTGGGTATTAATGATATCATGTACCAAGTGTCACAACAGTTGACTGATATTGTGAAGCCCATGGTACACAATAAAGTGCAGTAGGCCAGAGAGATAGAGGCAAAGATGGCTTACTCAAGCGAGAGCTTTATCAATTCCGCCAATCCAATGCAAGTGAGGTACACCACTTAGGCAGGACCTGTCACCTAGCCAAATGCAGCTCCGGTAGGACCAACTCAGGTTCAGCCAAGCACGATTCCGGCAGGGATACAACAAGTTCAGCCTACTTACATGCAGACAGGGCCTACTCAAATTCAACCGATTGTAGGACAGGTACCTTTTAATCCAATTAATTCCCAGCCTAGTACTTTTGCCACTATGAACACTGGATGTCAACTAGGCATAGCAACGGGCCGGGTCGGGGGCGGGTTTTGCCTCCCCCGTCCCCGTCCCCATTTCCAACGGGTTCGGGTTTTGCCTTTCCCATCCCCGTCCCGATAGGGTCGGGTTTCCTCGCGGGTCCCCAACTCAGCTCTAAATATGTAGAAAAATTGAAAAATTATAGTTATGATAATTAATAAAATAAAATCATAATTATTATACAATGATAAAATAAAATAAAATAACATTAAAATAAAATGTTCTATTGAAAAGAGATTAAATTAAAAATAAATAAAATATATGAAACAAAATGAATGAGTATAAATGCATAAAATAAAATAAAAATTAACAATTTATATTTAATTGGGCGGGTTCGGGTCGGGGGCGGGTTGGATATCGACATCCCCAACCCCGTCCCACCCCCGGTCAAAGCGGGTTTTCCCCGTCAAAATCGGGTCGGGGTCGGGTGGGTACCCGCGGGTCCGGGTTCTGTTGCCATGCCTAATGTCAACAAGTGGTGAATAATACACCTAACCAGGCTAATCTTCATTTTGGACAGGTGCAGATGGCTAGGAGGCCACTAGATGCCGTGGGACAAATTGGGATGCCGCAAGTGGTGCCACATGCGCAACCATATGATACTACTATGTAGGCGACCAACCCACAGTACACTGGGGGGAAAACTCTTGGTTTAGGAGGAGGTGTGATAAGACCAACTGGGGGTTATGTTGGACAGCCTCAATGGAATACTCTTCCACCTGTATCGGCTAATTATCCATTCTATCCACCTTACCCTGAGGTGCCTGTAGGCGGTCAAATATGGTCAACTCCTCTAAGGGCACCTAGTTCAGTGGCGGAGCAACCATGGGGACAGTTCCCACCTCCACCATTCAACAATACAGGTGTTCCAGGGACTCAATACAGGGTACCGGTAGAAGGAAGCATGGAGCAGCCATATGCAGTTAACCCACCTCCAATGCTAAGTTGGTCAGGTTATCCAAATCCTCCAGAGCAAATATCCCAAGCACATCATCCAACATGGAGGCAATAGCCGCAGGCAAATACGCCTAACTTAGGGGAGGTAAGACTTGGGGGCTCTCAACTGTTGGACACAGTTGTAATTGCTGATACCATCAAGAAATATTTTGGTGTGTAGCTGAAACCTCTAGATAGGCCGATCTACAGAAAACCATATCCAGAATGGATGGACAGATTGGTACCCTTACCTAGGGGATACAAGACTCTAGATTTTGCTACCTTTTCTAGAGAGGATGGAAAGTCAACTATGGAGCACATAGGAAGATTTACTGCTCAGTGTGGTGAAGGGAACCAAAACGAGTTCCACAAATTGCAGCTGTTCCCCTTGTCATTCACAGGGACAACATTTACTTGGTACTCTTCTTTACCACCTAACTCTATACAGATATAGGCAGACATGGAGAGATGTTTTCATGACAGATTCTATTGGTCTCAACCTGAAGTAACTGTGGTTGACCTCATGAACCTAAAACAGCTGGTTGATGAGTCGGTTACTGATTTCGTGGAACGGTTCAGGAAAATAGCTGGAAAGTGTTCAGTGTAGTTCCCTGAGACAGAATATGCAGCCATGGCCATTAGTAGCATGCATCCTCAACTCAATGAAAGGCTAGTAGGTCAAGCATGCACTGATTTGAATCAACTAGTTTCCAGGGCTATATGCATTGAACAATTCATCTAGGAGAAGGAGAAGATGCGAGCCAGTAGAGGAAGGAGGCCTTTATTGGTGTCCATTATAGATGCAGAAGACTCTGATGATGACTTAGCCGATAACACGACAGACATCATGGCATCTGAAACAGTAAAGGGTAAAGGGTATTCCTGCCCAGCCCTAAGGGCTGCCAAAGGGAAGAAGTCAAGATCAGCGGAAAGCAAGGTGAATACTCCTTTGATATTTCCAAAGCAGACCAAATGTTTGACTATTTGCTAAAGATAAGCAGATTCGGCTGCTGGATGGGCACAAGATCCCAAAAGCTGAAGAGTTAAAAGATAAGAAATAATGCAAATGGCATAACTCCTATAATCATGCAACTGTGAACTGTATGGTTTTTAGGAAGGTTATTCAAAAGTGAATAAAGGAAGAAAGGTTCAAACTTGTAGATAAAGGAATTGCTGAGATGACTGTGGATACTGACCCGTTCACTACCTTAGGGGTAAACATGGTTTCATTCTCAAAGCCTGAAGATGTAGGATCCAGCCACAGGCGAAGGATATCTGTTCAACAAGTTTGGACGCTAAAAAAGGGGCTAGTCGAATCAAGCAATAGTGATCGGCTCAAACCTGAGGCAACTAGGACTTCTGTTTTTGACAGGTTGGAAAATCCTCAGCCAATCCCAGAACATAGGCTGGGGAAGAACCCACCCAAACCAGGGCGGCTCACTCAGGAATTAGTCAAGCAATATGTGAAGCATGGTCAAACTTCAGCAGAAAGATCAGCCAATGAGAAGGGGAAGACACCCATCGTTGAAGCTGGGGGGAAAGATCGGCTAGCCATTAGCAATAATGGGAGGCCATCTTTACCCAGGATTGATGAGGAGCCTATCCCTAGAGACAAGAGGAGGGTAGCTGAGTTTACCATGGAAGGACGCATGTCTTCTCTGAAAATAACAGTGAAAAATGATGAAAAGCTAAGACCACAGAGAATGCTGAAGCCTTCGACTAATGTCACAGAGGGACATTGGATCTTGAACAAGTATGCGAAAGACAAAAATGTGAAGCCAGCTGTGTTGACAAGGACCCAAAAGAGAAGGCTACAGAGAATGAGGTCTGTCCAAAAAATGGAGCAAACCCTTCAAATGCTAGCTGATGTTAAGAACAGGGAAAAGAAAGAAATTCTCTTGGAGACTGTGAGCAACATGCTTGATCAAGCCTTTCCTAAACTGGAAGCACTGGAAGATAAAAAAGATGAAGTGCCCTAGAATGTGGAGCCAGTCAATGGACAAGATCATTCTCTTGAGGCAGAAGGCCTAATTGCTTCAGTCGATGTAGATGATAAGGCAATTACTATAGAGGGGTCAGTGATTCCAGAGATGCACTAGGAAGCAGATGATACCATGGAAAATTCCTTGTTGGATGTCTTATTCAATGAGGAAGCCAATGGCTTGTTAGCAGACATAGAAGCCATTAGTTTATTTTCTGAACAGTTTTGGGCAGACAGGCCCCAGCTAGGATGTTTGGAGGGTGATGTGTTTGCAGAAGAAATAGAATAGGCCACGTTAGCCAAATGAAATGATGAGGCTACTAAGATGGTCTTTGAAAAACCTACTGAGGAAATGGTAAAGCACTTGAAACCTCTATATATCAAGGCTTACATTAATGGAAAAATCTTTGGAAGGGTATTTGTGGATGGTGGAGTCGTTTTGAACGTGATGCCCATTGCAACTATGAGAAAACTTGGGAAGAATTTAGAAGACTTGGTGCCTACCAACATGAAAATATCCAACTTCATGGGGGAACCATCCACAACTCTTGGTGTTTTGATAGCCGAAGTAATTGTAGGCTCCAAAACGATCAAGTCAGCTTTCTTCATAGTAGATGGTAAGCCTTCCTATAACATAATTTTGGGTAGAGACTGGATCCACACCAGTCAATGTGTACCCTCTACACTCCACCAAAAGCTGATGTTCTGGGTTGGGGACAATGTGGAGACTTTCGAAGCAGATAAGAACCCCCTCTCAGCTGAGGTAAATTTGTTGGAGGCATTATTTTATTCTCCACATTTAGAGCCTATTGCTATTCCAGAAGATTATGAAGAAGGGGCTTGGAAGGCATGTGATCTCACCAATGAAGGATTCAAGTTGAAGTCTCAGGCCGAATCACGGCCTAACGTCCGTCTGATTAATGGATAAAGAGTCACAAATACTTGAAGACTTGTTGGGTCGGCTGGAGATTTTCAGGGCCGAGTCCAAGGTTATGGATGCCATGGTGGAGGAAGGTAACACTGAGAGTGAAGAGGAAAAAGAGAAACTTTTCTTCAGGAAAGAAGGTACGACGGCTGAGCCTCACAAGGCACTTGTAGTCGATCCTATGGAATTAGATTCCCCTCTTCACAAAACTACACCTGCTTTTGAGGCTAAAGACCCTCTGATTGAAATTAACCTGGGAACATCAGAGGAGCCCAGAACAATCAAAGTAAGTGGGCTGCTAGAAGAAGACAAACGAGGCAAGCTAGTCGAGCTAATCCAACAATACAAGGATTGTTTTTCTTGGAATTACTACGAAATACCTGGTTTGGCAAGAGAATTGGTGGAACACAGGTTGCTTATTAAGGAAGGGTACAAGCCTTTTAAGCAGGCGCCTCGAAGATTTAATCCCCAGATGATGCCTCAGATCAAAGCAAAAATAGAGAGATTACTGAAGGCTGGTTTCATTAGGACGGCTAGATATGTAGAATCGCTGTCCAATATAGTCCTTGTGATTAAGAAAAATGACCAGATAAAAGTATATATTGACTACAGTAACTTGAATTTGGCAACACCAAAGGATGAATATGCAATGCTTGTGGCTGACATGTTAGTCGATGCGGCAGCCACTCATGGTATTCTTACATTCATGGATGGATACTTAGAGTATAACCAAATCTTCTTAGCAAAAAAGGATACACACAAGACAGCCTTCAGGTGCCCTGGAGCTTTGGGGATATATGAGTGTGTGGTCATGCCTTTTGGACTTAAGAATATTGGGGCTACGTATCAAAAGGCTATGAACACCATTTTTGATGACTTGATTGGTAAAACTATGGAAGTATACATTGATGATGTGGTTATCAAGTCCAAAGATTTTGAATGCCATTTGGTAGAGTTAGAAGAGGCTCTGAAGAGGATGCGAATCCATAAGCTGAAGATGAATCCCACCAAGTGTGCCTTTGGAGTTGCGGCTGACAATTTTCTAGGATTCCTGGTCCACCATCAAGGGATTGAAGTAGACAAAAACAAGGTGAAAGCTATCTTGGAAGCTAGACCTCTGTTATCACACCAATTTGTCTACTTTTATAGGGCATTTTTAGTACTGAAATATATCATTTTGCACTATTTAAAGCACAGGGTACTCACTTATGTCCTATTTTGCAGAAATATTATAAAGACATCACTCAAAGCAAAAGACGCGTTAATGGACTGAAAACTGGCAAGTTTTGGAGAGTTTTAGCACTACTGGACGCGCGGTACGACCTGACAATACATCAGTATGACCGTACCTAATTCAGAGAATCAGTAGGGGCGTACTCCCTTGGTCAGTACCACCTGGCGCCGATGAAAAAGTTCAATACGACCGTGCCCAAGGCAGTATAGCCATACACAGTTGATGTCAGGGATTGCTTTACGCACAAGTACGGGCCAACGTCGCAAGCAAAGTTCGGTACGACCGTGTATATAGTCGGTGCGGCCGTACCCCATCCAAGATTGTGCAGATTTGAAAGCCAGATGACCTAATCCGCATCCCAAGCTATAAATAGGCCTTCTTAGCCTAAGCAAGAAACCTTTCGATGAATTCTGAAGCTAAGACACCTTTTTGAGAGTACTACATCAATCCCCTTGCCATTCTATTGATTCCTAATTCCTTAGAGATTGGTGCCAATCCCATTTCGCTACTGGAGCTCGTGATTACGTGAAGAACTGCTTAAGGACTGTCGTCATACCGAAAGGGTGTCCCGGTTTAGATTTTATTCTCTTATTATGGATTTTTATGGTTTTATGAATGTGTTTATGATATTATCATTTAGTATGAGTAGCTAAACCCATCACTAGGGGTGATGGGGGATCCTTTACAATGCTTTTGATATTTGTCTAATTAATTTTTATGAGTTTCTATTTATTTTATTGATTGTTTTATCCCTAATGTTCTTAATCCTATAAGGCCTGATCAACCTTTAGTTAGTTGGCTTAATTGGCGGTAACAGGACCACAGTTAGTTAACAGATCTCTAGGAATAAAAGAACTTGCTTTATATGCCAGATAAGGTTATTGCTTGTTTCTAATGGGTTATTAGATTAACAAACTCACCTGTTCTTAACGCTCTTTTCTTTAATTACCTTCTCGGATCAAACTGAGTAATTATTTAGGAAAAAGGCTATTAGCTAGGCAATTCTTAGGAAATTAGAGTGAGTGATTAGCTATCAATCAGAATATAGATCTCATTTAATTAATTAGTCAATTCAAAAGTTAAGTATTGGTGAACCCGGTTCCCCTAGACCTTCCATAATATTCTTAATCCGTTCTTGCACTTTATTTAATTATTATTTTAATTCCGTGACAACTTTTGCTATTCTCTAAGTATAAATTTCGTTAGCCTAATAGGATAGATTCTTTATTTCATTGGTACTTGTGCATTCCCTGTGGGTTCGACATTCGGAGTCTTAAAAATACTCCACTATTATTACGGGTTACGATCAGGTGCACTTGCCTGAGCCGTAACAAGTTTTTGGCGCCGTTGCCAAGGAGTATTTTAGCAATATTAATTGAACAAAATTCTATTTACGTTAGGCATTTTATTTTATTTATTTATTTTCTATTTATTTTTATTGACATATTAATTTGGTTTCATTTGGTATATGTAGACAAGATCTCAATATCTTAAATTGATATTCGACCGTGAAATTGAAAGAACACTTCGTTTGTTGAGAAGACAACTGTAACGGCCCAAATTTTCATCCTTCTAGGCTAGGATATGTCTTAGGGTATTAGAACATGCTTATAGTTGCTTGGGATGGGTTTCATATGTTTTACCATTCCTTCAGCCGATTGAGTATCTAGATGTACCTTTATTCCTATGCTTAGTTATTTCAGTTACCGTATTCCCCATTTTCGAACCCCTTAACAACTCAATTGAGTAACACCCTCACTTTGTGCTAGAACCTTATAATTCCTTGTGTGCTTGATTAAGTATTTCATGTATGTAGATGTGTTAAATATGCTATTGATTAGTTAGAAGTCCAATAAGATTGGCACAGTCTTGGCGTTTAAGCGAAGTCGAGGACATAAAATTGGCGTGACACGGTCCCAGTAGCGCCGGCGCCAGATCTTCAGGCGCCCAGGCCTCACAGAGAGCGGCGCAGGCGCCCAGGGTCTTGGCCTTGAGGCACCCACAGCTGATAAGTGGCTGTGCGTTTTTTTGCGTTTTAACTCGTTTTGGGCCGGTTCTGTGACCCTGTGTGACCCATTCTGGACCTGAAGAAGCAACCACGACCCCTAGACTTAACCTAGCCACTAAGCATCAGTTCTAAAACCCTAAACATGATTAGGAGCTGCTCATAAGACCAATTAAAATAGAGAAAAGTTCTTCTCCCCCTTTTCTCCAATTTGATGCTGTCAAAGGCTCTAAACTCAAAGCTACGCTAGGGAACTCGACTAGGGAGCATTGTTACTGTCATTCTTACAGCCTCATTGTGAGGAATAGAAAGTGGTAAGCCTTCTAATGATAAATTTGTCTTTAAGGTCAATGTTAGGGTTCTAAACTATGATTTTTCCATTCCTAAACCCTTGCTCTTGTGTTTTGCTGAAGAAAGCTTCACTAGGAAAGGAAAAGCTTGGTGTTCCCTCATACCATCCTAGGAGTACGAAATTCACTTGAGGTAAGGGGTAGTTGTTCTCTTCTAGTGAGTGTATGGAACATGTGTGAACAGTAGGGGTGTCCCGGACCCTATGCCTCATGTGATAATGGAAAGCGAGCACTATCACCACCGTGATAGGGAGACATTCGAACTCCTCAATTATTATTCTTGGTGGTGATATTTATCAGTAACATAATGTGATAATTTCATTGGATTGATGAATTTGGTGTGGTGATTGAGTCTTGATTGTTTACATGCTTGTTACTCTTGACTATTCTTTTATTGTTCGTAGAGGTGAAAATCTTGGTTGTCATGAGCTTTAAATTGCTATTGTATGAACTCCTACAAGACTTGATGACATGCTATATTGTTAGTGTTGTGTGCCTAGGTCTTGATATGGTCAGTATTTAAAAGTGTTGAATTGCCTAAACCACTAGTGTTGTTGCAAGAATTAGCGGTGATGATGATTTAAAAACAGAATGCTGGAGAGGTTAAAATGGAATAAAAGGTGAATCAAGTTAGGGTTAATTATTTAGAATAATTGACATATGAATAAACCAGGCCTTGATAGAGACCTTGAAGTTTAACAAGAGAATTGAGGGTCAACGATAGGGATGAGTTGAGTTGTGCAGAAATTGTTTGCTACCAAATGATAGGGTAAGGAATTTAAATAGCTAAATGGTGAGCTTTAGACCCTATGAATGTGTAATCACTAAGTATGGATCAAAGAACTCTAGACCATATCCAACTAAGTTCTGAGGGACGCAATTGGTGAGGCATTAGATCCCCGAATGGGTACGAACCCTCTGTTGCGAATTGGATAACAGTGGCGGGGCGCCAGGCGCCCACGATGTCAGGCGCCAGGCACCCAGTGACAGCATGCACTCTTGTTGTTCCGTCGTGTTTCCCTGGGTTTCCGCAATTAGGTTGATATTGTAAAGCCTAAGTAGGATGTCTAAAGTTCATTTATGATGCCTAAGGATTTATTAGTGTGATAATTTGAGAGAACTAATCTTTCTATTCCAAAGCTTCACTTGGATGTTATGTGCTTAATCAAAGTTGCTAAGAACATTAAATGTTTATGTTATTGGTAGAAGGCACTGGCTAACTTATGAACTTGTGTTCTGCTGTTGTTGTTGTTGTTGCTATTCTATGGAAGATATTGCGATAGAGGATATTATGGTTAGACACCGCATTTGGTCATGTTCATGCATCATGGTGTCGGCATTGTTGTTGTTGTTGTTGTTGTTGTTGTTGTTGTTGTTAGTAGGGCGTATCGGGCAAGATATCCCGTGACAGGCGAGGTTTCCCGGTCCTACGGTTAAAAAGGGCGAATCGGGCAAGGTATCCCGTGTGGCGAGGTTTCCTGGCCCTACGGTTAATGGGGCGAATCGGGCAAGGTATCCCGTGACGGCGTGGTATCCCGGTCCTGTTGTTATTGGGGCACTACGGACATGGTATTCCGAAACGGGCAAGGTATCCCGGCCTCGTTATAAGTGGATCCACATGCATATAGTTATGGTTCTAGAAATACATCGTTTTACATGATAACATGCCTTGTTGTTTAGTGTTTGGTAATGTACCTTGTTGTTGTGGTTGATGCCGTGGCATGTGATATATAATTGTTGTGGTAATGTACCTTAATGTTGTGGTTGATGTTGTAGCATGTGATATTTGGCCGTTGTGATACCTTCTTATGCCTTAGTACTAGTGATTAGACGTCTTCATTGGAATTGTTGTATATTGCGCATTGTTCATTAATTTCCTACACTGTATGCACTATTTGAGGTTATGATGACTAACCCCTCTTGTGGCTATGCATATCCCACCGGGTATGTGTAGTCTTTGAGGCTATGTATTGAGGATGTGAATGCCGGCAAGTAATCACGATAGCTCGTTGTGATAGATAGAAGACTTGTGTTTACTTGTTTAAGTCCTTGTATTTTTCCGATGTAATAATTAGGGGAAGAGCTCTGAATTATTGTGACATCGGGAACCTTGGGTTTATCTTCTTTAGATGTTTTCCCTCTTGTGCTATGTTTGATTTTCGCAAGTTGGGAGTGACAGCCCTACCGTATTTGAAATGAAAAGCTTTTACTTGGATCAAAATTTTATTTCTTGTTCTTTTCTTCTTACATTGCTAAAATGCCATGACGGGGTAGAGGGTGTCACATTTAGTGGTATCAGAGCTCGGCTTGTTCTTCAGGCCGTTGTATGTGTCTATCATGTAATCTCTGTGTACTCTTGTATGATTATCTATGTTAGAATAGATGATGGTATGAGATTTTAGGACTTTACTTAGTGACTGATTCATTTCTTGACTGCCTAAGTGAGAAGGGATGAAGAACGAGAGTAACCATGTTGTCCTCGACGTTGTTGGAAGCTTGATTGATGTGAAGGGACGTTCGACCCGGGATGAGCACCATATTGGATTTGTGGTGTGACAACCACCTTAAAAATTAAATGGAGCCGCCACCAATATTTATTTTTATAGGAAACATTGGAAAACCTAATTTCAGAATATTTTTGAATTTAAAAAAAGGAAGGTCTTTGAACCAAAATCGAGTTCGGGAGTTGGTTACGCGCAAGGAAGGATTAGCACCCATACGCGCCCATTTAAAAAATGGTACCCGTTAATTGTTAAAAAAATTGTTTGCCTTTTAAGAAAAAAAAATAATTGCCATTATCAAGCCTTTTTTTTAATAATAAGAAAAAGAACAAAAAAAGAAAGCATATTTTTTATTACATTTATTATTATTTAATCTCTTTTAAATAAGACAGATGCATAAACTAAAGATAAAAATTTAATTCCCCAAATTATTAACTTATTTATTTGAAAAAAATATTTAAATGAGGAAACTTAATTCAGGAATTTCTATTTTTGCTTTTAAGTCCCTCATTAATATAATAATTGCAAATTGATCCCTATTCAAAGTTTGGTCCTGTTGGAAGGCCAAACCCTAAAACGCGCATGAACAGAAAATTAAAGAAAGAAAGAATTCTTAATTTATTTGCTTTCGGATCCTTTTTATAACACATTTGCAGTTTAGTCCTTTTTATAACATATTTACAATTTAATCCCTATTAATTATATATTTGCAAACTGCCCCCTATTTAAGGTTTGGCCCCATTGGAAGGCCAAACCCTAATCCTAACCTTGTTCCAGGCTCCAACAACAACCGCAATAACAACGACAACAGCAACAATAACAGCAACAATACAGTAGCTAACAATGAAAAAACTACGAATAAAGGCCACACCGTATGTAATTTGATCCAGACAACAACATTCAATCCAGAATATCAGTTACATAGCAATGGCAGAAAAAAAGAAAGAGAAACAAAACAGAGAAATAGAAAGATGAAGAAGATGATGAACCTGGGTTTACAGCCTCCCAGGAAATTTACAACCAAGAGATGGAGAAGAGAAAAAAAACTAAAGCTAGAAAGTGTTTAGGTTTTTTCGATTTTTTGAGGGGAGCTCACGGTTTTCCCTTTTTCTGCTTGCCCTGCTCCTTCGTTCTCTCTGGATCCGGGTTCCTCTCTTTTTGGTTCGGCCCCCCTTTCACTTTGCTTGCTTCCCTTTTTATAGGCACCACATCTGCGAAGCAAATGAATCAGATTAGTTCGAAAAAGAAAATAAAAATAAAAATAAAAAGAGAAATAAAGAGATAAACTCCCTTATCCACCGGTTTTCTTCTTCCTTCTCTGCTTCTCACGCGAAAACCGGGTCTTGGGCGGCTTGCAGGAGAGTGACGCGACGTTGGCAGGGAGATGGGCCAGATGGAGGAGATAACCGATTAAGTAAAGCGAGAAACGTGGTGCGAGGAGGAGAGAGAGAAATGGTTGGCGGCTAGGATAGGAGGAGAGAAGGGCTACGGTTGAGTGAAGAAGAAGAAGAGAGAGAGAGAGAGAGAAATTGAAGATTAGGCTTAGGGTTGAAGAGGTGAGGTTGAAAGGGAGAGATGGTGGAAAGCAGTATTTGGAGGCTGCGTGTGAGGGGAAGGAGAGGGAATGAGGCGCTTTTAGGGTTGTTAGTGTTTTAGGTTTAGGGTTAAAGGTTTGAAATTTGGGTCATGCGCATGTGATGGGTAGAAGCTTGGGTGCGTGGCGTGGGCGTGTGCGAGAAGAAAAAGGGGTGCAAGCGGCCTTGAGGAATGGGACGCTTGAGGGATGGAAAAATAAAAAAAGGGGGTGTGCGAGTAAAATGGGCTGCATGAAGCTGGGCTGGATCCAGCTTAATTCATTGCTGTTTGCACCACCAAATTTTGTTCTTTGCACACCCTTTCTCAAAAAATATAAAATCCTCTTTTCCTCTTTTTATTCATTCTTTCCTTTTCTTTCTTTCTTCTCTTTTATTCTTTATTATAAAACCAAAATATTATTTATTATTACTACTACCACTAATTAATTAAAATAAATAAAAATGATAAAATTAAAATTAAAAAAAGAGCCGGACAAAATTAGGGTACTACAGCTGCCCCTCCTTAATTACATTTTACTCGAAGGTCTTCGTGCATTCGTTGTAAAAGGTAATTAAGGATAAAGGATTCTGATTTTGTCCGAAGTAAGTGATTTGAGATTGCGAGATTGGCTCCCGACTTTGGTGACTTGGGACTGCGGGGTTGGCTCCCGACTTTGCTTTGGGATTCTAGGTCTGATTCCCAGGGAATTCCCGGTACGACATAGGTTTGGTTCCTAACTCTTACAAAATTGGTGAGAGATTCTAGGTTTGATTCCTAGCAAATTCTCAGTAAGGCATAGTTATGACTAGCTCTCACAAAATTGGTTGGAGATTTCAGGTTTGGTTTCCTGGTGAACTCCTAGTAAGGCATAGTTATGACTAGCTCTTACTAAATGGGTGAGAGATTCTAAGTTCGATTCCTAGTGAATTCTCGGTAAGGCCTAGTTATGACTAGCTCTTACAAAATGGGTGAGAGATTCTAGGTTCGATTCCTAGTGAATTCTCGGCAAGGCCTAGTTATGACTAGCTCTTACAAAACTATTGGACTTAGGGAAGATCTAAGTGTGAGCTTCTACGTCACTCAACACGAGTTCGGGTCAGACCCCCAGCAAAAGCGAAATGAGTTTCTGACTCGTGGTTGATTTTAGTAATACAAGTAATGACTCTTTGGATAAAGCAAGCGCTATTTCTTTGTATTGATCATGCGGGAATGCAGCGAATGTCATGTTATGCATGAATGTTGTGTTATTATGGGGAAGCGTTGTGTTTCCGACGCCTTTCCAAACCCTTATTGATAATTAGCCAGAGGTCCTTTCTATTGGCGACTTCGGAGCTAGTCAGCTTGGCCCTTTGTAATGTGCATAACGCTGATGATTCCGCATTTTGGTGGTGCGTCCTGCTAAATTCCTCTCCTTGACGGGAAGATGTTAGATCCCCTGGACCCTT
Source organism: Calophaca sinica (assembly GCA_037113605.1). Taxonomy (NCBI): domain Eukaryota; kingdom Viridiplantae; phylum Streptophyta; class Magnoliopsida; order Fabales; family Fabaceae; genus Calophaca; species Calophaca sinica. Next base: position 34,832,685 of record CM073733.1, on the reverse strand, counting down.
TTAGAATTTTCAGTAGTTATGAAATGCTTTTATGTTTTGATCTGCACATGTTTATTTTTAGCATGAATATCTTTTAGAAAGAAAAAGCAAGTTGATAAAATCCCAAGTTGAGTTCAGGAGAGATAGGAATAAGCAATCCTATTGTGCCAATAACATTTAATAGGCGATGTGGATAAAAATGAATTTCCATTATCATGGGAAAATATTATAAGTAGGACAAATTTGTTTCTGCTAGGCAGGAACTGGTAAGCAAAGTTAAACCCGCTAATAATCCTTTTGAAAACAAATTGTGCTGCTCTTCCGCGATCCAGTCCCTGTCGGCCTTCTTGTTCACCCCCATAAAATTGCATTTGTTCTGCTCTTTTTGTTTTGCTCTGCGGTCGACTTCTAGCTCTGCCTCCCCTTGATGCATTTGGCTTGGACTTTGCTTAGGCCGCTCTTTGCGAGTTTTCGACCTAGCAGGTTACCCTAAATTGTCTTTGCAGGTTTTCAATTTAGCATTTTTATTGGACCCTAACTTTTGCCTAGGTCACCCTTTCGGGTTTTCAACCTAGCGAGCTTTTTTTTTTTTGATGTGGGGCGTCCTCCTAGACATAGTACTTTTTGACCGCATCCGAATTCACCGGTAGCGGTAGTTCATGCCCCTCCATATCTGCGAGGATGAGGCCTCCTCCTGAGAATGCCTTTTTCACCACATATGGACCTTCGTAATTTGGGGCCCATTTTCCGCGTCGGTCTTTCTGAATAGGTAGAATCTTTTTCAAAACCAATTCCCCTTCTGTAAATTCTCGATGATGCACCTTATTTTCATATGCTCTCTTGAGCCTCTTTTAATATAATTGTCCGTGACATATTGCCTCCAACCTTTTCCCTTCGATGAGATTTAGCTGGTCATAACGGGTCTGGACCCATTCGGCTTCTTCGAGCTTGGTTTCCATGACTACCCTTAGAGAAGGGATCTCTACTTCTATGGGTAACACTGCTTCCATTCCGTATACTAGGGAGAACGGAGTTGCCCCTGTGGAAGTGCGTACGGAAGTTCGGTATCCGTGTAAAGCAAAAGGGAGCATCTCATGCCAATCCTTGTAAGTTAACACCATTTTTTGGATAATCTTTTCGATATTCTTGTTGGCTGCTTCTACCGTCCCATTCATCTTAGGGCGATAAGGGGAAGAATTGTGATGCTGGATTTTGAAGTCATCACACAATTCTTTCATCATTTTGTTGTTCAGGTTGGTCCCATTGTCGGTGATGATCTTCCTTGGCAAACCATACCGGCAAATTATTTCCTTCTTGATGAATTTGACGACTACATTGTGGGTCACATTGGCATAGGAGATTGCTTCGACCCATTTCGTGAAGTAATCAATGGCCACGAGGATGAAGCGGTGTCCATTAGAGGCTTTCGGCTCAATCATTCCTATGACATCCAAACCCCACATGGAAAATGGCCAGGGTGCACTGAGGACGTTTAAGGAAGTTGGAGGCACATGAATATTATCAGCATAAGTCTGACACTTATGACATTTCCTCACATGTTTGATGCAATCACCTTCCATTGAAAGCCAATAATATCCTGCTCTGAGAATCTTTTTAGCCATTGCGTACCCATTGGCATGGGTCCCGAAGGAACCTTCGTGAACGTCATCGATAATTCGTCTTGCTTCTGCGGAATCTACGCACCGGAGGAGTACCATGTCGTGATTTCTTTTGTAGAGTACGTCACCATTCAGAAAGAAACTCATAGCGAGCCTCCTCAAAGTTCTTTTGTCGTTTTCTGAGGCGCCCAAAGGATATTCTTTGTTCTTGAGGTAGCATTTAATGTCATGGTACCATGGCTTTCCATCTGGTTCGTCCTCTATCAACTGGCAATAAGCGGGGCTTGCACGGCTCTCCATCATGATGAGAGGTATTTCTTTATCATTGTTTATCCGGAACATGGATGACAATGTGGCTAGTGCATCGGCTAACTGATTACTCTCTCGCGGAATATGTTGGAATGTGATTCTGTCAAATGATTCGACGAGTCCCTGAATGTACTTGTGGTAAGGGATTAATTTGGAATCCCGAGTTTCCCATTCTCCATTTAACTGGTTGATAACCAGGACGGAATCTCCGTAGACTTTTAGAGCTTTGACTTTAGTTTCTACGGCAACCCGAATTCCCATGACACAAGCCTCATACTCTGCGATATTATTGGTGCAATTGAAACATAGGCGTGCGATATGAGGGGATGTGTAGGTTTTTACGGAGAAATCGATGTGCCCGATTCCGTGCCCCAATGCGTTAGAGGCTCCATCAAACATCATTGTCCACTCCTCGTCTCTTGGTTCTTCTTTTTCAGCAGACATTATATTCAGCGAGCGCACTACCTTTGATAGCCTTTTGAGAGACATACTGAATATCATATTCGGATAATAGCATCTGCCACCGAGCAATTCTCCCGGTGAGAGCGAGCTTCTCAAATACATACTTGATCGGATCCATTTTTGACACTAAGCAAGTCGTATGAGAAAGCATATCTTTGTCTTAGGCGATTGGGCGGCCCAAGCAAAGGCGCAACAAATGCGTTCAACACCGAGTAATTAGCTTCATAACTTGTAAACTTTTTACTTAAGTAGTAAATGGCGTGTTCTTTTTTACCAGTCTCATCGTGCTGACCAAGCATACATCCCATAGACCCGTGCAATATTGTCAAGTAGAGGATCGTGGGTGCTGGGCTGGAGGTAATAACACGGGAGGCTCACTGTAAGTACTGTTTGATTTTATCAAAAGCCTCTTGGCACTTCTCATTCCATTCCACAACTTGGTCTTTGCGTAATAACTTAAAAATCGGTTCGCAAATGTCAGTGAGTTGTGATATAAACCGAGAGATATAATTCAGCCTTCCTAGGAAACCGCGAACTTCCTTTTCTGTACGAGGGGCTGGCATTTCTAAAATGGCTTTTACTTTTTCTGGGTCCACTTCGATTCCTTTCTGACTTACAATGAATCCCAACAATCTTCCTGACTTGACACCGAAGTTACATTTGGTGAGGTTGAGCCTTAAACGGAACTTTCTCAATCGCTCAAAGAGTTTCCGCAGATTGGTTATATGACCCTCTTTAGTTTGCGACTTAGCGATCATGTCGTCCACGTAAACTTCTATCTCTTTGTGTATTATATCATGGAACAAAGTCACCATTGCCCTTTGATAGGTTGCCCCGACATTTTTTAACCCGAAAGGCATCACTTTGTAGCAAAAGGTGCCCCAAGCTGTAATGAATGTGGTCTTTTCCATGTCCTCCCTGGCCATTTTTATCTGGTTATACCCGGAGAAACCATCCATGAGAGAGAAAAATGCGTGATGAGCCGTGTTATCTACTAGGACATCGATATGTGGCAAGGGAAAATCGTCTTTGGGACTCGCTTTATTAAGGTCTCGGTAGTCAACACACATTCGAACTTTTCTACCTTTCTTCGGGACAGGGACGATATTAGCAACCCATTGGGGATACTTGGCCACGGCTAGAAATCCGGCGTCAAATTGTTTTTTAACTTCTTTCCTAATTTTTAAGGACATATCTGGTCTCATGCGTCTCAACTTCTGCTTGACGGGAGGGCAATCAGGCTTAAGCGGCAACTTGTGTTTGACAATATCGGTATCCAACCCTGGCATATCCTGATAGGACCAAGCAAAAACATCTTTATAACCCCGAAGTAGTTGGATTAATTCAGCCTTTGCTCCTGGTGACATGGTGAGGCCAATCTTGACTTCTTTTCTGTTTTCATCTGTTCCCAGATTGATTAGCTCAGTGGGCTCTTCATAAGGCTCAATATTCCTGGATTCCCCTTCTATAAGTCTCATCAATTCTGGTGAGAAGTCTTCGTCGGGATAATCTTCTTCACAATCTCCGTTGGCATGATTAATCGGACCATCAAAGTCCGGTGGCGAAACTTCAGCACAATTGTTTTCAGAAGTATTTTCGGTGAACCTGCATTATCAAGGTTAGCAATAAGGGGAGGGTAAAGGAAAGATGAGGGAAAGAGCGAGTGAAAATACTTGGGATAAAATCAAAATATGTTTCATTAATGTTCGAAATATGCTAAAAGAAAACATGCGGGGCCCTTTAACATTTCCTCTACGCCTCGAAATTTGGCGGAGAGGTAAGCATTAGATGAATTACATTGAAAATGCATTAAGGATCCTAGGGTTCTCCACCACTTCCCAATTGCAAGGCATTGAAGAGCATGGGCGGACCCAACTTTCATCAGAAGTAACAAGATCGTTCCCCACAACAGATACTTGATTTGGATAGATCCATCCTGCGCTTCGGAAGCTTTGGCGGAGATCACAAATGGAGATTTTCCCCAGCTCGGGTTCCCGATTCTCAAGACGGGCCTTTCTCTTTTCTTTCCTTTCTTCGATCATCCTTTCCTTGTCTCTTTTAGTGGGTACGTATCCCAGGCCGTGCCGATCCTTGTTCTCGAGAACTCCTAAGATTGAGGACATACCTTCTTGATTCTTCCCCAGTCCTTTTCCTGGCTGGTATCCCCCTTTTAGCATGACATTGCCCACCATTAGTGCGGCATTGGATAGACAGGGTTTCTTAGTGGTGATCCCTACATAAGCGCTATCGACAATTTCCAACGCCTGAAACGCAGTTCCCAGGGCTTCCTCTGTAGCTTCAATGTAGCGTGTTGACGTCGGCTTACTCACCAGCAAATCTTGTTCTCGACCACGATGACCGATTTATCATCCACGACAAACTTCAATTTTTGGTGCAAGGTGGGCCGGTACTACTCATTGAGTGAATCCAAGGTCTTCCCAGCAAGCAACTATAACTGGGCCTGATGTCCATTACCTGGAAGTTAATAATGAAGGTGAATGGCCCGATCTGGATTGGCAACTCGATCTCTCCCATTACTTCACTCTTGGATCCGTCGAAGGCCCTTACAAACACAGAGCTAGGCTTCATATGAGTTTTGTCGATGGGTAATTTATCCAAGGTAGATTTAGGCATCACATTTAGGGAGGACCCATTATCTATGAGGACCTTGGCCACGAGATGCTCCTTACCTTGAGCAAGAGATATCACGATTGCTTTGTTTTGTCCTCTTCCTTCCGCGTGTATCTCCTCATCATTGAAGTACAAATAATTGCATGCGATGATGTTGCCAACGGATCACCAAACCGATTCAACGTAATATTACGAGATACATGGGCCTCATTCGTAACTTTCATTAGCATTTTCCTATGGCTCTCGAGTGCGTCGATAAAGCGAGTAGGGACACTCTTCTTTGGCGTGCGATTCAAGCTGGTCTACTATCTCGTACTCGCTTTGTTGAATGAGCTTGAGAAATTCGGCAACTTCCTCATGGGGAATTTCTTTCTTATCTTCCTTCCCCGTGTTGCTTTCCTCGATCACAACCTCTTTTCCTTTGTTTTTAACTTCAATCGGCCTTTTTACAGTTTCCACCACCAATTCCTTTTCTGGTTCTTCTACGGTCCTCTTTACCGGTTCTTTATCTGGGGCATAGACTCGCCCACTTCGTGTCATCCCTCCTATTCCCACAATATTGGTGACCGTCGGAGGACATTGCTCCCTATCATTCCCTTCGACTCGGACTTTTGCATCATACATCCAAGGGACTGCTTTGTCGTCCTTGTACGAAAAAGGAGACGGTATCTGAATAGTGATGGTTTTAGGGGTATTAGCCGCTGTGGGAGATGCACTCTTAGTGAATTGAATCACCAAAGGTTTCGGGATTATGGTTCCTGAATCTTGGACCATGGATACCTCCAATTCCTTTTGAGAGATAATTCGGACCATGTTCATATCGAGTAATTTTTGGAGGATGACCCTAAACTCTTCACACTCCTCGGTGGACAAGATGTCTTCATTGTAAGGAGTTTCCTTGTTGACTTTTACTTTTTCAATCAGACCGGCTTTGCATAGTTTGCTGAATACTTCACTCATCAGGATTTCTACTTCGACAACATCCCTTATTATCCTTCCCCCATATTCGGCTTCTATCATATTCACCGATGTGTTTCCGTGGTTAGGTAACAGATTACTCCCTACGTTAGGGCTATCATCCTGGAAGCTCAACCATTTTGCATTTATCAGGCTTTGGACTTTAATTTTCAGAGCTCGGCAATCTTCTATGGAGTGGCCTGCTGCCCCGGCGTGGTATTCGCAGGTGGCATCTGGATTATACCATTTTGGGAATGGCGGTTCCATGGGTTTCTGCGGACAAGGAACCACCAATGAGTTTTGAGCGAGTCTTTGGTAAACATCTTTGTAACTCATAGGGATCTTGTCAAAGCTGGATCGGGTTCCTTCCTTGGGAGTTCGAGCTCTTGGTGATTAAAATTCGACCTCCTTGATTCGAATGGGAAAGCGACGTGGTAGTTGCATAGCGTATAGAGGGGCACTACTCACCGCGTTTGTCTCTCCTTCTTTCTTCTTCTTGACGAAGGACTTCGCGCTTTGGATGATGAAGTGTCGTTATGGATCTTTCCACTGTGCATCCCGATTTCCACGCGTTCTCCTATGACAATCAAATCAGAAAAGCTTGAGAACATGCTTCCAATCATTTTATCATAGAATGGGGGCTCAGCGTGTCGATGAATGTATCAATCATCTCTTTATCCAATAAGGGGCTCCACTTGAGCGGCCATGTTCCTCCATCTCTGGCGTATTCTTTATAGCTTTCGGCGTCTTTCTTCTTCATATTTTGCAGCCAGTTACGGTGGGGGCCATATCCATATTGTACTTGTATCATTTGAATGACGCATTTGCCAAGTCTTTCCATGAGCGAATTTTAGTACGCTCTAACTGCATATACCACCGCGAGGGTGCCCCGGTCAAGCTTTCTTGGAAGAAATGAATTAGGAGCTTGTCATCGTGGGAATGGGAAGCCATCTTTCGGCAATACATGACCAGGTGGCTCTTGGGACATGTCTCCCCTTTGTACTTGTCGAACTCGGGTACCTTGAACTTTGGAGGTATAACTACATCAGGGACCAAACACATGTCCGAAGCTTCGAAGCCAATGTGATCTGCCCCCTCAATGGCCTTTAACCTTTCCTCCATCATCTGAAACCTCTCCTTGGCTTGAGCATCCTCCTGATGAGTGAAGATAGGTACAGAATTCTGAGCACTTGTGTTCAACGGGTTTCCATCATTCGGAGGTGTCCGTCCTTGTGAACTATGGATAGGTATTTCGTTCTCTTCCGGCTGATTCTCCTCCGGCCCATTATGCATGTGGTGTTAAATAGTCGTTACGCCGGGATCAACTTGGCATTTAGGGCCATCAACAGATCGAACATCTGGCCCATTCGCGCACTCATCTGATCAAGCTCTCCCCGCATAGCCTCTTGACTCTGTTGCATGGCCTGTTGATTTTGTTCTAAGGCGTCCATGAGCCTGGCTTGCGACCTCGTTCTGTAAGGGTGCGGGTTCTTCGTGTTTAATTCTGGGTTCAGAAGGACAATATGAGTATGGAGGAGTTGTTTATGCTATGCTCATATTATGTATGCCATGCACGTTTATTCATTTATTTAATTTGTTTTATCGGCTTATCGGAGAATCGCAAAAACTTTGTAAACGTCTCATCGGGTTGCTGCGTATTTCAAGGATAAATATTCCCATCAAAAGAAAATACCATAATTCAAATTGCCCTGAGGGCTTACAAAATTGAGACGGAAATTGAAATTGCGAGAATTCAAATAAACGACAAAAGACTAAAGGGGATAGGGTTTTTAACGGTCACGTCGGATCTGCTTCTCCAACTCTCCCACTAAGCTCTTGCAGTACTCTATGAAGTTCATCACTTTCCTCGGTAGCGGTCGGAAACCTATTGCGGATTCTGCTTCTTCCAAGAGTTCTGGCATATCTTGGATACCCCTATTTGCGAGCCAGACCAATTTAGAGCAACGATCCATCCAGTACCGGGTTTCTCGATCAAACCAACTAATGACTTCCCGCTGATCATCAATTTTCCCTTGCATACTGAGGACCTTCTCACGTTCCTCCTCGAGATCTATATGGTAGCCTATGTACTTTTCTTCCGCAATTCTCTTTTCTGCTTCGAGTTGGGCCTCGTGCAACTGCATGGTATTTTTCAACTGTTGTGTCAAGCTTTCAACCCGTTCTTGTAAAGCCTTACTAGCCTTTTGAGAATCAGTCCACCTTTTCCTCAAATCACCCTTTTCGCAGAGAACCAAACTTAATTCCTTTTTCACTAAGTCCAATTGTTGATTTGCTGCTTTCAGACGACCTTGAGTGCGAGGCAGAACACCACTTTCATCCTTGGCTCTCTTTTGGGTCTCCTCTAGAAATCCAGCTTTTCTGTCACATTCATCTCGTAGGACTTCTATGTCTTGATATGCCCTCTTCAAATTCTCCCGGAGAAGTTTCTTATCCTCTTTCACCTTTTCTAAGGCCAGCTTCAATTCTTCCACTTCTTCATTCTCTGCAGGAGGTGGAGGCGGCATTTCTGGGACTAAAAACAAGTTTCGGAAAGGTAACTTGACTTGCTGAACTCTCGCCGCAACCCATTGACGGTACTTTTCATCCGTATGGGTGCTCTTGCGCCCTAGTGGTTTCCTGATTACTTTCCTCCAAGCTCGGCACACTTTTGTGAACAATGCCAAATCCGAGGAGCCCCGATCATGTATAATGAAAGCGGCTAGCTCTTCTTCAACAGGTTCTCCTAGCATGGGTGCACCGAGTTGTTTCAGGGCCAGAGTAGGATTGTAGTTGATACAGCCTATAGTTCCAATAAGAGTGCGTTGGGGACTCCTCCACACCGATAGATCCCCTCTTTAATCTCTTGTTCCCTGGAATACCATATCACAGATTCTTCACTAAGACTCATCAAGTAAGCGACCCATTCCGCATTACTCCTAGGGCCAGAAGGAATGTCCCTTTTTACCAAGTGACTTTTCAACCATAGGTACAAGATGGGGACACAACAACGAATCGTCCTCCTCCTTTCTCATGGCGTGTGTGGAGCTCATAGTATAAGTCCATAAGCACGGCGGTAGTGGGATCCATACCTTGGGTTTTAAATGCTAGGAAGGCGTCGATGGCGCTTTGTCCACAAAATGGTCCACATGAGGAAACAAGACCACTCCATAAATAATCGTGGCTACTACATCCATGGATTCTCTCAATTTTCCTTCGGCATGAAGGTCCTTAGCTTTTTCTTCTAGAAAGCTCCTGGAGTAACCTTCGAGATCTCCTTCTACCCTTAGTGCAGCGTTCAAATCGATTGAGAGATACCCAAAGCAAGGAAATGGTACCTATAATTGGAGTATGTTTTGCGTGGTGTGATGCAGACCTTTAGTCCTTCTGGGATCCCCAAGATCTTCTGATATTCTTCTAAAGTCGGTGCCATTTGGAAGTTCCGGAACGTGAAACATCTCAGAGGAGGGTCATAAAACTGGGCTAGTGCCGTTAGAGCTCCCACTTGTACGTCCACATTTATCAGATCCAATATATTCCCAAATTTCCCCACGAAGCTAATCCGATCCAACTGTATCCACTTTTCAGCTATGAAATAAACCAAAGTTTTTAGATGCATCAAACGAGGCGGTTCGATCTTGAATTTCAAAGTGTTTCTCCTCTCTAACCCTGTAACTGTGCTCACCGAAGACATTTGTTCCAAAGATTTTTGAAATTTCCGATAAGCCTGAACGAATGGGAAATTAGTGTTATGGCGTATGCATGAATGAATGAGTATGATTTTGTTTCCAAAAGTGAAAGAAAAATAAAATTACAAATTTATTTCATTTCCGAAAACACAGTCATTTTAATAAATATACCTTTTAGTACACATTAAGTTATTTTTTAAAAAAATTGTTACCGTTATTACTATTATTATCATACCCCCATTTTAAAAGATCTAAGTATCTATTTTTCAAAATAATTGATTGGGGCTCTAAAAGAGAAGATTTAAAAAAATTTATTTTTGTGATTTTTTTTTGAAATAAATAAGCGAAAAGGACAATAAGGGAGGGTATGCTCCTTTTGTGACCAAGGTTGGTAATTCTTAAAGGATCTATGGTCCATATTAAGTGCCTTTCCTTGGGTGGATTAAAGTACTAAACTAAACAGTCCCTAGAGCCAAGGGTCCCATTTGAAAATGTTACCACCAATAATAGGTATACTATTAAAGGATGGTTTTTTCTCAAATGGAGCCAAACTCTAGGTGAGACTTTCGTAGGAACCTACTGGCCGTACGTCCAGCAGAACACCCACTACGCAGCCTCTCCTAACTTAATATTCACTCGAGCCCGGGTATAGGGCTCCCACTCATAGTGTGTGCAAATAAGTGTGCAAAATGAAGTGTGTGAAAGGAGCAATGACCTAAAATTCTACCCACTGCAAAATAAACATATAATATATACAAATGTCTTCTACCCTAGGGTTCAAATATACAAGCATATGAACAAAATATACCATGACCAAATAGGAGTAGAATAAAATACAAGGGAAATAAATCATGTAAGGCAAACAAACAAATTCAAACAATTATAAGGCCTAACTCTCTAAAGTCCCCAGCAGAGTCGCCAGCTGTGACAACCACCTTAAAAATTAAATGGAGCCGCCACCAATATTTATTTTTATAGGAAACATTGGAAAACCTAATTTCAGAATATTTTTGAATTTAAAAAAAGGAAGGTCTTTGAACCAAAATCGAGTTCGGGAGTTGGTTACGCGCAAGGAAGGATTAACACCCATACGCGCCCATTTAAAAAATGGTACCCGTTAATTGTTAAAAAAATTGTTTGCCTTTTAAGAAAATAATAATAATTCCCTTTATCAAGCCTTTTTTTTTAATAATAAGAAAAAGAACAAAAAAAGAAAGCATATTTTTTATTACATTTATTATTATTTAATCTCTTTTAAATAAGACAGATGCATAAACTAAAGATAAAAATTTAATTCCCCAAATTATTAACTTATTTATTTGAAAAAAATATTTAAATGAGGAAACTCAATTCAGGAATTTCTATTTTTGCTTTTAAGTCCCTCATTAATATAATAATTGCAAATTGATCCCTATTCAAAGTTTGGTCCTGTTGGAAGGCCAAACCCTAAAACGCGCATGAACAGAAAATTAAAGAAAGAAAGATTTCTTAATTTATTTGCTTTCGGATCCTTTTTATAACACATTTGCAGTTTAGTCCTTTTTATAACATATTTACAATTTAATCCCTATTAATTATATATTTGCAAACTGCCCCCTATTTAGGGTTTGGCCCCATTGGAAGGCCAAACCCTAATCCTAACCTTGTTCCAGGCTCCAACAACAACCGCAATAACAACGACAACAGCAACAATAACAGCAACAATACAGTAGCTAACAATGAAAGAACTACGAATAAAGGCCACACCGTATGTAATTTGATCCAGACAACAACATTCAATCCGTAATATCGATTACATAGCAATGGCGTAAAAGAAAGAGAAACAAAACAGAGAAATAGAAGGATGAAGGAGATGATGAACCTGGGTTTACAGCTTCCCAGGAAATTTACAACTAAGAGATGGAGAGGGAAAAAAAAACTAAAGCTAGAAAGTGTTTAGGTTTTTTCGATTTTTTTGAGGGGAGCTCACGGTTTTCCCTTTTTCTGCTTGCCCTGCTCCTTCGTTCTCTCTGGATCTGCGTTCCTCTCTTTTTGGTTCGGCCCCCCCTTCTTTCACTTTGCTTGCTTCCCTTTTTATAGGCACCACATCTGCGAAGCAAATGAATCAGATTAGTTCGAAAAAGAAAATAAAAATAAAAATAAAAGAGAAATAAAGAGATAAACTCCCTTATCCACGGTTTCTTCTTCCTTCTCGCTTCTCACGCTAAAACCGAGTCTTGGGCGGCTTGCGAGGAGAGTGACGCGACGTTAGCGAGGAGATGGGCGGATGGAGGAGATAACCGTTAAGTAAGGCAGAGAACCGTTGTCTGAGGAGGGAGAGAGAGAAATGGTTGGCGGCTAGGATAGGAGGAGAAGGGCTACGGTTGAGTGAGGAAGAAGAGAAAGAGAGAGAGAGAGAGAGAGAAATTGATGATTAGGCTTAGGGTTGAAGAGGTGAGGTTGAAAGGGAGAGATGGTGGAAACGGCGCTGGAGCTGCGGGTGAGGGGGAAGGAGAGGGAATGAGGCGCTTTTAGGGTTGTTAGTGTTTTAGGTTTAGGGTTAAAAAGGTTTGAAATTTGGTGTGCGCATGTGATGGGTAGAAGCTTGGGCTGCGTGAGGCGTGGGCGTGTCTGAGAGAAAGAAAAAGGGTGCAAGCGGCCTTGAGGAATGGGACGTAGGGGATGGAAAAATAAAAAAGGGGGTGTACGAGTAAAATGGGCTGCATGAAGCTGAGCCGATCGACAATTCATTGCTGTTTGCACCACCAAATTTTATTCTTTGCACACCCTTTCTCAAAAAATATAAAATCCTCTTTTCCTCTTTTTATTCATTCTTTCCTTTTCTTTCTTTCTTCTCTTTTATTCTTTATTATAAAACCAAAATATTATTTATTATTACTACTACCACTAATTAATTAAAATAAATAAAAATGATAAAATTAAAATTAAAAAAAGAGCCGGACAAAATTAGGGTACTACATGTGGGATAGAGAAAATTGTTCTGAGGGATGACTTGCACGGATGCTCCGAAGGTGGCATTCGCTACATTCAAATTGACCATCGAAGCTGAACATTGGTGGGATGACACTTGCTAACGCTTGGAAAAGCTAAAGTTGCTATCAGCTGGAAGCTGTTCAAGGGGAGATTTTCTTTGGAGAAGAGTTTTCTAGTCGGAAGGGTAGCAAGGGTCACTACATTAGTGAGTGCCAGGAAACTAAAGTCATAGGTTGCAAGTGCCATAAGTCGGGCCATATTTGTAGAGACTGTAAGGGAGTTAAGCCTGAACCAGCTAGTGGGAGTACGCCTCAGATGCCCTAAGCTAACAAGATACAGTCCACTGGCCGAGTCTTCACCCTCGCGGGAGTAGAAACAGCTGAGTTAGAGAGCCTCATTCAAGGTATATGTCGCATTGAGAGGATTTCCAGTTGCCCAATTGTTTCTTGCCCCATTTGCTTTGAACGTTTGTTCTTGGGTTGTGATAGGTAGAAGTGTGGGCTAAACCATAGTTGACTATTAACACTGAGTATGAACTAGATTGTTACATTAGATGCGTTAGATCCCCCCATTTTAGATTAGGCGATAGGCCACGAGAGTTAGCTTCAGGGATGTACTATGATAGTAGATAGTGGGTGGTTGATATGGGTAGTACTGTTAGATACAAGGTAGATTATCAGAGTAGCGCAGCGGGATTATGGTAATAACAAATAGGGAGGAACTTTAATAGAGCTTGAGGGTAACTGTGAGGTACCAACATTTTTACGCTCAAGCCCCTATCATAGATCCTTATAGAAGTGCTAGTAAAGGGCATGTCTGATTGTTGTTGCTCTGGTTACTCGGCTAGACAAGTAGGAGGGATGGCCACCCAATAACTTATCGCCAGTGACCGAAGCAAAGGTGATCGACATGGATAAATAAGATTAGTGGTGTAGACTATCATAGTTAGATGGATATACTTACAAGTAGGGGTTAGTTACCTTACCATGATAACCCTAGAGACGTTCGGAAGGAATAATAGGGAAGTTTCCTTAATAACATTGAAGACGCTAGGATAGGAGATTGGGTCCTTAACATTTGTCGGAATTTCGAGGACGAAATTCTTTTAAGGGGGGTAGAATTGTAACAGCCCAAATTTTCATCCTTCTAGGCTAGGATATGTCTTAGGGTATTAGAACACGCTTATAGTTGCTTGGGATGAGTTTCATATGTTTTACCATTCCTTCAGCCGATTGAGTATCTAGATGTACCTTTATTCCTATGCTTAGTTATTTCAGTTACCGTATTCCCCATTTTCGAACCCCTTAACAACTCAATTGAGTAACACCCTCACTTTGTGCTAGAAGCTTATAATTCCTTGTGTGTTTGATTAAGTATTTCATGTATGTAGATGTGTTAAATATGCTATTGATTAGTTAGAAGTCCAATAAGATTGGCACAGTGCGCGTTTAGGCGAGTCAGGACATAAAATTAGCAACAGACACGGTCCCAGGGGGCGCCGGGCGCCCAGACTGAAACTCGGGCGCCCAGGCCTCACAGAGCGCGCAGGCGCCCAGGGTGTGGCGCAGGCGCCACAACCGAGCAAGTGGTTTTGCGTTTTTTTGCGTTTTAACTCGTTTTGGGCCGGTTCTGTGACCCCGTGTGACCCATTCTGGACCTGAAGAAGCAACCACGACCCCTAGAATTAACCTAGCCACTAAGCATCAGTTCTAAAACCCTAAACATGATTAGGAGCTGCTCATAAGACCAATTAAAATAGAGAAAAGTTCTTCTCCCCCCTTTCTCCAATTTGATCTTTGTCACAAAGCCTCTCAACTCAAAGCTACGCTAGGGAACTCGACTAGGGAGCATTGTTACTGTCATTCTTACAGCCTCATTGTGAGGAATAGAAAGTGGTAAGCCTTCTAATGATAACTTTGTCTTTAAGGTCAATGTTAGGGTTCTAAACTATGATTTTTCCATTCCTAAACCCTTGCTCTTGTGTTTTTGCTGAAGAAAGCTTCACTAGGAAAGGAAAAGCTTGGTGTTCCCTCATACCATCCTAGGAGTACGAAATTCACTTGAGGTAAGGGGTAGTTGTTCTCTTCTAGTGAGTGTATGGAACATGTGTGAACAATAGGGGTGTCCCACGACCCCTATGCCTCGCGCGGTAATGGAAAACGAGCACTATCACCACCGTGATAGGGAGACATTCGAACTCCTCAATTATTATTCTTGACTGGTGATATTTACTGTAACATAATGTGATAATTTCATTGGATTGATGAATTTGGTGTGGTGATTGAGTCTTGATTGTTTACATGCTTGTTACTCTTGACTATTCTTTTATTGTTCAGAGAGGTGAAAATCTTGGTTGTCGCCGACTTTAAATTGCTATTGTATGAACTCCTACAAGACTTGATGACATGCTATATTGTTCGTGTTGTGTGCCTAGGTACTGATATGGTCAGTATTTAAAAGTGTTGAATTGCCTAAACCACTAGTGTTGTTGCAAGAATTAGCGGTGATGATGATTTAAAAACAGAATGCTGGAGAGGTTAAAATGGAATAAAAGGTGAATCAAGTTAGGGTTAATTATTTAGAATAATTGACATATGAATAAACCAGGCCTTGATAGAGACCTTGAAGTTTTAACAAGAGAATTGAGGGTCAACGATAGGGATGAGTTGAGTTGTGCAGAAATTGTTTGCTACCAAATGATAGGGTAAGGAATTTAAATAGCTAAATGGTGAGCTTTAGACCCTATGAATGTGTAATCACTAAGTATGGATCAAAGAACTCTAGACCATGTCCAACTAAGTTCTGAGGGACGTAATTGGTGAGGCATTAGATCCCCGAACGGGTACGAACCCTCTGTTGCGAATTGGATGACAGTGGCGGGGCGCCAGGCGCCCACGATGTCAGGCGCCAGGCGCCCAGTGACAGCATGCACTCTTGTTGTTCCGTCGTGTTTCCTCGGGTTTCCGCAATTAGGTTGATATTGTAAAGCCTAAGTAGGATGTCTAAAGTTCATTTATGATGCCTAAGGATTTATTAGTGTGATAATTTGAGAGAACTAATCTTTCTATTCCAAAGCTTCACTTGGATGTTATGTGCTTAATCAAAGTTGCTAAGAACATTAAATGTTTATGTTATTGGTAGAAGGCACTGGCTAACTTATGAACTTGTGTTCTGCTGTTGTTGTTGTTGTTGCTATTCTATCGAAGATATTGCGATAGAGGATATTATGGTTAGACACCGCATTTGGTCATGTTCATGCATCATGGTGTCGGCATTGTTGTTGTTGTTGTTGTTGTTGTTGTTGTTAGTAGGGCGTATCGGGCAAGATATCCCGTGACAGGCGAGGTTTCCCGGTCCTACGGTTAAAAAGGGCGAATCGGGCAAGGTATCCCGTGACGGGCGAGGTTTCCCGGTCCTACGGTTAATGGGGCGAATCGGGCAAGGTATCCCGTGACGGGCGTGGTATCCCGGTCCTGTTGTTATTGGGGAACTACGGACATGGTATTCCGAAACGGGCAAGGTATCCCGGCCTCGTTATAAGTGGATCCACATGCATATAGTTATGGTTCTAGAAATACATCGTTTTACATGATAACATGCCTGGTTGTTTAGTGTTTGGTAATGTACCTTGTTGTTGTGGTTGATGCCGTGGCATGTGATATATAATTGTTGTGGTAATGTACCTTAATGTTGTGGTTGATGCTGTAGCATGTGATATTTGGCCGTTGTGGTGCCATCTTATGCCTTAGTACTAGTGATTAGACGTCTTCATTAGAATTGTTGTATATTGCGCATTGTTCATTAATTTCCTACACTGTATGCACTATTTGAGGTTATGATGACTAACCCCTCTTGTGGCTATGCATATCCCACCGGGTATGTGTAGGTGCTGAGACTGCAGGTATTGAGGATGTGAATGCTGGCAAGTAATCACGATAGCTCGTTGTGATAGATAGAAGACTTGTATTTACTTGTTTAAGTCTTTGTATTTTTCCGATGTAATAATTCGGGGAAGAGCTCTGAATTATTGTGACATCGGGAACCTTGGGTTTATCTTCTTTAGATGTTTTCCCTCTTGTACTATGTTTGATTTTCGCAAGTTGGGAGTGACAGCCCTACCATATTTGAAATGAAAAGCTTTTACTTGGATCAAAATTTTATTTCTTCTTCTTTTCTTCTTACATTGCTAAAATGCCATGACGGGGTAGAGGGTGTCACAACAACAGCTAGCAATGGATAACGAACTCACGTTGAACGAGTACTTCACTCCAACTATGGATGTCGCATACTGCGTCATCTATCCGGTAATTGAGGCCATAAATTTTGAACTGAAGCCAGCACTGATTTCAATGGTATTTGCAGTGCAATTCTCTGGCTTACCTTCTGAAGACCCAAATGCTCATCTCAAAAGATTTTCGAAGATTGTTAATACTGTCAAGTGTCATGGTGTGACACCGGAGGCCATCAAGTTAAGATTGTTCTCATTCTCACTACAAGGGAAGACACAATTATGGTTGGATTCACTCCCACCAAATTCCATTACTACTTGGGAGGATATGAAAACTAAGTTCCTGAACATGTATTTTCCTCCTGCAAAATCTGCAAAACTAAGAGTTGACATATCTGGGTTTGCTCAGAATGAATGAGAATCAATGCATGAAGCATGGGAAAGATTCCAAGATTTAATTAGAAGATGCCCTCATCATAGTTTCACCAAATTGCAGCTAGTTCAAATTTTATATAATGGTTTTACCATGCAGACTAGAGGTGTTGTTAATGCTGCTTGTGGGGGATCTTTCGGAAAGAAGACACCCACTAAGGCTTATGATATAATGACTGAAATGGCCCAGAATAATGCTCAGTGGTATGCAAGTGAAAGACAAACCGAAAGGAAGAACCAACAAGTAGGAATTTATAAAGTGGAAGCAAACATAGCCGTTGAAGCAAAGTTGGAGGCAATGACCAAGAAGATAGAGACTCTAATGGCAGCACAAACTCAGTTCAATATAACTTCAACTAATAATGACTGGGTATGCATGGCAATTGAAGGCCAATTAGAAGAAGTCAATGCTGTAGGCTAAAAAGATTTTGATCCAAAGACAGGGATACAAGAAGCTATGCTTAAATTTATGCAACGGCACGGACATCCATGTATGGGAGTTTTGGCCGGTTTCATGGAGAAGACTGAAAAAAGACTTAAGGCCATAGAAACCAAGGCAACCAAAGCCTCCTGTAATTTCTGTGGAGTAACTGGTCATGATACTAAGGACTGCATTGAAGATGTGAATTTTATTGGGAATAAGCCACAGAATGACCCCTTACTCAACCACTTATAAACTCGGATGGAGAAACCACCCCAATTTCTCATGGGGAGGCCAACAGAGATCACAAGGCCAAAATTAGAATACCTACAAGCCTCCACATTTACAGAACCGTTCTCAGAATGATAGAATTCCCGGTGTGAATGATCTTAATAACTTCATGGGACAAGTGGATGAAAGGTTCAAGACTCTAGAAAAGTTAGTAACCACTAACACAGAAGACCAGAAATCACTGCAAGACCAAATGGCAACCTTAATAAAGTTAGTGACTCAAAGACAAAAAAGAAGCACTTCCGAGTCAAGTGAAACCAAATCCAAATTACTGAAATGCAATGCAATCTTTATGGCAAAGGAGGAACCAAAAGAGGAGAAGGCAAAAACTGAGCCTGTTGCGGCTCAGGCAAGTGCACATGATCGTAACTCGTAATAAAAGTGGAGTATAATTAGGACTCCGAATGTCGAACCCACAGAGAATGAGCAAGTACCAATGACTAAATAGGATTCTATTCTATTAGGCGAGCAAAAGTTGTAATTATGCTATTAATGAAAGTTATCGGAATTAAAGCAGTAAATAAACTGAATGCGAGAACGGTTTAACTATGTTATGGAAAGCCTAGGGGAACCGGGTTCACCAATACTCTACTCTTAAGTTCACTAAACAATTGATATGAGTTGTCTATAATGAAAGAGCACTAACCACCCACTCTAAAATGCTAAGGGCTACCTAGCTTGCAATAGCCTTCCTCATAACTAATTACTCTGTTTGGTCCTAGAAGGTAATTAAAGGAAAGAGCATTAAGCACAGGTGGGTTTGTTAATCTAATAACTGATTAGAAACGAGCTCTAACCTATCAAGCGTATAAAGCGAGTTCTTTTATCCTATGGTTCCACTAAGTAATCATGATCATGTTACCACAATTAAGCCAACTAGATAAAGGTTGATCAGGCCTTATGGGATTATGCACAATAGGAATAAAATACTCAAACATTTAATAGAAACTCATACAATTAAACAGACAAAGCATCTAGAGTATTGTAAAGGATCCCCCATCACCCTAGTGATGGGTTTAGCTACTCATTATCGATGATAATAACATAAACTTATATACGAAATAAAACAATCCATAACAAGAGAATAAATCTAAACCGAGACACCCTTTCAGTATGACGACAGTCCTTAAACACGTTCTTCACGTCCTCACAAGCTCTGGTAGCGATTCGGGATGGCACCAAGCTCCAAGGAATAACGCAAATCAATTGAAGAGGGAAAGGAATTGATATGAAATCTCAATTGGGGGCTCTTGACTTGGAAATTCGTCAAAAGGTCTTTAGAAAAGGTTAAGAGCCCCTATTTATAGATTAGGCTGCGAACTAGGTCATCTGGTTTCAAATCTGCACTATTCTGAGACGGGGTATGGCCGTACCGCATATATACACAGCCGTGCCGAGCTTCGTTGATGACACTGGACCGTACCCATGCGTGCTGCAGCCCTAACATCACTTGTGTACGGCCGCACTGGACTATTTTATCGGCGTCAAGTGGTACAGACTGAGGGGGCACGCCCTTATTGAAGTTCTGCTATAGGTACGGCTGTACCGCTTGTAGGTCAGGCCGTATCACTTGTCCAGTAGTGCTAAAACTCTCCAAAACTAGCCAGTTTTTTTGTCCTTTTTCGCATCTTTTGCTCTGAATGGTGTCTTCATGATATTTCTGCATAATAGGATATAAATGAGTATCTTTGTGCTTAAATTAGTGCAAAATAGTATATTTAGATACTAAAAATGCCCTATAAAAGTAGACAATTTGGTGTGTTAACACATCCCCACACTTGAGCTTTACTTGCCCTCAAGCAAACTATTTGGTTAACTATAGTAAGAAAAATTATTTCCACTGAATAAGGGCAAAAATATAAGTAAAACAACAACATAATATCACAAAACATGTCAATAAATAAAATGCTCAATTAGATGTGTAAGTTCAAGTAAGCTAACAACCTGTGTTTTTCAAGTCACACTCTCACCAATCTTAAAGTGTTTGTTGATATAGTCATTAACACTCAAATTTTTCAAGTGAAGTAGCATTACCATAGGCTTGTACATTGACCAAAAATATTACTATTAGAATCTATAAGACATGCAAAAAAGGAATAAGGGTCTTTCATTGGTTGTAATGGAGTCAAGGTAGTAATGTTTGGTATGATAAAAGAAAGAAAATGTCATGCAAAGGGTCAGAAACAAATCAACCAAAACAAGCAACCTAATTCTTTTTTTTTTTTACTTTCAAGAGCAGGCAAGAATCCCAAATTTTGTTCAATCAATATTATTACTTTATTTTTTTTCTTTGCAAATTATGAAGACATGAGCATGATGACTAATTTTTCTTTTCTTTTCAATGCTCTTTCTTTTCTCTTTTTTTTTCCTCCCTTCACGCATTTATACAGTAATCAATCATTTTTGAGAACTAGGAGGGGAAATAAATTGCTAAGCCTTCCTTTTTTTGTAAACACATAAAAGGGATTCAAAATATTAGTCTTTTGATTTTGCCACTAGTTGCTCTCAGCTAAAAATGTATTCTAAGGTTGCATTCATAGAAAATAATCAATAGTAACAAGGAGGGTACCAAAGAAATTAAATAGAATGCTTTTAGGCACAAAAGTGGGCAACTAGTTGTATAATATATTCAAACTGGTAGTGGCCTGAAGAATTCCTAAAAATTGCCCTTTCCAAATTCACATGCAAATAGATTCATATTCGCTTCGTAATGGTCTCAGCACAAGTTCTAGAATGCACATTCACAGAAAAATATCACTCAACAAAGAAAAGAGGCAAAAGTATGATGTGGCCTCTTATTTCAGGCTTAAAACTCATATTTAATAGCTTACATAGAAAGTCAGAACTCACAGAACTTTAATGCTAATTTTCAGCAGAATCCAATTATTAACAACGAATTGATTCAATCATAAGTTGTCATAATTTTTTTTTGTATAGCCCCTAAATCAGCAAAAATTTAAAGTTCTTCTATAATTATAAGTAGTTATAAGCACAGCCAAGTAATAAGCATAATTTAAAATTCCCTCCCCACACTTATTTCTAGCAGTGTCCCCACTGCGACTAAGTTAAAGCAAGCACAAAAGATAAAACAAAAGAAAACAAGTGTTGTAAAAGAATGTGGAAAGAGACTTCCCTCTGAAAAATATCACAAGCAAATTGGATGGGGATAATGGCAAAATATGTTGTTTCCTTGTCGCAATACCGATGGAGCTGGTAAGCAGTGGAAGAACTGTGCTACACAAAACTCAAAAGTTTAGAAACAAAAATAAAAAGAAATAACAATATAATAAAATAACAAAATAGAAATGTAAAAGCAATAAAATAAAATGTATCATGCGAGTGTGCCCAAAAATATGTATATCTCTTTTTAATACAAAAGCAAAGCCTAAGTACTAAAAGAGAAAAATAAGATGCAGTCTCGCATCACTCTGCAGAGGAAAGAATTTGGATCTTGTTGTAAGTGCTCCAAAATGAGTGCCAGCTGATGATCCACATGGGTCCTATGCTCCACAAAGCTGGACTGCATCTCGTCGAGACGCATCATGACATCCCCATAGGAGTGGCCCTGTGCTGCTAGCTGAGGCTGTGGCGGCGGCGGTGGTGGTTGATGCTCCTCTGCAAGTGGGACAAAATCTGCAGCCTCGTCCTACTGCTGCTCCTGCTGCTGCTCCGGTCAGATGACCTCATAGTCCCCGTGCCCCCAATCTCCGCAGAACACCAATGTTAAGGAGGGTCTGAAGTCCAATGAGCTCCATCTCAATCATCGTGGCCCCAGCTCCGATGCGAACTCCGAGGTGATGTGCCAGATGGGAGATGAAAGAACCCAAGAAAAAGTGCCCGATGTTCTGAATCTGAAGATGAGCGCCCAACTGGGTGCACGTCCGCAAGAAAAACATCTCGGCGTCGCAGCGGCGTCCTTATGCCATCACCCATAGCAGAAAAAGATCTGGTCCCTGGACACGGGGTACGGTCGTACCTGGTTTTATGTCCGACCGTACCTGTCTGTTCTCCGCGTTTTTAGAAGATGAAGCTGTGTGGTACAGTCGTACTTGGTGCAAGGTGCGCCCGTACCTACTGGCTTTCCAGAAATTTTTTTGCTTTTTCAAATTTGTAATTTTTTTTTGTATTTTTAAATAATCATTAAAATGAGTAAAAATAAAAATAAAAATAAAAATAAAAATAGAAATAAAACAAACAAATAAGAGATAAAATTGTTAGTGACCACAGGTTGCCTCCTGGTAAGCACTTGTTTAACGTCCCGAGCCTGACGGTTCGGAGGACTTAAGAATTAGTCCTCGCGGGCAGTGGCCCGTCCTTGACATTACCTTTTGTCTTCTCACCATTGGGAAACACAGCAAAGTAATCACCTTTTTCTTAGTGGTCCATCCAAGCTGGACCTGAACACTTTTTTGGTGAGTTCATTGTATACCCACAGTCTTCACAGATGTAGATTGGCTTCTCAAAGTTGGGTGCAAAAGTCCCAATGAATTTCTTCGCTAAGTTATTCCATGTTTTTACTTCTTCAAATGGTAGGAGATAAAGCCATACTTTGACTTCCTCATCTAATAAGAATGGGAAAATCATTAGTTTTGCTTCCTCTGGAGGCAAGCCTTCAAACTTTGCCTTTCTCATCTTTTTGCAAAACTGTCTCATGTGCTCAATAGGATCTTGTCCTGTGGTTCCCTTGAATTGTAATTTTGACACCTCTGAGATGATTGATGGGTTTAATTCAAAACTTGTAAATCCCTCTAGAGTGTCTTCCTTTAGCCCTTGGAAACCTTGGAATTGGTCCACTTTTTCTTCTGGTGTAATCTGAAAACTTCTTACAAATTCCTCTATTAATTCCTCCCAACTGGAAAAGTGAAACATGGGATAAGTTGAGAACCATTGCTTAGCCATTCCTCCTGGGGAAAGAGGAAATAATTTGAGTCTTATCCTTCCTATGGTGGTTCCTACAAAATTGTCAGTCTTGACCAAGTCATAAAAATTTAAAATATGAGGAATAGGATCCTCTCCACAGAGTCCTTTGAATTTAGGCAAACAAAGTGCCTTCAAAATCAAGGAAGGGGTTATGTCATTATCCTGCTCCGAAGAATTGCTATCTTGTTCTTTAACTTGCTCTTTTTTCTTTTTCCTTTTCAGCTTTTACATCCTGCAAGAAACAACAAGAAGCACTAGAGGGAGAATTTTTGTTGAAATTATATATATTAAATACTTCTTCCTCATCCTCAATTCTCAGAGTCATGGTTCCTTTCTTCACTTGAATGGTAGCATCTCCTGTTGCCAAGAATGGTCTTCCTAAAATAATAGGAACATCTTTGTCTTCCTCCATATCTGGAACTACAAAATCCACTGGGAAAATAAATTTTCTTACCTTGACTAGCATATCCTCTATTATTCCTCTTGGGTAAACAATAGTTCTATCAGCTAACTGCAAGGACATTTTAGTAGGTTGTGGTTCCTGCAAATTCAATTTTCTCCAAATAGAGAAAGACATTAAATTGATACTTGAGCCTAAATCACATAGTGCCTTAAATGTATTTTTACCAGTTGAACATGAAACAGCAAAAGTGCCTGGATCTTTAAGCTTAGGTGGCAATTTTTTCAATAATATAGCAGAGCAATCCTCATTCAATTTAACAGTCTCATCTTCTATTTTGTTTTTGTTAAAAATTATTTCTTTCAAATACTTAACATATTTAGGCACTTCAGAGACAATATCAGCAAAATGAATATTGACATGCAACTTTCTAAGTTTTTCTAATAACCTCTTAGCTTGCCTATCCTTACAAGAATTTTTAGAACCTTGGAGAGAGTTACTTACCTGTTGAGACTCAGTCTAAGCCTTCTCTTCTTTTGGTTCCTCCTTTTCCATGAAGATTGCATTGCACTTTTCATTGGGATTTGGCTCCACTTGACTTGGAAGTGTTCCTTTTTCTCTTTGAGTCACCGCATTCAACACAGTTGCCATTTGTTCTTTCAATATTTTCTGTCCTTCTGCGTTTGGAGTGACTAACTTTTCCAAGTTTTTACACCTTTCATTCATTTGTCCCACTAAGTTGTTGATCTTGCTTTCTCCGAGACTTCTATCATTCTGAGCACGATTTTGCAAATGTGGGGCTTATAAGTATTCTGATTTTGGCCCTGGATTTCTGTTGACTTCCCCATGAGAAATTTGGGTGGTTACTCCATCCGGGGTTGTAAGTGCTTGAGTATGGGTCATTCTGTTGCTTATTGCCAACAAAATTCACCTCTTCAGTGCAGTCCTTTGAGTCATGAGTTGCCACTCCACAGAAATTGCAAGATACTATAACTGCCTTGGTTTCTATAGCATTTAGTCTTTCTTCAATTTTCTCCATGAAACCGGCTAGAACTCCCAGACACGGATGTTCGTGTCTTGCCATATATTTCAACATAGCCACTTGCATCCCCGTTTTTGGGTCAAAATCTTTTTGGCCTATAGCATTGACTTCTTCCAATTGACCTTCAATTGTCATGCAACCCCAATCATTATTTGCATTGGCCTGGGTTTGCACTGCCATCAAAGTCTCTATTTTCTTAGTCATTGCCTCCAATTTTGATTCTAAAGCTGTGTTGGCTTCCACTTTGTAAATCCCTGCCTGCTGGTTCTTTCTTTCGGTTTGTCTATCACTAGCTGACCACTGAGCATCGTTCTGAGCCATTTCAGTTATAATCTCAAAAGCCTCAGTGGGTGTCTTCTTTCCGAAAGATCCTCCACAAGCAACGTCAATAGCTCCTCTAGTTTGCATGGTAAAACCATTGGATAAAATTTGAAGCAGCTGTCACTTGGTGAAACCATGATGAGGGCAGCTTCTAGTTAAATCTTGATATCTTTCCCATGCCTCATGCATTGATTCTCCTTCATTCTGGGTGAATCCAGACATGTCAGCTCTCAGCTTTCCAGATTTTGCAGGAGGAAAGTATTTGTTCAAAAACTTAGTTTTCAGGTCCTCCCAAGTAGTAATAGAGTTAGGTGGAAGTAAATCCAACCATAATTGTGCTTTCCCTTGAAGTGAGAAAGAAAACAGTCTTAATTTGATGGCCTCTGATGTCACATCTTGACACTTGATAGTATTAACAACTTTCTGAAACCTCTTAAGATGAGCATTTAAGTCTTCAGAAGATAAGCCAGAGAATTGCACTGCAGATACCATAGAGATCAGTGCTAGCTTCAGTTCAAAATTAGTGGCCTCAATTGCCGGATAGTTGACACTGTTCGCCACATCCGTAGTTGGTGTGAAGTACTCATTCAACGTTAATTCATCAGCCATTGCTAGATGCTGTCTTCTCAACAATCTAAGTGTTCTTTCAATTTCAGGATCAAAAATCAATTTAGGATTTTGAGGTCTTGTCTGCATACACCAAAGGAAACCAAATTATAATGTCTTAGAACTAGATAAAAATAACAGAAAATTAAATAACTAAATAAAATTATGCCTAATGAGAATAAAATCTATAATTCAATTAATATCGCAATCATTCCCCGACAACGGTACCAAAAACTTGTTGCAGCTCAGGCAAGTGCACCAGATCGTAATTCATAATAAAAATGGAGTATAATTAGGACTTTGAATGTTAAACCCACAGAGAATGAGCGAGTACCAATGACTAAAAAGGATTCTATTCTATTAGGCGAGCAAGAATTATAATTATGCAAGTAATGAGAGTTATCGGAATTAAAGCAGTAAATAAACTGAATGCGAGAACGGTTTAACTATGTTATGGGAAGCCTAGGGGAACCGGGTTTACCAGTACTCTACTCTTAAGTTCACTAAACAATTGATATGAGTTGTCTATAATGAAAGAGCACTAACCACCCACTCTAAAATACTAAGGGCTACCTAGCTTGCAATAGCCTTCCTCCTAACTAATTACTTCGTTTGGTCCTAAAAGGGAATTAAAGGAAAGAGCATTAAGCACAGGTAGGTTTGTTAATCTAATAACTGATTAGAAACAAGCTCTAACCGATCTGGCGTATAAAGTGAGTCCTTTTATCCATGGTTCCATTAACTAATCATGATCATGTTACCACAATTAAGCCAACTAAATAAAGGTTGATCAGGGCTTATGGGATTAAGCACAATAGGAATAAAATACTCAAACATTTAATAGAAACTCATAAATTAAATAGACAAAGCATCAAGAGTATTGTAAAGGATCCCCCATCACCCCTAGTAATGGGTTTAGCTACTCATTATCGATGATAATAACATAAACTTAGATACGAAATCAAAACAATCCATAACAAGAGAATAAATCTAAACCGAGACACCCTTTCAGTATGACGACAGTCCTTAAACATGTTCTTCACGTCCTCACAAGCTCCGGTAGCGATTCGGGATAACACCAAGCTCCAAGGAATATATGCAAATCAATGGAAGAGGGCAAGAAATTGATATGAAATCTTAATTGGGGGCTCTTGACTTGGGAATTCGTCAAAAGGTCTTTACAAAAGGTTAAGAGCCCCTATTTATAGATTAAGCTACGAACTAGGTCATCTGGCTTCAAATCTGCACTATTTTGAGACGGGGTACGGCCGTACCGCATATATACACGGCCGTGCCGAGCTTTGTTGATGACGCTGGACCGTACCCATGCATGCTACAGCCCTGACATCACTTGTGTATGGCCATACTGCCTTTGGCACGACCGTACTGGACTATTTTATCGGCGTCAGGTGGTACAGAGGCGAGAAGTGCGCCCTGCAAGTTACGCTATAGGTACGGCCGTACCGCTTGTAGGTCAGGCCGTACCGCTTGTCCAGTAGTGCTAAAACTCTCCAAAACTTGCCAGTTTTTTGTCCTTTTTCGCATCTTTTGCTCCGAATGGTGTCTTCATGATATTTCTGCATAATAAGACATAAATGATTACCTTTGTGCTTAAATTAGTGCAAAATGGTATATCTAGATACTAAAAATGCCCTATAAAAGTAGACAATTTGGTGTGTTAACAGAGCCTCAACAGGTAAGTAACTCTTTTTCCCAAAATTCTAGAAATATTTATAAGGATAGGCAAGCAATGAAACTATTAGAAAAACTTAGAAAATTGAATGTCAATATTCCTTTTGCTGAAATTGTCTCTGAAGTACCTAAGTATGTCAAATTCCTAAAGGAAATAATTTTTAACAAAAACAAATTGGAAGAGGTTGAGACAGTAAGCCTAAATGAAGATTGCTTAGTTATGTTAATAAATAAATTACCACCTAAGCTTAAAGATCCAGGAACCTTTGTTGTTTCTTGCTCTATTGGTAATAAATCTTTTAAAGCACTATGTGATTTGTGTTCAAGTGTGAATTTAATGCCTCTGTCTATTTTTAGAAAATTAAATTTGTAGGAACTATAACCTTCTAACATGTCCTTGCAATTAGCTGATAGAACTCTTGTTTACCTAAGAGAGATAATAAAGGATGTGCGAGTTAAGGTGGGGAAATTTATTTTCCTAGTTGACTTTGTAGTTTTGGATATGGAGGAAGATAGAGATGTCCCCATTATATTGGGAAGGCCATTTTTGGCAACTGGAGATGCTACTATTCAAGTAAAAAAGGGAACCATGACTCTAAGAATTGAGGATGAAGAAAAAATTTTCAATATTTATAATGCTAACAAAACTTCTTCCTCTAGTGCTTCTTGTTGTTTCTTGCAGGATATGAAACTTAAACAGGAGAAAGAAAAAGAAGAGCAAGTTGAAAAACAAGATAGCAACTTTATTGAGTAGGATGAGAACATAACCCCTTCATTAATTGTGGAAGCACTTTGCTTGCCAAAATTTAAAGGACTGCCTAGGGAGGATCCTATTATTCATGGCTAACAATTATGCAGGAACCCCCGCAAGTGGGATAAGACTTAAGTTATTCCCCCTTTCTCTTGGAGGAGTGGCTAAACAATAGTTCTCAGTCTACCCAAAATTCCACTTTGCAACATGCGAAGAACTAATGGAAGAATTTGTCAGAGCTTTCCAACCTACAGTTGAGGAAAAAGCGGATCATATCCAAGGATTCCAACAATTAAAGGATAACACTCATGAAGAATTCGCTAATTTTGAATTAGATTAATCTATTATCTCAGAGGTGTCACTTCTACAATTCAAGGGAACAACTGGGCAAGATCCTATCAAGCACATAGGACAATTTTGCAAAAAGATGAGACATGCTAAATATGAGAACTTGTCTCCAGATGAAGCAACACTAAAAATCTTCCCATTCTCATTGGATGATGAAGTCAAGATATGGTTGTATCTCCTACCAGCTGAAGAAATAGAGGCGTGAAATGACTTAGTAAAAAAATTTATTAGAACATTTTCACCTATCATCAGAGAGCCAATTTATATCTGTGAAGATTGTGGGTACACAATGAACCCACCAAAAATGTGCTCAGGCCCTACTTGGATGGATCATTCTGAAGAAGGCAATTATATTGCAGTCCTTCCCAATAGTAAGAAAACAAAAGGTAATGTTAAAGAAGGGCCATTGCCCGCTGAGGACTAATTCTAAGTCCTTCGAACTGTCAGGCTTGGGACGTTAAACAAGCGCTTACTAGGAGGCAACCTATGTCTACTAACATCTTTCTTTTCATTGTTATTTTATCTTACTTTTTATTATTAATTTTATTTCTATTTTTATTTTTATAAATTATTCAAAAAAAATTAAATATTCTGAAAAACCAAAAAATTTCTGGAAAACTAGTATGTACGGGCGTACCTTCCATTAGACACAGCCGTACCACACAGCTTCATCCTGGAAAAAAAAAAAGCGGAGAAGCAGACAAGTACGACCACACATATAACCAGGTACGGTCGTACCCCGTGTCTAGAGACTGAATATTTAAGGTAACAGTGAGGGGTAAGGGCGTACCTCACCCTCGTACGCCCAAATCCTCTCCACCCAAGCAGCCTCTACTCCCAACTTCTTCGCATTTTTCATTCCAAAACTATCCAAGTACTGATTCTAAACTTATTTCGTGGATTGATTGCCTATTTTAATGGTTGTTTTGAGTTTTTAGTTATTTTAGGTTTTTAATTTTGTTTAATTCTAACTTTAGCAATTTAGGAGTAGTTTTGGCTTGGTTTTGCATGCTTAGAAACCCTAGGAATGGTTAGAAACTTAGATTCTATGCTTAAACCTGAGAAAATCTGATCATAAGGTAGATTTTTTACAAAACTGTAGCGTAGTACGGTCATATCTATCAAGAACAGGTCGTACTGAAGGCCGTACTGGCGACCTTAGGGTTGAAGACTGACCATAGGTACGAGCGTACCTATGGCAATGTACGGTCGTACATGTCCCTTAAGTCAGGCCGTAATCATTTTTTAAACCGGGGCGTACATATTCATGCAGTATGACCATACCACACGAAGCACAGCCCTACCTAACACAATTTCTGCTTAAAATTCTAATTTTTCCTATTTTTGTTTTTGCAGGAAAATGTCTAAACGCCAGAGAGGCAAATGCTCCTCATCTACAGTAGCACGCGCGTCAAAAACTACGCCAACTTATATCCCACAGCAGCATAAGGAAAGATACAAACAGCTGCGGGAGTTTCACACTCACACCCAGAGATACTTGGACTTCGATGCCCTCCAGCAGGCCAGCCTACGAGAGGAGGTGGAGGCATTGTTGCAGAGGATTGGATGGCTCCAGGCAGCCTCTGTTTAACAGCCCACCCACGTAAAGGCTGTCTTGGATTTTCTAGCCACCTGTGGCTATCATATGAGGGATAGGGAGTCCCAGGATCCAGACATGGAGGATGAGCCAGAGCAGGATCTGGTAGTTACTTTTTGGCTGCGTGGGACTCACCATGAGATGACCCTAGCCGAGTTTAACATCGGGCTAGGATTTGAGACGGTGGAGACAGTTCAGATGTCGGAGTATGTAGGAGCACTTTTGGAGATCCCAGAGGGGTGGCAGGACTCAGAGAATTGGAGAGCTCTCACTGGGGATGCACACTACATTCCCAATCGTGCCAAGGCTAGCAAGATTAGAGACCCAGCTGCGCGGACAATGCACAGATAGATAGCCCGTTCCATTAACAAGAGAGCCTTGAGTGATGCATCGTCACCAGGCCGAACTTATTTCTACTTTGGGCCATGACCCAAGGACACCGCTACGACGCCGGTATGTTTTTCTTGTGCACGTGCACCTAGCTGGGCGTTCATCTTCAGACCCAGAACACCGGACACATAGTCTTGGGTTCGTTCATCTCCCGACTGTCAGCTCACCTCAGAGTTCGCATCGAAGCGGGCCCCACGACCATCGAGATGGAGCCCATTGGACTGTCGACTCTTTGCAACATCGGTGTTCTGCGGAGACTGGGGCATGGCGAGTATGAGGTCATCAGATCGGAGCAGCAGCAGGATCAGGCTGCAGATTTTGTGCCTTTGGCAGAGGAGCATCCACCACCACCACCACCACCACCACAGCCACAACCAGAACCACAGGGCCACTCCTACCAAGACGTCATGATGCGCCTCGATGAGATGCAGTCTAGCTTTCAGGAGCATAAGACCCACGTGGACCAGTAACTGACAGCTATTTTGGAGCACATTAAGCATCTCCAGCCTCACCCTCCTGCCGAGTGATGCGGGACTACATTTTATTTTCTCTTTTAGTACTTAGGCTCTTGCTTTTGTATTAAAAAGAGATGTATATATATTAGCATGCTCGCAGGATACACTTTATTTTTATTGCTTATAATTTTATTTTGATATTTTATTTTACTGTTATTTCTTTTTATTTTGTTTCTAAATTTTTGAGTTTTATGATGCACAGATCTTCTGCCTGCTTATCAGCCTCATGGTATTGCGAAAGGAAACAACATACCTTGCCCATAACCCCATTCATTTTGCTCGTGATATTTTCAGAGGGGAGTCTCTTTCCACCTTCTACTTTAGCACTTATTTCATTTTTCTTTTATCTTCTTGTGCTTGCTTTACTTTAGTCGCAGTGAGGACACTGCTAGAAATAAGTGTGGGAAGAGATTTTATATTGTGCTCATTACTTGGCTATGCTTACAATTGCTTATAATTATAGAGAATTTTAAATTTTTGCTTATTTAGGGGCTACAAAAAAAAAATTCTGACAACTTGTGATTGAATTAATCTGTTGCTAATATTGGAATTTGCTAAAAATTAGCATTGAAGTTCTACTAGTTTTAACTTTCTGTGTAAGCTATTAAATGTGAGATTTGAGCCTGAAACAAGAGGTCACATCATACTTTTTGCCTCTTTTCTTTGTTTGAGTGATATTTTTCTATGAATGTGCATTCTAGAACTTGTGCTGAGACCATTACAAAGTGAATATGAGTTTATTTTCATGTGAATCTGGAAAGGGCAATTTTTTGGAATTTTTCAGACCACTTCTATTTCGAATGCATCTTACCACTAGTTACCCACTTTTGTGCCTAAAAGTACTTTATTATATTTCTTTAGTACCCCTTCTTGTTACTATTGATTATACTCTGTGAAGACAACCTTAGAAAATATTCTTTAAGAGCAATTAGTGGCAATAGATCAAAAGGATAATGTTATGGATCCCTTATTTGTGTTTACAAAAAGAAGGCTTAGTAATTATTTCCCCTCCTAGTTCTTAAAAATATTTATTAGCTGCATAAATGCATGAAAGGAGGAAAGGTAAAGAAAAGAAAAAGCATTGAAAAATAGTATAATTGTTTATCATGATAGTGCCTTCAGAAAAAAAAGTAGTTATTGATAAAAAATTTGGGGATTTTTGCCTGCTCTTTAGAATGAAAAAGAAAAAGGTTGTTTGTTTTGGTAGATTTGTTTTTTGACCCTTTGCATGACATTTTCTTTCTGTTATCATACCTAACATTATTACCTTGGCCCCATTACAACTAATAAAAGACCCTCATTCCGTTTTTAGAATGCAGTTGTTCCTATTTTAATTAAAATAGGAACAAATAGGAACAACTGCATTCTAAAAATGTTGAGCATAAAAAGCAAATGGATATGAAACATAGATAATGAAGATGTAACTCCAGCTTTGCGGAGGGACAGACTTAATCAACTGCTGACCTGTGGTGACTATCTATAGCATGTCAAGCGATCTCTCCGGTATCTATGTTACTCGAGTGCAACCTGTTCCAAGAAGTGAAATTTTTCATCTCTTCTCTGTTAGAAGTAGAAAACCTGACCTGTGGTGACTATCTATATCAATATTTGTTGTTAATTAAATGTAATTTATGATTTTTATAATTTTAGTTTAATATATTTGAAACATTTGTTATAATTTGTTGTACAGCTACTTATGTTACACTGCTACTGTAAAAAAAAAAAAAAAAAATAGCCAGCGCTTCCTTGAGAAAGCGCTATTTATTATTGAAAATAGATAGCGCTTCCTTTAAAAAGCGCTATCTATTCTTGACAATAGATAGCACTTCCTTGAAAAAGCGCTATATATTCTCAAACATAGCTAGCGCTTTCTCAAGAAAGCGCTAGCGATTCCAGTTTTTACTAGCGCTTTTAAAATGTTGTCTTTTCGAACCAAGATCGCTAGCGGCTGAAGAGGTAGCGCTTTTAAGCGCTAGCGAAGGAAAAAAATAAGCGTTATCTATTTCATTTTATGTTGTAGTGAATGGACTGAAAATTGGCAAGTTTTGGAGAGTTTTAGCACAATTGGACGCGCGATGAAAATAAGCGTTATCTATTTCAGTACGGCCGCACCTAATTCAGAGAATCAGTAGGGGCATACCCCCTTGGTCAGTACCACCTGGCAGCGATGAAAAAGTTCAGTACGGCCGTGCCCAAGGCAGTACTACCGTACACAGTTGATGTCAGTGATTGCTTTACGCACAAGTACGGGCCAACATCACAAGCAAACTTCGGTACGACCGTGTATATAGTCGGTACGGCTGTACCCCATCCCAAATTGTGCAGATTTAAAAGCCAGATGACCTAATCCGCATCCCAAGCTATAAATAGGCCTTCTTAGCCTAAGCAAGAAACCTTTCGACGAATTCTGAAGCTAAGGCCCCTTTTTGAGAGTTCTACATCAATCCCCTTGCCATTCTATTGATTCCTAATTCCTTGGAGCTTGGTACCAATCCTGTTTCACTACCGGAGCTCGTGAGGACGTGAAGAAATTCTTAAGGACTGTCGTCATACCGAAAGGGTGTCCCAGTTTAGATTTTATTCTCTTGTTATGGATTTTTATGGTTTTATGAATGTGTTTATGATATTATCATTGAGTATGAGTAGCTAAACCCATCACTAGGGGTAATGGGGGATCCTTTACAATGCTTTTGATATTTGTCTAATTAAGTTTTATGAGTTTCTATTTATTTTATTGATTGTTTCATCTCTAGTGTGCTTAATCCTATAAGGCCTGATCAACCTTTAGTTAGTTGGGTTAATTGGCGGTAACAGGACCACAGTTAGTTAATGGATCTCTAGGAATAAAAGAACTTCCTTTATATGCCGGATAAAGTTATTGTTTGTTTATAATCGGTTATTAGATTAACAAACTCACATGTTTTTAATGCTCTTTCCTTTAATTACCTTCTTGGATCAAACATAGTAATTATTTAGGAAGAAGGCTATTAGCTAGGTAGTTCTTAGTAAATTAGAGTGAGTGATTAGCTATCAATCAGAATATAGATCTCGTTTAATTAATTAGTCAATTCAGAATTTGAGTATTGGTGAACCCGGTTCCCCTAAACCTTCCATAATATTCTTAATCCATTTTTGCACTTCATTTAATTATTGTTTTAATTTCGTGACAACTTTTGCTATTCTCTAAGTATAACTTTCGTTAGCCTAATAGGATAGATTCTTTATTTCATTGGTACTCGCGCATTTCCTATTGGTTCGACATTCGGAATCTTAAAAATACTCCACTATTATTACGAGTTACGATCAGGTGCTCTTGCCTGAGCCGCAACAACCTCCTAGGAACAAGAAAGAACTTCAAAGTTTGATAAGTAAAATCAATTTCCTAAGAAGTTTCGTAGCTAATTCGGCTGGGAAGATGAAGGCTTTTTTCCCTCTATTGAGGTTAAAGGATTCAGATACCATGATATGGGGAAAAGAGCAGCAACAAGCATTTGAGCTAATCAAGCAGGTGTTGGCTAATCCTCCTGTGTTGACACCCCAAATGTCAGGAAGGCTGCTCAAATTATACATAGCTGCAGAAGAAGAGTCAATCGGCTGCTTGTTGGCACAGGATGTTGATAATGGGATAGAAAGAGCTGTGTATTATCTTAGCCGAATATTGAATGATGCAGAAACCAGATATACCCCTATTGAGAAACTATGTTTATCATTGTTCTATGCTTGTACAAAACTAGAATATTATTTGTTGCCTAAAGAAATATTGGTTTTGTGCAAAATTGATATTGTTAGGTATTTGCTTAATAGACCTGTCTTACAAGGTCGACTAATGAAGTGGGCCATTAAGTTGAAAGTTTTTGCGTTAAAATATGTTCCATTAAGAGCAATGAAGGGTCAAGTGGTAGATGACTTCTTGGCTCAGCACCCTTGTGTTGAGGTGAGTGACCCCTTAGTCGATCAACTTGAGTGTATCAACTTGAAACCCTGGGTTTTGATGTTTGATGGGTGAAGGACTCAAAGAGGGGTAGGTGTTGGTGTAACCATTACAAGTCCAACAGGCATGAGTTGAAAATTCATGTGTCAGCTAGATTCTGGTTGTTCCAATAATCAAGCAGAGTATGAGGCCTTGATTTTGGGGCTTAGGATCCTGGCAGCCATGAAAGCAAACAATGTTCAAATCATGGGAGATTAGCAGTTAGTCATAAAACAGCTAACTAGGGAATACAAATGTAATAATCCTAACTTGAAAGAATGCTATGAAATGGCTAGTAGGCTATTGCACCTATTTGTTGATGCCATAGTGTGTCATATTCACAGAGAAGAAAGTGAAGAGGCTAACAACTTAGCCCAACAAGCCTCAGGATACAAATATATGATAGTCGAAGTAAAGCATGAGGAGTATCCATTTTGGGAATGTGCCCCTATAGATACGATCGACTCTTGGAAAAAAGAGTTAATCGATTATCTAAAAAATCCTTCAAGTAGTACTGACTTCAAACATAGGCAGAAAGCTCTTAAGTATGTTTTGGTGGATGATGAACTCTATAAGAGGACTATAAATGGAATGCCACTTAGGTGCATCAAGAAAGATGAATCCATGAAGGTTATGGGGGAAGTACATGAAGGATTTTGCGGTTCTCATAGGGATGGACCTATTATGAAGTGGCTAATATACAGGCATGGGTATTATTGGCCTACCACTACAGCTGGTTGTTATTAATATGCCAAAGGGTGTGAGGCTTGTCAGCTGTATGGTCCAATACAGAGGGTTCTAGCTGAGAATTTGCATCCAGTGATAAAACATTGGCCATTTAGGGGATAGGCAATGGACTGGATAGGTACAATTTACCCCTTTCATCCAAGAGACATGCGTTTATCATAGTTGCGACTGACTACTTCACCAAATGGGTAGAAGTGTAACCTATGGTGAATGTGACTCGGGATGGTGTAATTAGGTTTATACAATGCCAAATCAGTTACATGTTTGGTATTCCTGAAACCATTATTACAGAACAATGTACTATGTTCCCTGGGGAAAAGGTGGTGGCCTTTGCACAACATTTTGGGATTAAGATGATTCATTCATCCCCTTATTATGCACAAGCTAATGGACAAGCAGAGGCTACTAATAAAATTCTTATTCATTTAATCAAGAAGAATATTGAAGATAAGCCCAGAAAATAACATGTAACACTAAATGAAGTATTGTGGGCTGTAAGAAATTCTAAGTGCAATGCAACTGGATTCACTCCTTATCGGCTAACATATGGACAAGATGTTGTGTTGCCATTAGAAATAGATGTGACTTCACTAAGAGTAGCGAAACAAGGCTTGCTGAGCTTGGATGAGTACCAGCAAGCCATGCTTATGGAACTAGATTCAGTCGGTGAGGATCGACTCATGGCTTTGAACAGGATTGAACGCAGTAAACAGAAGATGGCCAGAGCATACAACAAGCGAGTAAAAGGGAAAAAGATTGTTGAAGGGGACCTCATTTGGAAAACCATATTACCTACTAGGATTAAAGATCCTAAGTTTGGGAAATGGTCATCAAATTGGGAAGGGCCATTTATTGTTAGTAAAGCCTATAACGGTGGTGCTTATCGATTGGTTAACATGCAAGGTGAGGAATTGAATAGAATCATAAAGGGGAAATACCTTAAAAGATACTACCCTACTATATGGCAAGACATATTGGAGGAAAAAAAGCAATTAATTCAAAACCAAATGTCATGGTGACCATAGGCCGGCCACCAAGCCTAAATACTTAGAATAAAAAGAAAAGTCTAAAAGGTTAGGCAGCTGCTGCACCAGGCAAACTACCTACAGTTTCCTCTATGTGCATTGATCCTTATTTGGCCGCAAAAGGGTCAGTAGTTGCAGAAGGATCAGTTGTAGCCAAAGGGGCATCAATTTTAGGGTAGGATCAGCTAGAGCCTCCACAACAGGCACAACTGGATCAATCGGCTCTTCTTGCTGATTGGTTGAAGTGTCAGCTGCAGCAGGAGTTTCTGCCCTCTTTGATTCCTCTAATAACAACTTCAAGGAATCCCAAGTCTTGTTGGCTTCAGCTAGGCCATCACTCCCAATTTTGAGATCCCTTTCTAAACCAGCCTTCTGAGAGAATAACACCACTATCTCACTATCTAGAGAAGTGGATTGAGAGTACAAGGCAATGCGCTAGTCAGAATAGGAGTCTAGTTGTTGAGACAAGCAGTTGATTTAGGGGCCAGATCTCCCATTTCCTTCTTCACTCGATCGAGTTCAGCTGTTAACACGGCTAGCCAATCATCTATAGCCTTGCGCTGAGGCAAAGCTTCTTGGCGTTCCGCCCGAATGGCCTGATAGGAGGTCTGAAATTGAGACTTCTTCTCCTAAAGTTCTCTCAGCCTTTTGAGGTCAAAGGAGGCAATGTCATGGATCTCCTTAGAGCGACCATATTTGTGAGCTAGATCATTAAGCTGAAGAGCAATGGTGTTGTATACCTCTCGGCTAGCCGTAGGGATATCAGAGCGTGGTGCATCGGGAGTTTTATCTGGATTTGATTCATGCCATGCCTCATACGATGCTAGCCTCGTTTGCAGCTTATTACCTGCTCTTTCACATGAATGCTTATTATTGTGTTTTATGAATATGTGAGTTAATGATGTAGTGTCTTACTTTAATAAGAATGTAAGAATAAAATGTATGCTTTGATGTTGACTGCTTGAATGTAATAACTATCATGTTGTACTAATTTTCAAAGTCCAAAATTTATGGTATGTTTTTTTTGTATTAAGTTATGATTTTTCAGATTTCTGATTTTGTTTTGGTTTATAAGTGAATTTTCGGGGACGAAATTTTTTTAAGGAGGGTGGTAATGTAACACTCCAATTTTTAAGAAAATTATTTTACAGTTTTCGACTACTTGAAAATAAATCATAGAGATTGATCACCTCAATGGTTTGTTAAAAGTACGAAGAACTGCAAAGATTTATTGCAAACAATTAATTTTGATAATTACTTCAGATTAACAGACAGTGTAAACGTATACTATTTTTAATATGAATTAATCCTGAAAAATGTGAAAAATTGTTGTTTGATTAAATAAAATTATTTTATTAAAGGAGAAATAATTTTTAGGACTTAATAAATATTTTTAAGTCACAGTTTGAATTTTTGACGTTTAGTTGTTGATTAATTATAGGTTTTGTGTTGTAATTAATAGGACTTTTATTTTAATGATTTTGTATAGATTATTTTATTGTTTGAATAATATATAGAGGATAAGAGAAATTGAAATTAGTGATCCTCACTAATTTAAAGTTTTTATTACGCTGCGAGAATTCTATTGAATTCTGTCGTAACTAGGCTGTTGGGAGAGTTTCTAACTGAAACATGCCCAGACGTGATCCAAATTTTATAAAATTTGAGATCTTAGGATTTTCCAATATTTAGGATTTATTGAAACTTTTCTGGAATTTTTGGGCATCAGAAAATATTTAGTGTATTGTCTACGCCTAGAACTGCATTACGGTAGCGTTTTAGCTCGTAAATCGAGAAAGCGACATTCATAGAATATTTTTAGGGACATTTTGGTTGATTAATAATTTTTGATTATAGAATAATTTATTAGATTTATTTTTGGAGTTTTTGGATCAAAAACCCTAAGATACGTGTAACGCCGCGCACCCGATTGAGCGAGAACGCGACGATGTTTTAGTGTCTTGAAAAATGGTTCAAAGTTGGGAAAATACTATTCAAAGTGGTAAAACACTATTCCAATTGGTAAATTTTGGGTTAGGCATTTTTCTAAGTGTGTAATGTTTGAAAAAGTTTCAAAATTTGCATAGTTTGAATATGTGTCATGGCATATGGCTAGATAAAACCAATTAGAGATTAAGTTGAGTAATTCTTAGGCTTTAGGAAGCCCTAACCCGTGGCTGCCCTAGGGGATTTGGACTTGAGTTTTAGTTCTAATTGATTGAACTTGCGTTGTTAAGGTTCGTGCGAGGAACGACTTGAAGATAGTGTGGAATTACCTTGCTTGGATTGTTAAAACGCCCAAGGTAAGGAAAATTCTTACATAATGAGTTTGGGCTTTTCTCCTTGTGTTTTGTTTGGTTTGATTGATTGATTGTGTAGTAGTACTTGTAGTATTACTATATACTATTTGAAATATTGTAGCATGTTGTAGCATACTGAATTATTATATGCTGTCTGAAATGTTGTAGCATGTTCTTGGCCCTACGTGGCATTATGATTTATATTGTTTTCCCTGAATCACTTTGGATTTAATTGGAACTTGGAATTCATTTGGAATATGAAAAATATTGTTGATGATAATGGATTAATTAATAATGCGTTGATCGACTGTTATTGGTTTGACGATTTACTACGGTAAATCCGATGCGATTTCACAAGCTGAATTCTGATTTCATAAATAAATTGTTAAGGGCATTTTGATTTAAAAGTAAGCGTGAGGGTTTTAATATAACTAGCCAAAGCTTGCAAAGAATTTCAATGGAACAATAGTAGGAAAAGAACTTGAGTAAACATTGTAAATTACGAAAACGGTTGAGTTAAATAATGTGTTTGGAAAAATTCTGGCTAGGAAAGACTTGGCTATTAAGAGTGTTCACACCGCCTCTCTTTCCAAGGAATTATCCTAGCACATTATTTAGCACAACTAGGGTTTCAACGACCTAGAGCTAAAAAGTATTTTCAGATACATAGGAGTGATACAAAAACTGAGAAAGAGATTTCAAAGATCGAGATTTCGAAAGAATAAAATATAGGGAACCTAGTGTTCTTATTGAGCATATGGGCCATGTGTCCTGTGCTGAGACTTAATGTCCTGCTTGAGTGCGCATTTTCTTTATTAAGGATTGGACCTAGTGTTCCGTATAGCGTGCCTAGTATCTCAACCTAAAAATTGAGCCTAGTGTTCCGCATTACGTGCCTAGAGTTTTGATCTAAGATTGAAACTAGCATCCCGCAATTGAACACCTGGACCTAGTATCCTGTGTTTGAACTCTAAGGGGTATTTCTCATCATCTCAGTTTACTGCGTGATGAAGAATACCCGAGCATTACTTGAGTAGTATGGGATGCTCATTGTGGTGCTCAAACTTTGAGTTCCCTCCACCTTTTTGAATGTGAAACATAGTTGATTGTCGATCTGCATTGATTAATTAAACATTACTTGGGCGCTCCTTATGGTGAGCAAGCCATATTAAAGAATTGTTTTGGATGCACACTGACCATTGAGCATCGACACTCGGAGTGTTTGCTTGTCTTAAAGACTTCAAAAGACGAGTTGTCACTTCATTGCCTAATGCGTGGCAAGCCTAATGCGTGGCTATATTGTTCGGACGTTGGAAAAATTCCTCGTCTACTGCTGACCTATTTAAGGCTGTAGGTGTATACACAAACTTGTTCATAATGCATTGGCATGCATGACTAACCATATATTGACATGTGATGAATTGTTGATGAATTTGTTATGTTATGACTTGATCATTGATCTGTTGATAGAATTGTTTGCTCACATGCAGTTGTTTGATATTGTAGTGGCTTGATTGTTGATCTGTTGGTCGATTTGTTTGCTAACATGCAATGCTTGATATACCATGATGATGCGTGCGATCTATTAAGTATGTATATGTATATAAAGGCATGTTGTTGTGTGTGTGTGTATATATATATATTGTTTGCATGCGACATAGCCTATGATAAACTCGTGGATAAAGAATTTACCCTTGCACTGTTATTGGATTGGACATTCTTATGAATGTCACTTCCAAATGGAGTTCCATAGCTGCTATAGTTTCGTCTTTCCATGAGCGCTGAAGAATGAGTCAATGGAGGAAGATTCCTCTGAGTGCTTTATGTCTTGATCTTGCTGAACGGTTTATCAGTAAGAGTTGTAGTTGTTGGCCAGCTTAGCTTAGGGATTTGTTTTGATTATTTGCATAATTACTTATTGCCTTGTAGTTACACTCTTTGAAAAACTCGCCTTAGTGTGAAATGATAATGTTATGTCTTATGTGATCTGAAACATTAATTGTGATGTGATATACTCTAATATTTGCAAAAAACTGATTTGGCATCATTTAGAAAATTGCAGTACTCTTTATGTCTCAATTTTGAAAAGGGTTTCAAAGGAAAGGAAAAAAAATTTATTCCTATTTTCCATTGCGAAATACAGAAGAGTACTTTTTACTGAAAGCATATATGCATTAAGTGTTTTTCAGCATTAGATTGGGTTGCACCGTAGCGCTCCGGAAACAGGGTGTTACATTAATGACTAAAGCGGCGCTGTTAGTAATCAGTACGTTGCGTTAGCCTAAACCTAAAATGTTACAGCTAAAGCAACGTAGGGGGCAATTGTTAATGGCAGCCGATTGGAAGAAGCTAGTCGAATAGAGGTCAGCCGAATCATAGTTCAGCTAAAGTTGCAGCTAACAAGCCGAAAGCATGAGCAAAGAGCTTGGTGAAGGTTCCAGTCTTATTGGGCTGATGTAAAGGTATTCTTCCTATTGGGCTGAGGTGAAGTCACTATTGGGCTGTTATTGAAAGTTGCTCCAGGAAACGAAAATGATGGGGATGACTCCTGAATTAATTTAAAAGGAAATTGAATTTAAGTGTTCTCACCAAGTTTTTAGGAGCAGAGCGAGGGAATGAGAAGATAAGATCAAGCCATGAAGCCGTTGGTTGGAAACGTGGCCACTAAGCAAGCAAGCGCCTAGAATTTAGGAATGTGGTTAGTGGGGCGGTGGTATGATCCAGCCGATTAACTGTCAACTAGGATATTACTGTTGTTAGCCATTGAATGTGGCAAATAGGGGTAGTTCTTAGTTACTACTATAAATACCCAAGTTGTACATAATTTTACACACATCAATCAATACCAACAACTTATTTTCGCTCAGTCGCATTTATTTTTTTTCCTTTACGTTCTTGTTTTAGATTAGTTCACATCACTTAATGCTTTCTGGAGTTAGTTAAGGGACCCATAGTTGAGGAACAGAGTTCCTTCCTCAGCGTAATCGTTTGAAGAAAAGAGAATCACTGTTGTGGAGTTAGTGGATCCATCGGCTAAGTTACATTCCAGTCAACGGTGATATATGAGTTTGTAATTATACCTTATGATTTGGAGTATTATTATCACCGATTAAGTCACAAACCCAGTTTTTATCCCAAACACAAAGTGGCTCGAAGTCAGGGGTCGGCCCAATTCTCCCACACGATTCTTTTAGAACTTTCATTTTCTGTCACCACTACTCCTCGTACAGAATGAAAGGGACGACCCCAAACGGATGTTTGCCCAATCATCACCTCTTAAACCCAAACGTTCATACATAAAGACAAAACAAGATCCAATAGCCAAACGAGGCGTAACCCCCGGTAATGGGGAGCGAACCTGCCAAGGAGACACGCTTAGAGTATCTTTTACAGGTATCCAACCCTCTCCATATGTCGCCTACGGAGAACCCAACCATCGTGAGGAGAAGAGCTACATCCTAGTCCCATCTCGAACCAGTGCATTTTAGCACTGTCTGTGAACATAAATTTATTCCCACCCTTTACGTTGAAAAGACCACTCCTATGGAATAGGCTCGTCCTACATCCATTTGTCAACCTTACTAACCCTCGATAGCATGTAGAAGACCTTGGCTCACATGGTGATCTTTGCAATCTCGTGCGACCCATCGCACCTTGTGGCCTAGCCACGGTAGGAGAACCTTCCCACCAACCGGTGCCTCAACCCTTGGAGCACACGACAGAGAATTTCCCAAACCACTTATGACAACGTCAAATATCTGAAACAACGCCTCCAGGTGTTGGAGCGACTAGCAAGGGCACCACTTTCGATCAATACACATATGCCCCCCTTAGCTCCAGCCAATCCTGCACCTCCATCACCTGTTGCAGATGTGTTGCCTACCCACCACCTCTTCCTCTGACACCAAAGGAACGAATAACTCTCTTAATTAATGCAGCGTCTTTAGCAAATGGAACAACGTCCCACCTCTACCCGAGACAGACACACAAGCCACCGCACCTATCAGGATAACTCACCGTACACATGAGCCCCGTCTCACATTCATCACCTAAATACCCTTCCTAGGGAGAGATGCGGCCAATTTTATTAACGCGCTATGTAAACTAAATATTAATTAGTGTTTATCAACAATGCACTATCTAAGTGAACATTTTTATCCGGGGATACAAGTTACATAGTAGATAGTGCATTGTCGATAAAGCGCTTTATAATCTTACCCTCTACATAGCGCTCAAAAGTGCTATATATTCTATAGATAACGTCAGATTATATATTGCTTCAAAGCAATATGTAATGTGAAAAATATGTGGTATATGAGCTCTTTTTTGGCAAAGTGAGAATCTTTCTGATTTTTGTTTTTGAACCATTTCTATCTTTCCATTCCAACCAGGGATGGGTCTATGTAGAAAATATTGGGGGCATTTAACCTCACTAACTTATTTATTTATTTATTAATTATTGAATAAATTTATTTTTGACCCCACTAAAAATTAAGTGTTAACCCCACTAAAGAACAAAAAAATAGAAAATGAACTATTCTTTTTTAAGTGTTGCCCTTTTTTATGATGATCAAAACTTTATGTCATGTATTACCCTTGAAAATTCTAGTAATTCCATCATGGTTCTGATTGTACCACTTTGATACCTTAAAGGCTTAACACGCAACCATTCTAAACATGAGAATCATTCTAGTTCTGTATCTTCTCATTTCATGCACTTATAATGAATAAGTCATTTTATTGATTAAGCATAATTTTGAAACTTCCATTTAATTGATTCTTCATATGTCAAGATTACTCTTCCGTAGGTCTTAGAGGTTCTCAATTCAATATGTGAAATCATATTGATCTTGGACCCCTCTAAACTTAATCGTTTTGAAATTTGATCATTCTCAGATGTTAAGAGACAAATTGGGCCTTTGCAACACCAAAGTCAAGGAAGAGATTTGTTGGAAAATACCTTAATGTTTCAGTTAGGATGTTGCTGAATATTAAGTCTTTACGAGATATTATTGAGTTGTTTTTTTTTATTGATTTCTTTGATTTTCATATATTTTCACATATTGTTTTTGCCGTGTTCTTTTCTGTTGGGTATCCAAATGTGAGGGGTAAAATAAAAAAGTCTCACATCGCCTAGTAATGAATAAAATGAAGAGTACATAAGAGGCTAGACCCATTAACCTTATACCTTAAGGTTTTGGGAACAAATATGGTCAAAGTCTCTTAGTGCTCCCCTCGAAAATTCCCTACAAGTGGTATCAGATACGATGGTTTGATTAAAGTTGTCTGACTCCTTGTATCGAAAGTCTACCTAGCAATGTGGAGGCTAGGTGGCGTGTAAAGGCCGATGTGGAGGAGGCTCACACTTAAGGGGGATCCAACTGTGAGGGGTAAAATAAAAAAGTCTCACATCGCCTAGTAATGAACAAAATGAAGAGTATATAAGAGGCTAGACTCATTAACTTAACACCTTAAAGTTTTGGAAACAAGTGTGGTCAAAATTCCTTAGTGTTCCCCCTCAAAAATTTTCTAGATTTTCGTATAACAACACATTGCATGGGGTTGACAAGAACATAATTTGGATGATAATATGTGTAACATGTGCAACATTGCAAGAGAAGGACCACGAGATGCATATCTATTTTGGGCACAAAATAATTTATCTACAACCTACTATTCTGTTATTTAATAAGAAAATGAAATCACTCATGAGTGTTAAATGAGTAAAGCACATGTGAAAATGAAAAAAAAATACTTTAGGCTCTAGCATCTATAAACAATACATATACAAGTCATTGTTTGAGTAACATTTTGACAGGTGTCAATCAACTAACCATTCCCTTCCACAACACACTTCACAAACACAAAAAAATTTGCCACAAATGTCACCACCAAACACACAACGTACAAATGCGTCACGACAAAACGCTCCTGCCATCCGACTTCAAAATTCAAATTCAAAAACACGCTTCTCGCCACAACCCTCTCTCTCTCACTCCTTTAGCATGTCTCTCTCACTCTCTCTGTATTTGCTCCCTCCATCTCCCTCCATCTCACTCGATCCTCTCCTCCTCCTTCCTATAGAACACCGGCGACAGATCGGCATCTCGCGACAGGGACGCTGATTCGTGGTCGTTGTTGGTGGAGCCGACCAAGGCGCG
This sequence comes from Calophaca sinica, assembly GCA_037113605.1. Classification (NCBI taxonomy): domain Eukaryota; kingdom Viridiplantae; phylum Streptophyta; class Magnoliopsida; order Fabales; family Fabaceae; genus Calophaca; species Calophaca sinica. The sequence continues at coordinate 34,787,912 of CM073733.1, read as the reverse complement.
TGCTTCCTCGGATTCCGCTGGAGTTTGAAGGAGGAAGAGGAAGAAGGCTGACGGTGAACCACCATCGAAGAAACAAATTGCTAATTACGAGGTCTCTACGAGTCCGCAACAAAACCCAAGATCGCTGAACCGAACTGACCATCGCCGAGACCTCGCCGTACCGAATGCTCACCCAGTGAATAATCCTTCTTCTTCTTCTCACCCGAGCACATTCGCCGAAGCCACGCGTGGCGCCGGTCCGCGAAATGGTGAGATTTTTCACCTTAGCCGGGTTCGACAAACCAACCAACTCGATTCGCCTCGACACTAACTTTGACGACATCGCTTCAAGGCCTCCACTCCCCAAAGAATCGCCTCGACAATGGGATCCTCCACTCCGGTTTCACGGTCACCCCGACCGCATGCGCTTCTCTCGAATCCCGGAGAGCATTGGAGGTCGGGTTATGCACAAAGGACCAACTGACAGCGATTCGACTAACTTCCGATAGTTCGAAGTTGATGACTCGAGGTGTAGTCGAGTTGATAATCGCACTAATTTGGGAATGTTAGCATACTTAATCATCGATAGTCGAGTTAATCTTCCTATGACTTCCTTGGAGTGTATTTTAACTTTAAAAACTATCAAGGGTTGATATAATAATTCTTGCATTGTATTTTTCTTCATTGTTCAACAATCAAAGCTTGAAGGTGCAAAGCTAGCTCATTTTGTATTTCAGTAAGTTTTTATTTCTTTTTGTGAAGTTCATTTGGGTTCACTAATTGAATTCTACCATCCAATTCATTTGATAGTTTTTATTTGTTTTTTAAAAATAATTAAGAACATATCCAAACGGACCCAAATGAGAAGATCACATCAAGCATACGAATGATCTTGAACCAAATGAGAAGATCAAGCATCAAGCATACGAATGTATTGTTTTCAAAATTCAAATTCAAAACAAGTCAGTTGGTCCTCAAGCCGCCGAAATCAAGATTGATCTCGACAGCCGAGCTGATCTCAAGCCGAGATCAAGCTGCCGCGTTGGTCCTCAAGCTGCTCTAAATCAAGCTTGATCTCGACAGTTGGGCTTGATCTGACGCTGAGCTTGATCAGCCGCCGAGATCAAGCTCAAGTTGTTGGTCCTCAAGTCGCCGATGATGCTTGATCTCGACAAATTGAGGACCAACAACAGCTTGATCTCGGACAGTGAATAGTCGCCGAGATCACGGCCGTCAAGCTCAACCACGACATCAATACCATCCATTCAATTTGAGGAGAGTCAGTCAAAGACATTCTTTATCCGACATACAGAGAAGATCGGGGAACACGTGAGATCAAAATCATTATGATCATGGACCGATGTAGCTAGAAAATGAGGTAGGGAAAAGGGTCTAACAATTGACTTTGCTTGGGAATTACACCATAAAGCATAAAGCTGTAAAGGGAGAAACATACCCGGTATAAGTCGCTAAGTCTAATAGAAAATCAGCTTTATAGTAGCCTTAGGTGTCTCGACCTTGACATGAGGTATAATAGGATAATTGTCTAATGGATAAACAATAAAATAGTGTTCTTCATCGTCAAAACCAGCAGAATATATCAAATACTCACAAAGGGCCATATGTTCTTTGGCTTTAAATCTCGCAACACAATTTGTTACATGAAAAGGGCAATTATCTCAACATACCTAAGGAGAGATGTAACCGCCACACCGAACTGTAACTAATACCAGGCTATCACACAAATCAACAAAGGTGTCAATCAACTAACCATTCCCTTCCACAACACACTTCACAAACACCAAAAAATTTGCCCAAATGTCATGACTACAGTCAACAATAATTGGAACCACCTCACCTCTTTATTTAATTTTTATTTTTAATGAAACGAATAGCCTCTCTTACAGTGTTCACAAAGCAAAAAAGTCAGACAAATAAACAAAGGTGCACGAACAACTGTCGAGCACGCTTATGCCCATCGAACACCGTATTGCACACGAACGCGGACACCGCCATCTTTTTCTCCACAAAACCGGATCACTCCAGAAACTATAGTCAACCACCGCTTCGGATTCGCTCTTACATCTTGTCACGGTAACCAGATCGGGCCACCATCTTTTTCGCCCATCCCTTCCCATTCATAACCTAAATCAAACTTCTACAAAAAAGCACGCAGGACGTGACAACCCTGTCTCACCGAGCTCAAGTTCGCTTATAAAAAGTGATGTCGCCTTCACTTTATCGAGCTCAAGTTCATTTCGACTTGGAACCAAACGAGCTAGCTCATGAACCAAACGAGTCGAGCCTTCATTTATTTAACGAGCTCGATAATATAAAAAGTGATGTCGAGGTGACGCCGTTCGACTTTATGCCGGAAGCCTCAAGTTCGCTTTAGCTCAAGTCTCGGGCCTATTAATTTAACGAGCTCAATGAGGAATACAAGGAGACGTGCTTAGCTCGATTCGGGCCTATTTAATTAACGAGCTCAATGAGGAGGAAACAAGGTGGCGTGCTTAGCTCAAGTTCATTTATTTAACGAGCTCAATGAGGAGAACAATGTGACGTCGAATATAAAAAGTGATGTCGCCGACTTTATACGTCGAGCCCGTTCAGTTAGACTTGGAACCAACGAGCTAGCTCATGAACCAAACGAGTCGAGCTCAAGTTCAGTCGGTTCATTTATTTAACGAGCTCAATGAGGAGAACAAGGTGACGTCGAATATAAAAAAAGTGATGTCGAAGTTCGACTTCATGCCAAACTCGACTTTATCGAGCCTCAAGTTCGATTCGACTTGGAACCAAACGAAGCTAGTTCATGAACCAAACGAAGTCGAGCTCGGTTCATTTATTTAACGAAAAAGTGATGTCGATTTACTTAATTTTGAGCTCAAGTTCTTTGAGCTCAATGATGAATACAAGGTGACGCCGAATATAAAAAGGAAAAAGTGATGTCGACTGACTTTATCTGAGCTCAAGTTTAGTTATAAAAAGTGATGTCGCTTCGACTTTATGTCGAGCTCAAGTTCATTTCGACTTGGAACCAAACGAGCTAGCTCATGAACCAAACGAAAAGTGATGTCGAGGTGACGTCGGGTTCGACTTCATCTTGAGCTCAAGTTCCAGTTACGCTTAGCTCAAGTTCAGTTCATTAATTTAACGAGCTCAATGAGGAATACAAGGAGACGTGTTTAGCTCAGTTCAGTTCATTTATTTAACGAGCTCAATGAGGAGAACAAGGTGACGCCGAATATAAAAAAACGTGATGTCGGATAATTGGGAAGAACACTTACGTCGAATATAAAAAAGTGATGTCGCTTTCGACTTTATGCTGAGCTCAAGTTCGCTCGACTTGGAACCAAACGAGCTAGTCGCTAAGAACAAAACGAGTCGAGCTCAAGTTCAGTTCGGTTCATTTATTTAACGAGCTCAATGAGGAGAACAAGGTGACGCTTCGAATATAAAAAGTGATGTCGATAATTGGGAAGAACACTTACGTCGAATATAAAAAGTGATGTCGAAGTTCGACTTCATCTTGAACTCGTTGGGCCGACTTTGGAACCAAACGAGCTAGTTTCGACACGAACCAAACGAGTCGAGCCTCCGGCCATTTATTTAACGAGAAAAAGTGATGTCGACTTGACTTTATGCCGAGCTCAAGTTCGCTTATAAAAAGTGATGTCGCTTTCGACTTTATGTCTTGAGCTCAAGTTCGGGCCGACTTGGAACCAAACGAGCTAGCTCATGAACTGAACGAGTCGAGCTCGCTCATTTATTTAACGAGCTCAATGAGGAATACAAGGTGGACGTCGAATATAAAAAATAAAAAGTGATGTCGACTTCGACTTTATGCCGAGCTCAAGTTCGCTTATAAAAAAGTGATGTCGCCTTTCGACTTTATGCCGAGCTCAAGTTCGGCCATTTATTTAACGAGCTCAATGAGGAATACAAAGAGAGCGTGCTTAGCCTCAAGTTCGGCTTCATTTATTTAACGAGCTCAATGAGGAAAACAAGGTGACGCCGAATATAATAAAAATGATGTCGAGGTGACGTCGTGTTCGACTTTATGCTTTGAGCTCAAGTTCAGCTTTATTTATTTAACGAGAAAGCAGGCTATGAACTCATGAACCAACGAGCCGAACTATGCTTAGCTCAAGTTCAGTTCATTTATTTAGCGAGCTTAATAGTATTAACCGCGTTGACTTGTCGTAGGAATACAAGGTGGACGTCGGAATATAAAAAGATGATTCGACAATTGGGAAGAAAACTTCGACTTGGAACCAAACGAATACAATGTGTTACTCACCCGTGCGTATGCACGGGTCTGTTACTAGTTTTCTTACATATGCCACTTATCAATGGATTGGACATTCAAAGAGTCCAATAATGCAAATCAACCATTATGAATACATTAATTTTTTCTAAACTTTCTCTAAATTGGCAGATGAGATTTTTGCATCAACCTGTTCCAAATCTTCATCCTTGTTCATTTCAGTAATTTCTTCCAAGGGCTTGTAAGTGTAAAACCAAAGACATATTCCAAAATAAATGAGATTTATAACTTGAACTCCACTAACAAGCAAGTAATAGTACTCCAATCTACCCCTATTGAGGTTCCTATCAGGCAACCAATTCCTTTCCTTGCCACTATACTTATGAACAAGTGACACTATAAATGTACCAACATAGCTACCGATGGCTATAACTATGCAGTAGATAGCTGTAGCACTACTTCTCATGCTTTCAGGTGATTGGTCAAAGAGAAATTCAAAAAGTCCAACTGACATAAAAACATCAGCAAGTCCATGTAAACAATATTGAGGTACCAACCAGAATACACTAATAGGAATAGTGGCTTTTGGATCATCCAATAAGTTGTACTTAGCAGCAGCTTCTTTCCTTTTGATTTCCACTGGTGCTGAAATTACCGTGGCTACAATGTTGATTACAAAGCCTATTCCCATTCTCTGTATGCATGTGATTCCAGAAGGATTCTTTGTGAATCTACGGGCGAAAGGGACGAAAAGTCGTTCGTATAGAATAACTCCTGTCATCATGGTTATCACACTGAAAATTGACATGTTAGCTGGTGAGATTTGGAATGAGTGAGAGAGGTGACGATCCATTGTGCGAGCTTGTTCAATGACAAAGCTAGGTAGATGTGCTGAAGCAGCTATGAGTAAAATTCCTGATGCAGAAATTGGAAGGATTTTGATGATTGATTTTAGTTCCTCAACTCTATGGACAGTGGCCAATTTCCATAAGTTTGGTGGTGCATTTGGTTCCCTGGCCTCCTCCCCTGTGACAATTGCAGCCTTGTCCAACCATCTGTAGATATAACTCAAGAGCATGAAAATAGTATTTAGTGTGCAAATGAAAACTCAATGCATTAGCCAATACTAAATCAAGATAGTCCTTGCAAATCTTACATCAATTAATGAGTCCTACTTAAGTCATGTTATTTTTATAAGTTCATGCAAGTAATGTGAAATCGTTTAGTAGTTTGTTAACCTCATATTCATAGTATAAATGATTAGACGGGAAAATGGACTTTTAGTATATTATTGGAGGCATCTTTAAAATTAGTTTTTGAAAATTCTAATGTTCATCAGTCAATCCCATCCCATTATTTTTCATAGTCCAAAATTTTGGATTAAATAAAAAAGGTTTAAATACTTTTGTCTTATGATATACATTCTTTTGTTTTAGTCCTTAAAAAAATTTCGAAATGGTTCCTGTAATATTTTTTTCATTTTGGTCTTTGTTGTTTTTTATTTTAGTCCTTGTTTTTTATTTTAATCCCTATAATATAATATTTTTTCTTGTTTTAGTTTCTGTAATATAATTTTTCATGTTTGTTTGAGTCTTTGCATGATGGGACTCAAACGAAGAAAAAATATATTACAGGACTAAAATGAAAAAAATATTATAAGGACTAAAACAAAACAATAAGAACTAAAATAAAAAATATATATATATTAAAAATACCATTTCGAATAAAAAAAACTTAAGGACTACAACAGACAAAGGGTATATCATAGGGTCCAAGCACAAATTTAAGCTAATTAAAAACAAAATATTTGACTTACCTATATTCATTCGTGTGTAAAAGCATTCCTTCCAAAGAAATACCGGCATCAAGCTCCCTATTATGGTACAAAAGCTTGGGATCATTTGGTAAAGCCTCTTTCCTCTTTTTCACAGCTGCGACAATAACTTGGGCCAAACGAACCAATGGGCTCCCTTTGGGTTTCTCGGTCTTATAGAATGGTGAGCCCAACACAAAGGCTACAATTGATATTAGCATGACAATGGTTGGTATGCCAAAGCCCCAACCCCAGCCAGTATTGTCTTGAACATAAACCACAATGGTCAAAGCACTTAGAGAAGCCAATCCCAAGAAGAAAAAGTACCAATTGAAGATGTTCCACTTCCTGGATGCCACACCTTTTTTGGTCATATCAAATTGTTCTCCCAAAAAGGGCACAACACAAGGTCTAATGCCACCTGACCCAAGAGATATTAGGATGAGAGAGATGTAAAATATAGATAGTTGTGAGGATGTGGCTTCTTGGCAATTCACTTGTGTTGGGCATGGTGGGGGGCGCAAATGTGGCAGTATACTTGATAGTGTGATACTCACCATTCCCTGTATATATCAGGCAAGAGTATGACAAAATAATAGGCACTATATGCGATATGATGCATTAAAATGGAAAATGCTAAGAATTAAAAGCATTCTATTTAGATTTGATACAAATGGTACTAGTAGAGATATTTTCGATTTGAGAATTTTTAAATCTAAATTGATGAAGGAGATGGGAGTCCACAAGGTATCCATTGAGTTAGATTTAGATTGCAAGTCGGTGGTGGATGGTTTGTTCAGGGACAAAAAAGTCTACCAAACCAAATTTGGGGTCATTATTCTAAGTGTAGAGTTGGTATCAAGGATTTTCAAAACTATGAGGTTATTTTTATCTGAAAACAAAGCAAATCTCGCCACTCACTCCCTAGCTAGAGTCTCATGATTTTATGCTAGTCACAAATCTTTTGATTACATTCCAACCAGTATTGTGGACACTATTTTGATTGAAATGCAATGATTTTATTCTAGTAAAAAAAAACTAAATTGATGAAAAAATTTGAATTTTTTTATAAAAAAGGTGAGATAGTGATATGACTTAAGGCAATTTTGGAGAAAAAACAAAGTTATAGCCTTTTATAAATTTGATATTTTATTTTTTTAATTAGTTTTGTAACTCAGTGATACTATATAAAGCATTTGGTTCGGCAATAATGATATCTCCTAACGTACCAAAATTAGCTGTCACCCCACCAATAGTAGGAGATGTATGTATCGATACATGTAATGACTTTCGATTGATTTGATAATCATATAAAACAGAAGAAATTTTAGCCATTTGCATTAAGCTCAAACTTCCTTCTTGCATATGCGCTCCTCCGAACTCACATAATATAATAAGAGGTAAAAGTTGATTGGTAGCATATTCGATCAACCGGGTTATTTTCTCACCCAGTACGGATCCCATACTATCCCCCATAAATTGAAAATCCATAATACAAATTGCTATAGGAATACCGTTTCTTCACTCTTTGGGTGGTTTTTAAAAATGATTAGTTATCTATAATTACGATTATGTGCTCAAATCAACTTACTTCGTTGGAAAGGTTTTGGTGTGCCATTCTTTTATTTAAGTTTAGTAACAGGACAATACATAATAAACCAATAGTGTTACATTGAAAATGAAATGGATATTTAAATTAATTGAAAATGCATTGTGAATAAAAAATAAACAACTTGTTAGATTCTATATATGGAGAAGAGGAGAGAGGATAAAAAATACCAGTTCATAGATGAGGGAAGCAACAGTAATGGTCCAAAAGTGGCCAGCAAATGACTCAGAAATGAGAGCACCAAGGAGAGGAGTGAAGCTAGCCGTTCCACCAAAGATTGTGAGAGTGTTGGCGGCTGATACCAATGGCATATTCAGCTCTTGGGTCAGGTAACTTATCAAATTACCATTAAAACCAGCCACCGCAAATCTATCACATACCTCATTTGCTGCATATATGTACACCCAATTAATAATATGTAACAAATGTTTTAAAAACCGACCAGGTGATTGAATCATCAGACTTCCGAGTTATGGTTTAATTTGTTCATTCGGTTCAATTATGGTTAAACTGAATGACTAATAAATAAATGAATAAATAAAAAATAAAAAAGAATTAAATTTGAGAGAAAAAATAAATAAAAAAATTTAAAAAAATCATTTTAAACTATTCAACCCAGTTCAATTAGTGGTTCAAAACGGTTCAACCGCGGTTCAGTCTGATTCTGGGCGGTTCAACGAGACTGCGGTCTAAATATGTCGAACCAACCGCCAAACTGACATGTTTCCAATTCAACCGGTTGAACCGGCCGATTCAATCCAGTTTTTAAAGCATTGTATGAAACTAATTAGTGGACCCTGCCTTATACAGGCTCTTTTACACCCATTTTCTAAATTAATGCTAACTTCAAACATTGTTATTTTTGGAGCCAATATTTCCTTGTGAACAATTTTCTAGTATCCGTTGTAAGGGGCCGGGTAGGAGCATAATTACAATATTGATTTTTAGTTCATTTGGATAAAAAAGTTAATTAAACACTTTAATAAAATAATTTTAAGAGTATAATTAAACACTTATTCTGAGAAGTTTATTAAAATAAATCTAATATAATTTAAATGTCTTAATTTATTTTTATAAATCTATCTAAATGTTAATATAAATCCTATTAGATAAACTTAAATAACTCTTTCAAATGCCCCTTATAGAGTTACAACATATTTGTAGGAAAAATTCGAGTTGCGCCTAATTTATATGTATAAAATTATGAGATGAATTTATTTATTTTTTTACTGACAGGTTGTGAGCTGAACTTATTAAAAAACTAGAAGTTCCGATAAGGCTATTTCAAAATAAATATTCTTAAGTTCACAAAAAATAAAAGTAAATATTCTTATCGATTAAAAAATTTATGTTATTTATAATTTAATTTAAAGTGTATTATAATTTAATAATAGATATAATTTTATTGCTGACTTTGAATAAAACTATTTTAAAGAAATTCTTTAAAATATGATATAATATGATTTAATGGCTGAGTTGGTTAAAATTCATTTTCTATAAAAAAGTTCATAAATTGTAAATGTGCTAGATTTGACGGATGATGTCAGCGAATCGAGACTCTTTAATAATATTCTTATTTTCCGTCGAATAATAATAATATTATTATTTTGTGGTACATGTTTTAAAAATATTATTAAGCACATTAATTTTAAATAATAAAATAGTTCAATTTAAAAAAAAAACAATATCATGCTGTGAGTGTTTATAGAGAAATCTAATTAACTGATAACTATTGGAAAAAACGCTCGCCTCATGAGCTAGCTTTTAGGGTTGAGTTAGGCTCAAACTCAAATTTTAAGATGGTATCAAACTATCAAATCCTATCGAGATTCGTTGGGCCACCTGCAGATGTTCGGTCCTATAAACTTTACGCTCCAAATGTATATTTCTGGGTGTGCGTGGATGTGTTGGATTCCCAAATTAGATAGTGATATGGTCTCAATAGTAGTTATAAGTGGAGAGCAACACTTACCACACGAGCTAGTTTTTGAGATTGAGTTAGTCCTAAACCCAAATTCTAAGAATAACGATAATAAATAAAATAATGATAATAAATAAAATTCAGTTGACAAAATAAAAGTTTATTTCCGATAAAAATTATAAATATTAAATCAATATAATTTATAGATTTCAAAAAATGAAATATGAAAAAAAAAGTATAATATTAAGACATAATATTTGAAAGAAATATCTACGATGCAACAGTGATAATAGATAACGAAGTTATTTTAAGAAAAAAATAATAATGCATTTTAATAACATAATAATGAATAGAGTATAAAATTTGAAATGACGTACTAGTCAACGGTCACGCAACAATTAATCATAAGATTGAGTCACTATCTGCGTTAATTAAGTCACAACTTGACTCACAAAGAAATGGCTAAAATGTTGCTAGCACATGAACTACTATTCGCAGTCTTCTCTAATATAATAATTAATTCACTTTGAGTAAATTAAGCAACAACTTGACTTGTTAAGGAGCAACTAGATTACTAGCACATGCATGTAACGTACTATACTCTTCTATATTAAAAATTATTAATTGTAAAGGGGTCTAACACCTAAATAGACACTAATTTACTGCATAATTAATACAATAATATTATATATTCAGTGTTTATTTTAGGGGGAGGGCAGAGCGAACATAACTCCAAGTTATTGTATTATGATGTCATTAATATAGTCAGGGCCGACCCAAGGGGCAGTAACTAAAGCAGGCCTCAAATTTTTTAGGTCCTAAATTTATTTTTTAATTTAACTAGTATTAATTTAATTAGTGTTTATTTTTTAGGCCCCATAATACTTTTTTAGGCCCCATAATACTGGTTTTACTCACTAATTTTGCTGCTAAATAATTCAGCAACAAAATTAATCAATTATGGGAATGTATTTAATATTTATTTTGTATTATTTAATAGTGTAAAAATTTATTAGAGCTAAAAAGACTTCTAATTTTTCTGTTATTAGTTTTAAAAATGTCTCACTTTAAATTTTATTTTAAGCCTATACATGTATTGGGCCGGCACTGAATATAGTTCTATAAATAAGTTTATCATTAAATTAGTTTCTCAAATATGTGAAATTTTATTATATTTATTTATATGAGAATATATATATTGATAACTAAAAAATAATAAATTCGATCATTGTTTTATATTTTTAAAAAACTAAATTAACAACAAAATTTTATAAAAATATTAATATAGTAACATTTACAAATATTAAGAAGGTCCAATTTAGAGTTTACTTTAAAAAATCTAGATAACATAATTAATCTCAAAGATAATCAATAAATAAAATAAAAGCTATTAGATAATTAATACTACATACTTAATTAATCATCATTGAATACAGTGAAGATAGGCATCCCTTTACTGGCTTAAGTTATTACTCTTGTTTTTTCTGTTAAATAGTTCATATAATATAACTCAAAATTATATTCACAAAAATAAAACTTCCTTAATAATTCAAACAAAAAAAACTTACTTGAAGATATAAAGTCGATTGTGAATTACCGTGAAACATATATCTCTCTCCAATATCCAACCGACAAATTTATAGAACTAAATAAGCCCAAGATAAAAAAAAGGGGGAGGGGAGGGATAATTAAGAAGAAGATTCAGCTCGAGATGAATCTACGAAAATGAAAAGCTTGCTAGTTTAAGAGATTACTACATAATAATCAGAACAAATGTAGTATATATCCAATAATAAAAAAAGTGAGAAATGTCAGAATTGAATGAATAGTGAGTAACTCACCAAGGATGAAAGGCAGTGTTCGGATGCCTCCTCGTCGGTGCTTCTTACTGTGTACCTCTTCTTTCAGTTTCGCCACCACCTCCTCACTCCCCATACTCTTCTCTATCTCTATAGACATATCTGCAGATCTTTTGCAGTTTTGCATTTTAATCTTTATATTATATAGACGTTATGGCTCAATGATGATAATACTATACTAATATTATAAAATCAATACAGAGTGGCTTCTTTTAAAAAAAAAACATAATGATATACGTCTCACTAATCGGCCCACGGGTAAATGGGTCGATTCGTATTAACCCGTGGTTTAAACAGGTAAGAGTCTGTTTGTGTTCCGGACTGGGCCGAGGCCCAATCCGACGATTCACGCTTTAGGCCCATTTTCGCGTTCAGCTCCCTCCGCCTTGCCTCGAGACCATGTCGACGTGGTCGATCCAACGGCCCTCAGCATTCCACCCACCATCACGGGTTGGCAACGATCGGCGGTGCCGGATCTCACTGAGCGGTTATTCCTCAATAGCCGTCCTCAACTCCTATAAAAGAAGGGTCACCTCAAACGATCCGGTGTCGTTCATTTCCACCTCTTCACTCACCTCTTACACACGCCGACTTGGCGTCGAGTGTTTGCAGGTACACCACCACCGCACGCCATCGCCGTCCGTCGCGAACGCCGCCGTGCTGCTTCTCTCCGGTCGTCCTCTGAAGTTCTGTTCAGAACATTGGCGCCGTCTGTGGGGATCGTTTCTGATTTCATCTTTCTTTGTCGAAGTTTTCCTTCTTCGCTCGATGATGACTGGATCGAAGCGTCAAATCGCGACTCGCAGTTCCAACCGTGCGAACGCAGATCTCGAACCACCGAATCCGCCGATAGCCCCGGCGGAACCACCTCACAATGAACCTGCTAATTTCACCGTTGAATATGAGAGACAGAGGAGTAACATTCCGCCTCCGCCTCAGAACGACGCCGCTCCGATCATTGCCGCTCAAACCGCTATAGGAGCAGAGACCGCCACCTTCCTCATCCATGAGTTCCGTGAATTCATTCGGAGCCATGCGCCGATGCTGCGCTCGTAATCAACGCCTTGATCGAATGGAGAATCAGCAGAAGGAAATCTCTGTTCGTGTTGCCACACAGATCGAAAACAGAGTAGATCGAGTTTCTCATTCTCCTCAGAGATTGAAGGAATCTGAAAATCTCAGATATGTTCATCACCGCCACCGTGGCACAACTCCACACCGCTCTGTGCGCAATGCACACCGCCGTAACCGTTCTTTGGATCGTAGTCCACCTCGCCGCCAGATCGAGATCCGCTTTGCTTCAAAGCGGAACAAGAAATGAGAAACACACCGCGGAAGAGTTTCTTCCGTAAGTCTTTCTTCAACTCGATATGCCACACTCTCGCGCCGTAGCCGCCGGCTCCCTGGCGCCGCAGCGTCTCGTCGTGAAGGTGCGACCGCAAGTAGTGACACTCCTCCTAGAAGAGCCGCCTCAGCCTCTAGGCGGCGAGTCAAATCTCTTGGGCGCACTTCTCATCGCCGCCGTGCTCATTCTGTTTCATCAACTCCTTCCCAGAGCGATGACACGGGTGACACGTGCGAGGCCTTTGGTCCTTTCACTTCCAAGATCATGAAATTTCCAATTCCGAAGCATCTTCAGAAACCACCCACTTTGGACTCATACGACGGAACCACCGACCCCGACGAGCATGTTGACTGCTTTGATACTGTCATGGACTATCGAGGCGCCCAAGGGCCGGTGAAGTGCAGAATCTTTCCCCTCACTCAAGAAAGCGACATTGTCTTGGTTCCGGACTCTTAAGAAAAATTCCATTGGTTCGTGGGATCGAGTTTGTCGACCGGTTCTCCGCGCATTTCACTGCGTCTAAAGTCCAACCAGTCGACAATGCGCACTGGCCGCAATTCAGGTTAGAGATGAGTCTATCGGAGACTACGTCGGCGTTTCAACAAAGAAGCCATTACGGTAAAGAAATGCTCGACGAGATGAAGCCGTACTTGCTAGAGCAAGTCCCGATCGAAGGAAGTTTATTCAGCGTCGACATTGGTGTCGACAAGCGAAGACCACTGAACGAGTTCCTGGCGAGCTCAAATTTATGAATTACGAAGAAAAGTTGATGGCATCAAAGCCAAAGGTAAAACCAGGAGAAAGGCGGTGGACAACGCGAGGACAAGTCACGTAGGAGAAAGAAAGCCGTGGTCCAACAAAGAGGTATAGCGAATACACCCCTTTGAACACTACACCCAAGCGCATCTTGAATGAGTGCGCGAACACCGAATTCGTGATCTGGAATCAAATTTCCCGAAGGGAAAGAGAAGCCGAAACGGCCCGATAAGTCGAAATCGCCACTTCCACAAGTGTGTAGGGCATGAGACCGATGAATGTTTTCACCTGAAGGGCGTCATAGAACAACCGATCCGAGAAGGGAAGTTGACCAAATACGTGAAAGGAAAACCAAAATCCAGGAGATAGAAGGTCTAGGTCTAGATCACCTCGACCTCAAAAGAAAGAATCAGCTTCTGTGACGCAGCACGAAGGAGCAACTTGTGCATCCGAGGAGCAATCTCGTCCTCCTCCAGTCGCCATGGTCATTTCCCGAGGGTTTTTCGATAAGGGAGGAGCGAGCATCAATTGACAAAGCGGAAGTTGAGAGAAAGCGATGACCGTCTCTTTGTTTTCCTTCATCAAGCGAGCCTGAGGAAGACCACCCTAGCCTTTTACGGCGAAGACTTGGTGAATGGAAGGCCGAACTACTTGATTCCCCTGTTGGTCAAAGCCTATATGGCTAACTTTGATGTCAGAAGAATCTTGATAGACCAGGGGAGCTCGGCGGATATCATGTTCCACGAGTTGTTTAAAACCTTGAAACTGCCAGAAAAAGATCTCGTACCGTACCCGGGGTCTGATCTGACTGGTTTCAACGGTTCGAAAACAAAGCCGCTGGGCTATGTGGAATTGATGGTGACTTTTGGAGAACAACCAATCTCCAAAACTGTGAAGGTCCAATTTATCGTATTACCATGCAAGTCTGTTTACAACTGCATCGTCGGACGCCCGACGCTGGGTGAGCTCGGAGCTGTGACCTCGACAGTTCACCTGAAAATGCGCTTTCATGATGACGAAGACAAAGTCGTCACCATCGAAGCCGACCAAGAGGCTGCGAGGAGATGCTATCTCTTATCTTTGAAGGCCGAAGAGCCAAGAGAGGAGAAGCAACCTCCGTCAACTAAGAAACCTGATCCTGCAAAGACTACTGCAGATGTCAATCTCACCGATTTCGACGCCAGGATTGAGCTCGAAGATGAAATACAGGAGGGCGACCCCCTAGCCCGCGAGCTCCAGCAAGAGATTAAAAGACCAGTACCTGATGGAGAATTCATCCGAGTTCAGCTAGGAGAAGACCCTGGGAAGACAGTGAAGCTTGGTGCTGACCTCCCTGAACAGGTCAGATTGCAACTGACAGAGTGCCTGAAGTCCAATGCAGACCTCTTCGCTTGGACTGCTGCTGACATGCCAGGTATCTCTCCTGACATTGCTTGCCACCAACTCGCTCTCGACCCCAAGGCTCGCTGGGTGGCTCAGAGACGCCGTAAGCAAGCTCCTGAAAAAGCTGAACCCGCTGCCAAAGCTGTTGAAGACCTGATTAAGGCTGAATTCATTAGGGAGGTCAAATATACTACTTGGCTTTCTAATGTTGTATTGGTTAAGAAATCTAATGGAAAGTGGCGCATGTGTGTTGATTACACCGATCTTAACAAGGCGTGTCCCAAAGACGCCTACCCCTCCTAATATCGACAAACTCGTCGATAATTCCTCCGGTTTTCAATTGTTGTCTTTCATGGATGCATACCGTTACAACCAGATTCGATGCACCTGGCCGATCAGAAAAAACGCATTCATGACGGACAAAGGCAATTCTTTGCTATAACGTAATGCCTTTTGGCCTCAAGAACGCTGGAGCGACATATCAGCGCATGATGAATAAAGTCTTTGCCAACCATATCGGTAGAATGCTGGAGGTATATATGGATGATATGATAGTAAAAACAACGAAAGAAGTCGACCACGTCGTCGATCTTAGAAGTCTTTCTTTGAAGTATGAAGACATAATATGAGGCTCAATCCGAAAAGTACACTTTTGAGATGCAGTAGGAAATTTCTAGGTTTTTACCTAACCGAGAGGAATCGAGGCCAACCCCGACAAATGTCGTCTTTGTCATAGAGATGCAGCTGACCATCATCAAAGAAAAACATTCGACTCATCGAATGCTCGCCTCCCTGACAAGGTTTATCTCAAAGTCTGCAGAACATGCGTTGTCTTTCTTCCGCTTGCTCAAGAAGGAAATTCAGTTCGAATGGTCCCCCGAGTGCGAAGAAGCCTTAACACAGGTAAAAGCATTATCGTCTCAACCGCTTGATCTTGGCGAGGACCGTCCCCAGGGGAGGTCCTTTATCTCTACTTGGCAGTGTCGAACGAAGCTCTGAGTGTCGTCCTCATTCGCGAAACAGATGAGGGCCAGAAACCGGTCTACTTTGTAAGCAAATCACTCCAAGGCCCAGAGCTGAGATACCAGAAAATCGAGAAAGTCGCGCTCACGCTGATAGTCGCAGCTCGACGCTTGAGACAATACTTCTTGGCACATCCCATAGTGGTTCGAACTGACCAACCAATCAAACAGATCCTACACAAGCCTGACCTGGCAGGGCGCATGATCAAGTGGTCGGTTGAGTTGTCCGAATTCGGAGTTACTTTCGAGGCAAGACAAGCTATCAAAGCCCAGTGCTTGGCAGATTTCATTGCCGAGATGACTCCTGGGGCTATAGAACCTTGTTCCAGGTGGACGGTCCATGTCGACGGATCGTCGAACTCCAAGGGCAGTGGCGCTGGGTTGTTGCTCGAGAACGACGACGGACTGATCGTCGAGTTTTCATTGGGATTCTCCTTTCCCACCTCCAACAACCAGGTAGAGTACGAAGCATGCTTAGCTGGCCTCACACCGCTCGAGACTTGATCTTGAAGAGGTAAAACTCAGAACTGATTCTCAGCTAGTTGTATCCCAGATTAGTGGAGAATACCAGGCTAAAGATCCACTTCTTCAAAAATACCTCACCCTGGTTAAGAAGAAAATGAGCGATTTCTCCTCAGTTGAGATCGTACACGTTCCGAGAGAACAAAACGCCAGAGCTGACATTCCGTCCAAGCTTGCCAGCACGAGAAGCTCTGGGAACAACAGATCGGTGATACAAGAAACGCTGGCCAAGCCTAGCATTACTTCAGTGGTTGATACCACTTATGACGAAGTACTGAAAAAACTTCCGAAATTCTGCTTTGCAATTTCACAGGCAAGTGTCGATGATTTGCCCGGTGAGCCCGACATTTGGATGACACCGATTCAAGAGTTTATTCAACTTGGCCAACTCCCTGATGATGAGAAGGAGGCCGCCAAAATCCGAAAGAAAGCATCTTCGTACTCCATGATCGACGGTATCTTATACCGAAGAGGGTTTTCCACCCCCTGTTGAAATGCCTCGACGATACCCGAGCGCAGTATGCACTTGCTGAAGTGCATAAAGGCATATGTGGGCAACACCTTGGAGGATATTCCTTGGCAAAGAAAATCCTCCGCGCAGGATATTATTGGCCAACTCTGAACGCGGACGCCAGATCGTTCGTGAGTTGATATACTTGGCTCCTCCTACAGAGTTAACATCCCTGACATCGCCATGGCCCTTCGCCTGGTGGGGGATTGATATACTTGGTCCTTTTCCAATGGCTCCCGGACAGGTGAAGTACCTGGCCGTCGCAGTGGATTACTTTACCAAGTGGGTTGAGGCAGAGCCCCTGGCAAAGATAACTGCAAAGAACTTGATTAAGTTCTTCAAAAGATGTATTCTGACAAGGTTCTAGATTCCCAAGGTGGTCGTCACCGACAATGGAACACAATTCGCAGATCGCGGATTCCGAAAGACCTTGGAAGACCTCGACATCAAACAGCACTTCACCTCTGTAGAACACCCCCAGACAAACGGACAAGCTGAGGCCGCAAACAGGGTTATTTTATGAGGTTTGAAACGAAGATTAGATGAGGTCAAGGGCAACTGGGCAGAAGAACTTCCCCGAGTGCTCTGGGCGTATCGGACTACTCTACATTCAACGACAGGAGAATCCCCTTTTCGTCTCACATACGGATCGAGGCCGTTATTCTGTCGAGATTGGGAACTTAGTTGGAGAACCGCATCCCCAGTAGCATTGACAATCGCCAAAGCCTAAGAGAAGAACTTCGACCTCCTTGACGAATGCAGAGAGCTTGCGACTCGAGGTCGCGATGAAACAGAAAATCGCGACAAGATACAACCGAAGTGTTGTGCCCAGGAATTCATGCACAGGGATCTCGTTCTTCGACGAGCTGATGTTGGCCTCAAGAACGCCCCACAAGGGAAACTTGCACCCAATTGGGAAGGCGTGCATGAATCGTCGTAAAGACGATGCAGCGCCTACACCCTTGAGACACTACAAGGACAACAAATTCCAAGAACTTGGAACGCAGCAAAGATGAAGAAGTATTATAGTTGAAACAAATGTGTCCGAAACATACAAATGTGAAGCAATAAAGTATGGTTGAAGAAATACGCAACCAGCATTTACTCATTTACTGTCACCCAAAGCCTTGTGCCTTGCACAAGCACCTCTGATCGAGCCTCGTGCCGAGACCGCGTGCACGAGCTCGTGATAAAGCCTTGTGCCTTGCACAAGCACCTGTGATCGAGCCTCGTGCCGAGACCGCGTGCACGAGCTCGTGATAAAGCCTTGTGCCTTGCACAAGCACCTGTGATCGAGCCCCGTGCCGAGACTGCGTGCACGAGCTCATGATAAAGCCTTGTCCTGCACAAGCACATCAAGCCTCGTGTCGAGAACGCGAGCACGACCTCGTGATAAAGCCTTGTGCCTTGCACAAGCACATCAAGCCTCGTGTCGAGAACTGCCTCAGCAGAGGTGGAACACGAAGGTCCCGAACGAATGACAAGTAAGCTAAAGAAGTATGATTCTCTTGAACAAAAAGAAATTATCATTACGAACAAATTATTCTTTACAAGTTACAAAGAAAAAGCATAATAAAACCCTAAGACTTGGGAGGCACAGCCGCCCCCGAAATCGAAATAACTGCCTCAATAGAGGTGGAAGGAGGAGGAACATCAGAAGCCTGAAGAATGACCGTTTCCGAAGACGGACCGGGCCCACTGAGGAGAACCTCTTTGGTCTCAGCATCCACGAGCTTGTCGCCCTCGACGACAACATCGGGGTTCATTCCTGCAGTGTTGAATACAAGACCAGGATTAAGAAATCGAATCTGAGCAACAGCGTTGGTGAACAAATCGTCGCCAGCCTTCAAGAACATTTCCACAATCGATTTCTTCTCCTCCTCCAACTTTGTAACCTTCTCGATCGGAAGGAGGTGTTGATTGTCTTTAGTAAGGAGCTCGACCTCCGAGCTCAACCCTTCAACCTTGCGTTGATACTCGAGAGCCTCGACTTCATACTTTCTTCCAATTTACGGAAGTCCTGAATCTTTGTGAGAGTGGGCACGCTCCTCGACCAACTTATTCTTCTCGAGAGGAGAGAGTCTTGACACCTTTCGACACCTTGTCACTTCGCCTTTGACGTTGAGGGTCTCCGTCTGGGCTGACTTCAATTGATCTTCGAGAGATTTGATCTTCGTCTCAAAAGACCGAATCTTCTCGTCAGACTTAGACTTACTTTTGCGAAGTGTGGCGAGCTCAGCCTCCATTTGCTCGAACTTCGACGTATTCTGGCGAATGTTGGCAAGCTCGACCTCCAGATGTCTGTTCTTCTCGAACATCCACTTTGAGATCACCACGTGACGCATCATGGATGTCAGGGTCTCATAAAATTTGTCCGCTTTGACGCTCTCTGAGAGCTCGTTGAAGAAAGCTTCATCAGAGGGTGGAACCAATCTGCTGACTTGGTCCGCATCCAACACTTGGGTACTGGACCATACTGGTGGAACCTCGCCAGGAGACTCCACGACCTCCTTACCCTTGCTCGGTTTCCCACCCGCTTTGATTGTCAGCGAGGGAGCCGATGTCTTGGCCGGAGGAGGAGGCTTCCTCGATTTCTTAGCAGCAGGTTCCTCTTGGATCTGAACTGAAGGTCGCTTACTCCCCTGAGAAGCTCCTTCAACTTCCTTGGTGGTTTTGATCTTGGCGGGGACTCCTTGAGCCCGACTCGACGAGACCTCAGGGCCGACACCCTGAACAGGGGAAGCCGGAGGAGGAGTTTGAATAGGGGCAGACTGGCTCGAACCCTCTCCAACTACCGGAGAAGGAGCCTTCTCCGTTTGCATCTTTTTCCTCATGATCGATAGGAATGCAGAGGTGGCCATCGAATCTGCAAGAAAACAATGAGTTAGAACGATAAAAGGGAACTAAAATCGAGTAGCTTCTCATGCAAAGTTACCTAAACACGCGTTGGCAGTCTCTTGAGAATTGCATTTGAGAAGACGCTGAGTGTAGACGTAGCCTATTTCAGTGACTAGTTCCCCCTTTTTATTCGTATACTGCCGTTTTTTGAGTCCGGCCACAAGTTTACGAATTTGCTCGAGATCAGAGCGAGCATTGTCCTCGAGATCCTCAACTTTAAACGAATCCACTCTTCTCATATTGAAAATGCTTGTCGTTCGGCTCCAAAGATGGGAATCTCGTGCCGCTTAGTCACTACCGCCTTTCGCCGAGTGCTTCCACCGCACACGACGCGTTCTCTCAAATGAATCGATGGCCTCAACGAGGAAATACCTTGACTTGAATCCGCGATGAGACTCCGCGAACAGCTCGAACACTTTCCCATTTTGCTTCAAGGAGACCCATCCTTGACGTTTCTGGGGGTCAGCGTTCGTCCACAACGGAGAGAAGATCGCGAAAAAGGTTTCGAGGAGGAGGTCGACACCAAGATAAGCACACACAATTTGAAAACCCCTGATAAACGCCCACGCATTTGGATGAAGTTGTGAGGGGGCAAGCTCCAGATGTGCAAAATCGAGACTTCAATCCGAAAAGGGCAACCGGAAACCCATTTCTTTGAAAAGAACCTCATACATAAACATCACTATCAGGTCCGATTGCGAACAAATTCGATCATCGATGTGAGGACGACGTATTTTCCAGTTCTCGAACTTGCGGACTCCATCCGCGATGTCCATGGAATCCAACATTAAAGAAAAATTCTCTGACGATGAGAAAACAGAACGAGTGCCAAGAGCATCCAATGCCACCCATTGGAAATCATCTGCAGTTGGGGGCATGATGAGGTCGTCCCTCTGAAGTAATTTCTTCCCCATCTTCGACCTCGACAAAGCACTGTCATGAAAAAAAGGTCGGTGTTTATCTATCTCTACTAACCACCTTTCTACCTCCCTCTCCGTGAAGGCCCGTCCGAACGTCTTCTCTAAGTTTACAGAAAGATTTTCGAGTTCGACCGGGTCTACAGGGGACACTTTCTTACCTTCATAATCTCCTACGAAGAGCCCTGGGAAATAGACTACAGGGGAAGAACTTTCCTCCCCAGAATTCACCGAAACGACACTACCATCCGGTGATGAGAAACCGTTTCCGGCATCACCGTCATTTGGTCCCCCAGAAGGGCCATTCGAGGAAGACGAACTAGAAAAACCAGATAACGAACTAGAAAAACCAGATATGGAAGAAGACGAGGAGGAATCCCTCAAAATAGCCCTAATATTGCTACCCATTCTGGAAACTACGAAAGCGGAAACAGATAAGAAGGGAGGGAATTTACCTGAAACAATGAAATTTGCGGAGGAATTCCCTGGGAATGAAACGCGAACAACCACGAACGTTCAGAAACGAACCACCGGAGAAAATCAACCAACCAGACACTCGAAGATCGCCGGAGAAGGAAGAGGAAAGAAGACAAACACTTCTCAAGAATTGGGAAAGATATTGCAGAAACGAAGGAAACAAAAGGGAAGGGCGCAATGAATATTTATAGCCCTAGCTCTAGTTGGAGCGGCGTGATCTTTCCTCTTCCCCACCGTTGATCTGATCCGGGTGATGTGACATCCCCTCTCCCCATGTCGTTGATCAACGACACGTTGCACTCTTACTAAAGAAGCAATTATCACGCCTCGAAACAATGCGTCTCCCCGAATCCCAAAGGCGGCTGACGGAACATTTTTGAAATTTGAAATTAACCCTCACGCGCCTAGGGTTCGAGAACATTTCAACTCTCTTTTCACAAAGCAGCCGACGACATTTCCACTTCCTTACGAACAAGGACGTCAAACGTCGACATCAACGAACCTCGACAACAAGTCACCACCTCGACATTCGAGCTAGCGACTTGGGGGGCAACTGTTCCGGACTGGGCCGAGGCCCAATCCGACGATTCACGCTTCAGGCCCATTTCCGCGTTCAGCTCCCTCCGCCTTGCCTCGAGACCATGTCGACGTGGCCGATCCAACGGCCCTCAGCATTCCACCCCAGCTCATCACAGGCTGGCAACGATCTGACGGTGCCCCGGATCCCACGGAAGCGGTTATTCCTCAATAACCGTCCTCAACTCGTATAAAAGGAGGATCACCTCAAACGATCCAGGTAATCGTTCATTTCCACCTCTTCACTCACCTCTTACACACGCTGACTTGAGCGTCGGAGTGTTTGCAGGTACACCACCACCGCACGCCATCGCCGTCCGTCGCGAACGCCGCCGTGCTGCTTCTCTCCGGTCGTCCTCTGAAGTTCTGTTCAGAACAGTTTGTATGAGATTCCAGCCTCTAAAATGCCGTTTCTCTCTCCTTGGTTAGCAAAAGCTTACTCATGCTTGCTTCTCCATTCTGCGATTTTCTTGCATTGGAAATCGAGATTTTGTACTGTATCGGTGTGAAAAATCTAAACCAAACACACTCTAAATATGTATAGATCCACGTTTAAATGAGTTTATATTTCACAAGCCTCCATAAGCCATGTGAGTTAATTAACGGGCTCATCTGCATATCAATCTACATATTCTTAAGCAGAAAAAAAATTTATATTTGAAAGATAACAAATTTAAAATATTTATATCATGAAAAAATTATGTGAATTAAGACATATCATTAAAATCATTTATATCTATTACTTTGATAAAGTTTGTTAGATTTCAAATCTATGAATTCTAAATTTACAGTCAAAAAAAAAATTACAGTTATATGGAAGGTATATAACTGACAAAAAATTTATGAGTGAATAAATTTAAGTAATAGTATAAAACAAGAATTAAAAATATGTGTTTAATGTGAAAAAAGTCACAGGACACATTAAGAACTAAAATAAAAAAATTTAATTTTCAAAGATGACTCACATTCATCTTAAAGAAATTGATTAATAAAGGCGTGCAAATTGTTTATTTTATGTTGATGCAAATTTATTTTTCTTTGCAAATTGCTATCCCCTTCATCGTTTTTAACTTTTTATAGACTTCGGAATTTTATATCCATCATAATTCGAGGCGGAACTCGGGAATAGCTGGCAGTAGGGCTGGAAATGAGTTGAGCTGCTCGAACCAAGTCCGGGACTCGACTCGATAATTAACACGTTGCACTTGGTTCATGAACCAAATGAGCTGAACTTGAGCTGAAAATCGAGCTCGTTAAATAAATGAGCTGAACTTGAGCTATGCATAGCTCGACTCGTTTGGTTCATGAGCTGACTCGATATATATATATATATATATATATATATATATATATATATATATATATATATATATTGGTTTCAAAATGGGATGAAAATAGTGAAATTAGGGGTTTCTTTAGCAATCTACTAGAGGATACAAAACCCTAAAAGAAAACCTAACTTCCTAGCGGCCCACGCAGCCCAGCTCTTACTCCAAGCGGCCCAGCTCCTCAAACCCTAAAAGAAACCTAACTTCCCATTCCCCTCATTTTCTCCAAATCATGCGCCTCCCTCTGCGTCTACCCTCTCTTCTCCCTCATTTCCTCTTCTCTCAGCGCCTCTTCCAGAGAGGATCTCATTCTCTCTTCCTCCGATCTCATTTCCTCTTCTCATTCTCTGCTCTTATCAGTTCTTGCTCCCTCCTTCTCTTTTCTCTCCTTCCCTCATCTTCTTCCATTACTTCCAACCCTAACCCTAAAATTGCTTCTCCTCTCTCGGCCCCAAACCCTCCGAAATCAAACCCTAGCCTTCTCATACAGCAGATCTGCGATGTTTCCATTCTTCTCCTTCTCTCATTCGCAGCGTCACTCCATATCTACATCTCCCACAAGTTCTTCCACGAGCGAACAGATCTAGTGCCTTAAGAAAGTTTTTGTGCGGCAGGGTGAACAATGCTTTGCCCTGAAGCACTGCTAGGGTTAGTGGCGGCGCACTTCAGGGCCTCCTGGCTCGCATCTTCGAGCCCATCCCGGCCCAGGTTGTCTACTGGCTCGTGACTCTCTGTTCGTGGATCTACGAGGTCGGGTTTCTCTGTTCTTCGTGGATCTCTAATTCTTGATTTTTCGTGGATTCTCTGCTCGTAGAAGGTGAACAGGTCTCTCAGCCCTACTTTTCATCCTCTGCAATAAGATCGGATCAAATCTGCAATCTCAGATCTTGGTTCGATTCAATTTTTCACGAGGAGGGGAATTAGCTAGGGGGAAGCGGTCTTGGGATGCTTCTGTGGTGCCCGAATGAGGAGGTGTGGTGACGGCCATGATGGGTATTTGGGTGTTGTGTGTTGGTGGTATCGTGGCATGGGTGTTGCAACGACAACTATGGGGGTTTCTTCTTGTCATTTCCTTCTTTGTTATTGCTGTATTGATGTATCTGCATTTCTTTTTTTCTTTTGGTACAAGATGTATCTGCATTTCTATTTGGTATTGATGGGGAGAAGAGCAAGAATTTTTTCCATTAAATTTTGTTATTGCTGTATTTTGTATTCCATTATATTTTGTATTCAATTTGGTAGTAGACAAAAAATATGAGCAGTGATTCGAGCTAGCGAGCTGAACCGAACTGCTCGCGAGCTTAAGTCGAGTCGAGTTCGAGCTAAAAAAATAGGCTCATATCGAGGCGAGTCGAGTTTCGAGCCAACCAAATTCTTATCGAGTCGAGCCGAGCTGAACCAAGTTCGACTCAGCTCGACTCATTTCCAGCCCTAGCTGGCAGCCACTTTGTTTATAATTCAGGATTGACTCTTTTCTTTGACTTACTATTAGGATCTCGTATTTAGGTTGCAGGTTCGAATTTCTACTAGTCATGAGTTAAATGTAAATTATTTCCTAAGTGTTTTTAGAGTTCGGAGGTATTCCCTACCTTATACTAAGACATATCCCCTCACCCTAATTTTTTTCTTAAAAAAAAAAGAAGTAATAATGCGCGCTCTATTTTCTTTTTCTTTTTGATAAAATGCATGTATTTTTTTAACATGATAAAAGCATGTATTGTAAACAAGGCCAAACGCCTAAACAATTACATGGGATGGAGCCTCTAGCATTTTTTCCCCTAAATTCTGCTTTAAAATTAAGAATTTGTAATTCTTTTTTTACACTAGAATAAAATGTAAATCTCGCGAGACTAACGTTGTAGCTTTTTAGCAGCATGTCGCGCTTAAAGGTTGACGGGCCGACAAGCCCACCTGTTGACCAGCTGACCAGCCCTACTTTGATGGCCTACCGAACCCGATCATCGACAACCTTTCAAACCCATGATCGACGGGCCACGAGCCCGATAATCGAAGGGCCCGATGGTAAACGGGTTTGTCAGTCCTCGAGCTGACAAACCCTATGGACGACGGGCCGATGGTCGACAGGCCCATCGGTCATCGGGCCAATAGTCTGCCGGGCTTGTCTTAAGATTATTCACTTGGCCTAGGGTTGTCGGGCCCGACTAGCCACCGATCAGCATCCCTGACCAACCGCCAACCCACTAGTCGACGGGCAATCATGGCTGCCATTGATAGGGCTCTTGTCAGTGGTGTGCCATGCCCAACAGGCGAAGGATTGTTGGGCCTACTAGCTGACAGCTTGCCGCGTTCGAAGATGGGCAAGCTTAATGTCGATGGCCTGTCAGGCCCATCGACTAGGGGATTGGGTCGACGATTGATGGGTCGATGAGCCTGATTAACGTACATGTAGAGATGGCAAAGCGGGCCGGGCCGAACCGGCCCGTCTTGCCATGGGCCCACCAAAATGGGGGCTGAGAAAGTGAGCCCAGCCCGCGTCCACCGCGAGTTGGCGGGCTGGCAGGTTGGCCCGCCTTAAAAATAAAAAATAAAACGAATTTTGGCCTAGAAAAGTGGTGGGTTAGCCCGCCTAAGCTCGCCATAAAACGGGCAAAAATGGCGGATTTGCGAGCTAGCCCGCCCAAAATACAAAAAAATAAAACTTGGTTAAAAAATATATATAGGCTAGGCGGGCAAGCCCACCCCGCCCATGGCTCGGCGAGTTGGCGGGCTAGGCGAGGCGGGGTTTGCGGGGTGGCGGGCTGACATATCCCACCCTGCCCCGTTTTGGCGGGCTGGCCTAGCCCGTATTGTCATCCCTACCTATAGGTCGACATGCCACCAGACTCACCTATTTATTGGCTGTCAGGCCTATTAGTTTATAGGCCTACCTGCCGGTGATCGAGGCCATTGATCACTAGTTTGTCGTGCTCATCTATATATTAGTTGTCGGCCCCCTAGGCCCATATGGTCGTCTACCCCTTGGCCCATGTGGTCATCTGCCTCCTGGACCTGCGCGATCATCCACCCCTCAGGCCCTCCATTGATTGGTGTCATGTCGATGGGGCATCGAGCCCACCAAGCGACGAGCTATTGGGCCCACTGGCTGACATTCTGCCGCATCTAAAGGTTGGCAAGCCTGATGGCAACAGTCTGTCGCAGACCACCAAGATTTTTTTTTTGGATTAAAAATATGAAGTTTTTTGCCTATACATTACCTTTATTTAATTACTCTACCCAAAAAAATAATTTTAAGAATCAAGAAATTTAATTAATCTAGAATTTTAAGAATAGAAAGAATTCAATCGAAGCAATTTAATATCCTAGAATTTTGAATTTCCTCATCTAAACACACCCTAAGGATATTTACAAGCCTAAAAGGTGATCGATAAAAAAAACCACTAGAAATCCTTCTTATGATCCCAATTGGTCAAGAAGTTAGCACTTCTATCAGCTTCTCTAAGCACCTTATTAACAGAGCACCTACAATCTCTTGTGTTCAACCAACTCAAGGCTTCTTCTAATAACGGTTTTGGATAATTGCAACTAATCTGCAAGACTTAACCATACGAAAGATGGCTATGGAATCAACCCCAATGATAACGTGAAGGGAGTAACTATTCATACTTCGTTTTTGCTAAAACACTCACAAACACCCTTTTTTCTATAATTGTTTATTTCCAGGCGGCATAAAATTGTTTGGAAATAAATTTCTAGAATGCAAGAAATACAAGCCTGTAAGTTAACTTCCAAATGGAGGTGCAGACTAGCAAAAACGGAGGGTGTTAATAGTTACTCCCTAACGTGAAATTCCTTTAATTGTCTGGCCAACGTCAAACGCATCACAAGGCCCACAACTCATCTAAAGTTGACGCACATGAGCCCAGGTCGCAATTGAAGCCAGTAATAAATAGCCCATTTGTATTTCTAGCCAGTCCACTGTACACCACGAGCCCAACGTTGATTTTAACTCCACGCAACACAGGAGTCCAAGCCGAATAAATCTCATGCCTTAATCTTGACCCATGATTTTACCACCTCCCCCACTTAATTTTCTCACCTCCCCCACCCAAGGAAAAGACCAAAATAACCCTCTAAATTTCCCTCCCTCTCACCTTCCTCACCTCCCTCACTCTCTCGCTCGATCCTCTGTCTCGAACCCCACCTCCCTTACTCTCTTAAACCTCACCTCCCTCTCACTCTCAGTCACGAGCTCACCTCCCTCTCACTCTCTCGAACGTCTCTCTCGCTCTCTAGAATGTCTTTCTCCCTCTCTGGAACATCTCTCTCCCTCTCAGGAAGCTTTTATTTTTGCTAATTTTTTTCTGCGTGCTCTGAATTTTCGGATTCTTGAGTCCGGAAGTTTCTGAAACCAAGAATCCAGACGTCTGAATTACAAAAAATACCTGCTGCATATCTGGATTCTTGAGTCCAGAAGTTTCCGAATTCAAGAATCCGGACGTTTAATGTACAGCAGCTGAGTTTTACACGTCCGTATTCTTGAATCTGAAAACTTCCGGACTCAAGAATCTGGAAGTTGTCATTACAACATGTTTTCAAAATTGGCCAGAATTCAAAATTAGACTATTTTATAGGACTAAACAACATCATTAAACTTAAGCACAAGGCAAATACAATTAAAACATAAAGGGAACTATAAACATAGACATCCAATAAATATTCAATCTACAGCTACATGGTTTGTAGATGAAAAAAAATAGACGTCCAATGTTGCATGCGACTAAGATATATCGCCTCCCATTCCTTAACACTGTCGCTTTTAAACCGTTTCCATTGAACATCTGGCTGAGGTATTGGAGCATCACTCTTTAAATAGACCTGGAAACATGTCATGTTTAAACCAATTAAACAACGTTAAACTATGTAAAGGTTACAAAAAATAAAGAGTCAACATAACTATTGTACCTGTACAAAGTGTTCCATTCTATGTAGAAATCCAATACAGAGGACGCGGTGAGTATAGCAATTCTTCGGTGGTCCGTGTCTGAGAGGAAAAATTGTGGTACTTCACCTTGGGTCTAAACATATCACGACCACCTTATATTTGTTAGCAATGACATATATCATGCATCTGGCATGGTCATCCATTTGTCTCTCTTAGCAATCTGATCAACCTTGTCAACATATAGTGACCGCCTTAGTGCCTCAACCTTGTCTTCGCCACAAAGTATACCAACATAGTTGTCACGGTTTCTCTCAACCTCTCTAATCAAATCCTGTCGGATTAAGGGCCATGCATTCTAACCCAAATCAAGTAAAGCAGCGATACTATGATACCCACAGTTCCCATCGGTCTGTACATCAATAATGTTGCCAATGTATCGATGAATTTGATAAGGAAAATGTTGTATGTATGGCAGTGCTGGAGTTGACTTCTTCAGCAGAGGAGGATGTGTAGGTGGTTCTGACTTGGTGGGCGGAGGAGGAGCTGAATGTCTAGATGTAGTTAGTTCTGACTTGGTGGGCAGAGGAGGAGCTGAATGTCTAGATGTAGGTGGTTCTGACTTGGTGGGCGGTGGAGGAACTGAACGTCTAAATGAGGTTGGAGTATACACACTGTCGTGTTAGGATGTAAAGAAGTCATCAACATGTTCCCAATAGGATGGATCACGCTTTGTTGAAATATCTACTGCCAACCTCTTTCCTTTCTTTGGTGCTCCCCTTGGGTTAACCTTACAAGGGGGTGGACACATGGAAGTGGTGTCAGGAAATGTTAACTCGCGTAATTTCGCCTTCAGTGCTACCTTGCCTGCAACACCAGGCTCCTAAAACCTACGTGTCAATGCTTCTAGCTCAACCTGTATACTTAGTTCTGAACCATGGCCACTGTCGGTGTCACATGGGTTGTCGAAGCTCAATTTCCTCCAGTGAATATGAACTGCCTCCAACGGGATTGGGATGTAGTGCATCGTATATCTGGCAAGCTCACATGCACAAGGTAGTCCATGCATGTATCTTAGCACACAACCACACGCAGAACTATCAATGCCAACGGTGTTAACTAAGAGAAGCTTATCGGCAATGTACTCTAATGCATTCTTAGACACAAGGCCATTTAAGTGCTTGTAGACTGCAGTATTAAAGCAATATTGTTGTCTACTAATGCTATGCTCGAATGAAGCCTTCAACTCAGTATGCTGTAACCTGATCATGTTATTCACTGCATCCCAACAGTTACACAAATCTCCTCTGTTATCAGATAACAACCTCTTCAACCTCCAATGTGCAGACTCAACCTTGTTCATCAGAACACAAACACGACAATTCAGAACTAGCACAACATTGATAAATATGAGAAGTCATCCACAATTCAAACGCATACCTGTTGGTTGTTGTGTTTCCAATGTGCATATGTCGGTCTATCCATGCAGAAACACATTTTTCCTTGTGAGGATTCAACCACGTGTTCTTATGGATACCCATAAGTCTTGCACTTGGCCCTCACATTCATACGGATATGGAATTGGCACAACATGTTAGACGACAGGGGAAAAATGTTAGTCACTCCATTCATCAAAGAAAGCTCCCCGTCGGTCACTATCACTTGTGGTAACGAATCCTGTCTCACAAACATACCCTTCAACTTCTCAAGCACCCACGTGTAGTTATCAGCTTTCTCTGACTCCACAAATGCAAATGTAAAAGCGAATGTCATCTCTGTTGAGGTCACACTAACAATCTTAATTAGTGGCATCCTATACCTGTTAGTCTTGTATGTCGAATCAATAAGCAAAACAATATTGAACGAATTTACAAGCTTGATAGCTTCAGGAAGTGCCCAAACTATATCAGTGATAACATTAGAGTTATCGGTCTTTCTGTGCCAGTGGACATAATGATCACGGTGCATCAAGTTCATCAAATGTTGTAACTCAGTTCTTCCCTGCCTTAGACTAGACCGGATCGTTTGTCATGCGTTGTAAATCTGCCTAATTGTGGTGTGACTGTTTGGATTATTATGCTGCAATGAGAGTAAGGCGTTTCTCGGCTTAATCATGATCAATGTCATGTCACTCAGATTAGACAACTCTTCGAAAGTTAGACGACCGACATATGGATGACCCTCAAAGTTTTTGACTAACCAGTGGTTGTGCATACCACACATTACCTTGAAAACCCACCCTCCGACACCTTTCACCAGCCTTCCTTTCAATCTGAATGGGCATTGACATTTTCTAGTGCCAGTAGCCTTCAAACCCGTAGTCTTGTAAGGTTTATACTTGCCACTTTTCTCGCAACCCAACATCACAAAGTGTAGCGACCAAAAAATCCGGAGGGATTTGTTCGAGTTTAATGGAGCCGCCACCAATAATTTATTTCGAAGGGAAAAATATTGGAAAAACCTTTATTGAAGAAAATGGTCCTTGAGACCAGATTTGGGTTCGGGAGTCGATTATGCGTAGGGAAGGTATTAGCACCCCACAACATCCTTTCGAAAAAGGGTTACCTCTAATTAATTGTGCAAAAATTATATTAACTTCTAAAAAAATATTTATTTCCCTCTTATTAAAAAAAGAATAGACAAAATTTTACAATGATGAAATAATAAAAAAAAGGGTTTAATAAAAGTTGTTTATTTTTGCGCTTGACAGGAGTATGCTCCTGCTCCTACGTATCTCCGGGTGCAGTGGAGAAATCAAAGGCTACGTAGTTCTTGGGTAGAAAATGGTTGTGTGTTGGTTGATTTTGATTAATCAATTTGACTTAAGTTTTTATGATTTGCGCAGTGACTAAACCAAAAGTGGATTTGGCGTAATCACTACTAATATTTTAAGATGTTTTATTAAGAATTCGTGATGACCAAACCAAAAGAGAATTTGGAGTAGTCATTGATTTTAAGTTTTTTTTTAAAAGAGTTTGCAAAGTAACCAAACCGAAAGCGGATTTGGCGTTGTCACTACTAATATTTATTCAAGAAGATTGAAGAATTTTTCAATAAAAAAGGTATAGTTAATAAATAAAAAGGATGAGGGGAACATTCACATGTTTTTTTGGGTCAAAACCAGTGGGCTGAAGCCCAAAATAACAATAAGAGGGGTTGGAAATAAAAAAAGGGGGAGGCGTAAAAAAAAAGATGGGCCGAAGCCCAAACAAACAAAACCAAAACAGAAAAGAATAAGAGAGAAAAAAAAGGGGGAAGGGGCGTAGATTAAAAAGAATGGGCTGAAGCCCATCTGAAAAAAGGGGGGGAGAACTAACGAAATGATAAAAAAATAAAAATAAAAAAAGAAGCAGATCGTGAAACAAAGGGGAGGGGATGGTCATTTGTGTTTCAAAATTCATTTGGGTTTCAAAGGACAACACGCTGCGCAGCGCAACCATGGAAGGGGAAAAAAGAAAAAATCGTGGGGTGTGAGAGGAGAGGGAGATCGCGAGAAGGAGAGGGAAGGGCGAAGAGGAAGGTCGCGAGAGGGAGAGGGGAGGCGCGGCCGTCGCGCGCCATCCTTGGCCGCGCGCGGCCGCAAACGAGAGGGAGGTGGAGAGGGAGGGAGGTTGAGAGGATGGCCAAGGGGTAGGAGAAGAGGAAGGAGGAAGTACGGCCAAGGGGTAGGGGAAGAGGGAGGAGGAAGTACGACCGAGGGAGAGGGGAGGAAGGAGGAGATGCGAGGTGAGAGGGAGAGGGAGATGCAAACGCTGAGAGGGAGAGGGAGAGGGAGATGCAAACCTTCTTCTTCTCCTCCTCCTTTTTCTTCTTCTGTTCTTCTTTGTTGCTCTACTTCTACGTTTTTCTTTTCTGTTTTTGCTTTTTTTCTTTCTGTTTTGGTGAATTAGGGCTTCAGTGTGGAGCCTCTAATTCTTTGATTGGTGGCAAAAATGCCCAGAATCCTCTTCCCTTCTTTGCTGTTCTGTTGTTGCATTTATAGAGCAAAGGGGCTCCAATAGGACAATGGTTGCTGACCCTTGTATTGGCTGTTTGCTGCAGGTATGGTTGGTGATGCAGAGGAGGGCTGGTGGTTCTGGGTGGTGCCTGCAAAGCTGCTTGGTTGGAGAAGAAATGGAAAAAAGCAAAGGAACAAGAAGAAAGCACCTTGGACCCATTCTCAAAATGCTTCTGCCCCTCCTCTGTTGCTGTTGGTTGCTGTTGGTCAGGGATGCATGCAACGTTCCTGCGTTGCATTGTGCTGTTTTGTTTTTCTTTTGCTCTTTTTGTTTTTTTTTTTATTCTGATTTTGTGATTGTTTTGGGCTTGGTTTGTATTTTGGGCAATCTTGGACATGTAATGGACTATATTGTATTTTAGGCTTGTGTTTGTATTTTTCTGTAATGGACATGGTTATTATTGGGTTTGTTTGATTATTTGCACCCCCTTTTTTTATTGCAATTGGGCTGAAATTAG
Organism: Calophaca sinica; assembly: GCA_037113605.1. Taxonomy (NCBI): domain Eukaryota; kingdom Viridiplantae; phylum Streptophyta; class Magnoliopsida; order Fabales; family Fabaceae; genus Calophaca; species Calophaca sinica. The sequence goes on along the minus strand of CM073733.1, from coordinate 34,755,371 downwards.
CCCAAAGGATTAACAAAAATGAACCCAAAATGTGTTGCTAAGAATAAAGTAAAAACAAAAATAAAAATAAATTACAGGAGGTAGGTGGACAAAATTAGGGTATAACACAAAGTCTTTTTGCTTGATTGCCCATAGTCTGATCTTAAAAATAACAACCACATATCCAACAGATTTACCAACATCTCGTGCCCACGCCAATAGTTCATTTCAGGTAGAAAATACCTGAAACGACAACATGTATCATTCATCAACTCATCCAACAAATCTTAACAAAACTAATCAATAATATAAGTACCCGCGCAGTAGTGAATGCACTAGTACAATCCATGGAAACAACCTCTGGAACATCAGGAACACTGGCCACTATGGTGTCGGGAAAGTTGTCTTTAGGAAAGTTGTCTTCCATTGAAACTTCACTAGAAAAGACATGTCAAAAATCTAACAGACACGCCTCGGACTGGCTTTAGATTTCCCTTGTTGTAACAAATCTCCAATGGTTTTGGGAAGGTCGTGTTTTTATCTTCACTTGACTGAAGGGTCAATATGTTTTCATCTTTCTTCACACAACCTATCTGTATCAAGTGTCTGTCTAACAATTCATGGAGAATTTTCCTGAATTCCTCGCATTCCTCTATGCAATGATTGTCATCAGGATGCAAGCTACACAAGTCCCTCTCATCGTATTTCATCTCAATTATACCGAACTTGCAGAGTTTGGCATAGATGATCCTTAAGGGAGTACGAACATCGTCCACTTTCATTATCAGGGGCTGATTCCTAAAGTCTTCAATAATGGCGTTGACTGCTGAACCTCCATGACCTGGGAGGGGATTATTACCCACATTAGGACCATCCTCCTTAAAACTCAACCATTTGGCATTGATCAGATCTTGAACCACGTACTTCAAAGCCTTGCAATTTTCAATTGTGTGACCTACTGCCCTTGCATGAAACTCACACTTGGCATTTGGGTCATACCCTCTTGGGAAGGGAGGTTGAAGCGGTTTCATTGAGCGCGGAGAGACCAAGGAGTTGCTGATGAGGTGCTGGAACAAATCCGTATAGGTCATGGGAATAGGATCAAATTGGACTGCTTTCTTTCCTTGGTCATTTGGTTGCTTCTGGTTTTGGTTCGGTTGGGTCGGAGCAGCTGGCTGTGCTTGTGTTTGGATGGGGGAAGGTGGTCGAAGGGGCATCATTGGTTGGTTTGGCCGGGGGTTGGGTTATGAGAGGCGGCGGCAATGTATGGAGGTGGAAAGTAGGGGTATGGAAAAGGATGTGGGAAATTGGTAAAGAATTGGGGTGGTTTTCCTTGTGTTTGTCCTCTCGGGCTCATTATCACTACATTGGTTTCCCCTTCTTTCTTCTTTATGAAGTTTGTCGGGGGGTCTCTTGATATTACTAGTTCCAGCAAAACTTTGGGCAATCTTTCCATTCCTCATTCCTCCTTCAACTTTTTCCCCTACGATGACCATATCTGAAAAGTTTGATGATACACTTCCGATCATTTTGTCATAGAAGGGTGATTGAAGAGTATCCATAAACATGGCCACCATTTCTTTTTCAATCAGAGGCGGTTCCACTTGGGCTGCCAATCCTCTCCATCGTTGGGCATATTCCTTGAAAGTCTCATTGTCTCTTTTTGCCATGTTTTGCAACTGCATTCTATCAGGAGCCATATCAATGTTATACTTATACTGCTTCAAAAAAGCATCCGCCAAATCTTTCTAACAGCGAATATGAGATCGCTCAAGGTGTGTATACCAACTCGATGCTGCCCCTGTTAAACTATCCTGGAAGAAGTGAACCAGAAGTTTGTCATCATGTGCATAGGACGCCATCTTCCTACAGTACATGGTCAAGTGACTTTTCGGGCAAGTTGACCCTTTATACTTGCCAAAGTCTGGCACCTTGAACTTCAGCGGTACAACCACGTCTGATACGAGACACAGATCTGAAACGATACTTGAACCGAGATAACTCACTCCTTCTACAGCTCTTAGTCTATCTTCGAGGATTTGCCACTTTGTATCAGACCATTGATTCCCAACTGGGACGCTCAGATTAGGTCCCCCCATAGCTGGAGACCAGGCAATGCGGTTAGTCTGGGGATTTAATGGATTTTCTTGAATATAATAGGGGTAACCAAATGGTCGGGGATTCACTACAGGGGTCACTACGGGCGTACTGACTCCTTGAGTATTCCCGACATGGGGTGGTGCATAACTAGGTGGAAAGGTATATGCCATGAAGCCAGGAGTTGAGCTTTGAACTAGTATGGTTTCAGTACCAGAGCCAAATCCTTGAGCTACATCTTGCACAACAAGTGCTTGGGAATCAGTTTCTGCAGAGTTATTGTGAGCACCTGGCAGTGTGTAACCGGGCGGGAGACCAAATAGCGAGAACTGTTGTGCCTGGAGGCCTTGAGGATTATGGTTCGCAGTATCATCATTGGCCACAGGTGGCGTATAACCAGGTGGGAGTCCGTAAAGTGGGAACTGCGGTACTTGATTCTGAGGGTTGCCAGATGGTGAATGTGTAGGACCATGTGGGTAAATTGCAAAAGGTACCATCATCCCTTGAGTATTGAGACCATATTGCAACTGCATAGGACCGAAGCCAGGTGGGTGGGAAGGTGTAGCTTGACTTTCATCATTCACTGCTGGAGATACCCCATCTGCAGTCTTGTCTTTGTTTAGGGATTGCAGAAGCCCCAAAACTTTGCTCATCTGTTCCTTCAGCTGGTTGACGTCATCTTTCACCTCTTGGTCATCCATGATAATTGATTGAGAGCGAGTTCGATAAGGGTATTGAGGAACCAGTTTGTTTGATTATTTTCTGGTGATTAAAAAAATGATATGAGTATGTAAGAAAGGAAAAATGAATGAATGGATGTGGATGTATGAGTCTATTCATTTTGTGCCTGGGAACCGTAGGCCTCATCGCTTTGTTATAGTTATCCGTTTATTTCTTTAAAAGTATTAAGTAATTTGGAGAATAAAATGGGATCAATAAGCAAAGTAACAAATCCTTTGTTGATGAGAAAGAAAAATAGTACAATTCACTCAAACTAAAGCCTCATCAATTAGCTGCCCTTTTTTTTTCTTAATAGGACAACCAGCCTTTTCTCTCAATTCTTCCATTAAACTTTTACAAAATTCAATAAACTTGTAAATATTGACAGGAGTATTCAGTGGGTGCATCGCGGCATCAGCCTCCTCTAGACGCCTTGGGATATCTATGATTGCTTGATTGGCCAAACTTGCCAACTTTGAAAAACAGTCCCTCCAATGCATGCCTTCATTCCTCAGTTCATTAAAAAGCTCTTGATTTTCTATCTGACTGACCAACTTTGTAAAACGATTCTCCCAATACATGCTTTCATTTTTTAGGTCGTCATAGATCTTCTTTTGGTAGTCAATATAATTCCGCAACTCATTTGCTTCTTCTTGTTCTTTTTTTAGCGCCTCTTGATACTTCACAAGCATCTCTTCCATTTCTTCCTTGCATTGCTTCTCCTTTTGGGCTTGGTTCTCATACCCAGCTACCACCTTCTCAAGATGTTGCTTTAAACCTTCAAGCTCCTCTTGCAAATTCTTTTCAGTAACTGATGATTTTTTTCCACAATCCTTTCCATATATAGGCGTTATCTATAGTCTTATCCCTCTCTTGATTACGCAAGCTCAATTGTTCATTTGCACCTCTTAGACAAAGTTGTATATCATGCTTGTTTTTTTCCTCTATTGCTGCTCTTTTGTTGCTTCTTTCGATGAATTGCCCTTTGAGAGTGTTTTCTGAACGTAAGTTCCTGTTCTCCTGAAGCGCTTTTTCTAACTTTGCTTGTAACCCTTCTTTTTCCTCTTCAGACTTCAGCAGTGATGCCTTAAGTTCTTCTACCTCTTCATTTGTAATAGGGATAGGTTCATGTGTCTCTTGCTCGGGAGGAGGTGTCCCATTGAAAGGAAGCTTGATTTCCTGAACTCTATCTTTAACCCACTGACGGTAGCTTTCTTTAGCGTCGGTGCTTCTTTTCCCAAGTATTTTCCCCTTTCGGACGACTTGGTTCCATGCCTGCCTGATCCTTTTGTGCTCCTCTGTATCTTTCTTATTTATCCCATGCACAATGAAAGGGGTTATCAACTCTTCGGTTGGGGGATGCATGATGGGATAACACAATTGTCTTAGTGATATAGAGGGGTTATAATTTATGCAACCCTTCGTTCCTAAGAGCGGTACATTTGGGAAACTGCCACACTGGTAGATTACCTCATTCACTTCTTGCCATTTGGGATACCAATGAATAGTCTTCTCATTAAGGTCGCGTAGATATTGAGCCCACTCTGGTTTGCTCTTAGTTTTCACGGAGCACCAACTGGAATCAACAATAGGGCATAGTGCTCTTCGCCCATCATGAAATACATGGGTGACAAGCCATACATAGAGCGCCGGCAGGCAACAAGATATCCTCTTCTTTTTCTTCTCATGACAGGTGTTAAGGACGTAGTATGTATCAGCGGGTACAGGGTTCTCGCCCTTGTTTTTTACTGCCATGAAAACATTAATCGCTGCAAAATCAACATGGTCATCTATCTGTGGGAACAGAACAATCCCAAAAATGACAAGGGCTAATACATCCATGAAAGCAACCCATTCCCCACCTTCAGATAATGACTTTAATCTCTCCTCTAGGTATGCTAGTGGGAAGCCATCAACACCATTTGGATTTTTCATGTTGGCTTTCAACTTACTTTCCTCAACTTTTAAAATTGAAGCGACTGTTGGGTACGAGGGATAATGCCCTATATAATGGTAAGGCTTAGCATTTTCCAAAGGGTACACTAAAATTTGCTCATACTCTTCTAAAGTGGGCGCCATTTGGAAATCTTGAAATGTGAAGCACCTCATCGGGGGATCATAAAATTGGGCTAGTGCAGTAACAACCTCTACTTGTACATCTACCTCCATCAATGCAAGAATCTTCCCATATTTATCATTGAAGGCTATGCAGTTTTTCCCTGTTAGCAACTTCCCAAATTCTTTTAAACCTTGTATTTCCGGCATCTTTGCTTTGGCATGTATGAGCTTTTTTGAAACTGTTTCCTTATTTGATCCCATATTATTTTGCTGCAAATACTTACAAGCTAGCTCTTCCTTACGATTCCCTGGTGAACCTATTCAAAATAAAATGAAATGAGGATGAATGCAATATGTTCAAACTTTTATCATGTTTGATTAAAAAAAATGCATGAACATGACGAATGATGCAACTACTAATGAAAGGGACATATTTTGAAACGTTTGTAAATGATGGGATGCCTATACTACTTTGAAAAGAAGCATTTAAAAGGTCAACCAAAAGTAAGACTGCCTCCTTGTGTCCTAAACAAGGTCACTCTAAATTAGAGGATTTCTATCTCTGATGATCTATAGGTCATTCGACTTGTGAACACTTTCATAGGTGGTACTAACACTTCCTCACCAAAGGTCTCTAGAGCCAAGTACCATTTCGGGATGTGACCACCAATAGGAAGATGATCCTACGTGTGGGCATCCACGAAACGATCGCACTCTAGATGAGGTTCTCGTGATACCCAAATCGAAAGTAGATCCGAAGTGACTATCACTAACAACCTCTCACTCCCTAAGCTGCACTCGGGCCCGGGTATAGGGTCCCACTCATAAGTGTGTGTAAAATGTGTGTAAGTGAGGTGTGTGATGGAGGCAACCTAAAATTACCGAAGCTGCAAAACAAATGAAATATACAACATATGGTCTTCTAACCTAAGGTTCAATATATGCATAACGAATATTCACAAAAGAACAATAAATAAATAAATAAATAAATAAATAAATAAATAAATAAATAAATAAATAAATAAAACAAGAGAAACTAAACATAAGAGTTAACTATTTAGCACAATCAATTACTTAGGCTTGACTCTCTAAAAAAAATGTCCCCAGTGGAGTCGCCAGCTGTAGCGACCGAAAAATCCAGAGGGATTTGTTCGAGTTTAATGGAGCCGCCACCAATAATTTATTTCGAAGGGAAAAATATTGGAAAAACCTTTATTGAAGAAAATGGTCCTTGAGACCAGATTTGGGTTCGGGAGTCGATTATGCGTAGGGAAGGTATTAGCACCCCACGACATCCTTTCGAAAAAAGGTTACCTCTAATTAATTGTGCAAAATTTATATTAACTTCTAAAAAAATATTTATTTCCCTTTTATTAAAAAAAGAATAGACAAAAATTACAATGATGAAATAATAAAAAAGGGGTTTAATAAAAGTTGTTTATTTTTGCGCTTGACAAGAGTATGCTCCTGCTCCTACGTATCTCCGGGTGCAGTGGAGAAATCAAAGGCTACGTAGTTCTTGGGTAGAAAATGGTTGTGTGTTGGTTGATTTTGATTAATCAATTTGACTTAAGTTTTTATGATTTGCGTAGTGACTAAACCAAAAGTGGATTTGGCGTAATCACTACTAATATTTTAAGATGTTATATTAAGAATTCGTGATGACCAAACCAAAAGAGAATTTGGAGTAGTCATTGATTTTAAGTTTTTTTTTTAAAAGAGTTTGCATAGTAACCAAACCAAAAGCGGATTTGGCGTTGTCACTACTAATATTTATTCAAGAAGATTGAAGAATTTTTCAATAAAAAATGTATGGTTAATAAATAAAAAGGATGAGGGGAACATTCACATGTTTTTTTAGGGACCCTAGATTGGGTCAAAACCAGTGGGCTGAAGCCCAAAATAACAATAAGAGGGGTTGGAAATAAAAAAAAGGGGGGAGGCTTAAAAAAAAGATGGGCCGAAGCCCAAACAAACAAAACCAAAAAAGAAAAGAACAAGAGAGAGAAAAAAAAGGGGGCAGGGGGCGTAGATTAAAAAGAATGGGCTGAAGCCCATCTGAAAAAAAAGGGGGGGAGAACTAACGAAATGATAAAAAAAAGAAGCAGATCGTGAAACAAAGGGGAGGGGATGGTCATTTGTGTTTCAAAATTCATTTGGGTTTCATTTTGAAACCCTAGGACAACATCTTTCTTGTATGACCATGGAAGGGGAAAAAAGAAAAAATCGTGGGGTGTGAAAGGAGAGGGAGAATAGGAGAGGGAGATCGCGAGAAGGAGAGGCAAGGGCGAAGAGGAAGGTCGCGAGAGGAGAGGAGAGCGCGTCGCCTGTCATGCCATACTGGCATGGCTGCAAACGAGAGGGAGGTGGAGAGGGAGGGAGGCTGAGAGGATGGCCAAGGGGTAGGAGAAGAGGGATGAGGAAGTACGTCCGAGGGGTAGGGGAAGAGGGAGGAGGAAGTACGGCCGAGGGAGAGGGGAGGAAGGAGGAGATGCGGGGTGAGAGGGAGAGGGAGAGGGAGAGGGAGATACAAACGCTGAGAGGGAGAGGGAGAGGGAGATGCAAACCTTCTTCTCCTCCTCCTTCTTCTTCTTCTGTTCTTCTTTGTTGCTCTGCTTCTGCGTTTTTCTTTTCTGTTTTTGTTGTTTTTTTTCTTTCTGTTTTGGTGAATTAGGGCTTCAGTGTGGAGCCTCTAATTCTTTGATTGGTGGTAAAAACGCCCAGAATCCTCTTCCCTTCTTTGTTGTTCTGTTGTTGCATTTATAGAGCAAAGGGGCTCCAATAGGACAATAGTTGCTGACCCTTGTATTGGTACATTTCTTCTTGCAGTATGGTTGGTGATGCAGAGGAGGGCTGGTGGTTCTGGGTGGTTCCTGCAAAGCTGCTTGGTTGGAGAAGAAATGGAAAAAAGCAAAGGAACAAGAAGAAAGCACCTTGGACCCATTCTCAAAATGCTTACGCCTCCTCTGTTCTTTGTTGGTTCTTTGTTGGTCGTGATGCATGCAACGTTCCTGCGTTGCATTGTGCTGTTTTGTTTTTTTTATTTTTATTTTGATTTTGTGATTGTTTTGGGCTTGGTTTGTATTTTGGGCAATCTTGGACATGTAATGGACTATATTGTATTTTAGGCTTGTGTTTGTATTTTTCTGTAATGGACATGGTTATTATTGGGTTTGTTTGATTATTTGCACCCCCTTTTTTTATTGCAATTAGGCTGAAATTAGCCCAAAGGATTAACAAAAATGAACCCAAAATGTGTTGCTAAGAATAAAGTAAAAACAAAAATAAAAATAAATTATAGGAGGTAGGTGGACAAAATTAGGGTATAACACAAAGTCTTTTTGCTTGATTGCCCATAGTCTGATCTTAAAATAACAACCACATATCCAACAGATTTACCAACATCTCGTGCCCACGCCAATAGTTCATTTCAGGTAGAAAATACCTGAAACGACAACATGTATCATTCATCAACTCATCCAACAAATCTTAACAAAACTAATCAATAAAATAAGTACCCGCGCAGTAGTGAATGCACTAGTACAATCCATGGAAACGACCTCTGGAACATCAGGAACACTGGCCACTATGGTGTCGGGAAAGTTGTCTTTAGGAAAGTTGTCTTCCATTGAAACTTCACTGGAAAAGACATGTCAAAATTCTAACAGACACACCTTTTGGAACCGGAGCTTCCGGATTCTTATTTCCGAAACTTTTTGCACTACCGGACTTTAAAATACGGAGGAATCCGGAGTTTAAAATCCGGAATTGGCAAATAATGAAATAACATAACTGTTAATGCACGAAATGGTGCAAGGTCGTACCTTTGCTCCTCTGCTTGGTAGTTGGGCGATGGGCTCCGTGGTGAGTACTCCTCCTCCGGGCGTGATGTCCTTCCGCTTCAGACCGGCGGGTGGGGTACCTGCAAAAGGCGCTCCGATGCCTAAGTTAGATAAGGCTTTTTAGGGTGAGCATAGAGCTCGACATCATAGAGATGAGTTTAGGGTTTTGAGAGAGGGTAGAGAGTGTGCAAACCTGGGGGGTCTAGCCCCCTTTATATAGTGGAGTTGCGTGGAAGGAAGGAAACCTCCAATCCGATTTCTGCGCGCGGTAATCCTTCCCTGACAATTCGGGAATTAGCTGATCTCTTCCTGATATTTCGCTCCTGCCAGGCCCGTTACGTGCCGGCTACGTGATCTTCCATCTTTAGGGTGACAACGGCCCCAAGTGTTACCTCAGGCACGCCTCGTTCTAGAAGGTTCATGAGACCTGAGTCAGCTCGCCCCTTCCCCAGCTCGATGTTATCGTCGAGAGAGTCATACCGGAAGTCGGGTCTGGCGCGTCTCAGAACGGTGGCAATTCGTCCAGCTCGGGTAAACTGGAACCGAGCTGATCTGCCCCTGGTCGGCGGGCACGCAAGAACTCGGCTCGGGACCGGTCCATAACACAAGCCCCCTAGACTCTTCGCACGAAAGGGCGGAGGGTCTATCCCATGTCCTTGGGTCGGTATCCGAGTCGAGTCACCAAATCCGCCATGTACTGGCTGCGTGATCCTCAATCTACGGAGTGACAACGGCCCCAAGCATCGTTTCCAGGTGTATCGCTTTCTAGAAGGTTCGAGGGTCATGAGCCGGCTCGCCCCGCCCTGCTCGGTGTTATCATTGGGGCAGTCGTACCGGAGGTCGGGTCTGGCTCGCCTCAGGTCGGTGGCAATCCGTCGAGCTCGGATAAGCAGGAACCGAGCTGATCCGCTCCGGTTCGGTGAGCACAATAGAACTCGCCTCGAGACCGGCCCGTAACAATAACAAATGTCCGGATTCTTACATCCGGAAGAATCCGGGAATAAGAATCCGGAAAACCAGCGATTTCAGGAAAAAAAATACAACAACGCACCTCAGATCAGTGGCAATGTCGAAGATTCATGGAACGAGTTGGCACCAGAGATAGGGGCAGATGACAAGATGAGCAATAAAACCTTCAAAAAGTGAGAGAGATTGAGAGAGGAAGAACGAGATTGGGAGAGGGAGGTTTGTCGGAGAAATTGAAGAAAGGGAGGGGAGGTGTTCAGTGAGGGAGGTACCTTATGTTTTGTATTTTTAATAAAGGGTAAAATTGGATTTTTGAAAATATGGGAGGTGGGAAAATTAAGTGGGGGAGGTGGTAAAATCAAGGCCCCTTAATCTTCCACCGAAGGCATTGACTGGACGCCCCAATTCCTTAAAGATGAACTCCGCTTGTCTAGCTATTTGAACCTTCCTTTCAATCTTGATGGCTTCAGGAAAGAGATTTTTGTGATTAATTATTGGATAAAACTTATATCAAGTTTTATATGTCAAGTTCAACTATTTTTTCTCACAAAAAATTGGTTATTTTTTTAAAAGGTATATTATGTAATTGTTCTTGCATCTTTTTATAAAAAAGTAATCAACTTTTTATGAAAGGAAATGGTTGAACTTGACCTATAAAATCTGATGCAAGTTTTATCCTTAATTATTAATTTCTCCGTTCTTTTTTACTTGTCGGTTTTTAAGAAGAAATTTATTTCTTTTTATTTGTCATTTTAATAGTTTAATGTTACATTAATTACTTGTTTATCAATTATACCCTTAATTATTTATTGTAGAGAGAAATAAGTGTGACGGATAATAAAAAATCAAGGGTATCATAGGAAAAAAACTAATAACTTTATAAAAAATAACAAAATTTATTAGTTTCGTAGTTTGTGTAAAACAACCCTAAAAGATAAGTAAAAATAAACGGAAATAGTATATGAGAAATGGTGTAATCCTGGGGTACATGATGGATCTTGAGAGTCTTCCCTATGGTTTGTCTCAATATCATGTTGTCTTGATGGCACTCTTTTTAACCATCGCAATATAGACAAAATCATGGGTTATTGTAATTTTTTGTTGTCTTTTTGTTCGCATCATGGGGAAGGGAGTCCTGGATGTGTCTCGCAAGCTGCAACTACTGTAGTGTTTATTTTAGTGTTTTTACAAGGCATTTATTTTTGGAAATGTTGCTTGCTATCTGGTCTATTTTCTAAAAACATTCTGCTCTGGACTCAATTATAAAAAAAATAACTATTTTTACATTTATTAAAGTTGGTAGTTAAGTGTATTTAATTTTATTAATTTTTTATAAAAAAAGGAAATATATTTAATAAACAACCTTAATCATAATGGTTCTCTCCTCACAACATTAATGAATTAAATTTATTGTATTTTTAGAATAACATAATTAAATATGATTAGATTAGTTAACATTTACTTATATTTGAATCCACCAAACTTAAGCATTTTTTTTGCTTATAATTGAGTCCAGAGAGAGTATTAGCAGTCTCTTCTAGCACGTTTGATATCAGCTATAGTTAGTTCACTTGTTGGCAAAGATGGATCCAGAAGTCTGTCAAACCGGGGGCGAAATTGGCTAATAATAAATATTGAGTACTATAATTTTTTTGAAAATAATTTATCTTATTCATTATATTACTTTTTTTATTTATTTCTTTTTTCTAATAAATAAAAGTTTAGGTGAGTTGGGTCCCCGTGGCTCAGCAGTGTCAGGAAAAGCATAAATGCTCAAAGAACGCTTACAGAGGTACTTACATATTACCCACAAACGAGATCATCGCATCGACACCGGGATTCGAACTCGCACCCTTATGAAAATGCGTCGTATCCTTTCTTTTTTCTTTTAAATTTAAAAATTAAATTAATAAATATTTAATTAAATTAATAAATATTTAATGTATATACTATTAATAAAAAGCATTAGGGGGGAGGGGCTAGAGCCCCTAATTACCGCTCCCTCCATCCGTCCCTATGGAGAAGACAACACATTCGGTCAGCTAAGCTTAATCTAATATATATCCAAACGTCATGTGATATGCTTACACACATCAAAGTCACATGTTATACTCGCTTCCTCTCGTAATAAGTACTCATTTTGACTCAATTATAAGTTAAAAAAAATAATTATATTTGGTGGTCTATAATATACGCAAATTATAACTAATTTCACTATATTTAATGTTATCATTCAAAAAATACCCTCCAATTAATATTATCAGGACACAACATAAGTTCCCACAGAAAATTAAATGAAAATGAAGGATAGTTTGGAGAATACAATTAGTTTTTTTATTACACCAAGAAAATTAAATGAACTTAACTAACTTTCCTTAATCAGTGTGAAATTAAGTATTTTTGCTTATATTCAAGTCCGGAGGGAGTGTCGTCATAGGTTTTTTCACATAGATTAAGAAAAAACTATAAATGAATGAAAGAGTATAACAAATTTACAAAATTATCCTTATTAACCATTGTTATAAATACTTAGTGGAGTATAATGACTTGTGAGTAATGCACACATTATCAATTTAGGGGTAAAAATGGAAAAACATAATCAATATTACATTGAAAAGATAAAATGACACTTATTTTGAAACTTATTTTTCCTTCAAGTAAGACTCTTTTTATGGGACGAAGGGAGTATCTATCTTCAATTCAAATCATGATATTGTTATAGTGGTGTTATTTGTACAACCAAATGAGACATCCAAAATCGACAACTATTTTGTTGGTTAACGCAGTTCACACACGTGGTTAATGAAATGTTGAACTTGGTTAATGGACGATTTTGAACACCTAAAAATCGTGGAGTTAATTGTTAATGAGTTGTAACACCTTGTATATTCATTAACCTAGTTTAGCACTTCATTAGCCATGTGTGTTAACTGTATTAACCAGTAAAAGAGTTGTCGATTTTGAGTGGTTGATTGTACAAATATAATTTCTAGTTGGCCTTCCCCTATTAATGGGTAAAAAATCAACAAAAACTTTCCTGCTGCTTCACGTGAGTATCCCATTAGAGGAATGATATTTGGACAACCAAATATCAGACAACTTTCGCGACAGCCAACTGAGTGGTTAACGCAGTTCTAATACGTGGTTAATTACGTTCAGTGAATGATTAATGGATATATCAGGTGTTGAAACTTATTAATCATTAACATTACTTCATTAACCACAAATTGTAATGTGATTAACAACGATTTTCAGGTGTTCAAGTCTACATTTAGTTGAACACCTGAAAATCGTGGTTAATCATGTCCAAATTCGTGGTTAATGATGTTATGTTGATGATTAATAAGTTTCAATACCTGATATATCCATTAACCATTCACTGAACGTAATTAACCACGTATTTGAACTGTGTTAACCACTTAATTGGTTGTCGCGAAAGTTGTCTGATATTTGGTTGTCCAAATATCATTTCTCATCCCATTAATACTATTTTAATTATCTAAATCTAATCAGATTTTTCTCTTTCTTTTAATTGCTCTCTCTCTATCCTGTTTTTATATGTTCTCTCATCCTAGTTTTCACTTTCTGTCTTTAATTATTCCATCTGTCTCATGATAATTGTCTTCTTTGAAATATTTACATATCTCAAATTATTTGTTATTATATGATATTAAGAGAGTATCAATTATTTTTTCTAATAATATCTATTTATTTTTATCTCAATTACCTCATATTAGTCTTTCCATGCATCTAACTCTTACTATGCAAAAGACATTTTAGTCAACACCGATTATTTTACCTAAAAAATAGTAATTAATAATTTTCTTAAGACTTCATAACCTTGGCTTTTGTCGGACGCGCCAGTTATATCCTGTGAGATATGTGCACTATGCAGATAAATACTCAATACAGTGTGGCTTCACACGTTTCAAACTATACATTGTTCGAAGATTCCTGTGAGCGTGATTTGTCCTAATCTATTAAATTGCTGGCCGCAGCTCAAGATGTATTATGTAATCACCGGATGTAATTAGTTGTTTTGGTATTTGTACATTCAAAAAAGATTTTTTTTTCCCACCCCTTAGGGTGAAAGAGTAGCTAATAAGAAACAAGAGAAAGAAAATAAATGACGATAAAAAAAATATAATGACCTTAAAAAATAAGAAATGAAAAAAAATGTAAGTTTGCCTTCTTACAAATTAATCAATTCAAGGCAATATTATGCTTATCAAAAAAAAAAAATCAAGGCAACATTATGACAGTGCAAACTGGCAGGCCGTGAGAACAAATCTACTCTTTTTCTATTTACCTTTGACACGTTCCACATGTCATATATTGAAGAAATCACCATTCCAAAATAAAGGAGCTAGTTAGTACTATGCATATTCCTTCATAGACTATTGCTTCAAATTAAAGTATTAGTATATTATTCGATAGGACCTAGCTAGAACTTACGATTGTCCACTTCATGATTAATTAATTAAGTAAACAATCGTGTAAATAAATAAAATTAAAGTTCTACAGCGCAATAAAAAGCCGACCAAATCCGGTACCCCTCCACTTGCGAGGCTTCCAAATGTACGTCGATATAATCAATACACAGATCCTATATATATAGCATAGCACAAGTTAAAATGCAAATTAGTGCGAGCTAACAATTCATTTAATCTAAGCAATAGCATTTGCTAGCGAGTCCAGGAGCTTGCTTGAGAGCTTTATTAACTCTAATTAATTAGAACAAATCAAATCAAATGGCTTCTGCTCGCGTAGCATTCCTTGCCATTTCCATGGTTTTGCTTTCCTCATCAGTTGCCATAGCAACTGATCACATTGTGGGTGATGATAAGGGCTGGACTGTCGATTTTAACTACACTCAGTGGGCTCAGGACAAGGTTTTCCGTGTTGGTGACAACCTTGGTATGAAAATTATATTATTATTATTATTATTATTATTATTATTATTATTATTATTATTATTATTATTATTATTATTACAACAAATATATAATGTGCATTTGCTAGAATTTGTGTTTTACTTCTTTTATATTATATATTATTCTAAAAAATAGAAAGAGTGTGCGTAAGAATACTTATTATATATTTAATTAACTTTTGCTATGAGGAAGTGATCACGTTGATTTGGGAAAACCTATATTTTATTAAACTATAGTATTTGTTTAAATACATTTGTTTTTTAGATAAAGAAAGATAGAGAGGATGCATCAGAACATTCATTTTTCTTTTCTTTATTTTGACCAAATATTCATTTTTCTTATCATTAAAAAAAATGATGTAAGTTAGTTATTATCTTTTTTAAAACCCTAATTACAGCGAGTTAGAAAAAACTACATGTTGAAAACATAATATTGCACAATAATAATCAGCATAATATTAGTAATAGAATAACATCATCAATTGCCACATAATAAATACTCGCTATCATATAATCATAGTCGTGGTAAGAGTAAGGCAAGTGAAACAACTGACTTAGGCCACACCTTCATCCCACTCATTAACCATTAGAAATTTTCTAATATTAAAGGCCCAACGTAGTGCCTGTTTGGTTACCAAACCAAACTACGTTTGAGGCCCTTTTCTCTGTTTGCGTTTGGCAAACCGAGTTTGCTTTTTTATTTTGGTGTTTGGTAAATTTCTTGTTTGTCTTTTCCGTTTGCGAAACGTCGTTTTGTTGCAGGAGGTCTGATGTTGTTTTTCCGTTTGCAAAACTCCGTTTGAGTATTTTAACACTTCAAAAGTGATTCTATTTTGTCAACCAAACACAAATCAATTCTTCTAAACTCAGTTTTAAAATATTTTTACTAAACACAAATCATTTTTTTAAACTCCATTTTTTAAAACTCAGTTTTCTAAACAAGATTCTACACAATCTATTCTACCACAATCTAAACCAAACATACCCGTAATAAGTAACCATATGTAGATAGAGGCCCAACAGGTGATAACAATATAATCATTATTAACGGTAAATTGTGATTGACTATATATGCTACTATATTTGGCCCAACGGCAATATGAGAATTGATTATTTATGTAATATTTTATTTCTTTACAATTTTTGCCTAAAATTCCTAGACACCGCCCTACATATTTCTTGTAGCAACGTTGTACAACTGTTGGTGTAGCTCACCATTCTCTAAAGCACACAAACAACAATGGTTTTCTGGTAGCAACAATACAAAACCGTTAGAGTTGTGAAATTCTAAAACTGTTCTCTAAAGCACACGTTAGACTACGGTTTTTTGAAAGTGTTGTCTTTATGTAGAAAAATCGTTGCCTAAAGTATAGGCAACGCCTTAAGTTACACAGTCTGAAAACCGTTCTCGTAGAAAACGGCAACGGTTATTTGGTGTAAGGCAATAGTTTTTTGGCATAGCTGGTGACAAAAAATATTGTAGGGACATTTTTTTAATTGCTTTCTTTTTTAAGGTATATATACTTGTTGCCTAAGATGAACTTCCTCTTTTATTGTATCTTTATTTCAGTGTTCAATTATGATAATTCAAAGCACAATATCTTCAAAGTGAATGGTACACTCTTCCAGAGTTGCACCTTTCCACCAGAAAATGAAGCACTTTCTACCGGAAAGGACATTATTCCACTTAAATCTGAAGGAAGAAAGTGGTACATTTGTGGCAAAGCCGATCATTGCGCTGCTCGACAAATGAAGCTTGTCATCAATGTTTTAGCAGAAGGTGCACCTGCTCCTTCTCCTCCTCCTTCTTCTACAGCTCACTCAATTATATCATCTGTGTTTGGAGTCATCATTACAGCCATGATTGCCATCGCAACCATGTTAGCGTAAGAGACAAAGCCACTAATTATTGATCTTTGTTATGTTATTCAAATAAGAGTTTGCACTCTCGGCCACTTGACAAGATATTGTTATCTTTGTTTGGAGTTTTTTGAATGAACTATACATGATGATTTATTTTTAATGTTAATTATCATACTTCGATCCTAATAAATCTAAAATTTTAAATTAGAGTGAAAAATGGACAAATATGGAAAGAGAAGCCTTCCAACTATCTAAAACTCTCTATTCATACGATTTTATACACTTCAACACTTGGGTCGGGATGAATGTGAAAATACTAATGTTTTGTTAAACCCAATGTTTTGAAAATGCACTACGCCAAAGAAAAGCCTTGCATAGTGGTTTCGTGTTGACAGTAGTGGTTTAAACTGCTAAGTATGTCGGCAAAAATAAAAGGCGATTTATTGGATAGCGGTTAAGAACTACTACTGACTAATCTCACATTGGTTGCAATTATGCACTTAAAATGCTACCAGTATGGCACATCGAGTAGCAATTTGCTATTATAATCGTGTTTACTGGGAAATTTAGTTTTGTAGTGTATTTCTACCAAATTCGGCAAAGTAACAAATAATTAGTTCAAACGATTACGAGATCGACGAGTTGTGTGGTAATCTCGTTTTCAAAGCAACGGTTTTAATGTAACAACGGTCAAAAATTCGACGCGTTATTAGTTTTTAATGTTCTTGGCCTTGAAAGCCATTAATTATTGTGATCTTTTGCCAATTTTGAATAAAGTAATTTCAACTAACAAATCAATTGTTGTTGAAATGGTATTAACTATTAAAGTAAGCAAGATTGGCTGTCGAAAGCCAATAACTTGATCAACAAGTAATTAGACATAAAATTAAATGAAGTATGGAAATATAGTGTTATGAACATACATTCATGAATTTAAACATACAAATTTGGATTGACGTGGAAATGTAAAGAAAAACATCTAAATAACTGCAATTAAATGAAAGCATTCAAAGAACATGAATTTAAAAGAAAGTCTGTAAATAACAGTTTTAAAGGTAAATGATAGAAAAAGGTAAATTGCTGAAATGTAAAGAAATTAATAAAAGCGTGAAACGTAAATGGCAGCAAAGTAAATGGAAAAATAACAGTTTTATGCATCTAAGAAATGGAAAAATTACTGCTTCTGGCGTATCACGACAAAGAAACATGAGTGGCAGTGCGAATAATAGTGCCACGATACCAAGTGTTGCTAATGCGAATGTGTCGACAAGCACGAACGCGGAGTTAGTTAACATCCCACGAATGAATAATGCTACCGTTGGGACGGGTACTGGAATGACAATGGCCAACACGCAGGGAGAAGTTGTTCCAAGTGTTGTAGTACATGAACACCCAATGGTTCAACGTGCTCCAGAAGTTCAAGCATCGCCTGGGAGTGCAAGGAATTCAAGTGTTAGGCCAGTATCGCAGGCAATACAACCTCTTTATGGGATGCCATACGGTTATTTGAATAACTCAACAGTTCCCACTATTGGTTCGACCATGTTCAACCAATATGCTAACCAGCCTTTCTTGCCTTTTGGAAATTCTTCCAACACTCAGGGAATGGTAGGCATGACTACTACCACAACTAATCGACAAGGGTCTAGCATAGGGGAAATGTCAAGACAAATGCCTCAGAATAATGGGGGTCTAACCCAGAATTCGTTGGCAAGCATTCGACAGCAAATGGATGACAGTAATCATGAGATGGTGAATATGTTCACTCACCAAATGGGTGCAGTTATTATGCCTTTTATGCAGACTACTAACCAAGCATGCAATGCATACAAATGGAAAGGCTGAATCAAGCATTGGGTCTGGCAACACCAGTGAATGACAACGTTCAGCAAGGCCTAAGAGTCATGCCTCAAGGCCAATACATGGGGGGCATCCCACAAGATGTGAACAACCCCAATGTGGCGCAGAACGAAGTCATTCAACCAAATCAAAACCTTGGTCAGAATATGAACAACTTGGCTTATGGTCAGGTAAAAGTTTTACAAAGGAATTGAGATCAAGGGCCTTTAATGCACCAAAGTTTGGCCAACCTCAGGCACAATATCATGGGAAACCAGATAGAGCAAAATGTGAATCAGGCTGTCGAGCAGATGCTTAACAGACTTGGTTTCAATATTGGTCAGGCTAATAGACCATATTTCGTATCTGCGTTTCCTGAGTGGGTACAACAAGCTGAAGTGCCTAGGGGAATGAAGATTCCTAAATTGTCTAAGTTTTCTGGTAACAGTGGAGAATCGACTGTCGAACATGTCGCCAGATACTTGGTAGAAATGGGAGAAATGGCCAATATAGAGGGGTTGAAAATGAGGTTCTTTCCAAGTTCATTGACAAAGAACGCATTTTCATGGTTCTCGACCTTAAGGGCCAACTCTGTCCACTCTTGGGCCCAACTGGAGGGATTGTTCCATGATCAGTTCTTCAGGGGCGACCTAAGGGTTAACCTGACTGATTTATTCAATGTTAAACTCATGTATAATGAATCTATAGATGATTACATCTCCAGGTTCAAACACATGAAGAGCAGGTGTTTTACACCTGTCCCTGAAGCGGAAATTGCTAAAATGGCTGCTAGTGGTTTGGATTACCATTTTAGAAAGAAATTGGTGAACCAACACATCGTCGATCTTGCCCAATTAGGGGAAAGGGTTCGACAGATTAAACAACTCAGGTCTGAAAAGAATCAGAAAAGCAATAAGAAATTTGTTAGACGTGAGAAAATCAATTGTGTCGAGCAAGATCAAACAGACAATGAGGAGGCTATTACTGAGCAAGAAATAAACCTTGCTGAGTTGAAAGAAGGGCCGCCTTATGCCTGTCAAGCTTTGGTACCTTCCAAGGGGAAGGAAAAAATGAGCTATGCAAACACGAAAACATATACATTTGACATAACTAAAGCTGATAAAATATTTGACATCCTATTGAAAGACAAACAGCTTAAGTTATCAGATGATCATAAAGTAAAAAGGCCTGAAGATTCCAAAGGTCAAAATTATTGTAAGTACCACGGGGCTTTAGGCCATCCTACTAATGAATGTTTTTGTTTCAGGGATTTGATACAAAAGGCTCTGAAGGAAGGTAGACTCATGTTTGTTGACAAGCAGAAGCCCAGCATGAAGATGGACACTGATCCATTTGGCCAAGGCATATCCAATGTCGAAGGCCATAATGCAAGAAGCTGTAACATGGTGAATATCAGCACCAAGCAGAAGTATGTGGTAAATGTGGAAGACCCATTTGACATTTACCTAAGGCCTCACGAGTCTGTTGAGGACTTTATGAGAAGGAAGAACAATAGGGGGAAGTTGAGTTTATGCCCATAATGTGACAGGTACTTCGACAAGAAAGCTGCTCAGAAAGCAAAGAATAATCAAAAGGCTAAAGCTCACCAGCATATGCAGGCTGGTTATGTGAATAGGAATGTTAAGCCTTTTCCAGTAAACCAAATGTCTGTTTCAGTGAACCAGATGCGAAGGCCTGTTGTGAATAGGCCTAATAGAGTAGTTAGCGGATGGTTAGTTGAATCCTCAAGGGAATCAATTGGTAGCAGCCATGGGGTAGCTCTTGGTCGAGTTGCAAATAAGACTATGAAGTCTGATGCCAATATGGTGGTGAACAAGTGGGTCGAGAATTCTGCCAAGGCCCGTTGCCCTGAGTTGAGAAATAGGGTGAGGGCTAGAAAAAGCGATCCTCGACAAATGCCATTTTGGAATGAGGATTACCAACGTGGCAGAATACCTTATCTTGGTGGTGATCGAGTGAAGAAAGTCCCACTGTCGAAGAGTCAGAAGCGTCATCGACAGAGGATAAAGAAAGCTCAGAAACAGAAATTGAAGGCTACTGAGATGGCTAAGGATCAACATGAGAATTGTTCCATGGTTGGGGTACAAAAGGTGCCATTGCCCAAGGAGCCTGGCCCGAAATTATAGAGTGTGGTAGTCGATGTCAAAGGGGATAATTTTGAAAGAGGTCAAACTTCCCAGGCACGGGGGCAATTACCTTCGGCAGGTTTCAGACAAAATGTCAAGCCTGCCAAGGTTCCTTCAACAGCTCAAGAGAGGAAGCCTTGGCCAGTAGGTTTAATTGAAGCTAAGAAATTAGCCTCAGAACGAGGCAAATTTAGTGTTCGAGCAGCTCCAGTCGAAGACACTAGCAGTGATGCGTCTATGGAAGAATTAAGGATCATAGTCAATGATTCTGATTTGTTGGATGAATCCATGGAGCCAGTGGGGCAAAGTCTTGTCAAGACAGACCTGTCCATGGAAGAGGTCATTGAACCATTGAATGATCCAGATGACCCAATTAGTTTTGATGACAAGGAAGAGTTTGATCCTGACACTAATTTAGACAAAGACTTGGATGAGTTGGTGATGGAAATGGGGACGACCTTGTCAGATTTGGGGTCTGAGGAGTGCCTTCTTGATAAGGAGGGCATGAGGTTAGGAAGTTATCTAGAGAATGATAAAGTAGCTACCGAAGAAGAGTTCACCAATCTTGATGTGAACTTGGTCTCAGTTTTGCCGGCTGAGTATCAGACTCAGTATGAGTTTGTTATAGAAGTTCCTAATGAAGAAGAGCTTGACAATTTTCCAATTGGGTGGCACTTTGTCGAGCAGGTCATGGTCACCATCTTTGACAATTTTGCTCACTTAGACAAGCCAACTAATGAGGAAAGAAGCCATCTTCGGCCATTGCACATTAAGGCAATGATTGAAGGCAAGCCTGTCAACAGGGTGTTGGTCGATGTAGGGGCGTCTGTGAACCTGATCCCAAGAGCGATGTACAAGAAGCTAGGGAAAGATGAAACAGATTTGCTACCAACCAACATAGTGGTTACTGACTTTGGAGGTAGATCAGCACCAACAGATGGTGTAGCAATGCTAGATATACAAGTGGGGTCAGTAGAAAGATCCACTTTATTTGTGGTGATCCCTTCAAGGTCAAGTTACAATGTCCTGTTGGGCAGAGATTGGATCCACGCTGTTGGAGCGGTTCCTTCGACGGTGCATTAGAAACTTATCTTTTGGAATGCTCATGATGACATTGAAATTGTTGAAGCTGATGATAGTCCATGCTATTTGCAGCAAATGCATGTGGATTTCAAAGTTTATGACCCAAAAGTGAAGCCCATATCTGTGCAGGGTGGTATTATTGACAAAGATGCTCTAAATGCTTGTCTGGAGGAGCAGTTTGGAGTTAGGCTATTGGATGAGGCAGATAAAAATCGGCCAATCGACAAAGATGAGCCTTGAAGAACATCAAACATATTTGTCGGCTTGCGAGGCCGACCGACAGCCAAACTCAGGAGAAGGTGTGTTGGCTGATTGCATATTCGACGATGGCCCTTTGGGATTTGAGAAGGGGCTTGAAGATAAAAATGGTTTTGAGTTGGAAGATCCTTTGAAAGAGATTAATCTGGGGGATGAAGACAAAAAGAGGCCAATATATGTTAGTGCTTTCTTGCCAGACCAGTTTAAAAGGCAGATTGTGGAGCTAGTTTCCGAGTACAAGGATTGTTTTGCTTGGGATTACCATGAAATGCCAGGTCTGAGTAGAGATCTTGTGGAGCATAAGTTGCCTTTGAAACCTGGCTCTACGCCTGTCAAACAAACCAATAGAAGATTTGCTCCTGAAGTTGTACTGAAGATCAAGGAGGAAGTTGAGTGGTTATTGAAGGCTAAGTTCGTTCGTACAGCTAGGTATGTTGAATGGTTGTCGAATGTGGTGACTGTCATAAAAAAGAATGGCAAGATGAGGGTTTGTGTTGATTTCAGGAATCTTAACACTGCAACTCCTAAAGATGAGTACCCTATGCCCATAGCAGATATGCTAGTGGATGCATCATCTGGTCATGAGTTTCTAAGTTTTATGGATGGACATGCTGGTTACAACCAGATCTTCATTGCTGAAGAGGATGTACCTAAAACTGCTTTCAGGTGCGTAGGGTCTATTGGAACTTATGAGTGGGTAGTGATACCCTTTGGTTTAAAGAATGTTGGTGCAACTTACCAAAGGGCAATGCACACTGTTTTCCATGAAATGATAGGCAAGTTTGTGGAAGTTTATATTGATGACGTGATTGTCAAGTCGAAGAGCCAAGAAGAACATTTGAGTCATCTTCGCCGAGCTTTTCAGGAAATAAGAAAACACAATTTAAAGATGAATCCTGAAAAATGTGGTTTTGGTGTTTCAGCCGCTAAGTTCTTGGACTTTTTGGTGCATAAGAAAGGCATTGAAGTAGATAAGAACAAAGCTAAGGCTGTGTTGGAGGCGAAACCACCTGCTAATAAGAAGGAACTCCAATCTTTCTTGGGGAAGGTGAATTTTCTCAGAAGATTCATATCAAACCTATCAGGAAGGACAAGGGTGTTTGCTCCTTTGGTAAAGCTAAAGGCAGAGGAAGCCTTTGTATGGACTCAACAACATCAAGAGGCTTTCGACCAAATCAAGCAATACTTGACAAGTCTGCTGGTCATGGTGCCTGCAGAGCCACATCGACCAGTGAAGTAGTATATTTCTGCATCTGAAGAAACTATAGGTTGTCTACTGGCTCAGGAGGATGAGAACAACTTCAAAAGAGCCGTTTACTACCTCAGTCGACTGCTAAATGATGCAGAAACGAGATACAGTGCTATAGAGAAATTGTGTCTAGCATTATATTTTTCATGTACGAAGCTTAAGTATTACTTGATGTCTTGTAATGTTTTAGTGATGTTAAAGACAAATGTAATTAAGTACATGTTATCCCAGCCAATTCTGAATGGTCGAATTGGAAAATGGACACTTGCATTGTCTGAATTTTCTTTGCAATATGTACCTCTAAAGGCTGTTAAAGGTCAAGCAACTGCTGACATTTTGACGGACTATCCATGTTTAGAAATAAAAGAACTGACAGGGCTAGTTGATTTAAAGCCTTGGCATTTGTATTTTGATGGTTCAAGGCACAGAAATGGCATTGGTGTTGGCATTCTGATAATTTCACCTTTAGATGTGCCAACTAAACTAATGTTTGAGTTGAAATATGCTTGCTCTAACAGTGAGGCTGAATATGAAGCCTTAATTGTGGGTTTGGAAATTTTGATAGAGATGCGGGCACGCACTGTCAAAGTTTTTGGGGATTCACAATTGGTGATTAGACAGTTAACTCAAGGGTACAAATGTGTTAGCCATAATCTTGTCAAATACTGTCAAGTGGCTAGCAGATTGATGAAACAGTTCGACAGTGTCGAGCTGGAGCATATCCCGAGGGAGTTGAATCAAGAGGCTAATGAATTAGACCAGTTGGCCTCAGGATATAAGTTGTCTTCAAAGGTGTTGATAGAACTTATAAAAGTTCGTGAGTTGCTGTATCCTTTAGATGAAAGGGATATTCTTGTTTCCAATACGTCAAATTCATTTGATTGGCGTAAGCCAATTATTGAGTATTTGGAAAATCCAAGTGCTGATGTCGATAGGAAAGTAAAGTACAAAGCAACTAAGTTTGTTGTGCTTGCAGGGGCTTTGTATAGGAAATCTGTCGATGGCAATTTAGAGACTTGCCTTAGTGAAGAGGATGCTTATTTGGCATTGGCGGAGGTTCATAAAGGAATTTGTAGGGCTCATCAAGCAGGCAAAAAGATGAAGTGGGTACTAAGAAGACAAGAGTGTATTGACCCACTTTGGTTAAAGATTGCATTATGTTTGCAAAGTCTTGTGAAGAATGCCAAAAACATGGCCATATACAAAATGTGCCTGCTAGTAAACTGCATTCCATCGTTAAGCCTTGGCCTTTTAGAGGTTGGGCGCTGGACCTCATAGGCCAAATCTTTCCTACTTCTTCAGAAGGGCACACGTACATTTTAGTAGGGGTTGATTACTTTACCAAATGGGTAGAAGCAGTACCTTTGAAAGAGGTGACGCAACAAGACATTGTGGATTTCATTGAAAAACACATTATTTGTAGATTTGGTATACCACAAACAATCACAACAAACCAATGATCTGTGTTTGTTGGGAAGAGGGTTGTCGAGTATGCTGAGTCGAGGCAGATCAAGATGGTGACTTCGACGCCATACTATGCGCGAGCAAATGGTCAGGTCAAAGCCATGAATAAAGTCATCATTGGTTTGATAAAGAAGCATATTGGCAGATATCCAAGAAGTTAGCACTCAACTTTGGAACAAGTTCTTTGGGCATGTAGAAACTCTCCAAAAGAATCGACAGGTACTACTCCTTATAAGTTGGTGTACGGCCATGATGTTGTTTTACCTGTTGAGATAAATCTTGGTTCATTAAGAATTCAAAAGCAAGATGAATTATCAGTAGACCAATACTGGGATTTAATGTTTGATGAATTAAATGAGATCCATGATGAGAGAGTTGTGGCTTTAGAGCATTTAATTCGACAGAAAGAGAGAATAGCCAAATTATATGACAGTCGAGTTAAGTATAAGCGCTTCAAGGTTGGTGACTTAGTTTGGAAAGTCATTCTGCCAATGGATAAGAAGTGTCGAGAATTTGGAAAGTGGTCTCCAAAGTGGGAAGGACCATTTGAGATTGTCCAAGTATTCTCAGGAAATGCTTATGCGCTTGTTGAAGTTAATTCTGGTTTTAGAATTAAGTCTATTAATAGCAAATATTTAAAGTCATATAGACCAACAATGTGCGAGGTAAAAATACAACCTTGAAGTGTAAACTGGATTGCTTTATTCATAGGCCATTTGGCAATATACAAATACATTGTCGAATAGGTTTGTAGCCTGGAAATACAAACAAGGAAAAGTTCTTAAATCTAGGCTATTACAAAATAAGTCCCGTTGAAGAAGCTTTGCCATGTTCAAAATTCAGCTCATGCCGAGGGAGAATTTAGGAAGAGAGAGGAGCATGGGAAGAAGAAGCGGTCTCCATGGCATGTCACCTGGGCAGACAATTAAGTTTGCAAGAGCCGCTTCAAAGGAGTGACATCCAACTCGACGGGGATTAAAAGTTGAAGGATGGGTCGAGGAGGAATGTCTAACTCTGTGTGAGCAAAGGGAAAGTTGGGGTCCAAAGAGAGGCAGTCATCGATGCCATAATGCGCTTGACAGTAGGCCTCGACCCTGCGAAACTTTTCCAGTAGTTTTGCGGATCCTCCACAATAAAATTTCCAACGTGAGGTGTGAAAGAGCGTAAAACTATTGAAAGAAAGAATGGACCAGCCCTTCATCCTTCTCACACAGTTCAATGAGTTTGGTAAGCCACATTAGGCAACTTACCAAAACTCATTGTTGGTATTAGGCAAATTACCAAAACCCAATGTCGGCCTCACCGTTAAAACACAGACCTTTTAGATAACTCTAAGGAGTGGAGTCTCCTGGTTCCCAAATGAAATGGTAAGAACCAGGTGGGAAAGGTTGGAAATAGGTGAAAAGGACTTCCATTGTAATTTGTCACTCTCAGTTGGGTTGTTCAAAGGCAAAAGGGAGTTGCACTCAGGTTAGGAATGTGTCAAAGAAGTAAATGGCTCTCAGAGGTTTTGGAGAGAAAAACCAGGAGAGTTTTGAGAGTTTCTGTTTGTGGTGATGGCAACTGGGGTGCCATACCCCTATTTATAGTTCAAATTTATGTTAATTTTTAAGTTCCAATAGTCAAATTGACTGGTCAAGGGCTTTAATTACAATTTATGGCCTGAAACTGAAAATTAAAGTAATAAAAGAAATGTGCAGAGCTGGACGGTGAAAAGATGGTTGAATGATGCGTCAAATCAAGTTCAGTTGTTGCAGTGAAGTACAAATTGTGGTCGAACAAATGTGTTCGACAGAAATAAATTAAACAAATTTTTAAAGGACTGAAAAGATAAAGAGGTGCTTTCTTGAGGTCTTCCCAAGCAGCAGCAAATTCGAGCTTTGTGGCTTCAGCATTTGCGTAGTTGATTTCAAGGTCTTCAACCTTCGACAAGATAGCCTTTGCTTCGACAGAGCTGTTGGACATTCGTTGGTCAAATGCCTTGATTTTTTCTGAAAAGGACGTTGTAGTGGCTTCAAGAAGTTGGGCCTTGGCGGTGGCCAATTCTGATTCCAAATAAGCAACAATTCTTTCCAATTCAGGTATTTTTGCTTGATGGGGAGCACCTTGTTCGACCAATGCAGCCTTATCCTGTCGAAGGGCCACCAGTTTGTCACGAAGTTCCTGTTTTGCTTTGAGGGCTTGCTGGTAAGGCATAATGCTGTTGTCAAGTTCAGG
Source organism: Calophaca sinica (assembly GCA_037113605.1). Taxonomy (NCBI): domain Eukaryota; kingdom Viridiplantae; phylum Streptophyta; class Magnoliopsida; order Fabales; family Fabaceae; genus Calophaca; species Calophaca sinica. The sequence continues at coordinate 34,728,656 of CM073733.1, read as the reverse complement.
CAGCTTAGGAGTCAAATTTTCAACGAACTCATAGATGCCATTGAAGTAACCTCGCTGAATTGGAGGTAGCTTCTTGCGAAGAGTGTGAAGTTCTTTGGTTACACGCATCAAATTGCCTCTGAGTTCTGGATTGAGGTAAAGCTCATCAAATTAGTATTTGAAGAAGCCTTTTAGTTCATCCATCAGACCATCAAGTTTCTCAGCAGAGTTGTCTCCGGGGAGAGTGGAAGAACGCGCGGACATGGGAGAAGTCTTGCCACTGGATCCTAAAAGTAAGTTAATCCACTCATCCACTCCGACATTACCCTTTTCAGTATGGGTGCCTTGCAGCACAGGATTAGTCGATGAGACAAGCTGAGTAGAGTGAATGGTCAGATCATCAAAAAAGCGGTCCATGTCAACATTTTCTGCTATAATCACCACAAAAGATACCTTCTCAAGGACCTGGGGGTAGAAGTAGTTTCCACATTAGGCATGAGGCTGTCCTGGCAAGGAGATATCAAGTTTGGATTTTCTGTCGAAGGAATGGGTTGAACCATCTCGACATCCATATCAGTAGGTTCTTCAACCTCAGGTTCAGGTTGAGTCTCTGGGACCTCCTAGTGGAAAAGAAAATCAAGATGTGTTATAACTGGTTATTGTAACCCCAACAGAGCGACTAGGGAGTACCATACCTTAGTGGTTGGACGATCAATGGAAGGGAAAACTACTTGCAGAGGTATGGAAGTGTCCAATATGGTCGCTTAGGAGAGTCCTGTGAGGTGAATGTTGTAAGATAATGTTTATGGAAAATACATCCAAGTGTTGTGGAAAGTAGCATACCTTGTCAGTACTTGACGAGCCAATATCCTCGACAGAGGGAGGACCTTTTGAAGAGCATTCTTCAGAAATGCCTTTCTTTGAAAATTTGGCTTTGGGTTCCTGTAAAGGTAGAATAAAAGGTAAAAGACTTGTGCAATGCAAAGTGATCATCAATAAAGCAGTAGTACAGTTTGCTTACCACTACAAGCCTAGCTGTGGGAATGTCTTCAGAACTTTCGGAGACGAATTTCTCAACAAGAGATTCCTGAAAAGAAAGTAGTAGTTTTAAAGCAAGTGATTGAGATGGTCATGTGCTAAGTGAAAAATATAAGTGTTGCACAAGCAAGGAAAGGAAGAAACCGTTTGTGGTGTCGAATGAGAGGGAGTGTCAGGCACTATCATTTTGCGTCTTTTGGGTTGAGCCTCAGGTGTGGCGGCTTTCACTTTTCTCTCGGTTGTTTCTTGTTGGGAAGAGCTGGTCGAGTGCTTTGATCTTGCAGGGTTCTTTTTCGACAGGGCTGGTTTCTTCCCAGTATCTGCTTTCTTGACAGAAGTCTTGGCAGTTTTCCTTTTAGGCGTGGTTGACTGAAGAGGGGACTCATTATTTTCATCATCCTCTTCATCATCATCAGCTTCTTGGGCTTTGCCACTTGCTTGTTTATACTTTAGGGGTTCTTTTAGAGCTGAAGCTGTAATGAAACCAAAATGTAAGCACAAAGCAGGTAGACTTTCAAAAAAAAAAATACAACTAAATTACCTTGGGAAAATTGGGAAATGACCTCAACAGGCTCATCATATTGTTCGAAAAGCAAAGCAAACTGACCAGTAAAGGTAACTTCTTTATTTTCAAAGTTGTCAATATTAGAATGAGACCCAAATCTTTCTAATAGAAGGAAGTTACCAGCTCTTGTTGGTTTACCTGGAAATGGATCAGCCAAACTAAAATTTGCACAAGGTAAAGACACTGGTTCGGGACAAGGGGGTATCACAAGTGATCGACCTGTTTCTTGTCTGTATTTTAAAGCCTTAATACCCCAATTGTTCTCGTGCTTTTCTTTCGATTTGGCAGTCATTTCCTTTACATGTCGAACGATAAATTGAGCGTATCTAGGGTCTCATTTCACTTTGTAAAACTTTTCAAAGTTACGTATATCCTTCAAGTGCTCACCTTTGGTCTTGGTTGAGGGATCCTATTCCTGCAAAGTAGGATCAACAAATCTTGTCATACATTCTTCAAGAGATGGGTGAAATTTGTTGTAGTATTCATCCCACCAAGCTTCAAAGTCTTGCGACACACCCAAAGTGGCAGTGAAAGGGATAAGATTAACAGCAGCCTTACGAGTGTTGTTCTTTTTCTTTATGCCATCGATGGTTTCCTCTTTGAGATTGATGGCGTTCAAAAGAATGTCTTCTTTCTTGTAAGGAAAAGGGCCAGGGATGGACTGCAGGAATCTAATGTTGTTGGTTGAGGCATTGGGCAAGCAGGAAAAGGCAGAATTATCCGTCGAACCGGGTAACCCTGCAGGAAAGACTTGGCAAGCAAGGAAGTGTGTCCAAATGGATTTACACGTTGGATCCTCTGGATCAAAGGGTTTGGTGAACCATTCAGGTCCATATTTCTTGCTGACAAAGGGTAGGAAACGGATGTCAGGTGTTCCAGCGGAGAGAGAGAATGAAAGAGCTTGAAGTAGTACTTAAAACTTTCAAGTTCAGTGTCGAAATGCTTGGGAACGCGATACATGGCCAAGGTGCCATAAGTGTCAGCTTGGAGGTTCGATGGGCTTTGTCAACGGTGTGACCTGAGAGGGTGGCATTTAACCACAGTTGCAAAAGCCATAGTGGGCTGCCAGCTCCAATTTTTCTTCCTCCACCTTTCACCATGTCATATAGGCTCGACAAACTGGAATAAAGGTTGGATAACAGAACAGTGCCAAGGGCCCACCTTTTACCTTCGTGTAGGAGGTTTGCCAAGTCGAGTAGTGCCTTCGACATTTGAACATTTTTGTTGCAAACGACTAAAGCACATAGCCAATGGAACAGGAAAGCGACGTGTTCCTCGTCAGAAATTTCTGGGGTGTTTTGCATCTGGCTAGCAATATACTTTGAAAATGATACCGGTTGATCAGTGAAAACATCAATGACATTTTCCGGAGTGCTCAAAGGGTGAATCATTTGGCCATCCAGTGGGAAGCTAGTGAGGGCATCAACATCAAAGAGAGTTGGACCCATCATTCCACAAGAAAAATGCGATTTGTATTCCAAAAGAAAATCAAGGCACCTAGCATGGAAGGGTCCAACCTAAATGTATGCTCTGATAATTTTATCAGGTTGTAAATGCCTTGTTTTTTTTTCCAAATTTTAGCCTTCTTAGCTTCAACCCTAGTGAGCCAAGTGGAATAACCATTTACGCTAAGAGGGGGAGTTCTAAAAAGCCTAGAGCTTTTGGAGAAATAATGAATATGTAGTTTAGGAGCCGAAGCAAGAATGTCAGTGTGACCCTCTTTGTTTTGGAAAGAATCCCTAAAATCTTCAGGAAATGTAGTAGGGGTCATGACTGGTCCTAAATAAACAGCAGGGGGATCTAAAAGGAAGGAAGGATCGTGTAAGTAAGGTATCATTACCTTCGATTTCTGCCATGGGATTGATTCGTCGACATCGGGTTGCACCAAGTCTTCCTTAGAGGTGCTTTGGAGCTTTGAGCTGGAGTTGAAGAAGACGCCATTGAAAATTCCAGAAGCTTTCTTCAAAGACGCAGGAGAAGCAAAAGTGTTTTCACTTGGGCTTCAATGGTTATTTATAACCCAGCTAGGATGCAAGTGTGCGCACATGATTATAACCGCCTATTTTTGAAATAATAATGGTCCTATTTTTTAGGGAAGTGGGAAGCGCAGACCTATGATGGGACAAAACGGAGAGGTAACCGTCACGCGTGGAGTGGATGAAATTCTGGTTCTCTTCATATGTTGGCGTCACAAAATTAGAATTTCGGGGGCATCTGTTGAGTGCCAAATTTCAGATTTGGGTTTATCGACGGGACTCCAAGAAATCAACAAGTGGAGACACAAAGAGTCAGAATGGGTGATCAAAAAATGGCTAAGTTTAAAAAGACCAAGTGACTTGACGGTTGTTCGACGGAGGGCGAGAATTGTCGAAGATGTCAATATAGGCGTGGTCGAGTTAGGCTTAGACGTTAGGCAACACATGTACATCTTGACGGGAAGTAGTACTGTCGAGATTAAGTAGTTTTTAGCGAAATCAACTACCGATCTTATGTCCGTACACGTGTCAAGTCGGATGATAGGTAGTTTTTTGTATTTTTTGTCTATAAATAGTAGCTTTTACGATGTAAATCAGGTTGGATACATGATCTAAATTCTTAACATATCGACGGCGAAGCAGATTAAAGGAAAATGATCACTGTATGCCTTCCACCCTTTTCATTCAACAAATTGCAATTCAATTCAATTTCATTTCCAATTATTGTTGTGTTCTTCATTTAACTTATCTGCAAATTTATTATTCAATTTGTGAATTTCTTTACAACTTTTACTGCATTAAAACTTTTCTGCATTTTAAACTTCATTTCGAACTTATACATGTTTTTACACTTCCTGCATTCTTTCTTTTAAAGTCAATTTACTTACTGCATTCCTTTCAATTCCAGTACTTTATTTCATATTCTTTACTTCGCTGCCATTTATGTTTCACGCTTTTATGTAATTTCTTTACATTTCAGCAATTTACCTTTTTCTATCATTTACCTTTAAAACTGCTATTTACAGGCTTTCTTTTAAATTCATGTTCTTTGAATGCTTTTATTTAATTGCAATTATTTAGATGTTTTTCTTTACATTTCCACGTCAAGCCAAATTTGTATGTTTAAATTCATGAATGTATGTTCATAACACTATATTTCCATACTTCATTTAATTTTATGTCTAATTATTTGTTGATCAAGTTATTGGCTTTCGACAGCCAATCTTGCTTACTTTAAGAGTTAATGTCATTTCGACAATAATTGATTTGTTAGTTGAAATTACTTTATTTAAAATTGGCAAAAGATCACAGTGATTAATGGCTTTCAAGGCCAAGAACATTAAAAACTAATAACGCGTCAAATTTTTTACCGTTGTTACATTAAAACCGTTGCTTTAAAAACGAGATTACTACGCAACTGGTCGATCTCGTAATCATTTGAACTAATTATTTGTTACTTTACCGAATTTGATAGAAATACACTACAAAACCAAATTTCCCAGTAAATAAATCGTTATTCTAGATGACTCTAGATATAATATCGTGGTGGTTCCAAATAAGGAACTGCTATCCAATTTTTTTAAATAGCTACTACAATGTACTCGTTTGTATGTCATGTGCTTGTACAAATAAATATTTCCAAAAAGATTTATTTGTATAAGTACACATAGTAAACTATTTGCATAACATGGCATTCGAAGATTTGTAAGACCCTCTCAAGACCGGCCCAATGTTTAACTAAGCCTAAAACAAACTTTTAAGTGAAGTATTTTTAAATCAATGAAAATAAAATTATGGGCCTTTTTTTTAAGATGAGAAGTCTAATTTTTTCTTATAGTAAAAAGAAAGGCCTAATTTTTAAACAAAAATTGACTTGTAGAAGAGGAGGTCTAGAGCCTTTGCTTTGGTGACTTTGCCATAGGACCGACACTGGTGACATATTCTAAAAAACAACCACTTTTTAAAGAAACAAAGACCACATTGGAAGACATTAAAGTACTGTGTTTCAAAGTTACCCTTGACCAACTGGAATAGAGGTATGCAGGGCAACACAAAGTTTAAGATCCTCAAATAAAGAGCGCGTTTCAAAGTTTAATTAGGTTTTTAATAACCCACCGAACACAACCAAAATGTTAACATCAGCCCGTTTGGTTGTTTTCCAAATAATTTAAGAAGAAGACATCCATAGAATCACATGTACTATCAAATAGTACTGTTTTTAATGTCAAATATTAGTAATTAGTTGTTAAAAATGTTGGTGAGGAGTTGAACCCACGTCCCCTTGTCTCTCGAACCATGTATCTCAAATACTATCTATTCATACATACAAGCAATATATTTGCATCACAATACTGACAAAATTCAATGGACATGGATCCTCTTCATCACCTTCTTCCTCCATCTCCCTCAATCCTCTCTATCTCTCTCTTATTCTTGCTCTCTCTCTTGATTATATCCCAATTTTCTAATCATCTTCTCTCTCCTCTCACACTTATTTTTGCTAATGGAGAGGATACATAGAAGGAGAGGATCCAAAGTGAAAATTACCTGGTCCACAAACACAGTCTGCTGCATTGTAGCACGAGGAGATAATCAGGGCCAGTCCAAGTGTAAGGCTACTAAAGCCCTTGTTTTAGGTTTACCAATAAAAAATTATTTGTCTTTAGTTTTCATAAAACAACAAGGCCATATATCCCGACAAAAAGGCCCGCCTAAAGTTTTCTCACTTATACTAAAAATGTCTATATTAAAGTTTGTTTTAGGCCTTACTCACAATTGGGCATTATTGGGCCAGCCCTGGAGATAATAAATTCCTTGATAAAAACACTTTATCATTCATGCCCTCTATCTTGGTGTCTTCCAAACTAGGAAGTTCTCAGCGTTCATTCTTCCCAACAAAGTCACCGTGATATAACATCACTGAAAACTGAAAAGAATAAACATGTAAATTTACAAAAGACGGAGGCCTAATCACCCGAAAATTTCAACTATAGTGTCCGCCAAAGTTCCCCTTCATTTTATTTAAAAAAAGTAAACCATAAGGAAGTTCCCCCCAAAAACAGTTTTTTCACAACAAAGACAAGACAAGTATCATTATGTGACTAGGGATGTAATTACCGTAAATTGTACAATGAAAGTAATGTAATTACCGTAAAGAAGATAGGAATTTCTTCTTAGTTCTTATTGTATGTGACTAGGGATGGCAAAGAAAATCCGTACCCGTGGATACCTGCGAGTGGTAAATTGATAACTATTAAATGGGGACAGGGATCGTAGTACGTACCCGCCCTACGGATACCCGCATATTCATTACAATTATTTTCTTATTAAATATATAATATATACTATGACATTTTCTATCACTTTACGATGAAATAAATTTATGTTCTTTATTATCGAATATTTTTTAGTGGAGAAATCCATAATAATAAAATTTTGTAAATGTATATAGTATATTATACAATATTAATATAATATATTGTTATATTATGTTGTATGATTTTATTTGTTAAATTATTAAATACATGTGGATATCCACCCGTTATCCACATAAATATTTGTGGGTATTAACGGGTATATGTTGGAACTTCCCAACAGTATAGGTACAGGAGAAGTACTACCCGCACTTGCTCTCTGCCTCATTGCCATCCATACATATGACCTATAATGTATAGGGTTTACGTCTAATTGTTGACGCACTCACTTAGTAGATCTCGTTAGTTTAAGTTTTATAACTTTTTTAGATAAGCAGTGTATGTTGTATATAGTGGTGAAACGCACTTTTATGGATGTGATGTAAATGTAGGAAACTCGGGTCTCCATATAAATATTAAATGTTTATACACCAAAAGAAAAAATATAGGAAGAATTTATATTGTATGTCCTAAGCTCTCTATCCCAAACCCTTCCCGCCAATAAAATATTGTCAAGTCAATTAAAAAGTTCACATCACACTTAACCCTTTTTACTAGCAAACTGTTGGGTTAACGGTGGAAAGGAAGAAAAAAAAAATAACAGCACGTATTTTCTCTCACTCTACACTATCTCTCTCCTCAAAACTTTCTCTAATGCCCATCTTCCTCTGGCACCAGTGCGCCACCTTAAGCCCATCTCTCTCTGGAACAGAACGCATCGCCGGCGGAGATCAAATCGGCTTACCGAAGCCACGCGACGCTCATCGACGTCCGAGGACGGGGACTTCATCAAGATTCACAACGCTTACGAGACGCTGTCGGATCTATCTGTGAGGGAGATGTTCAATCTGTCGCTGATAGCGGCGGAAGGACAGAGACTCCAGGAAAACAGATGGCTTCTAAATACTCCTACTGAACGCCGGAATTGCGTCACAGATCGATCGGAGGGCAGAGATTCTGGGAAAATTCTCACTCCTCTCAGTGCTGGTGTGAATGTACATGAGAAATTCCTCTTCCCCAATTTCGGAGAAACCCTCTCTTCCTAATACTTCTTCAGAACGTCAACGCTCATGAACCGCACTAAATCACCAAATCAACAAAACAAAAATAAAATATAATTCCATAATCAGTTTTAACGAAAACGATTTGGAAAGGATTTAGAAAACTTTTTTTTTTTGACAAAAAGATTCAGAAAACTTGAATGGTGGATTTTATTTTATTTTATTTTATTTTTAGTTGGCTCAGGTATTAATTTATGGGAGAAAAGTAAGATTTAATTTAAGGATTTTTTTTTTTGGTCATTAAGTGATGCAAACTCATGGTACAAGGAGGCGATTGATTATGGGGTGATTGATTATTGAATAACTGGGGGTGATGGAAGGTTGAGCAGTAATGGAGGATGACGGCAAAGGAGCAAGACGCACTACGGAAAAGGTGAGAAGAAAAACGACACGATGGAAGGTTCAATTTTTATTTAATTAATTAATTAATTAATTGTACATATTAGATTTTTTTTATTTGTTGTTAAGTGTTGATTGGTTATGCCTAAACATTAGGTGATGGGTTTGTGACTACCCAATAATTTCTCTGTGCGCTGTTATCTTTTCTTCTTTTTTTTTCACCCTTAACAGGACAGCTTACTAGAAAAAAGGTTAAGTGTGATGTGGACTTTTTAAATGACTTAACAATATTTTGTTGCTGGGACAGGGTTTGATATAGAGAGCTTGGGATAGAAGATTTTCGTCCATATTAAATTATGTTAGATAGATGTGATGTTACCTTTTTTTGTACCTGTCAGGAATTTTGGCTTGATGCCCTTCTGCTTTGTTATTTCTTCTATAAATAAGGATTACAGCATTTACAGGTAATTACTTACAATTAAGGAGAACAAATCAATTCCTGATTTGTCTAGCCTATTCTAGGAAAGCAAATAAATACAATTAAGGAGATAGATTAATTCCTGATTTAATTCCTGATTCACAGCCCCCTCAAATTGATGCGGCTGGTCAAGGAGCATTAATTTACTAACAAGAAACTGAAGGCGCGGACGAGGAACAGCTTTGGTCAAAATATCTGCAACCTGAAACTGAGGATTGATGTGAGGGATAGATATAATATAGTCATCATAGGCTTCACGAATAGAATAGGAATCGACTTCAATATACTTAGTACGCTCATGGAAAACTGGATTTGCAACAATCTGAATGGCACTTGTATTGTCAGCACAGAGAGACGTTGGCTCTATTTGAGGAAATCCAAGTTCAGCCAAAAGACCACGAAGCCAATTATTTCCGAACATGCAGTAGACATGGCACGATACTCCGATTCAGTAGAGGATTTAGAGACCCCTACTTGCTTCTTACTTTTTCATGAGATCAACGAAGAACCAAGAAACATGCACCATCCGGTGACAGATCGCCGAGTATCAGGATACCCGGCCCAATCAGCATCACTATAAGCAATCAATTGAGGAGTTGTCCCAATGGGAAAGAAGAGACCCCATTGAGAAGTGTCTTTCAAGTAGCAAATTATACGACGAACCGCTGCCAAGTGAAGATGATGAGGAGAGTGCATGAACTGACTTACTTGCCGAACAACAAATGATATGTCAGGCAGGGTAATGGTGAAATAATTAAGACTACCCATGAGCTGCCGATACATTAAGGGATCTATCAACAAGTCGCCCTCATCTCGGTGGTATTTAACACTAACCTCAAGAGGAGTATCCACCGGATTAGCTGATTGAAGGCCAGCCATAGAAATAAGGTCTATAGCATACTTATGCTGATGGAGAAATATACCCTTGGAGGTAGAATGAACCTCAAGAACAAGGAAATAATGCAAGTTACCACGGTCTTTCATATGAAATGAGGCTTGTAATTGTTGTTTAAGTTCCCGGATGGATGCCTGATCAGATCCAGTAATGACCATATCATTAACATAAAGAAGAAGCAGAACAATGCCCGTAGATGTGCGATGAATGAACAAGGAGGAATCATACTGACTCTGAGTAAATGAGAACCCAAGTAGAGTGGAACGGAATTTCTCATACCATGCCCTGGGCGCCTGTTTCAAAACATATAAGGATCGTTTAAGCTTGATACCTGTGTTGAAGTTTTTATGTATAGTTTGCAAAAAGTTTTTAACACAATTCAACCCCCTTCTTGTGTTCACGTTCAGTTGCTACTATGCCTGATCCTGTTATGGTGACATAGGGTCACCTTGCTTAAAAAAATATAATAAATAAAAAAATTACAAAGATAAAGTAAAGTGTTCACCCATTTCACGTAACTTAAGTAAAGTTGTCAGTGTTGCTTAATCAATACCCGCGTTTGCTAGTTGTTCCCCTTTTTTTAACCATGAACAAGCTATTGGGTTGATTAGTCCCAATTACCTGTAATCAAGGCAATCAAATGGAAGAACAATGATACAAAGAAACTTCAACACAGGTTTTTCAAAACTGTTTGTATATCAGATGCAGAGAATTAAACCGGATGCAGAAATTAAACAGCTTATGAAAACTTGTTTTACTGAGCAAGGTAAAGATAAATGTAAAGCAGTAAAGGATGAGACGCAGAGATTTATACTAGTTCACCACCAACTGGTAGCTACATCTAGTCCCTTCGTTCCTGAAGGATTTTTCACTATAATCAACTGATTACAATTTTCCTCTAGAGTATTCTTCTGTCACAAACTTGACAATACTCTCAACTTCTCAAAACGACTCAGTGCAGTCGAGCCTTTGAGGAACAAAGCCTTAACTAGGCCAAATACAGTTTACAAAAGAGATTATACTTTTGAATACAATCAAAATAACTCTCACAGAGAGGATGAAAAAATTAAGCTCAAAACAGAATGGCTTTCTAAAAGAAAGTATAAGACGCTGAGTTAAGTTCTATGTAGACCAGAAGCTTGGCACTAAACTTAATTGCTCACTTGAGTAATTTTGCTTTTAGAATGAAGTTTCTTCACAATTTTCTCTGACCGGTCTTCAATGAATACCTTGGGGTATTTATAGGAGTCTTCAAGGGTATTACCGTTGCAGTAAAAAAATATCTCCTTTCTATTGAGTGAGGTAATTTGAAATGTAGTCCTTTTCTTCCTTTCTAGAGAATATCAGAATAGTACACATTACCGTTTTCGTACTATCTGTAATTTGCAATTGCCTTGTACAATTTTTGTCTTATGCTAAAGGTGTCACCTTTGCTTCCTTGTACATCAAAATGAGCGCATAAAATCAAATTCGAATTCCGTTCCAGAACAGTCTGAGGCTAAGAGCAAAAACATGATCATCACGTGCTTCATTAAAGAGATCAGACGCTCGCTCAGAACAGAGGACAGACGCTCGCAGCAATTGAGTATTCCACGTGTCAAAGAGTAACACTACTGGACGCTTGCTATTAGCAAGACGCTAGAGTGAGTTCGGATGCTGACACTAGTGGATTGTATTCAATTCCTTTGTAAATTTCTTCTCCTTCCTTGAGTGTTTTGTACATATATATGAAGTTTTAATACCTGTACACTCAAAGATATGTTAGAAGATAAATTGTTCTCTTGAGAATTACTTTGTTATCATCAAAATCAATGAGGGTCTAAACTTCTCAATCGTTTAGGTTCCAACAATCTCCCCCTTTTTGATGATGACAAATATCCAAGGTTGATGAATAATTTAATTTCAAAATAACATCAAGGGTCTCCCCCTGAATTTAACAATTAAGATATATAAGACAATTCTGGTATTAAGGCGATTGATGATAAACAAATTCATTTAAGTGATCGCAGAAATACATAGATGTATTAGAGCATATTTTTAACAAAGTGAGATCGGATGCTGATTTTCATTGTACCAATTTTATTGATCATTGTTAGATTATTGGGTCAATGAATATCAATGCATTAATAGATATTAGAGCAATGAATAACCATACAAATGCTATGTATGAAATGATATGCATGATACTTCAGTTTTAGTGTGTCTATCGGAGTTTGAACATCAGACGGTGAATTTTGTCAATCAGACTTTCACGTGTTCATGAGACCTTTCTTTTACTCCCCCTTTTGTCATCAGACAAAAAGAGTGTAAAGCACATCATAGTCAAAATATGGCTTAGAAAAATTTGAATATTAGAAAAATTTGAATATATATATATAAACAGATAATCAGATATAGGTATGTATAGTCAAATAATCAGAGCAAAAACACTGAATATATATATAAAAAAGTATCAAAATATTTATATCACACAAAAAAAAAATTTAAGGGTTTGGTGGAGGTGGTGGAGGGATGTTGAGACGTTCATATAAAAGCTTCAGTGCATTTTCCAGCTGAGTAACTTTCAGGTTAGTGGCCTTCATCTCTTCAAACTCTGCTTTAGGAATGGTGACCATTTCAACTGCAAGAGTAGAAGTAGAGGGTCCAGCTTCTGATGCAGGAGGTTTCATCTTCTGATGTTGTGCTAGCACCCAGTTGGATAGCTTCAGTCTCAAGTCCTTCTTTTGTTGAGCCTTTTGAAAGAACGCATCATTTGGTATAAACCATTTGATAGGACTTCCAAGTTTTCTTTGCTCAGAATCTGCCTGAATTCTTCTCCTTTTCTCCACCTCTTCTAGATACAGCAAATCCATGAAGATAGTTTCCCTATGCAGAAGCACATCAGCAGTGAAAGCATCAAACTTATTCCCAGCTTCTTCTCCCCATAATCTTCTGATGAAGTCACTCAATGCTTTAGAAGCAAAAGAGAGTCCTTCATTTTCTGCCAGTGTAGCAACCACACCAAAATTTAAAAATGGAGCCGCCACCAATATTTTATTTTTATAGGAAATACTGGAAAACCTATTTTTTGAATATTTTTGAATTTAATGAAAAAAAGAAGGTCTTTGGACCAGATTCGGGTTCGAGAGTTGGTTACGCGCAAGGAAAGATTAGCACCCTTACGCGCCCATTTAAAAAAATGGTACCCGTTAATTGTTTATATAAAAAAAATGTTTGCCTTTTAAGAAAAAATAATTCCCTTCATCAAATTTTTAAAATAATAAGAAAAAGAAACAAAAAAAAGAAAGCATTTTTTATTATTTTTATTATTATTTCATCTCTTTTTAATAAGACAGATATATAAACTAAAGATAAGAATTACCTCCCCAAGTTATTAATTTATTTATTTGAAAAAGAAAATACTTAGATAAGGAAACAAAATTCAGAAAATTTCTATCTTGCTTTTAAATCCCTCATTAATATGATAATTACAGATTGGTCCCTATTTAAAGTTTGGCCCCGTTGAAAGACCAAACCCTAAAATGCGTATGAACAGAAAATTAAAGAAATGAAGATTTTTAATTTATTTGCCTTTAGACATCTTTTATCACATATTTACATTTTAGTCCTCCTTTATCATCTATTTGCAGTTTAGTCCCTGTTTAGGGTTTGGCCCCGTTGGAAGGCCAAACCCTAAACATAGTTACAGTCTTAATCGCAACCCAGGCCGTGAACATCAACAGAAACAACAACAACAACAACAATAATTAAAGCAACCAATAACAACAACAACTGCAGCAACAATAACAAAGATAACAAGAATTATAGCAAAAATAATATTGCAACGACAACAAGATGAACATGTATAAACTTATGTATTTCAGTCCAATGTTCAAGTCATGGTAAAAGGAAAAATGAGAAAACGAGGAAGAAAATAGGAACCTGGACTTTCAGCTTTCCAGGAAAGTTACAAATGAAGATGGAGGAGAAAAGAAAAAGAAAACCTAAACTAATATTTTTGGGGGTCTCACGGATCCTCTCCTTCTTCCTTGCTTCTGCTTCTCCTCCTTGCTCTCTGTCTCTTCCTTAGGGTTCAGCCTCTGGCTCTCTTTTCTACTCTCGGTTACTAAGGTTCTCCCCCCTCTTCACTTTGCGTGCTTCCCTTTTTATAGGCACAACATCTGTGAAAGATCCACAAATAAATCAGTTCAAAATCAAATAAATAAAGATAAGGAGATAAGAAAAAATGGAAAACGAAAACTCCCTTTTTTTGCATCCGATTCTGTGATCCATAATCCTGGTTGATTGAAAGAGAGATTTTGAAAGTGATTCGGATTATGAGAAGAGATTGTGAGCGAAAAATGAGGGATAGGCCGAGAAAGAGGGAGATGGTGCGGCCTAGGGTTAGAGAGAGAGTGATGATGGAGGCTAGGGTTAGGATGAAGCTTGGCCGCGGCGGCCTAGGGTTGTAGATGAGGAAAAGAAGATGAAGGAGATGAGAGAAATGTGGGAGGGGGAGCGTGGACGACGGAGGAGGAGGGAAGGATGAGGAGTTGAGAGAGGAGAGAGTGGAGCGGCGCCGCGAAGAAAGGGAGAGAAGGGAAGGAAGGCTGTGTGCGTGGGATCCTTTAGGGTTATTGATTTTTAGGTTAAAGAGAGGAAAGGATGGGCTGGGCTGAGGGGACATGTGGGCTGCGTGAGTGAAGAGGGATTAGGGGGAGTGTGCGAGCAAGGAGAGGGGTGCAGGGAGCAAACAGAGGGAAACAAGGACGCAGGGGGCTGAAAAGAAATAGAAGGGGGTGTGCGAGTAAAATAGGACATGGGCTGCGTGAAGTTGGGCTGGATCCAGCTTTGTTTATTGCTATTTGCACCATCTAATTTTATTTTTTACACACCTCTACTTAAATAAAAAAAATCCATTTTCCTTATCCATTCTTTTCTTTTCTCTTTTATTATAAAACCTAAAATATTACTTATATTTATTATTACTACTACTAATTAAAATAAATAATAAAATAAAAATTAAAAAGGCCGGACAAAATTAGGGTACTACAGCCAGGTATATTCTTCTCAGATTTTCCCTGTCATCTTCTGTAAGCACTAGTGGGACGAGGCATGGTAACATAGCTTTGTCTTTCCACGACTTCGACCATTGACTCCTAGTAAATCCAATGTCAAAGTGCTTGGTCACAGCAGCCCATTGGACATATGTCTTCATGCAGTCGAGTGGTCTGATTACTGAGCACCTGAACATATCATCAAAGTAGACTGTTCCCAGATTGGTGTCAGTAATTCTGCTGATAGTGCCAACTGTTGGAATTGTGGCTTTCTTGGCATTGCAACAGTTTGAGGAGCCAGTTCTCCATTCATCTTCCTTCAGAGAACTCAGGTAAAACCTTCTGGCATGATCCTTAGTGATCTTGGCAATCGGAAGCTCAGAGAGTTCCTTAAGATTATACTTCTTGGGAGCCTTCTCATATTCTATGAGCCCGATCTTGCTGAATGGCTGCTTACCAGGAGCAGGTTCTTTCCTTTTCCCAGGGATAGACCAAGGTAACCACCTTTGTCTGTCTGATACAATCTTAACTGATACAGACGAAGGATCCCTGTACTGTCTGATAACTTCAATTTTCTTCATCTCAAGACAGTGTGTCATGAAGGCAGCTTCTTCATCCGTAATCCATCTTCCACACTCCTCCAGTGTGAGAGGTTCAGTTTGTGGTATGGATTTAGGAAGGTCAACAGAGAAGGGAATTGCTCTGCTACCAGGTGCTGGTCTCAATCTTCCTTTGAATGACATCTGAAAGTGGTCTTCTCCATCCTTGAAGGTAGCATTCATCGGAGAGGCAATCTCCAGTCTGGCAGCTCCAGAGGTGAAGTTTTCAAATGCCATGTAGAGGGACGATTGTAGATGTTGTGATATGACTCATACTTAACAAACCGTGGTTTGTTAATACATGAGACATTCTTCCTTCCACCAAAGTCTGTAGGTTTATGGGTAATGGTGAGTAAAGTGGGAGTGGTTTTGGTGATTGAATAGGTTTTAGGTGTGTAGGGTTTGAAGGGATTAATGGGAGGTACTTTGAATAGTAGGTTAAAGGGATGAGAGTGAAGTTTGGAAATGTATGTGGTAAGTGAAGTATTTGAGGAATTTTGTGGTAGCTCAAGGTTGAGTGTATTGGATGATGATTGGGTAGGTTTAGAGAGGGTAAAGGTTTGTCGGAGGCTCATTTTGGTTTTCTTGGTTTGTGTTTGTGTTTGTGGTTGTGAAACAGACAATGGGAGTGCAGGAATAATATCATGAGCATCAAAGACAGATACTGATTGATCAGCAGTAAAGTCGAGTACCTTTGGGTTAAGCTCTGAAGACTTAACCAACCTTCTTTTTGTTCCTCTCGGGACAACAACAGCAGGAGGAGGAGGAGGGACTTGCTTCCCTTGTCCGGACGCTGAAGCATCTTTTTCAGCTACTGGCTTATACTTTTTCTCCAAGACCTTTCTGATGGCAATTCTATCCTCATCTTCTGGTTCCTCAACAGTAGGTGCAGGAGCCACCTTCTTTCTCATTCTTCTTGTCTCCCTTGAAGGAGATTCAGCAGGTCTCTTCACACCAGCCATTGAGCTTCTGATGGATTTCTTTTCAACTTCTCCTTCCTGTTGCTCTAATTTCACCTTCTTGATCATAGAGCCAGTTATCAGCTGCATTCTGACTAAACTGTTGACTCCAAAAACTTCTGGACGAACAACAGCGCCAACACCAAAGTATTTTTCTTTTTCTTCTGTGTTGATAGAGTCAGTCAGTTTTCTTACAATACCGTCTTTTATCATCATTATGGAGAGAAGAACTCCATAAGGAATAACTTTGATGATATTCTTCTTATCGACACTCTTCCTTGAGAAGACAAGAGCATTTATCAGATTGTTGATAATCAACCTTGGCAGATTGATTTTCTTCCCATCCATGTAGTTTCTCATAATGAACTTTTGCTCGTAGTTCACTATGTCGCTTGAGCCAGCCCTCAGAATCACGCTCTTAGCGATGATTTTGTGCAATACTCTGTAGTGGCTTTTCAAGTCTTTGGCTGTGGGAGTAATGTTCTTCTTCTTCAATTCACGATAGTTTTCAAACAGGGCTTCGTTGACGTTTTCCAGTCCTCTATACGCGTCAGCCCAGTTAGCATGATAACTGATCCCTTCACAAGGGCACTTGATCGTCTGAGCAATAGAGTTGATGGTGAAGCGTAGCTTGAAGCCTCTGATATGTCCTTCTATAATTTCTCCCGGAAGTAAGTAAGTATTCCCCCAGAACTCCTTAATAGCATAGCTCAGTACGTCGACTGGTTCCCAGATGAAATAATTTTTCCAGCCTAGTTTCTCCAGACCTTCTTCAAAATCAAAACCGTATAGCTTGAAGTTCTCAAAATCAATCCTGTTCTCATTCATGAGTTTTGCCTCAGAGAAGACATCGAAGGCAGCAGTGTATTGTCCAACCTTTCTGTCGGCCATGGTAGCAGTTGCAGAGAGGGTAATGGAGGTTTTAGGGTTCGAAAACACACACACACACACACACACACACAGAGAACAGTGTAGTACCCTAATTTTGTCCGGCCTTTTTTTATTATTTTATTTTATTTTTTATTTTAAATTTTTATTAGTAGTAGTAGTAATAGTAGTAATAATAAATAAAATAACATTTTTGGTTTTATAATAAAGAATAAAAGAGGAAAGAAAATATTTTATTTTTTGAAGAAAAGGGTGCATGTTATAAATTAGGGAGGTGCTAATAACAACCCAACTCAAACCCAACTCAAATCCAACCCAACAACCATTTTACTAGCTGCACCTCCCATTTGTTTTTCAAACGCCCCAGCGCACCTTGCAGCGCCTCATTTCCTTTCTTTACTTGCGCGCACCCCGCTTTCTTTTTTCTCGCACACCCCAAGCCCACCTTCCTTCCAACCATGCGGCCCAACATCCAGCAGGTCCAATTTTTTACCCTAAAAACATGAAAAACCCTAAAAACTCATCTTCATTCCCTCGTCCCCTTCATCTGCAGTGCCGCTTCATCCTCTTCTCTCCCCCAACCTCATCTCTTCAAACCCTATCTTCTCCTCCATCTCTTCAAACCCTATCTTCTCCTCCTTCTCTCTAACCCTAGTTCCCACGCCTCCATCCTCTCTCCTTTCTCCCATACCCTAGTCGCGCCTCCATCCTCTTCTCCCTCTCAACCTCATCCCTTCAAACCCTAAATCCTCACACTCTCTATCAACCACGCGGCCTCCCCCTTATCTCGCCCCAAATCACGAATGCCTTTCCATCTCTTATCCTTTCTCCTTTCAAACACCAAACCCTATCCCCATGCCGCGGCCATACCCCACTTATTTTCATACCATGTCCCCTCTTCATCTCACAGATTCATCCCCAAAGAAATCGGCCTCAAAAGGGAGTATTTCGTTCTTTTCTTTCCAAAAATTCTTATCCTTATCAATTTTATTAATTCATATTCCTGTTTCCGTTTTTTCATGGACAAGGAGAAGAAGATCAAGTTTCATAGTGTGAAAGGGTTTCCTCCTGAAGACTATAAATATCCACCTCCAGAGCTACGAAAAGGACACGCAGAGAGAGTGAGAGCAAGAGATTTGGAGATCAACAAGGAGGCTGAAGCAAAGCGTGAGGGAGAGTTTTAAATTTTTTAAACACTTTTTAGAATTTTTAGGGTTCTGAATTTTACCCCTTTTTGGAAAAGCTAATACCCAGGTTTCCTCTTCTTCCTTCTATTTCTCTCTGAATATGATTATGTAACAAAGACTTAATCAATTGATGTTGCAATTTTCTTAATTTTGTTCTTTTACATTTGTGATTATTGAGCTGTTGCTGTTGTTGCTATCGTTGTTGCTATTGTCATTGCTGTTGTCTATCAGTGTCCACGATTAAGATTGTAACTAGGTTTAGGGTTTGGTCTTCCAACGGGGCCAAACTTTAAATAGGGACCAATTTGCAATTATCATATTAATGAGGGACTTAAAAGAAAAATAGAAAGTTTCTGAATTTTGTTTCCTTATTTAAGTATTTTTTTAAATAAATAAATTAATAACTTGTGGAAGTAATTCTTATCTTCAGTTTGTATTTCTGTCTTAGTAAAAGGAGATGAAATAATAATAAATACAATAAAAAAGGCTTTCTTTTTTTAATAATTTTTGTCGGTTCTTTTTCTTATTATTTAAAAAAATTTGATAAAGGGAATTAATTTTTTAAAGGCAAACAATTTTTTACAAGCAATTAACGGGTACCATTTTTTAAATGGGCATGTAGGGGTGCTAATCCTTCCTTGCGCGTAACCAACTCCCGGACCCAAATCTGGTACAAAGATCTTCTTTTTCATTAAACTCAAAAATATTCAAAAAAAAAATAGGTTTTCTAATGTTTCCTATAAAAATAAAATATTGGTGGCGGCTCCATTTAAAAAATTTTGTGTGGTTGTCACAGCTGGTGACTCCACTAGGGACTTTAGAGAGTTAGGCCCTATGATTGTTTTTGTGATTTGTTTGCCTTACTAAATGAATTATTCCCTTTTTATTTTTATTCCTATTTATTCATTTGTATATATGTTTGTATACGTGAATCCTAGGATAGAAAACTTACGTAAAAAAAAAATATTTTTCATTTGTGATTCATTCTCTTTCATTCCTTTTTTCTTCTTGTAAATATTATGTATGTCTATGTATTTGAAACCTTAGGGTAGAAGACATGTATATATATTTTTTTTTATTTTGCAGCGGGTAGTTTTAAGTTTGCTCCTTCACACACTTCACTTTATACACTTTATTTACACACACTTTGAGTGGGTGTCCTATACCCGGGCCCGAGTGAACCTTAAGTTAGGAGAGGCTGTGTAATGGCTGCTCTGCTGGACGTACGGCCAGTAGGTTCCTATGAAGGCCTCACCTAGAGGTTGGCTCATTTGAAAAAAAATATCCCTTAATAATATACTTATTATTGGTGGTAACATTTTCAAATGGGACCCTTGGCTCTAGGGACCTTTTAGATTAGTATCTTAAATCCACCCAATGGAAAGACACTTAATATAAACCCTAGATCCTTTTAAAGAGCTACCGGCCCATATCACAAAATGAGCATACCTTATCCCATTTTCCACGTGACAAAAGTCGTATGACCTAAGATCTTAGGAAATACCGGCCTACATCATAAGGGGCACACTCTGCCTGTTTTTCCTTCATCCATTTATTTTCCATTCACATTTCAAAAATTGTGAAAGATAATAAATGATATTTTTCTCTAAAAAATATTATTTATTATTATTCTTTGCAAAAAAACACAGTTTCAAAAAATATTTTCCCTTCTCATTCTTTTTCCTCTGAAAAATAAATTTTCGAAAAAAAGCATTTTCTCTTTTTTAGCAACATCATTGCATTCATTATTTTTTTAAAAATAAAAAATAAAACAAAACAAAAAATAGAAAGATATTTCTCCATTATCCATCATATTATTTTGCATAAAATGTACAAAAAAAAAACATTCATGACATGCATTTTTTTTCCCTACAGAAAAATAGATACAAATAAACTTTCCCTGCATCCCTACCGGACTCGAGCCCAATCTAGACTCATGGATTTGTTGGAACAGAATCAGCAAGCAATGAGAGAAGAGCTCGACCAAATCAATGGTAAGATAGACAAGTTATTTGACCTTCTGCAGAACTTGGATCCAAAATTGACCACTGATAAAAACCATTCCATCAGCACTAATGAGTATCGAGAGGCTTCTAATGGCCCATTAGGAGGCCCCTTAGATCAGAAGAGACTCCAAATTATGGAAAATAGGCTGAAAGCCATTGAAGGGGCAAATCATATTGGGTTCAAAGCTTCAGAAGTATGTTTGGTCCTGGATGTGGTGATTCCTCCAAAATTCAAAGTTCCAGAGTTCGTCAAGTATGAAGGCTTAACTTGTCCAAAAAGCCACCTCATCATGTACTGCCGGAAGATGCCCCCTGCTCCAGTAATGATAAGCTCTTAATCCACTTCTTCCAAGAGAGTCTTACAGGGGCATCCCTATGTTGGTATATGCAGTTAGAGCAGGGCAAAATCAACTCCTGGAATGATTTGGCTAAAGCTTTCATCAAACAGTATAAGTACAATATGGACATAGCTCCTGGCCGCTCCCAGTTGCAAACCATGGTAAAATGGGGCAATGAAAGCTTCAAAGAGTATGCCCAAAGATGGAGAGGGATTGCAGCCCAAGTGGAACCTCCGCTATCTGAGAAAGAGATGGTTACCATGTTCATTGACACTCTTCAACAACCCTTCTATGATCTGATGATGAGAAATGTCTCTTCAAACTTCTCAGACCTTGTTGTTGTCGGAGAAAGAGTGGAAGTCGGGATAACAAGTGGAAGGATTGGCAACCTCAAAGCTCAACAGCCATTGCGCAGTACAGGTCACGAGATGGAAGAAGATACTAATGATGCTCATCACGACATACACTGAGGCAATGGGCCACTCCATTGAGAATTGTTGGGTTCTGATTAACACCGAGTGATAAAACTTCAAGGAATAGCCCTGTTTAAGCAACCTTCATTTACTTTTACGCTTTGCCCAAAGCCCTGGGGCATATCTTGTAAAGGGCTCATTATGTTCTCATCTTTTCATCAATAGAACTGCAATTTGAATTTCCTTTTTTTCAATCTTAGCTCATAGAATAATGGTAAAGTAAATGCACAAATCATCAAAAATTAAGTTTTTGTGAAAATTTGAGCAATAAGATTTTGAGATGAGGTCTGGCCGTTTTTCTCTATCCACAAAAATACAAAAAGTACTTATCCCTTGCTACCCCTTTTGAGCCTAAAACGAAATTTTCTTTCAAATACCCTGAATAAGGATCGTTCATACAATGAAGAATAGCACAAGTCTTCAATTAACTTTGTCCTCTCAGAAAGAAGAAGAGCAAAGTAAGCAATAAGGTATCAAAAACAATTCAAAGAAATGTCAAAAACGTGTCAAAGACACCTGCGAAGATCAAAAAGGAAACAGCAAAGGTGAAACAAATGTGCTAACGAAAAATGAAGTGCATCTTTACTCTAAAGATCCTTGTTTTTATAAACCATTAAACACTTTTTGGGCCTAAAATATCCTTTCTTTCATAATCCTTTAACCCGGGCCACGTTACAACCCTAATAAAGTCCATTCAGATCAAAGTCAAATTGCTCATATTTTCTTAAAACTTGATTTTTAAAAGAGGAAATCCATATAAACTCCTCAGTGCAGTTGCTTTACCTAAAAAAATATAGAATAAAGTGCTCGCTAGGCTGAAAACCCGAAAGGGCGGTCTAGGCAGAAGTTAGAGCGACCCGCTAGGTTGAAAACTCGCAAAGAGCGGCCTAGGCAAAAGTTAGGGTCAAATTTATAAACATGTCCACCCAGATTGGACCTCACAGATTTAGATGTAAACCAAGAAGCTGGGGGCAAAAGCTGTGCCCATCGTCCACAAGCTTCGCATTCAAGGTTTCGTTCCAGTTTCAGAACCACACAAGATGATATGTCTCTCAACATAGATCTTTCATGTCATGGCTGGACGAAGGCCAAAGGGACACTAAAAAGTCTCTATGGATCAAAGTTGTCAATCTAATCTTCCCAAGAGCATTCATAGCATGGAAGGAATATTCAAGAATCCACGAAGGTAGGCAGAATGAGCTATCAAGGGGCAAGTATGCAAACCTGGTGCAGTACTAAGTTAGCCATTCGGACAACCAATCCGACAGAAAGTTATCATCCCACGAGTCTAGGGGCAGAATCCTCAAAGGGATTCAGGGAAATCAAAAAAAAAACAAAACAACATTCATGCATAGCATATCATTCATTGCATCTAGCATGATCATCATTACTTATGGGCCTCAGACCCACTTTCAAAATCATTTCTCTAGAAAATAAAAATTTAATTTCATGCATGGCATACCATTCATTGCATCTTGCATGATCATCAAAGTTTTTGGGTCCATTGACCCACCCTCTCAAATATTACATACAGTTAGTCTGTTGTTACTCAGCAAGGACTAGTACTCAGCCTACCCGATCTTTTTATTAGCAAGAATTAGGAACCTGTCCTATACCTTGCTGGGAATCTGACCCAAGCCTTTACTCGGGAACCTGACCCGCGTCTCGAATCTTCCTCAATTATGGAAATTGACCCATCACCTTGGGAATCTGATCCAAGCTTTTAGTCGGGAAACTGACCCGAACTATTTCGAGTGACGGAGAAGCTCGTACGCCAGACGTCCACCTGCAATAGGAAAACTAGTCCATACTTTAGCAAGAGTTAGGATTCTGACCTACATCTTGTCGGGAATCTGACCCGAACCCATATTGAGTGACAGAGAAGCTCATATCTCGGACTTTACTTAAGTAGGTAGCCAATCCGTACCTTTTAGCAAGAGTTAAGAACCTGACTTACCCTTGTTGGGAATTTGACCCAAACCTGTGTCGAGTGACGAAAAAAGCTCGCACCCTAAACTTTCCCTAAGTAGAGAAGTAATCAATACCAAAGATGTGAAGGCTATGAATCAGACCTATGCCTTACCGAGAATTCACTAGGAATCAAACCTGGAATCTCTCACCAATTTCGTAAGAGCCAGGAATCAAACCTATGCCTTACCGGGAATTCACTAGGAATCAGACCTAGAATCCCAAACCAAAGTCGGGAGCCAATCCCGCAATCCCAGACCACCAAAGTCGGGAGCCAATCTCGCAATCTCAAACCACTTATTGCGGACAAAATCAGAGTCCTTTATTCTTAATTACCTTTTACAACGAATGTAATTAAGGAGGGGCAGCTGTAGTACCCTAATTTTGCCCGGCCTTTTTTTATTATTTTATTTTATTTTTTATTTTAAATTTTTATTAGTAGTAGTAGTAATAGTAGTAATAATAAATAAAATAACATTTTTGGTTTTATAATAAAGAATAAAAGAGGAAAGAAAATATTTTATTTTTTGAAGAAAAGGGTGCATGTTATAAATTAGGGAGGTGCTAATAACAACCCAACTCAAACCCAACTCAAATCCAACCCAACAAATGCATTTTACTAGTCGCACCTCCCATTTGTTTTTCAAACGCCCCAGTGCACCTTGCAGCGCCTCATTTCCTTTCTTTACTTGCGCGCACCCTGCTTTCTTTTTTCTCGCCCACCCCAACCCCACCTTCCTTCCCTCCACGCGGCACCACATCCAGCAGGTCCAATTTTTTACCCTAAAACCCTGAAAAACACTAAAAACTCATCTTCATTCCCTCGTCCCCTTCATCTGCAGCGCCGCTTCATCCTCTTCTCTCCCCCAACCTCATCTCTTCAAACCCTATCTTCTCCTCCATATCTTCAAACCCTATCTTCTCCTCCTTCTCTCTAACCCTAGTTCCCACGCCTCCATCCTCTCTCCTTTCTCCCATACCCTAGCCGCGCCTCCATCCTCTTCTCCCTCTCAACCTCATCCCTTCAAACCCTAAATCCTCACACTCTCTATCAACCACGCGGCCTCCCCCTTATCTCGCCCCAAATTACGATTTCCTTTCCATCTCTTATCCTTTCTCCTTTCAAACACCAAACCCTATCCCCATGCCGCGGCCATACCCCACTTATTTTCATACCACGTCCCCTCTTCATCTCACAGATTCATCCCCAAAGAAATCGGCCTCAAAAGGGAGTATTTCGTTCTTTTCTTTCCAAAAATTCTTATCCATATCAATTTTATTAATTCATATTCCTGTTTCCGTTTTTTCAGGGACAAGGAGAAGAAGATCGAGTTTCATAGTGCAAAAGGGTTTCCTCCTGAAGACTATAAATATCCACCTCCAGAGCTACGAAAAGGACACGCAGAGAGAGTGAGAGCAAGAGATTTGGAGATCAACAAAGAGGCTGAAGCAAAGCGTGAGGGAGAGTTTTAAATTTTTTAAACACTTTTTAGAATTTTTAGGGTTCTGAATTTTACCCCTTTTTGGAAAAGCTAATACCCAGGTTTCCTCTTCTTCCTTCTATTTCTCTCTGAATATGATTATGTAACAAAGACTTAATCAATTGATGTTGCAATTTTCTTAATTTTGTTCGTTTACATTTATGATTGTTGAGCTGTTGCTGTTGTTGCTATCGTTGTTGCTATTGTCATTGCTGTTGTCTATCAGTGTCCACGATTAAGATTGTAACTAGGTTTAGGGTTTGGCCTTCCAATGGGGCCAAACCCTAAATAGGGGCTAAATTGCAAATAGATGATAAAGGAGGACTAAAATGTAAATGTATGATAAAAGGGGTCTGAAAGCAAATAAATTAAAAAAATCTTCCTTTCTTTAATTTTCTGTTCATACGCTTTAGGGTTTGGTCTTCCAACGGGGCCAAACTTTAAATAGGGACCAATTAGCAATTATCATATTAATGAGGGACTTAAAAGCAAAATAGAAAGTTTCTGAATTTTGTTTCCTTATTTAAGTATTTTTTTTAAATAAATAAATTAATAACTTGTGGAAGTAATTCTTATCTTCAGTTTGTATTTCTGTCTTAGTAAAAGGAGATGAAATAATAATAAATACAATAAAAAAGGCTTTCTTTTTTTAATAATTTTTGTCGGTTCTTTTTCTTATTATTTAAAAAAATTTGATAAAGGGAATTAATTTTTTAAAGGCAAACAATTTTTTACAAGCAATTAACAGGTACCATTTTTTAAATGGGCGTGTAAGGGTGCTAATCCTTCCTTGCGCGTAACCAACTCCCGGACCCAAATCTGGTACAAAGATCTTCTTTTTCATTAAACTCAAAAATATTCAAAAAAAATAGGTTTTCCAATGTTTCCTATAAAAATAAAATATTGGTGGCGGCTCCATTTAAAATTTTTGGTGTGGTTGTCACAAACAGTTTTTGCAAGAAAATGCAGAGTGAAGTGATGGAGCGAAAAATGTGGAGTAGTGGGAAAGTTGATAGAAAATGGTACAGTCCTTTTTCAAAAAATCGCTTCGTATTTCCACACAAAAATTAAATCAAAAAGAAAAGAAAATGAAGATTCGCCTTTTCATTAAATGCAGACGCCAAAAGAAAAGTAAGATCAAGTAAAAAGATATTATCGAAAGACATAAATAATTATGACTCAGTAGATGTGATGAGACGCTTAAGTCCTTAACACGTGTGACACGTGTAGGTGCGCTCGGACGCACGCAACCGATTCACCAGACGATGAGTTATGATGCACATGACAAATAAGATGCTTATTCATATACATGCTTATGTCATACCAGATGCTGAGATTTTGTATATTATCTGACGCTGAGATTAATCATTCTTTTATAAGATGAAAATTTAAATTTCTTCTTATAAAATTGAATCTATCTTCAGCAAGGGGTTTTGTAAATATGTCAGCCCACTGATGATCAGTGTCTACAAATTTTATTTCGAGAATACCCTTCTGAACATAGTCTCTTATAAAATGATGCTTAATCTCAATGTGCTTGGCTCGTGAGTGCAATATGGGATTTTTAGTAAGACAGATAGCAGAAGTATTATCACAAAAGATAGGAATGTTACTCTCTTTTATCAAATAGTCTTCAAGTTGATATTTTATCCACAGAAGTTGAGAGCTGCAACTTGCTGCTGAAATATATTCA
The DNA here is from genome assembly GCA_037113605.1 of Calophaca sinica. NCBI lineage: Eukaryota > Viridiplantae > Streptophyta > Magnoliopsida > Fabales > Fabaceae > Calophaca > Calophaca sinica. Next base: position 34,702,284 of record CM073733.1, on the reverse strand, counting down.
GCTTCTGTTGTTGAGAGTGCAATCGTGCTTTGCCTTTTGCTTGACCAAGATACAAGATTTGCTCCAAGGAATTGGCAGTCTCCACTTGTGCTTTTTCTTTCAATTCGGTCTCCAGCAAAGTCAGCATCACAGAAACCTACTAACTTGTAATCTTTTAATTTCTTATAAAGCAAACCAAGATTAGTAGATCCCTGCAAATATCTAAAGATTCTTTTAACAGTACTCAAGTGTGATTCTCTAGATATGATTGAAATCTAGCACACAGACAGACGCTGAACATAATATCAGGTCTTGAAGCTGTAAGATAAAGTAGAGATCCAATCATACCTCTGTACATCCTCTTATCTACCTTTTTACCAATTTCATCTTTACCAAGAATGCATGTGGGATGCATAGGAGTACACATAGGTTTGCAATCCACCATTTTGAATTTCTTTAGCAATTCCTTAATATATTTGCTTTGATGTATATATATACCATCATTGCATTGTTTGATTTGATGTATATATATACCATCTCAAATTCGGCCTGCATTAGCTTAGAAAATTTTTGCAAAGGCTTTCATTAGTAGCTCCAAAAATAATGTCATCACCATATATTTGAACAATTATAAAGTGCTTGTTTGATGTTTTTCTAAAAAGAGTAGTATCTACTAGACCTCTGGTAAAACCATTTTTCATCAAAAATGTACTCAGTCTTTCATACCAAGCTCTGGGAGCTTGCTTAAGACCATACAGGGCCTTTTTGAGCTTGAAGACATGTTCTGGAAATTCAATGTCTTCGAATCCAGGAGGTTGTTTTACAAAGACTTCCTCAGTTATAAAATCATTCAAGAAAGTACTTTTCACATCCATTTGATAAAGAATTATATCATGATGTGCAGCAAAAGAAAGCAAAATGCGTATAGCTTCTAACCTTGCAACAGGTGCAAATTTTCAGTAAAATCAATACCTTATTCTTGTGAGTAACCTTGAGCAACCAATCTTGCCTTGTTTCTCACAACCTTTCCATCTTCATCAAGCTTGTTTCTAAATACCCATTTAGTACCAATAGCTTGCTTATCTTCTGGTAAAGTAACCAGCTTCCATACATCGTTTCTTTGGAACTGATTCAACTCTTCTTGCATGGCCAGAATCCAACCTTCATCTTTCAATGCTTGATCAATTGTTTTAGGTTCCATTTCTGAGAGTAGTGCCATATCTGCATGCTCTTTAAAAGAGGATCTGGTTCTTACTCTATCTCCAGGTTTTCCTATGATTTGATCTTTAGGATGATTGGCTTTGTACTTCCAGCTCTTTCTGAATTCAGCTTCTGAAGATTCTTGTGTCTGGTCACCACCGGACGATGAAGATGTAGGTTCACTATTTGTAGTATTACCTATATTTAATTCTGAAAATAATTCATCTAGCTCTGACATGGCTGTGTCAAGCTTCTTGTCATCAAATTTGACATGAATGGATTCTTCCACTGTCATAGTTTCTTTATTGTATATTCTAAAAGCTTTAGATCTTTCAGAATATCCCAAAAAGATTCCTTTGTCAGCTTTTGAATCAAACTTACCAAGCTGATCCTTAGTATTTAAAATGTAACACGTACAATCAAATGAATGAAAATATGATATGTTTGGTTTCCTTCCTTTCCACAGTTCATATGGAGTCTTTTTCAAAATAGGTCTAATAGAAATTCTATTTTGAATGTAACAAGATGTGTTTACTGCTTCTGCCCAAAAATGTTTTGCAATGTTAGCCTCATTGATCATGGTCCTGACCATTTCTTGGAGGGACCTATTATTCCTTTCTACAACACCATTTTGTTGAGGTGTTCTAGGAGAGGAGAAATTGTGGGAGATGTCGTTATCATCACAAAATTTTTGAAAGCTTTCATTTTCAAATTCTCCCTGATGATCACTTCTAATAGAAGAAATACAAATTCCTTTTTCATTTTGAACTGTTTTGCAGAATACAGTAAATACCTTGTATGACTCATCTTTGTGAGCAAGGAATCTAACCCATGTCCATCTAGTAAAATCATCAACAATGACTAACCCATATTTCTTTGCAGTTAAAGAGGTCAGTCCTTGTTGGACCAAAAGATCAAGATGCAAAAGCTCAAGTGGTCTAGAGGTTGAAACAACATTTTTGAATGAAAAGAAGTTTTAACTTGTTTTCCTCTTTGACATGCCTCACAGAGAGCATCGGATTGATACTTAAGATTTGGTAAGCCTCGACAAGATCGTGCTTGTTTAATTTTGAGATTAATCTCAAATTGGCATGACCCAATCTCTTGTGCCAAATCCATTGTTCTTCGTCAACAGACATGAGACACTTGACATCTTGTTTTGCAAGTTCAGAGAGATCAATTTTGTAAATATTTTGTTTCCTCTTAGCAGTAAAGAAAGTATAGCCGTCTTTCTTGCTTTTTACTAGACATCCAGTTTCTGTAAAAATGACTTCATAACCATTGTCACATATTTGACTTATGCTCAATAAGTTATGTTTAAGTCCTTCAACATATAGTACATTATCAATAGAGGGAAAAGAGCATTTACCAATGCGACCAATTCCAACTATTTTACCTTTCTGGTTTCCTCCGAAACCAATGAATCCAGCCTCTTTAGGTCTTAGTTCTTGGAACATATGTTTTTCTCTCGTCATGTGACGCGAGCATCCACTGTCTAAGTACCAAGATAGGTGTGTTGACTTTGTTGCTAAGCATGTCTGTAACATAGACTATTTTATCTTTAGGTACCCATATCTTTTTGGGTCCTTTCTTGTTAGTTCTTGAAGGAAGCTTATCCTTCACAGTTTTAAAAACATTACATGCACTTTTCAAATGACCAGGTTTATTGCACTTTGCAAGCATTTACTATGATTATTGGATTTATCAGATGCTGAGTCATTTTCTAAAAGAGGTTCATCTGATATATATAACCAAGACCATGAGTTGTCGTTTTACTGACACCCCAAATCATTGAAGCTTGCTTGCTACGAGTTACACTCTCTGCAAGAAACTTTTGAAAAGTATATTCATAATCATTTGATTTGCATTTAGGATTGCCTGTAACTTTAGAGCTTTCAGCTTGAGAGCTCTCAGCTTCTGGTTGCTTGTTAGCGGTCAGACGCTGGTTATCCATCAGATGCTGATTTTCAGTTTTCAACTTCTGATTTTCTTTATTGAGTACAGATTTTTCTTTGTTTAAAGCTGGAAAGTCTTGTGATAATTTTGAAAATTTCTTTTTCAAATTCTTATACTCAACAGAGAGAGTGGCAGAGTCCTTAAGAAGATCATCAAATGCAAGTTGAATTTCAGAGTAGGAATCATATACTATTACCTCTTCAACTTCTTCTTACGAATCAAGGTCGATTAATACGCCATGAGAGCGAGATTTGCTTCTACTTCATTATCTTCCTTAGATGAGGATAAATCTAGATCTTCCCATGTAGCCATGAGGCTCTTCTTCTTTTTCTTGAAAGAACTTCTTGTGGACTTCTCCTTAAGATTAGGACATTCGGACTTGAAATGTCCAGGCTTTTTACATTCATAACAAATGACTTGAGCCTTGTCCTTGCTTTCCTTCTTGTCCTTAGTATCTTTCTTCTGAAACTTCCTCCTGAAGTTTTTCTTCTTCCACATTCTTTGTATCTTCCTGGATATAAACGCGAGCTCATCTTCTGATGTGTCAACATCTCCTTCTGAAGCTCCATCTTCTGATTCTTCTTCTTCAGCCTGAAGGGCTTTGGAAGAACTGGCTTTATGTTGAGCGACTTTCAAAGCAATAGACTTGCCCTTTTTGACAGGTTCTTCTTCATTTAGCTCAAGTTCATAAGCTTTCAACGAACTCATAAGATCTTCAAGTCGTAGGACATTTAGATCTTTTGCTTCCTGAATAGCAGTGACCTTGGGTCTCCACTGCTTAGTCAAGCTTCTTAAGATCTTTCTAACATGGTCGTGTAGTGTAACTTTTTCCAAGGGTCTCAGAACCCATGAACAAGTGTTTGAAATCTTCCAAACATGGTTTCAATGCTTTCACCATCTTCCATTTTGAACAACTCGTGTTGGCGAACCAACATGCTAGCTTTGGTTTCTCTTACTTGGCGAGCCTTCGTAAGATAAAACAAGTGAGTCCCAATTTCTTTGGCGAGATCAAATTTACCACATTTATCATATTCTTTTACATCATAGCACGTATAAGAATGAATCTAGCCTTTGATTGATTTGATATCTCTTTTTCTGCTCATCATTCCAATCTTCTCTGGCTATAGCAACACCACGAGGATTAGTGGGAGGAATGTAACCACTTTGAACTATATCCCACAACTCAAGTTGTTGTGTCTCAAAGAAAGCTTTTATCTTATCTTTCCAGTAAACAAATTTTTCTCCATCGAATAGAGGAGGACGGTTCATATGACCACCTTCAGTAGACATGTTCACATTATAGGATCTTTTCTCTTAACACTATTAAGTGCTCAACCAAGAGGCCGAGCTCTGGTACCAACTGAACATGAACACAAGAAGGGGGTTGAATTGTGTTCAAAACTTTTTGCAAACTATATGTAAAAACTTCAACACAGGTTTTTCAAAACTGTTTGTATATCAGATGCAGAGAATTAAACCGGATGCAGAAATTAAACAGCTTATGAAAACTTGTTTTACTGAGCAAGGTAAAGATAAATGTAAAGCGATGAGGATGAGACGCGGATTTATACTAGTTCACCACCAACTGGTAGCTACGTCTAGTCCCTTCTGCTCCTGAAGGATTTTTCACTATAATCAACTGATTACAATTTTCCTCAAGAGTATTCTTCTGTCACAAACTTGACAATACTCTCAACTTCTCAAAACGACTCAGTGCAGTCGAGCCTTTGAGGAACAAAGCCTTAACTAGGCCAAATACAGTTTACAAAAGAGATTATACTTTTGAATACAATCAAAATAACTCTCACAGAGAGGATGAAAAATTAAGCTCAAAACAGAATGGCTTTCTAAAAGAAAGTATAAGACGCTGAGTTCAGTTCTATGTAGACCAGAAGCTTGGCACTAAACTTAATTGCTCACTTGAGTAATTTTTCTTTTAGAATGAAGTTTCTTCACAATTTTCTCTGACCGATCTTCAATGAATACCTTGGGGTATTTATAGGAGTCTTCAAGGGTATTACCGTTGCAGTAAAAAAATATCTCCTTTCCATTGAGTGAGGTAATTTGAAATGTAGTCCTTTTCTTCCTTTCCAGAGAATATCAGAATAGTACACATTACCGTTTTCGTACTATCTGTAATTTGCAATTGCCTTGTACGATTTTTGTCTTATGCTAAAGGTGTCACCTTTGCTTCCTCGTACATCAAAATGAGCGCATAAAATCAAATTCGAATTCCGTTCTAGAACAGTCTGAGGCTAAGAGCAAAAACGTGATCATCACGTGCTTCATTAAAGAGATCAGACGCTCGCTCAGAACAGAGGACGGACGCTCGCAGCAATTGAGTATTCCACGTGTCAAAGAGTAACACTACTGGACGCTTGCTATTAGCAAGACGCTAGAGTGAGTTCGGATGCTGACACTAGTGGATTGTATTCAATTCCTTTGTAAATTTCTTCTCCTTCCTTGAGTGTTTTGTACATATATATGAAGTTTTGATACCTGTACACTCAAAGATATGTTAGAAGATAAATTGTTCTCTTGAGAATTACTTTATTATCATCAAAATCAATGAGGGTCTAAACTTCTCAATCGTTTAGGTTCCAACAACAACAAGAGCTGAGTTTTGTGAAATGGAGTTTGAGACACGGTCATGCATAGTTAAGACAACTCATCAAGGATAAAAAACCATCAAATCTTATTCATTTCAAGTGAAATTGTGAAAGATTTCTGAATTTAAGTTTTTCTTATTATTAATATTATTTTCATGGAGGAAGGCATCGCCACTTTGTCTTTTATGGTCTGACAGAAATTCTAAGGAGGACTATTTTATTTTATTTTTTTACAATTGGAAATGTTTAACAGTAGTGCAAAGAAGTTCAAAATGGTGGGTAATATGTAAGTATCTTTGTAAGCGCTCTTTGAACCTTTGAGCTTTCCCTGACCCTGGTGAACCCCTTGTTGGTGTTGGGACTTTTAGTCCCACATCGGGTAAAATAGTAAAGAGGAGTGAACCTCTTTGTTATAAAAGGAGGCTTGGGCCTTGGTTTTATGTACACCATTCAAAAGTTTGTCTAGCAACTTTTGTCTCTAGATAAATTCCTCTCTTTGTTTTAGAATTTAATAGAATTCTTAGTATGCCATGTGGTTGCAGCTTGGGCTGAACCTCCACATCAGAAAAAGAATTTATTAGGAATATTTCTTGTAAAAGGAGAGGTGTGAGGAATAAGTTTTGCTAGTGGAGAAGCTTTGTGGGTGTGCGGGGGTGCAGAGAGAAAATTGTGTAGTTGTAATAATTTTCTACATAGTGGATTTTTTTAGTCTTTGGTGGCTTTTCTCCTGGTTTGGGAGTTTTCCACGTTAAATTTTTGTGTTGTTATTATTTCTCTATTTTGTTTTTCCAATTTTCCACAAGTGCAGTTTCTGGGGAAGAGAATTTGAAGAGTCAAATTCCCAACAAGTGGTATCAGAGCCGTGGTTCGGCCTGATGGGGGAGCGAGAGTGGATCCTTCCGGTTCTCAAATGTGGGAGACTCACACTTGGGGGGGAGATTGTTAGAATTCAAGTGTGAGTGATTAGTCCCACATTGGCTAGGATTGGGCTAAGTGAAGGATATATAAGAGAGGTGACCCATACACCCAATGCCTTAAGGTTTTGGGTGGAGATGTGGTGTCTGGGTCTCTTAGTGGTCCTAGTCCTTAGCCAGCTGTTGCTCTCAGGTGCTCCCCGGACTCCCCACCAAGTGGTATCAGAGTACAGGTTCTGCCAAAGAGGATGTCGGGAAGCAGAGTTTCAAATGTAGTCAGATTTGATGTAGAGAATTTGAAGAGTCAAATTCCCAACACCCCTAAGACCTAACTCACCTAAACTTTTTATTATAAAAAAAAAGGTTAGTTCAATGAAAATCACATTTTGTATATTTTGGAGTGAGTAAAGAATTAGATAGATACCATAAGGTCATATTTTTGTAACAATGCTTTATATTTTAATGAAATGAAATTACTTATTGATGTCAAAAGACTAAAGCTTACAAATTACAATTTGATGACGACTTGTACATTCATCAGAGTACAATACTACTACCAACAAGATCATAAGTTCATTCATCCTTTGTAGATTCTCTTTTCTCATCCTCCCTACTATCTTTTAAATTGACAAATGAGACTTTTCCATTGACTTGTTCCAAATCTTCTTGCTTGTTTATTTCACTAATTTCTTCCAAGGGCTTGTAAGTGTAAAACCAAGCACATATTACATAGTAAATGAAATTTATGACTTGAATCCCACTAACAAGAAAGTAATAGCACTCCAATCTACCCCTATTGAGGTTCCTATCAGGCAACCAATTCCTTTCCTTACCAGTATACTCATGTACTAATGATACCAATAGTGTACCAACAAAGCTCCCAATGGCTGTAGCTATGAAGTATAAAGCAGTAGCACTGCTTCTCATACTTTCAGGTGATTGATCATAGAGAAATTCTAAATGTCCAACAGACATGAAAACTTCAGCCACACCATGCAAACAATACTGTGGTACCAACCAAAACACACTAATAGGGATAATGGCTTTTGGATCATCCAGTAAGTTATACTTTGCAGCAACTGTTTTCCTTTTCATCTCTACCAATGCTGAAACTAATGTGGCTAAAATGTTAACCACAAAACCTATTCCCATTCTTTGCAGGCATGTGATTCCGGAATGTTTACCGGTGAACCTACGAGTAACGGGAACAAAAACATGTTCATAAAGAATAACACCTACCATCATTGTTAGCACATTGAAAATAGACATGGAAGCTGGGGGGATTTGAAATGAGTGTGAGAGGTGACGATCCATTGTGCGAGCTTGTACAATCACAAAGCTTTGTTGATGTGATGCTGCAGTTATGAGCAAAATTCCTGATGCCCAAATTGGAAGCATTCTAATGATGCATTTTAACTCTTCAACTCTATGGACAGTGGCTAATTTCCATAAGTTTGGTAGTGTATTAAGATCTCTTGCTTCTTCCTCTGATACAATTGCAGCCTTGTCTAACCATCTACATATAGAAACTTGAGAATGATTAACTTACTAGTATGAAGTTTGCAAATGCAAAATGTAAATTTAATCAACCACTAAATTATCAAGATACTTGCAAATATACAGTCAAAAAGCCTACTGAATTCTTGTTCATTTGGCAAATATTCATGCAATCAATGTGAAATGATTTATTATAATGGAGTTTATGAAGCATAGTCATGAATGTTCAAACAAAATTATAGAGGAGAAAATGGACTCTTTTTGTAAAGACTTCTACATTTGCTATCCGTGTTTTAAAATTTTAAAAGGGCAAAACCAATAAATAAAGATTCAAATCGTTGTCTTCTATTTTTGTCTTCTTTTCTGTCTCTCTAGTAATACAAATATTATATGTAACTAAAAAAATTAACAGCTAAAAGCAATAATATTAGTTTGAGTGAAAAAAAAAAGAGATAATATTATTTTAAAGAAAGAAAAAACTTTTTTTTTGAGAAAACTTGTTTTAATGTGCCGTTTTTATTGAAGAGACAAAGAATGGGACAAAAATATGATTTTAATCCAATAAATATCAACTAATTAACACCACATCTGATTCATGTGGCATTGGGTTTAATCAACCACCACCAATCATGCATCAAAAAATGTGTACAGCAAGGACATTAAGAACCAAACACTTTTTAAATTTTGACCCTCTCCTAATTGTAAATAACAGTAAATGGTTTTGTTAGAGAGCAAATGATGGTTTTTCTTTTGAATATAACTAACAGAATCTTCCATATCTTATATAAGTAAGAAATATGCTCTATCTTCAACAAAATCAAATCCTTCTTTTTTACAAAATCAAATCCTAATACTTCCTCGAATCCTTATTATAATGAACAAAACTCTAATTCACACATACCAACATACCAAAGAAATACATTGAAAATAGTTTTTCTAATTAATACTCTTAAAGATTTAATTTTTTTCCTTTAAAAATATCCCTTTTATGAACCAACTCACTTGCATAGGAAATATGTTATCTCATTAATATAAGTCTCATTATAAATAAGAGTATAATTGGAAATTAGGCATTTAATGTATTTAGAAATTAATATTGTTTCTTATAATTAGGACAACAAAAAAATACCCTTTTGTTTCTTATAAAAAAGACTAGAGGGAGTATTCAAGAATCGTAACCAAATTCATATTTTTTGAAGTTTAAATCCTCTGTTCTTAAATGACATGATCAAGTTAGTATAATTCTATTAAAAAAACTTGTCTTTCTCTCTCCCTCCATATAGATATACATATATTTTTGGATTAAATATATTTTTAGTACCTATAAAATTGGTAAAATTTGATTTTGATCCTCATTCATTTTTAATCCGAGGGACTAAAAATCAAATTTTATAGGGACCAAAAATATATTTAACTCTGTTTTATAAGAAAAAAATTTTATGATTTAGACTTACTTAAATTGATCTGAGTGTAAAAGCCTTCCTTCCAAAGATATAGTAGCATCGAGCTCCCTATTTTGGTACAAATGCTTGGGATCATCAGGCAAAGCCTCATTCCTCTTTTTAACAGCCGCCACAATTACTTGTGCCAATCGAACAAATGGACTGCCATTTGGTTTCAAAGTCGTATAGAGTGGTGAGCCCAACACGAAGGCAATGATGGATATCAACATGGCAATGGTTGGAATACCAAGTCCCCAACCCCAACCCATATTATCTTGAATGTAAACCACAATTGTCAAAGCACTTAAAGAAGCCAATCCCATACAGAAAAAGTACCAATTGAAGAGGTTCCACTTCCTAGATTCAATGCCTTTTTTGGTCATATCAAATTGGTCTGCTGAAAAGGGCACAACACAAGATCTAATACCACCTGTTCCAAGAGATGTGAGAAAGAGAGCAAGATAGAGTATCCACAGTTGTGAGTATGTGGCTTCTTGACAATTCACTTCTGTTGGGCATGGTGGAGGATGAAAATGGGGCAGTATAGCTGATATTGTTATAGTAATCAATCCCTACATCAATTATAAGGGTATTTATTAGCAGGGTTTGGTGTGGAACTAAAACGAAAAAGATTCACACTTTTGAAATTGTTTCATTTGGATTGAAAGTGCTTTAAATTAAAAGGATCAAGTATATATAGACATGTTTGATAGTTGAGAGCTTAAGTTCTTTTGGTTTCTGAAAATATTTTTTGTTTTCATTTTGAATTGTAGAATTGACACTATATTTTCATTTGTTTCTTGACTTCAAAGTTTTGTAGACGAAACAGAGAATGCAAATTGTTTTAGCTATTTCCTGTTCAAATTTTTGAAAACGATGAAACTAATGTGGAATTTTTGTAATTATTAACAATAAAAACAGAACACATTTTCTGAAACTAATGTAAATTAGAATATAGGGAATATAAGGTTGGCTTGGTGGTTAGGTTGGGAAAGTTAATGAGAGTGATAAGGAGGGGGAGGGTTCAACTCTCGCCCACTAACAATTTTAACAAACACATTTGCCATTCAAAAGAAATATAAATTGTTGTAAAAAAAAGAAATATAAATTAAATTAGTTTAATCCTAACACGGTTTAAAAGAAAAATAGAATGAAATAATTGTTTGGGATATAATAGAGAAATACATATGCGTAAATCTAACACCTTAGACTTTTGGGACAATTGGTTGCAAGCACACAGATATATATTTTTGGTTGAGTTTACATTGAAATTTGGTCGAGAGCATAGGTGGATCTACTGTATAAATTTATAACCAGAGTATCCAAGTGCACCCCTTGAATTTAAAAACAAAATTACAAGTAATATATTAAATTTTAAAAAAATAAGTAAAACGTTAAATTTTGTATTTTGTATTAAATTTGGTCCCCACCCACCGACTCAAGGTCTTAGATCTATCATTGGTTGAGAGCACTCAAACATATATTATATACTACTCCCTCTGTTTTCTTTATAAGCAAAAATCGCTTTTTACATTCATTGAAAAATGTATGTATCTGGTCCAAACTTAGGTCAAATACATATATTTTTCAATGAATGTATAAAGTGACTTTAGCTTATAAACAAAAACAGAGGAAATATCTTATAAGTGTATATATATTTAATTATTTATTCTAACATCTTAATTGTAATCAATTAAAATATTCAAAACAGTGGAGAGTTATATTGAAAGTTATATTTTCAAAGGTGAAAAATACTAGTAACACACTCTTTCTAACATTTGTTCCTTGATTAGATGAATCTCACGTGGGTTTCACCACTTTAGAAACGAGATCCACTAGTTTAGTGAGACTCGCATGATTTTCACCCAATCATAGATAGAGTGTTGGAAGGAAAGTGTTAGAGAATCTGTTGGTAGTAGGTCTGAAATTAATTACCAGTTCATAGATGAGAGTGGCAACAACAATGGTCCAAAATCGGCCAACAAAGGAGTCAGCAATGAAAGCACCGAGAAGAGGAGTGAAGCTGGACGTTCCACTAAAGTTGGTGAGAGTGTTGGAGGCAGAAACCAATGGCATGTTCAGTTGTTGCGTAAGGTAGCTTATCATGTTCGCATGAAAACCAGCGCTTGCAAATCTATCACACAATTCATTTGCTGCATAGTATAATAATAGTCCAAATTAATTCTCCCTTTATTTATAAAAAATATTCCAAAAATCCAAATTAACTTAGGCCAAGAAGGGTGGGTGAGGGTAATTAAAAAGGAGGAAATGAATCTGCTAAAGTTATTTAAAAGCTACTAATTAACAAGTTTATCAGAAATTATGATAATGAGAGTGAGTTACTGTGACGGCTCACCAAGGATGAAAGGTAATGTTCGGATTCCTCCTCGTTGGTGCCGCTTGCTCTTCTTATTGTGTAGCTCCTCTTCTTTCTCGACCTTCTCGCCATTCCCTCTGATGCCCTTCTCTTCCTCCATATCTGATATCTGTTAAATCTATTGCTAGAGACCGATATTGCCTATGTATATATACATCTTGCACTAAGCTAATTATAGGCATTGCTATGTGAGTATAAATCTTATAATATTATATCATATTATATTATATTATATCATATCATATAAAGGTTAAATTAAATTATTTGTATTTTGAAAACTGCAACGATGGTTTTGAAGTAGCATGTCCCTAGATATGTGATACAGTATTAGAGTGACAGAGGTATTTACGAATTACAAGACCTTGTGATAAAAACCGCGGCTTATTTTGCTTACTCTTTCAAAAATAAGTAATAAAAAAATTTCCATTAATTAAGAGGTGACATCTAATATGGACCTTGTGAAAAGAGGTCCAAAGGTGGACCCAATATGTAAACTGGATGTAGCCCGTTTTATAATATTTTAATGGCATATTAAGAAACGTATAATCTTATTTACTGACGGGTTAAAGTTTAATATTTTACCTTGTGGTTTTTCCGATTTGCGAGTAGAACAAGTACAAAATAGAACTCCACAGTTTTGAGATCTAGGGCAAGACAAAGCGAAAGGTATCCACCATCGATCTGCGACATTGATGTACCAGATTGTGCCGTGCAGTGTCGTTATAATACAATTAGAGGGGGGAATATCAATACAGTGCTATTAATTGAACACACGAGACGACACCAAATACGAGACATCACGTTTGTACTGTACCCCTTTTTTTTCAATTTTTTTTAAAAAGTATTACAGATTTTTTTATCTAATTAATCACGTTCATATATTTGGTTAATGTTATTCATTATCTGGTTAATGTCAAATCTTGAAATTTTTTCTTATCTGATTAATCAAGTTCAAATATCTGGTTAATATTATTCATTATCTTGTTAATGCAAAATCTGTGTTAACCAGTTAAAAAAATTTAAAAAAAATTAAAAAGTATATATTTTTGAAAGAAATAAAAAATTCGTACAGTACGAACATATGGTGTCCTGTATTTATGTCCAAATCTGTGTTCAAGAAACATTTCTGATACCAATATAATATGTGATGGATTGGTGATTTGGGATTGTGTGGGAAGTGAGAACTGTGAGATTATGTCGTCCATCTAATGTTATTATTTGTTCAGCAAATTTACAGCATCACATCCGCTTTAATTGGGTTTAAAGGAACAAAATTAAGGGCACAAAGAAAAGGGAGAGATCGGTGAACTACCAAGGGGAAATGATTTACCATCCAAAAAAAAAAAACTATGGAGAAAGATTTCATCTTTCGAAAGATAGAAAGGCAGGATATTTCAAAATACTTGTTGTAATTAGAATTAAAACCCAAAAAGATGAATGGGACGTGTAGGGCCTAGGCTCACCAAGTTTATTATGTACAAATTAGGAGGAAAAAATTGAGGAGAGAGATGGAGAGTTGCAATCGGTTTTTATTGGACTTGTTACCGTTGAAGTTATAATTTAGTGGCCTTGGCGTATGCTGAAATGTGTACGAGGAGGAGGAGAATCACTAGCCGGCTCCAGCGAAGATGACGGAGGTATTTTTCAGAACGTGTGTCGGCGGTGGAGACAGTATCACTACAACCTAGCCAAAAATAATTACCAAAAATCGTCAATCCGCAGTCATAATTTGAGCGGTTCCACAAACGCGTCGCTTCCGCCTACTTGTTTCGTCTTTCGGCATCTTCCTCAGATCTGGCCCCAACACATGTTTCGAAACATCTGATAGGCAACATAGCAGCTGCGATTAGGGACGACAATTTTCACCTGTGTGTGGGGATCTCTGCGGGGACTATCCTATTCGGGGTTTCGCGGGCGGAGAATTTTTCCCCTTGAGGACGGGGACGGGGGAGAAAATCTCCCTGCAGTCGATTCGGGGATGGGGACGGGGATCACACCCCCCGCCCCGTGGGGTCTCCGCCCCGAACATATTACATAACTATCCATAAAATATATATATATATATATGTATGTATTATAATGATTGATTTTTTGGTCTTTTTATGTCTTTTTTTAATTTTTAAAAACTATAATAGTTTTAGTAAAATAAAACAAAAGAAAGGTCATCAGTCATCATATTCACAAATCATGATCATAGTGATTTCACATGTTGGACTAGACATAGAAAATTGATTTTGATATTGTAATTTTGAAACTTTTTCATACTTTTATATTTTTTTTCAATTTTATTTCAGTGTTTTTTTTTATTTTTTTAAATTTTCGGGGTCCCCGTGGGGACCTGCGGGGATCCATGGGGACGGGGATGGGGGAGAAAAACTCCCCATGACGGGGATCGGGGACGGGGACGGGAAAAAATCTGAGGGGCGGAGCGGGGAGCGGGGGAGCACTCCTCGGTACCGCCTCACCCCGTTGCCATCCCTAGCTGCGATAAACCAGTTGCAAGTACGTCTCCTCCTTTGTTCGAAAGGAGGGTGTGTAACATAAATTAATTTTTTTAAGAAATGTTTAACAAAATAATAAAAAACCAAGACAACCGGAAGCGTAATATGGCTACCTGTTATAGCCAGTATTTTCAGGAGGTTTACCATTGGACCAGGACCATATTAAGGGCCACCTAATTAAGAATAATACTTAATTTCATTTAATTTTCTTGATATAATGAAAAAATAATTGCATTATCCAAAATGCCATTTATAAAACTTATTTCATAGGAATACAAAAGGTCATTAATTAAGGCTCTGCTTCGTATGACCAAGAAGTTAGCTTATAACTTGTTGGACTAGCTTATAAGCTTGTTTAATCGAATGAAAGATGTTTGGTAAACAAACTTATCACACGAGCTTATAATAGCTTTTATTTTGAGAACTTGAAGTAGCATCTGAGCTTATAGCTTATAGTTTTTTATTTTCCCCCTTTTCATCCTAATTATTTTATTCATTATCCTTTTTCAAATTTAAAATAAATATAAATATTTATCCTTTTATGTCGTTTTATATTTATCAGTTAGTTAAACAACTAATTTTATTAAATACTTCAATTTTAATTTGCTAGCTTTTCAGCTATAAGATATCAGCTATTACTATTAGCAAACTTTTCAACAATCAGCTAGCTTATTAGCTATCAGCTAACTTATAGCTTATTTTTACTAAACATAGCCTAAATATGGTATAATTAGTTGAGATTTGCTTATGTTTTGAAGTACTAAAGTTGAATTTTTTTTTTTTGCTTATATTCAAAACTGGAGGGAGTACTTTATTATTCTGAGTTTAACCTTTTTACTTTATTAAATAACATTGTAATAATACCGTTTAAGACTTTCAGTCTACATATAGTACATGCTTATAAATATAATTTTACTATTATTCATGATTTGTAGGAGTAAGAAGGCTATATGTTCAAATTTTCAATGACCTCACCAGAGTTTGGCACAAAATTAATTATTGAGGTGACTGGTCATTATCTAAAGCTGGTAAGGAAGTGATCATCAAAACAGTCCTTTGATCTATCACAACATATTTTATGTCTTTCTTATTCCTTCATCTTTGAGGGTGAGATTTATAAACTCGTGAACTCTTTTTGGTGGGATATCTAAAGCTGGTAAGGAAGTGATGTGAATCTATTGAGGAGGCTAGCTAGCATGCTTTGCTCACCTACCCGAAGAGTGTTAGTGTGTGGCGGAAGGTGAATTTGTGGTGTGTGATTGAAGGTAATTTGTAGAGAGCCAATAATTTCAGGCAACTATTCTTCTTAGTGTCTAGTCAGCTAGCGGATGCAGAGAAGAACACCTGGGCAATGACGTTATGGAGCCTTTGTCGAGGTCATGATCACAAAGTGTGAGATGGTATTGACAAGGGGGCAGCGATCATATTGTTACATGAGGTCTTGGTCTGTTAGAGGAATGGTCTAAGGCGCACGATGGAGGAGTTATGTAATGTGTGCATCGTGATTTGGGCGGCCAAGATCGGTGGAAAAGACCACTAGCTATGAGGTTCTTTAAGTGCAATATCGATGTATCCTTCTCTATGACTCATAATGAGGTGGGAATTGACATGTGTCTTAGAGATGAGTTTGGCATTTTTGTGGATGCTAGAACTCAATGGTTCAGGCCAATTTTTGATGTCCATATAGGGGAAGTATAGCGTCTATTACTATCAACTAGATGTGGGAATTACAGTTAGAGAATGTCATTTTTGAATTGGATTCCATGTTGGTGGTTGATATTATGAATTCCATATGTGAAGATCACACATAGTTTGGGCAATTATTAAAGAGTGCAAACCCTACTTTTATCTTTTTGTAAAACTCTCATGTTGAATTTAATAAGAGACTAGTTAATATGATTGTTCATAGCTTAGTTAAGGTGACCATCTTTCAGGCTAGCTAGCTATCAGTCTTTTCTGATATTCAAGCATGTATTGAATTTTTTATTATTAATGAAATGCAATAATTTGTGTTTGTTAAAAAAAAATGATATCCTTTGTATTGTGAAATATATTATCTTGTCCTTTTTTAGAAAATAAGTCCAGCTGTAGTTGGTGTTGAACAATTAGCACAATTAAGTAGGGCTACTAGCGTACTCAAAAAAAATATTAATCTAAAATTAGTTTTTTTTGGGTACCCTTTATCTATCTCAATCAAATCAATCAATTATCAACAAAGATTGGTCCGAGTGGTAACTGGACTCGGATCTCATCCCAAAGTCTCAAGTTCGAGTCTTGGGTGTGGTAAAAATTCTGTTGGGAGGGGGAAACTACACGGACCAACAAAGCCGAGTAAAAAAACACGTGGCCAGCCAGGTCTCCAGCGTAGATTAGTCACCGACGAAGCCAATGAATACTGCGTACCAATAACATGGTAAAAAAAATCAAATCAATCAATTACGTGCATTTAACATTAAAAAAATTATTTTCGTTTTTGTTCCAATTAAATATATCTAAAAAAAGAAAATAAAGGAAATTTATAGTTCACACCCTGAAATCATAAATTGCTTGGGTGGAATGTGATAAGCTGTGATTCATCGATTTATATTTTTGCTTAGCAAAATCACAGTTATCAATTTCGAATGTGATTTTTCAATAAAGACTTTTTTGATATAAGAAAAATAATATTCTCCTTTCATAAGTCAAAAATTAAATATAATTTTTTGATAATAACAATTAAATATTTTACTGTAATATTACAGAAGCGCACATGAATATACAGTACACACAATTCATTATCTACAAAATAATCCCATAGACATAATAATTTTCACAAATATTATTCTTTTTCCTTGAAATAGGGCTGTAGGCTGTAGCCCAATTAATTAAGAAAAGAAAATCAAAATGATAAAAGGTAAACAGAATTTTCCGAAGTTAATAATGTCAATTATGATGACGTCCTCCCTTACGCCATGCGGGAATTTATATTGGAATCGATACTAATTTGTGTTGCCATGGTCCTCATAAGGACGAATCCTCCTAATCAAATCTTCATAAGAGGACAAATTTTCTACTAGGTATGCTATATTTTAAGTCATCAACATGAGAGCCCAATTTCATGGCTCCTTTTGCATAGTGATGTCCGTGACACTTTGCTGAATATAGTTTATTCATGTGATATTTTATCTGTAGATTTCCTGCAGGAGATAAGGATTCCAGTTAATAATTCGACGAGAGGTCGAATTCAATAATAAATTTAGGAAAGAATCTTTTTTTTTTTCGAAAATTTTAAATACTTGATGCTATGTTATTTTCATGATGCATGAACATTAACATCTTATATAATAACAAAATAAAAATTAACATCTTATAACCAGGAGTACAGATGAAAGAAGGTGAATTATTATAGGTGGTTCACCATCAACCAGTGTTAATATGCAATTTTCTTATTATTTTAAAGGTCTCTCATTTTTGGAAAAAAAAAACAACTACAGCAAGATCCCACTACAACAAATTCTTCAAAAAATGACACTACTTTAAACAGCGTTTTAGTATTGAAGTGCTGCTTAAAATTATGTTGAAAACTTTTACAAGCTAAAGGATAAAGGAAAAAACATCGCTTAAAAAGAAAAAAAAAAACGCTACTTTAGGTGATAAACAGCACTTCAATAAGAAAAACACTGGTTTTGTGTTAAATAAATAAACAACGCTTATTTTGGGAAACGATGTTGAAAGTTGTACCTAACGAATAAACAGCGCTTAGTATATAAAGCGCTTCTGTTTGTGTTGACAATAAACAACGCTTAGTATATAAAACGTTGCTTTTTGTGTTGACAATAAGTAGCACTTTATATAGTAAGCGATGTTTATTGTCCATATATTAAATGAAAGCTTCCCTCCCACAGAATAGTCACTGCTCGCTCGCGACTCGATCCCTCCGCCACAGCCACTCTCTCTCGCAACTCTCTGTCTTGCAACTCTCCGCCACAGCCACTCTCTCTCACAAACCCTCCGCCACTCACTCGGCCACTCCCTCCGCCACTCTCTCTCGCTCACGCCGCCTTCATCACACCGAAAAACAACCACATTTTAACGGAAACTGCCACAGTATAGGGTTTTCAGTCTCGCAACTCTCTTCTCCATTCATGGCTGATAACCGCGAGAATGTCAACTGCTAACCACGACAACGGCTTCTCCTCGTCTCTGCTAGTTCGTGTCTCTTTTTTGTTCCATTTTGCTGCGGTTGTGGTTCGATTCTGGTTCGGAAAACATTTGGTCTCTGTTCGTGGTTCGATTTTGCTGTTCAAAATCGTTTGTTCTGTGATTCCTCTATCTGTTCTGTGATTTCACGCCGTTAGGAAAGCTCTTCACTTGTATTTATATTCCTCCTTCGAACTCATTGACTACATCTGCTAGCTCAGGTCATTACTCCTTCCTTTTCTTCTTTTGAATCTGTGTATTTAGAAGTTGGGATTTTGGGGACTGAGGAAATGGAATCAACAGAAATGGAATTGAACGTTGCATTTTGAATTTCAGATATAATAAACACTTAGCGTGCAAATTTAGGGATTTTTTTTTGTTGCTTATTTTTTAGCTTCATAAATTTAAGAATTGAATAAACCGTGCGAATTTAACTGACAGTTGTGTTAAGAAAGTGGAAGAATTTGAAGGGACTAATAATGGATGGGAAAATTTTGGATGTTATGTGATGGTTGAGACTTTTGTGTTGAAGAGATTGGAGGGAAGTATAGTGCTGACATATGCTTTTAAGCACTATCATCAACTTAGAAGCAAATGGGAATGAAGGTTGAGAAAAAAATGCATAGGCTTGTAGTCTAATTATTCAATTTTCTGTGATTTTATTGAGCAGAAAATTTCTTGATTCATTTAGTTTTGCAGAATTGCAGTGTAATCATTTCAATATTGCATAGAGATTTTAAGGATAAACTATTGAGATCTTTTTTTTTCTTTTTTCTTTCACCATGAGACCATGCGTAATAAAATTAGTTGTTTTTATTTCATGTTCCCTTATCATCAGTCTCTTCAAACATAACAAAGTCAGCAAAAAAAAGTTAATAATTAAAAGAGAAAAGATTTTACTATAAAAAGTTATATTTTCATTGGAGAAGCAAGAGAAGCTGCATAGATGATTTTAAACTGAGAAACATACTAGCAACTTATTTAATAGTGGCGAAAACATAAATGCATTAGTTCTTGGAAAAATTCAATATGATAGGCCAACAACTTGAAAACACTGTCCTGAGTTATGAACCGAAAACTCAATATATTGTTGTATTACTAATGCGGGTTGGTTTTTGCACCCCCAGTTTTTTTTCATCAATATATCGTTGGCCACACTATACCTATGAATGTACTTGAATTATTAGTGACACTATGCTCTTATTGATTTGAATAATGAATTTTGGAATGTTATAAGTATTGTATATATTTTAGAATGTCCATATTTTAGGGGAGACTCTGCCAAAATTTTGTTAAAAATTTGATCAAGTCTGTGTGTTGGGCAGTGGTAGTTTTAGTCTTACTTTATCTTATTGGGCTTTTGTAAGAAGACGCACAGATGAAGAATTTTTGGTATGTACAATAATATTTATAACTTATATATATGACGTTAAACAATGCATTGATATATTCTTATGTTTTTATGTAGAGAATAAGCAATGAAAATCGGCGAAGAGCGTCAAATCCTCCATACCCTTACAGAGGAGGGGTTAAGGGGTATCTCCGCATTGAGGAATATATGTATATACAATATCTTTAATTATAACTTGTTTTAGCGCATCTCTTGGTTTCTTTCTTAGTAATGGTGAATTTCAATTTGTTTGTTCGTATGTACAGCTGTTGGAGTCAGGAGAAGATGCAACATCTCAATCAATTGATCGATCTTGTTTGTGGATAGAAGCCCGGCGAAACAAGGAGGGTAATATTGAACATTTTCCCACTTGAGAAGTGGTTGACAAAATTGTAAGTATGATACTATTAATTAACGTTTAAATTTGTGATAATGATAATATTTAAAAATCTTTGTTAATAATATTTGTGTGTCGCAGGATGAACTGTCAAATTCTATGTCAGATTTGTTTGGCCAAGACATCCTTTCCCAAGTTATACCCATTAACGAGTATCCTGGTCGGGTAAGGGGCGTGAGATTTGGTGTCTCCCAGGGCGCTATCTTTGGATCACAGAAGCGCGTAAGACGCCATGCTGATGCTAGTGAAACAGAAGACTTGAGAAGAATAGTAGCTCAACTATACAAAAAAGTTCAGGAATTGGAAGATAGCAAGAAGGATAAGGATGAAGTGGAGAGGGACAAGCATGAGTCACTTATCCCTAACCTAAATAGTGTTAGAGATAGTTACACTATTGTGTGTCCCGAGGTAATAATCATTAGATTTCTTTTTATAGTTTGTCACCTGAGTATTCAATGGTTTAACATATTAATATTTTGTTTATCATTGGTTTAGGGCAGTCATGAGTGCAACCTATATTTGACAAACCCAACGCAACGAATGGTCGGTAAGGAAATGTTGTATAACGAACCAGGTGTGTTACTACACAACCTACCCTTACCTCCCAATCATGTAAAGGTTAGAGTTGACGTTGAATTTGAGGGGAATGCACCATTGCCTGTGCCACTGGAGGCGGCAGATGTGATGACAGTGGAACAGGCAATAGGTACCTATGTGGCATGACCAAACCACCTCGTAGTTATAAGTCATATGGTATGTATATGTTAATAAATATGATTAGTTGTAAGTCATATGGTATGTATATGTTAATAAATATGATTCACTATCATATACTGCATATATTTATTAAATTAGGTGGTCACTAACTATTCCATGTATTGGAATGCAAAATATGTAGGTATCCCCAAAATCCAAAGCCAAGAACAAGGGCAAGAGCAAGCAGCCTACAGCTAGCCCATTTGTTGGCAAGCAGCCAACAAATGGGTTATTTTCATCTCCAGTGAAGAAGGTTATCGCATCTATCTCTCAGCATCTTACAGCTCCTGCTACGGATTTTATAATTTAACTTAGAGTCCATGTGACAACAAAGATGAAGGGGGAAGATACCATTAAAGTACCAATGGATGAATCAATTTTGGGTTATGAGCACGCACTAAGAGTTTGTGCTAATGGTACAATTCAAGAAATTCTTAATGACCACCTATGGTTAAGTGAAACTGTTATTAGCGTATATCTCTGGTACTGCATTAAACTTTAAAGTATCGAAATTTTTTTTATTCTTTCAACTAAATATTTATGTTATTGTTAATGCATTAATTTGTATGAATGTTTTAATTTAAGGTACTTGTATCAAGAGATATTGATCCAACAAGAACAGACTCAAAGGTTTGTGTTTTTGTACCCACAACGAACACATATGGGATCATGGAATGCTGACATGTCTGAATATATAGTTCAGTGTTTGACATTAGCAAATCCTGAGTCTGAGACTCTATTTTTGTCACCTTGCAACGTAGTGTAAGTCATTTAATTTAACCATATATATCACTTCATCAATGATACTAAATATATTGAAATGTGTTTACCTGCTTATGATTTTTTTCTCCAACATTTTTCTAGGGATCATTGGTTATTGTTAGCGATTAACCTGACTCAAAAACTGTGTACTATCTAGATCCATTGCATGTACAAATCAACATGCGCAAAAAAATAAAAAAGAAGTACAATCAGTAAGTGTGTGTATATATATATATATATATGTATGTATGTATTGTAACGGCTTCACCCCAAAACCTATACAAAAGGCTTTTTTGTTTTAGATTTGTTCATTCGCAACGGTTTCAAACAGTGCTAAAATGCTCTATTTCGAGGCACTTTTGACCGAAGCCGCCTTTGGCTGTGTTACCGTAGAGTTGTTGGATCTTAGATCTTAGATTTTAAATCTTAGAACCAACAGCTCTATCGTTGCTGCATCGGTATCGTTACTGTAGAGGATCTGAATCCGCCTTTGGCCTCCTTTGGTCAACCACGATTCTAAAGACCTTACAGTGTGTTTCTTTCAAGTTACCTAATATTATTCTTGGGAATATGAGGGAGGGAATGCAACATTATCATGTTTGTTTCAAGTTTGTAAAAATTATTCCTAGGTATTTTTTATTCCAAGAAATATCATTTACATATGATTTCCTCAGTTCTTATTCTCATGTTAAAAGGGTGGGAATCTAGCATTCCCATAGGAATAAAACCCAACCACCTATAACCAGAGGCAGACCTATTCATAGTTACACCTTCAAATTTTAAAAATTTCACTTACACCCTTATATAATTTTTTTTGACCTCACTCAATTTAAATTTTTGCACATCCTGACCCATACACTTTCATCACTCAACTCTCTCACCCAGATAGTGTTTGGTTGGAGGTGAATGGAGGGCAGAGGATTATTTTAAATTTTTTATGTTTGGTTCAATTTTTAGGAGAGAGGAGCAAAATCTCTCTTAACTCAATTTTTGCTCTTATCCAATGTTGGAGATTTTTTGAGGGGAGGAGAGTTTAAATCATTTAAAATAAAATGACTTAAATAACCTTATATAATATATAATATAAATAATTATAAGGGTATATATGTAATATAAATAATAGGTTTGTTTTTCAAAACATGCAACACAAAGTAATCCAATACAATTTTGCATAACTTAATTGTTTGGAAATGTTCGTATAGTTTTACTTTTCACTACCACTGCCAGTGGTCCCTTAATTTTTTAGCAATAATTTGTTATTAGAATTTTTTTAACAATAATGACATATAATTGTAAAAATTTTTACACCCCATGACTCAGGAATTTATGTCTGTCACTGTCTATAACTGCACACTACCATCTCATCTTATCATATTTATTTATATTTTTAATTAAATAAGTTATCAAAGATTCTTAGGAATTATAAATACTTATCGAACACATTAGTTGGAATAACATTCTTAGTAATAATATTGCCGGAAATATCGTTTTTTGGGAATGTAATTTAATACCGTGAAACAAACACCCCGTTACATCTATACAAACCTTTACCAACTAGATCACCGAACCATGTTTGTCACCCTGAGAGAGGTACTTAAGAATTATACTACTTCACATGTGTAGCAAAGTGTGAATCCACGTATCACATCATATTTTTACAATGGATAAGAGGCAGAGTGACTCGACCAACATTGAACCTTGTCCCTTCACACATTCCACTAATCAGAAATGGCAACCTCTCCATTCACCTCCTTGCTCCCAGTCACAACTACTTCAACATCTTCACCCCATTCCCACTCCTCTTCAAAGCTCTCACCTTTTCGTGCATTCAGAGCCTCAGCTTCTGTCTCAGTCCCTCCAAGTAGCTGCCAACACACACCCAGAAGAGAATTCTTAAAGGGTATTGCCTTGCAGGCTCTTTCACTCCCACCTTTTGTTCTGAAAGAGCCACCCCCTTCACATGCTAGAGAAATTGAGGTTGGCTCCTTCCTCCCACCTTCACCATCAGACCCATCTTTCGTTCTCTTCAAAGCTTCTCCTAAAGACACTCCTGCCCTTCGAGCAGGTACATTGATCTTTCCTCTTCCCCAAAAACTTAAATTAAAGTTTGCTACTTTCGTGGATCTGAAAGTAGAGAGTTTGGTTGAAAATGAAATATATGGGTGAAGACTCAGACATATTCTCAAGAACCTGAATTATTTGATACGCTATGATTTTGATGCCTCTCCTGCAAAAGATTTGGCTCACTAAATTGATGACTAGGTTTTAGGAAGTGATGATTTTGCAGCACTGGCTATCTTATTTGATCTATTGGATACTTCTCAATTGCATGCTTAGAATTTATAGCAGTAAATTTTGGAGGTTTATGCCTTAACAAGTCTCATTAGTGCCATTAGAATTTAGGTGAAAATCAATTATGTAAATATGAACTTTATCTTTCTTGTGGAAGTCTCATATCGCCTGCCTCAAATCCTAAGATGCGGTTTGTATGCTTGTTAGACAACTCTACTTAACACCAATTGGTTTTAGGATGAAATCTAACTTGGTATCAGAGTCAAAGCACATCTCCATCGTTTGTTGCCTGTTATGTCAATCTTCCCGCGTATCACCTATTCTGGCAAACATCTGTGGAGGGAGTGTTGGAAGTCCCACATCGCCCCTCTCAAACTAGGGATGCGGTTTATATATCTATTGAGCAACTCCACTTTACACCAATTGGTTTTAAGATGGAATCTAACTTCTTTTTCTCTGATTTGTATATTGTAATCAATCAATAGTGATTATCCCCATTGTATTCACCAACTTCTGTGGCTTTTGATCAAATGTCCATTGGCATTTGGCATTACTATGCTTTTTCTTCCCTATAAACTTATTTAGAATTAAAAGATCAAACCATATGTAAGGCATTTTAACTTGTCTACTGTTGTTCTTTGCAATTGATACTCTAAGTTTAGTTCTTTGCAGGAAATGTGCAGCCATACCAGTTTATCCTTCCCCCATCCTGGAAACAGGCGCGTGTAGCTAACATACTATCAGGAAATTACTGTCAACCAAAATGTGCAGAGCCGTGGGTGGAGGTAAAATTTGAAGATGAAAAACAAGGAAAAGTCCAGGTAGTGGCCTCACCTTTGATACGCCTAACCAACAAACCAAATGCAACGATTGAGGACATTGGGAGCCCTGAAAAAGTGATTGCATCTCTCGGGCCATTTGTCACCGGAAACACTTTAGATCCAGATGAGCTCCTTGAGACTTCAGTCGAAAAGCTTGACGATCAGACAGTATATTTTCTTTCTTTACCCTATGTTGTCTAAACATTTATGTTTTTCTTTTGTTTTTACTTGTTAGAAAATGAAGAAACTAGAGAAAGAAAGTACTCTAGTAATAAATTTAGCAGTCTTTTACTCTTTTCAACTGTGCCACAAAATCAATAATATAAACTTGAGTTCCCATCCTGCTAGCACAAGTTATGCAGAGGGAATGTGAATGTTAAGTTGAAGAATTTCACTGAAATGTGTAATGTAAAAGAGGTTCGTACACACACACACACAAGTTGCAATGAGAAGTTCCAGAATACTAGAGTATATGAAATCTCTGGAGGATAGGGCATTGTGAGCATTCTGGACTCTAGGCTTTGTATCAGTAGCATTTGTCAAAATTGAGTATTCTTTTATGCCGCAACTAGTAGATGGGACCCATGCTCAGCACGGGTGCGAGAAATTCAGCAAGAAATATTTTTCTTATATAAAAAATGGAGATCCTGCCACGTGACGCAACGTGGATTAAGAAATTAAGTGTAATTAGTTTTCTTAAATAGAAGAAGATAATAGAAAATGGAGATGCTGACATGTGGTACAACGTGTGTAACCAAACTAAGTGTAGTTAGTTTTCTTATATAGATAAAGATAATAGATATGGTGCTTATAACAGTTTTATCAATATCTTTATTCTTAAATAAGAAGCCACCCAGTGCATCTCCATAAAAAATTTAATAATAATAATAATAATAATAATAATAATAAACAGAACTTAAAACAGAGTTATTTATCTTCTGAAACTCCAACCATAATGAGTAGATTGTATCGCATATTCTTCTTTTTTTAAATATTTTATTTTCATGTTGCTGGCTGAATATGGTTAACTATGAAAGCAAATGCAGAGCCCTGCTTTCCTCATATTTTTTGGGTCAAGTTGCTTCTTGAAAGGTAAATGTTCTATGTGGTTGGCAACTATTAGCGACTAACATTACTGAAATGTTATCTGCAGTACTACAAATATGTGCTTGAAACTCCATATGCTCTCACGGGTTCACACAATCTAGCAAAAGCAACAGCAAAGGGAAACACTGTTGTTTTGTTTGTGGTTAGTGCTAGTGACAAGCAGTGGCAAACTTCTGAGAAGACACTAAAGACTATGCTTGATTCCTTTAAAGTGTAGTTTTCTGTCAAAGGTAAATAAGATAACTTTACCTTCGGTTTATTTCCTTGTAGTTTCTGTTTATACAGGATTACTGAGCAAGAGCTGTGTTGGCCCCCTATTGAAATTTTTTTGATCTGAGGTTGAAATCATATTTTACATGTTTGAACAGGCTAACTTGTCTTTGTAAATATCTTATTAAGTCAATGTCTTATGTTTTGATTGTCTTAATTTATTTTTTTACGTAACCAAAAACTTAAAAAAGAAAGTAGCTGATTCATTAACCTTATTTGTGTTTATGCTATGTTCCTTTATTCTTTCTTACCACTATGAAGACGCAACCACTTTAACTACATGGTTTTCATTTTTCTGAGACCAATATCAATAGGCTTTTCGGATATTGTCTTCATAATTGTTCTTAATTTTTTTCTCTTTTCAGTGTTAATAAGCTCTACAATTTTTTTTTAGATCTAAACCTCAGTTCCTGTCAGTGCTCTATCCAGTAACAAGCTAACCATTCTCTGATCAATTTCACTTCGTTTATAAAATAGTTGTACAAAACTCTTCCGAACTTTGTTTCCAGAATGTAATTCTTTTTTACTTCCGAAATATAGTTTTCGGACGACCAAGTCATTATTTTGCACATCCTAGACTTAGTTTTCGGATAATCTTGAAACCCCACTGGTGAAAAAGGGCACAACGCACAATAATAAAGTTTGGAAACTAATCTTTGGATGTATTTGGAACTTAGTTTCCAAAAAAAAAAACCAAGAAAAAAAAAATAGTTGCAAGAGAGTAGGCAGAGAGGGAGAATGAGAGGGGGTAGGGGCGCGAAGAGGAAGAAAGTGAGAGCGAGGTGGGGGCGCGAAGAGAGATTGTGTGGGCGAGATTGAAAGTGGGGAGAGTGGGTGCGAGGGCTGCAATGAGGGGGAGAGAAAGGGGTAGGGGTATTGTTGTCATTTTAAGGGGTGAGAATAGTAAAAAGGGGATGCCAATAGCAATCCCCTTGCTTTTAAAGACACTTTTTTTTTTTTTGCTTTTAAAGACACATGTTTAAGTGAAAACTCAATCAAAAACCAAAGTCCATTTTCTAACCACGAAGAATAGGTTTATATAAGGGAATTATGCTTGGTGCACCCAACATTGCACCATAGTGACCAAAATACCCCTTTTTTTTGTATTACTCGCAAAAATGAAATTTGCGAGTGAACAGAAATTTTAATTTTGTTCACTCGCAAATTTCATTTTTGCGACTAAGTAAAATTTTTGTTCACTCGCAAAAACGAAATTTGCGAGTGAATAAAATTAATTTTTTTTATGTTGAAAAATATCAACGGCTGAGATGCGACCGACACACGTTTACCGGTTCAGATCGCATCAATCGTTCTATAAATAGAACCATTGTCCACACCCAAGAGTGACATAAACCCTAAATTGATTTCATCATCCCTTAGCCCGCTCGTGAGTCATGTCAGACACTCAGCCAACCCAGTTCTCGATGGATTCGAGTCTTGTCGTTATCTATCACGGTGGCAGAATCACAACAAGTGCTGATGACATGGTTTTTGAATGCGATATTCTAAAAATATTTAGTGGCAGATCTCTACTATCAATGCCCTGTTTCGGTGGGTAGTGGGCGTGCTCAGTATATGCATATGACACTTCTAAATGACGGCGACATACAACGTATGTGGGAAGCATTCAATAATCATTCTAGCCACTATACGTGAGTTTAGAAATATAAAATAATAAAAATAAACTTAAATGTGACTATTTATTAAATGCAGCTACTCATTCAACAACAACATTACATGATCACTAAATGCAACTACAACACCGAACTATAATATTAAAAAAAATCAAACCTAACGATTTATTAAACGCAACTACTCATTCAACAACAATAGAACACAAACGCAATGACTATGGTTGACGACATGCTGCAAGGATCCCATCAACTGTTCTTGGTGCACGACATTTTGCAATGATCTCGTCGATCGATCTGCCAAGCACAACATACAACTCTATTGGGCCATGGCTAGAATGATCATTGAATGCTTCTCATGTACGTTGTATGTCACTGTCGTTTAGAAGTGCCATACGCATATACTGAACACGCACACCACCCACCGAAGCAGGGCATCGATAGTAGAGATCTGCCACTATACGTGATCCAGCTCCGAGCTTTCGCCATATCTTTTGCTTTAGTTCTTCAATGGCGATGGATGTCTTGATCCTAAATATTTTTGGAACATCGCATTCAAAAACCACGTTATCAGCACTTGTTGTGATTCTGCCACCGTGATAGACAACGACAAGGCTCGAATCCATCGAGAACTGGGTTGGCTGAGTGTCTGACATGACTCACGAGTGGGCTAAGAGATGATGAAATCGATTTAGGGTTTATGCCACTCTTAGGTGTGTGACAATGGTTCTATTTATAGAACACTTGATGCGATCTGAACCGGTAAAAGTGTGTCGGTCACATCTTAACCGTTGATATTTTTCAACATAAAAAAAATTAATTTTGTTCACTTGCAAATTTCATTTTTGCGAGTAAAAATTACTCGCAAAAATGAAATTTGCGAGTGAACAAAAGTTTTAATTTTGTTCACTCGCAAGTTTCAATTTTGCGAATAATAAAAAAAAACGAGGGGTATTTTGGTCACTATGGTGCAATGTTGGTGCACCCAGCATCCTTAGCAATTCCCTTATATAATTGTACTTTGTTACATTATATCACAATGACAAGTTACACTAAAAATAAACATATGCACCCATTACCTACATTTGACATGGCACATTATAAGTTACTAATCTTTATACTATACACTAACAGAGCATTTTATAGGTTGGTTTTACACATGTCAATCAATGAGACATGTTTGGCCACATCAGCATTTTTTAATCTTTTTTACATACCTCTTTTAGTGAAACCTCAAACCATTTCAAATTTAATAATAAAATAGTTAAGAGAAAAACAAATGGTAGATAAGTGCAGAGGGGCTCCTGTGCAGAGCACTTTTATCTGCTTCACTTCCATATCAGTGAAAGTTTCCAACTTTCACAACTGTCACTCTGATCTACTCTTACCTCTCCAACCGTCCTCTGTTCCTACCTCTCTGACTCTTTTTTTAAAATTTGAATTCAAAACAAAAAAGGAGTAGATGCAACACCTCTCACTTCTCTCACGCTCCCTCTCATCTCATAAGCCCATTTGTTCCTCCTTTCAAAATGTTTACCGACCTCTCTCTCCCTTCTCTCATTACTTCCCCCCTTCATCTTTCCCGGCCTCTATATCCAACCAAAGATCTATCAAGTAGTAGATGCTTCAACGATTGGCTTCATGGTGGCTCACGCTGTATTGCATACGTTTTTTATTTTTCCCTTTTTTCATTTTTCTTAGCTTTAACATCTCAAAATGTTGATTTCCATGGAGGTTTAAGTTTAAGATGGTTCTCGAATGGATTGGTTTTTGGTGTTTGCGATTTTTGCAGTGGTAGACATTGGGTGAGTTCTCGAATGAACATGAAACAGAATGCCACTTTGGTTCCTGGATTGTTCCCTTCTTTTTCTCCTTTTGTATACTATTCAACTCTTCTTTTATTCAATTTCTTCAAGACTCGCCATTTTTATTGCTATCATAAGCAGCTTTTTTAATTTCTTCAATTTCCTTTGTGAATGTTGATGAATTGTTCTTCACCAGTGCGATGAGACTTGACTGTTGTTTTCTTGAATGTTTCATGTATGGCAATATTTTATTAAACTTTGTCCGTTTTAAATGCAGTTGCATTGTTTGGAGAAAAATGGGCATCAAGCAACAAAATGGCCATCGGCGATTCGGCCAGACCAACTTTGACGACATCGTTTCAAGGCCTCCACTCCCCAGTAACCGCCTCGACAATGGGATCCTCCACTCCGGTTTCACGGTCACCCCCGACCGCATGCGCCTTCTCTCGAATCCTGGGAGAGCATTGGAGGTTGGGTTATGCCTGAAAGGACCAACCCGGCGATTCGGCTGGACCAACTTCGGCGATTCGGCTGGACCAACTTTGACGACATCGTTTCAAGGCCTCCACTCCCAAGAATCGCCGACAATGGGATCCTCCACTCCGGTTTCACGGTCACCCCGACCGCATGCGCCTTCTCTCGAATCCTGGGAGAGCATCGAGGTCGGGTTATGCCTGAAAGGACCAACTTCGACAGCTCGATGCACCAACTTCGGCGCTCGGTCGCACCAACTTTGACGACATCGCTTCAAGGCCTCCACTCCCCAAGAACCGCCTTCGACAATGGGATCCTCCACTCGGTTTCACGGCCACCCCGACCGCACGCGCCTCTCTCGAATCTGGGAGAGCATTGGAGGTCAAGGGTTATGCTTGAAAGGACCAACTTCGACAATTCGGCTGCACCAACTTCGGATACTCGAGTTGATGACTTGAGGTGTAGTCGAGTTGATAATCAGTAATTTAGGAATGTTAGCATACTTAATAATCAGTATAGTCGAGTTGATCTTCCTAACAAATTTCTTGGAGTGTATTTTAACTTTAAAAACTATCAAGGGTTGATATAATAATTCTTGCATTGTATTTTTCTTCATTGTTCAACAATCAAAGCTTGAAGGTGCAAAGCTAGCTCATTTTGAATTTCGTAAGTTTTTATTTCTATTTGTGAAGTTCATTTGGGTTCACTAATTGAATTCTAGCTAAACATGGAAGTACATAGCAAGAGAAACATAGAAACAATTTTATAAGCTACTGATGCGACAAATGTACCATGTAACTTATCTCAGATAGTGGGCTAAGATTTTGTTGGCATTAGTTCACCCAATGGGATCCTCCACTCCCCAGTAACCGCCTCGACAATGGGATCCTCCACTCCGGTTTCACGGTCACCCCCGACCGCATGCGCCTTCTCTCGAATCCTGGGAGAGCATTGGAGGTTGGGTTATGCCTGAAAGGACCAACTGATTCGGCTGACAAACTTCGACAGTTCGAGTTGATGACTTGAGGTGTAGTCGAGTTGATGACTTGAGGTGTAACCGAATTAACTAACTAAAAAACCCCTCCCTTCACTCACAGAACAGTTTATACTATACATTAACAGAACAATTTTAAGGCAACTATTACAGGTGTCACACAGCTACACACGTTTTGCCACATCACTCGAGATTATTAAGAACATATCCAAACGGACCAAATGAGAAGATCGAAGCATCGAAGAATACGAAACCCATTTCCATAAAATTTCACAAATCAATCTCAATAATCTCGAGAATAGCACCAAATCGAGAATTTTTTTTTAAAAACAAACAAAACCGTATTTTGATACGGTGTCCGACAATAAAACGTTGTCGAAATAACTTTTCTCTTCTGGATTTATCTGCACATGCATCGTCCCAACCCCCAACCTTCCCTTTTCCATGCTCGATCTGGAGCCAGCAGCTGCGCATAGGATGAGGTAGCGGACAAAGGGGTGATCTCCCAAACTACACCCAAAACACAGCTTCACCTCTCTGACCTCGAAGCCAAACCCAAAGTTCAGAGAGACAAATGTCAATCTCACCTTTCGCTCTCTCACATTCCCCTAAAATTTCCCAAATCACTCTCAAATGTGTACTTTTAATCTTCAAACGCATCGAGGCTACCCCCAACCTTCCCTTTTCCATGCTTGATCTGGAAGGCGATAGGCTGAGAGGATGAGGTAGCGGACAAAGGGGTGATCTCCCAAACTACACCCAAATCACAGCTTTGCCTATCTAACCTCGAAGCCAAACCCAAATTTCAGAGAGTGGGTTTTCAATCTCACATTTCGCTCTCTCACATCCCGCCTGCAATCCCTAAACACATTCCCCTAAAATTTCCCAAATGACTCTCAAATGTGACTTTTAATATATGTACACGCATCCTCCCTTCCCCCAACCTTCCCATTTCGATGCTTCATGGTCAGACAGCAGCTGTGCTTTCAAATCGTCTCTCTGTAACCTGTAAGCTCTATCTCTATAATTTTCCCATATTCTTTTTAATCTCAAATTTCAAAGTGTTAGCTGAAATCCCATCTAATCTCATCCACAAACATATTACTTTACATTTTATTTTATTTTCGCTATTTTTAGTAGATATTATTTTATGTCTATATAAGTATCGTTTAGGGATTCAAGCAGAGCACACCGCAACCATTACTTGGCTTGCTTCCTGAGAGTTGGCAAAAAATCCCTTGCTTCTTCCACTATAGTCCTCTTTTCTTTCCTTTTGTATCTGTCCTCAATCAAATTCAAAAAATGTCTAACCAACCAATTTCAAATCAACTCTGAAAAATCTTCTTGGAATGTCAAAGCCAAAGTTATTCGTCTGCAGGGTTGTTTCGACTTCAATAGGCAAACTTTGCACTTCTCATTGAGATGATCCTATTGGATGCAAAGGGAGGGAGGATTCATGCCACTGTTAAAAAAACCCTTATTTACAAGTTTAGAACTGAGATTAGTGAGAGGAATGTTTATTTATTTGAGAATATGGGTGTTGCATCAAATGGAGGTAGTTATAGGACAACCCACCACCCTTTTAAACTAAATTTCCAATTTTCAAGCAGGGTTGTTCCCCTTCCTAATGCAAAAATTACTCTCTCACCCTACCATTTTGTTCCAATATCTGAAATTGTTGGGGTCGATGATGACAATCGATTTTTGGTTGGTGAGTTTGTTTTTTTAATGATTTCCATATGTTTTTTTTATATTTTACTTTTTTGCTTTATTATACTTATTAGTTTCACACACTTTGACAGATGTGATTGGTGTTTTGACTGGAGTTGGGACTGAAAGGGAGGTTGATAGAGATGGCAAAACCACCAAGCTTAATGTTATTGCCTTAGAAGCTTCTGGGTAAAGTTTATTATTTTAGTTTATTTGCTCTATAAGGATCTTGCTGCATATTATTTTCACATCATCCATTACAAGTGAACATGTTTCGCCTTAATCTTTCATGCAGTCATAAGATTCAAAGGCACCTCTGCTTCAAGTTATGTTGATGATCTAAATACCTTTATGGCTTCTGGCGATTTGCAAAATGCTGTGGTGATTATACAGTTAGCCAAGGTGAAGCTTTTTCAAGGTTATTTTCTTATTTATTTTCTTCAACCATTCATTGCTGTGGTGATTATACGTTATAAATTCTATATGATGATTAAGTTGTTGATATGTTTTTTGTAGATAAATTACACATTCAAAATTGCATTAGTTGCACTAGATTGGTCTTTAACCCAACCTCGTGATGATGGTGTCATGATGAGAAACAAAGTTGTTTATTTTCTTCGGTTTGCAATTTGTTTTCATTGTATTTGACTTGTGTTAGTATCCAAAATTAGTGGCTTTCATCACGAACTTGATGACATTTTTTTTCAAATAATAGGCTCACTGATAATACTGAATCACCTTCACCATTGACCTTTACTCAACTACATGCTGAGCCAAAGGTTGAACCTTTAGAGGAATTTTTGTACAACACACCAAGGACAACCATGCAGGGCCTCAAAGATTGCTCAACGGTTTATAATTTACAATTTATAATTTATTATTAGTTATTGGTTATTGCTTATTGGTTTCAAAAAAGAGGGCTTCCACATGCGCATATATTTATTTTTTACAATGGTTTGTTGTAGGAATCTGTGTTTGTAGTCCTTGGGACTGTTAAACACATTTTAAATGAAGAAAATTGGTGGTATACTGCTTGTGTATGCAATAAGTCTGTCTATCCTGACTCCAAGATGTACTTTTGTGAAAAGTGTAACCGGCATGTTACAAAAGTTTTTCCTAGGTATTCACTTAACTATTTCCTGATGTGTTTATTCATTTATAGGTTAATGCTATAAAATGAATGAATAATACTTAACATTTGTTTAACATATATTAGATACTGTATCAAAGTTCGGGTCATTGATAACTCTGATTGTGCAACATTTGTCATCTTTGACCGCGATGCAAGCCTTCTGTTTGATAAATCTTGTGTAAATGCTTCACTACATGACAGTATTATGCATTTCCATTGACTAAGTCATCAATTCAATTCACCCAAATTTTATTATATATATCTATATATCTATATATCTATAGATCTATATATCTATATTGTGGTCATACTTAAACTGATGAATTAATAATGGTTTTAAACTGTTTTAGATCATTGAAATAGTGTGCTCCTCAATGAATCACAAGATTAGTGGATACCACTATCCTTTTCAAGGTGGAGACAAAGCCTGTGTTTAGTCCCAAGTTTGAACAGTCATTTAGAGTTCGTAAACTTTGCACAAATGAGGTTATTATTAACAAGTTCAATAAAAAATGGGACAAGGAAGATGCTACCTTTTCAAGGAACAATAACGTAAGCTCATGTTCCTTTTAAGATTAGTAGCAAAGACTACACTTAAGGAAATACTTACTTGGGTCAATATTGTAGGAAACTAATTCCTTGAGTGCATTGATGGATAAGGGAAAGGACAAAATTGCTGGTTGTGATACCAATGTACTTTCACAGGTATATACTACCCCTATGTCATTGTTTAACTAATTTCTAGAGGCTATGTCATACTAATGAGTCTTTATACATAGGATCTTGAATCTTTGTCTGCATATGAAGTAAAAGAGAAGGAGAATGTTATTGAAGGTGCTTGCAGTGGTGTC
The DNA here is from genome assembly GCA_037113605.1 of Calophaca sinica. Taxonomy (NCBI): domain Eukaryota; kingdom Viridiplantae; phylum Streptophyta; class Magnoliopsida; order Fabales; family Fabaceae; genus Calophaca; species Calophaca sinica. The sequence continues at coordinate 34,667,238 of CM073733.1, read as the reverse complement.
TCACAGGTATATACCCAGTGTTTTTTTGTCTCTGCTACATACATTCAATTTAAGCATATTCTTTGTTCTGCTTACTGTAGTGGTGAAGCAACTGGACAGGAAATGATTACAAGTAAACACAGTAATATAAATGTCTCATAGTGGATTTCACTTTTTATTAGAGAGATATATTGGACTTCACATCATTATTTGCAAGTAAACACAGTAATATAAATGTCTCATAGTGGATTTCACTTTTTATTAGAGAGATATATTGGACTTCACATCATTATTTGCAAGTAAACACAGTAATATAAATGTCTCATAGTGGATTTCACTTTTTTTAGAGAGATATATTGGACTTCACTATAAGGTCAGTAATTTGAGATAAAATTGAGCAAATAGATGACTGAACCAATCTTTTTCATTGACTGTGAATGTAGCTACAACATAGTATTTATGATTAGAACTAATATGTAACTGTCAACTAAGCTATATGGTTTTGCAAAGCAGTTGCTTTCTCAAAGGTATAAATGAAAAGCTTTGCAGTAGAATTAATAGCTACCATGTGATTCTGATTCTTACTACAATTGTTGTATTTCTATGTTGATAGGATTTAATGCCTAAGTTTTCACTAGCTGGAGTGGAACATGATGTTGACATACTCCAACCAATTGATAGCATCATCACTTCAGTCAAGAGAGTATCCCCAATTGAAGAACCAGATGCAGATATCAACCTTCCACTCAAGTTACTGAAGCGGGCAATTAAGATTGAGAAGATTTAGTGTCACACTTTGTTATTGTTGTGGTGTTTGTCATGTTATGTTATTGATGCTTTCTATGTAGTTCTTATTGTTGTTGTTTCTTGGCTATCTCTTTTGTGGACAATAAGGGTATTTGTGTTGGAGTCATTTAGTTACTTTTTTGCTTTGTGAACAACTCTTTTATGTAAAAGTTCCAGACTTTGTATTTTGTGGACAATCAGGGTATTCAAAACTCCTTCATTGAGTTGCTTTATATTTTATTGACGACTTTCTAAGGGAACTACACAGGCTATACAGTGTGCAGAAGATGATGGATGAGCTAAAAACTGAACTGAGACAAAATAGAATTTTGACCCCTATGAACAATATAACTATAAACCATCCTTATTTTGTTCAACAACAACAACAGCAAGCAAAGCAAATTTCCTAAGGGATTAATTAAATACAAATGAAGTAATAGAGGGACTAAAACAACAAAAAACTATATTACACGGTGTTTGAAGATGTCTGGTTGCATCTGCATTGTCTTTTTAATGGATTCTATGTTGTTTCTGTCAAGAATAGAATCAGACCATTCGACAGTTCGACAGACATACTTCGATAGACCAACTTCGGCGCCTCGATGCACCAACTTCGATAGCTTCAATGCACTAATTCGGTTATGAGTCAGAATCAATTAACTAACTAAAAAACCCTCCCTTCACTCACAGTCATAAGCCACTAATCGTCTAACTAATTACAACATTGGTCAACTATTTTATCAGCACAAAAATCTGCATTTTCATTATTTGTTAGAGCTTTCAAGTTCGACAGACCAACTTCGATAGTTCGACAGACCAACTTCGACAGTTCGACAGACCAACTTCGACAGGAATAAAGTGTTTCATTTTTGTTTGGCTCACATGCTTTTGGTTTCTATATTTTCACTTAAGTTCACTTTTATCCTCTTAAGTTTAATTGTTACACTGTTACCATATGTCAAAGTTGTTAAACTAAATATCTGTAGTATTGCTAAAAAAACGAAATAGAAAAATGAGGTAGGGAAAAGGGTCCAACAATTGACTTTGCTTGGGAGTTGTTTTGCAAAGAAGTCTACTCAGTAGTTTTTCAGCAGCCACAAGACAATAAATAAATGTTTTGTTTTGGGTCTTTCCAACTTACTTTTACATTTGTTATTAAACCTATGATGCTATGCTATCCCAAAAAATGACAAAGTTGGTCAGTAATGTGGAATAGGGTCTAAAGAGCTACACACTACTCAAAATAAAAGTTCCAAATCAAAACCATTTGGCTTCATCCGAACTATAATTTATCTTTCTTCACTGAGACAGTCTGAAGTCATACAGAAGCATGGGTCCAGTAAATATCAACAAATTTGTGAGGTTCCAGTAAAACTGAGATGTGTTCAAACAGAAAAACTTTCCTCCACATTTGATTATATTCAATTACATGTGAATCACACCATAACCACAATATAGCTCAAATGTGTACTTTTAATCTTCAAACGCATCGAGGCTACCCCCAACCTTCCCTTTTCCATGCTTGATCTGGAGGCAGTAGCTGCGCAGAGGATGAGGTAGCGGACAAAGGGGTGATCTCCCAAACTACACCCAAATCACAGCTTTGCCTATCTAACCTCGAAGCCAAACCCAAAGTTCAGAGAGTGGGTTTTCAATCTCACCTTTCGCTCTCTCACATTCCGCCTGCAATCCCTAAACACATTCCCCTAAAATTTCCCAAATGACTCTCAAATGTGACTTTTAATATATGTACACGCATCCTCCCTCCCCCCAACCTTCCCATTTCGATGCTTCATGGTCAGACAGCAGCTGACCATGTCGACAGCGTACCCAACACCGTATGGCACCAAGAGAGAGAGTCCATGTCGAGAATAGCGCCAAACCGAGAAAAATTTTTTAAAAACAAACAAAACCGTATTTTAATACGGTGTCCGACAACAAAACGTTGTCGAAATAACTTTTCTCTTCTGGATTTATCTGCACATGCATCGTCCCAACCCCCAACCTTCCCTTTTCCATGCTCGATCTGGAGCCAAGAAATACAAGATAGGATGAGGTAGCTGACAAAGGGGTGATCTCCCAAACTACACCCAAAACACGCCTTCACCTCTCGACCTCAAGCCAAACCCAAAGTTCAGAGAGGCAAACGTAAATCTCACCTTTCGCTCTCTCACATTCCCCTAAAATTTCCCAAATCACTCTCAAATGTGTACTTTTATATCAAATATCAAATATCAAATTATATCAAATACTCACAAAGGGCCATATGTTCTTTGGCTTTAAATCCTGCAACACAATTTGATACATGAAAAGGCCAATGATCTCAAAGATACCTAAGGAGAGATGTAAACCGCCACACTGAATCTGCAACTAATACCAGGCTATCACACAAGTCAACAAAGATGTAAAGCAAAGTTTTAGCAAATTTGTTTGCAGAAATTTCAAACAACTCAATGGTGAAAGAGAGCTGTCAAATCAGTTTCTTAATTCAGAAAGCAAAAGAAATTCTGCTATTTCTTGGCAGCTTGCAGAAAAAATAGTCAAATCACAAATTAGGTGAACCAATATGGTCTGTCGCCCTGTTGTTCAAAAAAAAAATTATTCCACAAATTAAGAGTTGGAAAGAGTTGATTATAACCAACCAAGGAGTGGAAAGATGCAATGAGTAGAGGCCATCGATTGGGTTAGCTAATATGTGATTTGAACCAGTAACAACAACAAAGAACCAGTAAAACAGCTTACTTGGTCATTTTGAGGATTTTCTGAAATGAAGAGGAAGTTCATAGCCTATCTCTTGGTACTATAACTTTTCTTTACAATTGGTAATATAACTTTTATTTACTATCTCCTTTAAAACATTTCTTATGTTGATTCTGAGTTTGACTAATTCAATAGTTGTTAAATAAATAGTTACTGCTACTCTTTTATACAAATGTGATTTGTTTGGTGGATGATGTCAATGATATTGTAATAAGTATAAGTATGCTGCCTATAATGTCGTGATGTGATTTTTCAATCTTTAATGCAAAGTGTGCTTATTATAGACATGATTAAATCTAATGTTTTCTTTTCTGTATCAATGGAGATACACTATAAAGGTATGACTACTAAACTATAAAGATAGTTTTTTTTCGATTATAAATTTCTGCAATTTGGTGGTCTTGATGTGGAAATGGATTTTTTGATGTTATTGTTGCAGAGTTGTGTTCTTCTGGTCTACTCAAATAAGCTAATCAGGTGTTTTATCAATTGAGAAGGGTAAGATTTTAGTTGTTAATCTAGGAATGGGAATGACTTTTTTGAATTCGCCCCAGAAAACCAATGGAGTTCCATACAAACTGTCTCATAAAGGATGATGCTTTAATTGTGGTGGTGTTGTTTTCAAGTACTATAATTGATAATTGATATATAAATGAGTAATTTTCTTACTGGTGTTTGTAAATGAGATTAGAACTAAGGCTTATACTTTGGCAAAGATTTGATTAGGAGGGAGAATATGAAAAACAAAGAAATATATGGAAAGTAGAGGAACTGTGGGAAGCTGGTGAAGCTTATCAGATAAGCATGTTGTATATTTAGAAGTTAGAATAGTCATGTTTAATGTATTTATTATTTTTCTCTTTTTTTTTGTTTGCAGCGATTTTCTACTTGGTCATGTTTAATGTATTTATTGTTTTTCTCTTTTTTGTTGCAACGATTTTCTACTTGAAGCTACAAAGTCACAAAGCTATTGAAGAGTGATGAAAGTAAGCCTTTCCTAACAATGGTATCTTTTCATCAAAACACAAAGAAATTAATTCCTTGGCTGTTTTACTTTAATTCTTGAAGCTCAAGAAGTGCTTATTCATAAAAGGGTGACAATAGATTCAATTATTACTATTGTCTAATTTTGGGGTGGGTGTGTATGAATTTTAAGTAAAAGAAAAACAACTGCTTAATCAAGTAAAAGATAGAGAAACTGTTATGTGATCAAGGCCTGCAACATGTAAATTGGATTAAGGTTTATGGTATACAACAGTTAATAATGATAACGACATGCAAACTGGATCAAAGCTTGCAACGTGTAAACTGGATCAACGCCTGCAATGTTCGCCTTGTGTTTGTTAATGTCTTATTTGTAGTTTTTTGGTATCTTGACTCCTACAAAATTCTAATGATAGTCTGACTAGGGTATAAAAGTAATTTTTATAAACATATCCTTTGTTTTGTCATGCTATTGTGTCCACCATGTATATCAACCAGGGGAGTAAGGATAACATGGCAACCAGTAATATTTCATTGGAGTGATCTAACTCAATAAAATCATATAAGGTTCTTCAACAACTAATACAGAGTACTACACCTATATATAGATGTTAGTTACATAAAAACATAATGCACAGGTCTATCATGATTAGTACTGAACTCTATATTTATTGCAGTTTCATTTAAATTTCATTTTTGGATATATATTTTTTGATGGATCTTTTTATTATTGTTATAAGATGAAGTGTAATCTATTTGGCTATATGTAGATGAACAGAACATATTCCTTGCTTTTGGAGAAGCTGGAGATACTGTTATTGTTTTCCATTTAGCCAAAATCAAATACTTCCAAAGTATTTTTCCCATAGTCCATTTTCACAAATATTTTTTCCTCACATTGTTTCTGAAATTGTTTTTATCCATGTAGACAAGATAAATCTTCAAAATTGCTTCAAATGCTTAAAGAAAGAATCGATCTGTCCAAAGATGCAGAATACCTAACTCCTGTTAAAAAGGACTCTGCAAGTCAAGCAAATCAAGTGATTGCTCTCTCTAAGAATTCAGAGGATTTAAGTGGCATTTCTTATAGTTTTTTTCATGCTTTATGGCCAGTAACATGATTGCTTATTTTAACCTTTTTGGTTTTAAATTTGCAAGAAGGTGAGACACGGTCATCAATACACTAAGCCTCTAAAATCCAGTTGCATACCTGTTTTTTTTGGTACGAAATACACAAAGAAATATCATGAAGCTTGATGAAAAAACACTAATACACAAAGAAAAAAAAAAGGATGCATAAGGAATAAAATATATGGCTGCTTTTGTTATTTCAATGAGTCCAATGCTGTTGTTGTTTAAATGTTACAGATTGTTGTGCTGAGATAGGCAAGGTGCTTTGCCTCAGGATGTTGGAGATGCAGTGAATGTTATTTGAAAAGGTGCCAGTTTTCAACACAGAAGTACATCTTGGAAAATGGAACCTTTAGATTCAAAAATTAAAAGGATGAAGAGAAGACATGTTTTGATGGATAAATCAAAAAATAACAACATTTCACATTCAGGTTTGCAACCCTTGACTATGAAACTATAGATTTATCCATTTCACATTCATTGTTGACGTATACTTACTATATCACAGAGAATATGAATCCATCAAATTGTAATTCCTCTAATTCGGACAAGAGAAGGAAAAATTCCAACCAAATTCCTCTAAAACCATTATTCAATGGTAAGTCAATTATATTTTTAGCTACTGCACAAAAGTTGTATTAGTATTTTTTACTAGCATATCAGTTATTCAGTCAAAACTAACAATTTAGCTGGAACTCATAAATCATTGGTTTGAAGGTATGCCTACTAATGGAGGTACCTCGATTGGAATAATGAGATCAAGCCCCATTGGTTTGAGGGGAAACAAACTTCCTTTGTCCCCTTTGAATATTGGTATGTATTTTTTTTATTTGATATGATGATCATAAATTGTCTCTATATTAATTCCTTTTATTCTCTTAAAGGCCTCTCTTTGCTATTATTTTTCTTCGAATAGCATTAATCTTCACATTTTTTTTAACAAATGTTGACCATAGGTAATGAGATTGCACCAATGTCAACACATGCAGTTTCAAGTCGAAACAAAGTATCCATGTCCTCTTTTAATGCAAGTATGTAGAAATGTATAATTTTGAATTTAATGACAACATTTGTCCTCCTTCTAACTTTCTATCCATCGTCTTAGATATCATCAATCAATTATTTTTATTTCACTGACCAGATATATTGTATTGTTATTCAATAGTAACTCCTAAAGCCACAACAATATCTTCAACCTTAAGGGCCAACAAAAGAGGACGCAATCCTAATGCAGAAAATATCACTCCACTTTCTGAAATCATAAATAATACACAGATTAGTATTGGCCAACCATTTCCTAAGTTATTGTCATCCAACATGGATCCAGGTTAGCATTTATATGTCATTTGTACTTGCACAAAGGGTTTTTCATCCAAGTCTTATTCTAATATTATTAAATTAGTCAACCTATATAAATTCACTTGCATCTTAATTTGAATTAGTATACTATGTTTTTGTGCAGATCGACCTCACATCGGGTTCTACTTCGCCTCATCCAAGTTATAAATACTCAATCTTCCTGGGTATATGTGAAACACGCAAAAACGACCTCTCGCCGACTTCAACATATTGGTGTTAAAAGATTAACTTTTGATGAACAATCCGAAGATACTTTTCTCATTGGGTCTAATTCCGGTTAGAAAAAATATTTATATCCCAAACAACATATGAATTTCTTATTAAATCTTCTAACCCATATGTTCTTTTTCAACTCAGGTACTACTGATGAGAATCACAATATTAATGCTTTTAGGTCTGAAGAGTATTTGATGGTCAAGAAGAAGGTTATACAATATTCTTAGCAAATTATACTAACATGAAAATTATCCAATAGGACTATTTTTAACCACAACTTTGTTGTGTACAACTAATTTTATTTTATTTGATAACAGGATGCCTAAATTTTGGACAGCCTGAGATAACGTGTAAGTGGTGCATGGCTGAAGTTTGGTTTGAAGAAAGATCTGAGAAGTCCAAGAGTTCCAAGGATGCTGAATTTTCAATTTGTTGTCAAAAAGGAAAAGTGGACCTTCCAATTCTAAAACAACCTCCACAATCAAGTTATCCTTAATTAAAGGGTTGGACAAAAGAAGCAAACATTTCAAGGAGAATATTAGAGCATACAATAGCATGTTTGCATTTACTTCAATTGGGGTAAGATTGAATCAAACATAAACAATGGAGGGGGACCTCCTCAATTTATCTTGAGTGGTCAAAATCATCATAGGATTGGAAGTTTGTTGCCAAAGCCTGGAACAAATCCCAAATTTGCACAATTATATATTTATGACACCCAAAATAAAGCAGAAAATAGAATACGACATTTCAGGTATATTCATTGTACCCTTTTTATTGTATAACCTTCTTTTCTAATTGTTCATTGTAATTGTAACTAAGTTTTGACGTGATTTTGAATATTGTATGTGTTTGCAGATCTAACATTGATTCAGATAATTTTGATCTCTCATTAGTTAACGAGCTCACCAAAATGATTGATGATTTCAATCCTTTATCTAAATCTTTTAGAAAAATTAGAGATATTATGGAAGGAGGGGAACCTCCTACCTTGACTCTGAGGTTGTTTAGAAATCGTTCAAAGGATTCAAGAATGCACAATATTCCTACAAATGTATGAGGTTGCGAGGTTTGATAGTGGGGATTTTGATAACTCGGATATTGGGAGAGACATTATTGTCCATGATGTTTATGAGGGCTTAACAAGGAAACATGAAACCCATGTGGGGTTCATGCCCCTTCAATATCCCTTAATATTTCCTTATGGGAAAATGGTTTTGAAGAAGATATTCCCATTAGAGATTTGGAAGGAAATTCACAAAATCGTAAGAGAGTAAGGGTTGCAATCGTGAGAGTTTATTGCATTTAGAATTCAAGAACGACAAGTTGAATTTGGTAACATTGTGTATGCAAAGAGACTTTTCCAACAGCTTTTGGTTGATTGTTACACTATGATAGAGGCTCAATGACTATCCTTCATAAGATATAACCAAGATATCGTTAGATGTGATCTTCCTCAATGGTTTACAAGAAGCTATTGATTCTGAGATACTAATGCTTCTTCAAATTGCAAGCGCATAATACTTCCAGATTCTTTTACAGTTCACCAAGATACATGTTCAATAATTGTCAAGATGCTATGGCTATTTGTAAGAGGTTTGGGTATCCCGATTTGTTCATTACAATCACATGTAATGCAAATTGGAGCGAAATACATGACTTTGTATCCGAAAGGGACCTTACTGCAGCAGATGCATCCGATATTGTTTGCAGAGTTTTCAAAATGAAACTGGATGAAATGATGTCGATTTCAAGAAAAACAAATATTTGGAAAGGTCATTGCGAGCAAGTTTTAGATTTACTATTTTTTCTGTTTACATTACAATGAAGTCATGATCTGGCATTTTTTTATATACTATTTATTATTTATTATTTCCATATGTTTTTATCATAGGAATGTACACAATGGAGTTTCAAAAAAGAGGGCTTCCACATGCACATATATTGTTGTGGTTAGAGACCGAAAACAAGTTATCGACAGAAGTGATATTGACAAGGTAATATCTCAGTAAATACCTCACCCAGATTTATATCCAAAGTCAGATTCGCAGTTGCAACATACATGATGCATGGACCATGTGGAGTTGCTAACTTGAAATCACCTTGCATGAAACAATGGAAATGTTCAAAATATTTTCCTAAAAAATTTCGATCTTCTACGTCTATAGATGATGATGGTTATCCATGTTACAAACGACGTGATACTGGGGTTTGTGTGCATAAGATTGGAATAAATTTGGACAATCGGAGTGTTGTTCCTTACAATCCATTTCTTTTGATGAGGTATCAAGGGCATGTCAACACTGAATACTGTAATAAGTCCAATGCAATCAAGTATCTGTTTAAATATGTCAATAAAGGTCCTGATCGGGCGAATCTTGAGATTACAAATGGTGCAGGTATTTCCAATCAAGCATCTTCAGTTCGTGATATTGAACGCTATTATGACTGCAGATATTTATATGTTACATTATGTGCAGGTATTTCCCATCAAACAACTCCAATTGATGAAATTCAACGATACTATGATTGTAGATATTTATCCCCATGTGAGGCAGCTTGGAGAATTTATGCATTTGATATTCATCAAAAGTGGCCAGCTGTCATAAGGTTAAGCCTTCATCTCCCAAATCAACAATGTGTTACGTTTAAAGATGAAGATAAAATTGATGATGTTGTAAAGAGTAGTGAGTTGTTGGGAACAATGTTTCTTGCTTGGTTTGAGGCAAATAAGAATTATACTGAAGGAAGGGATTTGACTTATGCTGAATTCCCTACTAAATTTGTTTATTTTCCCAAGGATAGAAGATGGCAACCAAGGAAACAAGGTTTTAGTATTGGGAGGCTAACATATGTTCCAGTGGGTGCTGGTGAGTTGTACTACATGAGGATTCTATTGACAATTCAAAGAGGTTGTGTTGGGTACAAAAGTATTAGAACAATCAATGTAATAACCTACAAAAATTTCCAAGATGCATGTTATGCGTTGGGTTTGTTAGTCGATGACAAGGAATATATTGATGCAATTATAGAAGCTAGCAAAACTTCAACTGGAAACCAAATTAGGAAGTTGTTTGTTAGATTGTTGATCATGAATACAATGACAAAGCCTCGATGTGGTCCGGAATTCCACCCGAAATTATTATGTGATGGGATTGTTTATCATACACGAAAGAATTTGAATATCCTGTAACACATTTTATCTTGGTATCATGACATTTTCAACTCCAAAATTTAACAATATTGGAAATTACTCAAAACTCCTCCATTTGATATTTTCTAATGTGTTAATAATTATTTTACAGATCTCCGTGATTCAGGATAATGAATTGAAGAACCACTGTCTCATAGAATTAGAGAAGCTACTAATGGCTAATGGTAAATCCTTGAAAGATTTTAATTGTTTACCGTTGCCAAATTTTGAAGGTGTTTTTCACTATGAGAATAAGTTCATAGCAGATGAGTTGAACTATGATAGAGTTGAGTTACATAATTTACATGCATCTCTAATGGAGCAATTGACTGAGGAACAATTGATTGTCTATCAATTGATAATGAAATCTGTTCTCTCTCAAGATGGGCAATTTTTCTTTTTATATGGATATGGTGGTACTGGGAAGACTTTCTTGTGGAAAACTCTGTCTGCTGCTCTTAGATCTCAAGGAAAAATTGTGCTCAATGTGGCTTCTAGCGGAATTGCATCATTGTTACTACCTGGTGGAAAACAAATTATCATTCAACATTCTGCATTCCATTGATAATCAATGACAAATCCACTTGCAACATTACACAACAATGCCTTCGAGCAAAGCTTCTCAGAGCAGCAAGTTTAATCATATGGGATGAAGCTCCAATGATGAATAGAGATTGCTTTCAGGCTTTTGATCGTACTATGAGAGACTTGATGAGAGTAGAAAGTGAAGACAACCTGAATAAACCATTTGGAGGAAAAGTTGTTGTATTGGGTGGAGATTTCAGACAAATTTTGCCTGTGGTTAGAAAAGGATCAAGGCATGATATTATTAGGGCAACTGTAAACTCCTCATCAATATGGAAAGCTTGCAAGGTTTTGAGGTTGACAAAGAACATGCGTTTGTCTGGTCAATCTACAAATCAAGCTTCTCTTGACATCAAAGAATTTGCTGATTGGATATTGAAAATTGGCGATGGTGACATGGATACAAATGAAAATGGGGAAGGTCAAATTGATATACCAAAAGATTTGTGCATTTCAGAAACTGAAAAGCCACTACTTGCCCTGGTTGATTTTGTTTATCCTAATATATTAGCAAATTTAGAAAGTACAAATCTGTTTCAAGATAAAGCAATCCTTTCTCCAACTTTAGAGTTTGTTGAATGTGTGAATGATTTTGTTCTTTCTTTGATCCCCTGGAGAGGAAAAACAATATCTAAGTTCTCGACACACCGCGTGATCGATGAGGATTATGATGTTCAAGGTGACTGGTTTACCTCTGAGTTTTTGAACGACGTTAAATGTTCTGGGATACCTAACCATCGCTTGACACTCAAAGTTGGAGTCCCTATTATGCTCTTAAGGAATATTGATCAAGCAAATGGTCTATGTAATGGAACACGATTACAGGTCAACAATTTAGGGAAAAATATCATAACAGCAACTGTTATCACTGGGAAGAATACTGGTGAAAAAATACTAATTCCAAGGATGGATTTGGTTCCTTCTGATTCTGGATTGCCATTCAAATTCCAAAGAAGACAATTTCCTATATGCCTATGTTTTGCTATGACAATCAACAAGAGCCAAGGTCAATCTCTTTCTAAAGTAGGATTGTATCTACCGCGGCCTGTTTTTACACATGGCCAATTATATGTTGCTGTATCTAGAGTAACAACAAAAAAGGGGTTAAAGATGTTGATTTTGGATGAAGATGGCAACATATGTACTTCAACAACTAATGTTGTCTACCACGAGGTCTTTGACAATCTGTAGGAGGTTTACCATATCAGGTGTCAACTTTAATATCTCAAACTTGGCTGAATTTCTTTATTAATATCTCAAGGGTTGATATAATAAGACTTGCATTGTATTTGTCTTCATTGTTCAACAATCAAAGCTTGAAGGTGCAAAGCTAGCTCATTTTGAATTTTGTAAGTTTTTATTTCTATTTGTGAAGTTCATTTGGGTTCACTAATTGAATTCTAGCTAAACATGGAAGTACATAGCAAGAGAAACATAGAAACAATTTTATAAGCTACTGATGCGACAAATGTACCATGTAACTTATCTCAGATAGTGGGCTAAGATTTTGTTGGCATTTCTGTTTCTAAGTAGATATTTCTAAGTACCATGTAATTTACAGTTCGACAGACCAACTTCGACAGACCATTTTTGACGACATCGTTTCAAGGCCTCCACTCCCCAATAACCGCCTCGACAATGGGATCCTCCACTCTGGTTTCACGGTCACCCCCGACCGCATGCGCCTTCTCTCGAATCCTGGGAGAGCATTGGAGGTTGGGTTATGCCTGAAAGGACCAACTTCGACAGTTCGACAGACCAACTCGATTATGAGCTGTAACCGAATTAACTAACTAAAAAACCCCTCCCTTCACTCACAGTCATAAGCCACTAATCGTCTAACTAATTACAACATTGGTCAACTATTTTATCAGCAAAAAAATCTGCATTTTCATCATTTGTTAGAGCTTTCAAGTTTAATGGGTATGTGTGTGTCTGTTAATGTGTATATGTGCCAGTAAATACAAAACGAGAGAGGTTTTTATGGAACAAAATGACATAGTTCTTCATTATTTGCTACATGGTGCTATTACTAAGTCAATTAACTAAATGAATTGAGTAGTGCACCGGCAATCTGCATAGCATAGTCAGGTGAATGCTTAAGCAAGAGGCATTCAATGGATACCACCAAGCCTATCGCAGCTCGACCCCTGTGGTCCTAAACCCAAGTCAGCATAGAGGCTTGGTGTGCTCATTCGCAGCTCGACCCCTGTGGTCCTAAACCCAAGTCAGCATAGAGGCTTAGTGTGCCCATTCGCAGCTCGACCACCCAAGTCAGCATAGAGGCTTGGTGTGCTCATTCGCAGCTCGACCCAAGTCAGCATAGAGGCTTGGTGTGCTCATTCGCAGCTCGACCCCTGTGGTCCTAAACCCAAGTCAGCATAGAGGCTCGGTGTGCTCATTCGCAGCTCGACCCCTGTGGTCCTAAACCCAAGTCAGCATAGAGGCTCGGTGTGCTCATTCGCAGCTCGACAACCCAAGTCAGCATAGAGGCTTGGTGTGCTCATTCGCAGCTCGACAACCCAAGTCAGCATAGAGGCTTGGTGGGCTCATTCGCAGCGGCTCGACAACCCAAGTCAGCATAGAGGCTCGGTGTGCTCATTCGCAGCTCGACAACCCAAGTCAGCATAGAGGCTTGGTGGGCTCATTCGCAGCTCGACCCCTGTGGTCCTAAACCCAAGTCAGCATAGAGGCTCGGTGGGCTCATTCGCGGCTCGACAATGTGACACCCTCTACCCCGCATGTTATCGTTACGAAAATAAATTAAGAAAAAAATGTAACTGTTGAAAAATACAGTCAAATAAAATTTTCATAAATAAAGGTAGAGTCGTCACACTCTCATAAACTTGCGGAAATAATCATTTGTGATTCTACGAATAAAATTCACATGATACAAACACCCGATGTCACAACGTCTCGTAGCTGACCCTAAACATTTACTTGAAAATAACAACATCGATAATAACCAAAACATCGAAAATCCTAATCTACGATGATGACCGCGCCATAGATCACTCCTCACCCACGCCGTCATCGCCACCGCAGCCTCATCGTCTAAACATACACAATGGTGTATGAGTAGCCACAAAGAAAAGGGGTTAGACATCATATACAATCATAGCACAAGACGGCAAAGGACATAGCTTAAGCAATACGCATACAACACGTTAACTTAATCAACACATAACATGAATGCTTGACTCAACGAGTACTTATGCAATCCTAGACAACGTCTACTTCACCGAACATGTGGATCCAAACCAACTCAGATGAGCGAGTGAGAAAACATCATCACTCTTGAGTACGAATAAAGGTCTAGTCGTGGTAACCGGTATATTTATTGGCCACGCCACCAGTGGTAGCTATCCACCGCCTTTATATAAGACGCCCTACCCGATTGACCCCCAAGGCCGGGTACCTTGCCCATCATGGCCGATACTATATCGCATCATCGTTGCTCACCCCCAATAACGTTAACTTAACAAGACACATATGATGCATGAACACAAACCAAGCAAGTGTCTAACAACAACAACAACAACAACAACAACTCACCAACCATCTCATCAAGCGGCCGGCTATAACAACGATAACAAGGTACTACTCGTCAGTAAACTGACAAATTTTCCACAATCTTGGAACAAGTCCAAGTTATCAACCTACCTCACCACACTAAGTCTATGCTAACTTAACTAAATTTCCAACTCTTAACTCAAGTGTTTCAACTTACTTATTTGACCGGACGTACCGTACTACTCCCCTAAAATTATAGGACACTATCCAAGAGAGTTTGGGTCAATACTTATTATATCCTGAATTTTAAAATTCAATTAGTGAGACTTTGCTAAAATAATTCTAGACTTAGTCATCTTTCTGCATAATTTTTCTGTATAACTATTACTCTAAGTTGTCAACTAAGCTGAAATACTCATAACACAAAATCTTGCTTCTAAAGCACTTAAACCACCAACACCACAATATGACCATCATATCCTAGTCCTAAGACTTGCTTGTACCATAACTTAAAAGCTAAAAATATCATTATACCTTAGTTAACTCCTAACAATTACACCCATCATCCATACTTTATCCTTTCACATAACCATAATATACCACCTAGAGAATCTAAGCGTAACAAACCACCCTCTATGATCATCTAGCTCTCACTCAACACAACAAATCCAGAACATCAAATAGCAACAAGCAATCTCATTTAAACACATTTACATACATTTATCAATAACAAGCCAAGACAACCAAATCATCATATGATCCATACATGACATTTCATCGTAACACATCAATTCAAACAACACCTTATAAGACAATTTCAATTAACATTAACATCATGACATAATTTAATATCAAATTTTCCCATCACAATGGCAATGGTACTTATTTTGCACAACCGCGCCAAGTCTAGGGACCATGGGACGTCCCTATTGCCTAATTATATCCATAAGCCCACTAATCTTGTATCCATCTACCCCCTTACCTCAATAAAAGTTTGAAGTATTCCAAGGTGAAGAAAACTGGCTACAACGACAATTTGAGCACCAACTGAGCACATGATAAAATTTTCGAAAAAGTGAAACGCGGCTGGAAAAATAATAATTAGTATAATATATTTTTTTTGAATTTTTAAGGCTGAAACGAAATTAAAAAGAAGCAAAAAGAGTGACCGGAGAACGCCATACCGAGACAAAGGGGTTACGAAGGGTCCGACGTCAACTTCACCAAATCGAGCAAAGGAGTATTGCTTTCTGAAGGTTTCGACGCGAGGAATCCGAAAACGACGCCCGTTTTTCGAACCGAAAACTATGGTGTCCGAAAAAGTGAAATTACAGCTCGCCCAGCGTAAATAAACGCGACGAACGGAGCCGCGGTTGAATGAACAGAGGCCGGAAACGTGTTCTTTGGTCGATTTCGAGTTGGGTTGTAAGTTTTGGAATTTTTCTGTGGCCTAGGATGAGAACAGAATGTAGAAATTCAAAGTGAGGATTTGCTCGCCATCACAAGGCTGAATTTTATTTCATAGAGACGATGAACAGTCATGATAAAATAATGACCTACTGGGCTTGGGCCTTCTTCCTTTTATTTTTTTTAAAACGTGAGCAGCATGTATATAAGTCATATATGATTGTATCTCTTCTTTTCTTTTTTTTCTCTTAAAACATCAGCACACACACACATATCTCCATATATATATAATAATAATGTATATAATATAATAAATTCATGTTTTTACTAACTTTTAAAATATACCATTATTTTACAATATCTATAATAAATTCAAAACTAATATTTAATAAAAATATAGTAAAATAGTATTAATTAAAATATACTAATTATTAAGGCAAACACACTCAAGTTATCACAAAATTACCAATATAAGCACACAATATATATCGGATCCTAAGAATTCAAATTTGAGGGTGTTATAATTCTCACTTAACAATAGAACTAAGAATAATAATAAAATATCATTCCAATACTCCTTAAATTTAAATAATTATTAACAAGATAATATTAATATTTCAAACTAATGTTTTACAAAAATAAAGATAATAATAAAACAATAAAGCATTATTAAAAATACTAATTTCCAAAGTAACTTACATAAAAATTATCAAAAAAATTATTAATATATTCAGGCATATATACATACGTATTAATACGAAAATTGGGGTGTTACAATTCCACCCCCCTTAAAAAAAATTCCGTCCTCGGAATTTCTCTAGGTGCTATTAAACGATACGGTTCATGTCCCTAAAACATCATGCAACCATATTCACTATTGCTATATATATTCCACACAATTCTTTCTTAAGAGGGTCAACTAAGGTCACTAGCTGGAGAACTTAGTCCTTTTAAAGGTCTAGGATTTCAAAAGTTGTAACTTAAATGTCTAGTGTACTAACCAATCATGCTCAGGTGACTTTCATGGCTCTTTTTAAGATTAACTCTTAAACTAAGGAATACTAAAAATTACTATCTTAAGGCTTCAAAACTGCAACAACCACAACGAATCAACAAGGCTAACATCTAAATCCTTAGGAACCACTTCATAATTAAAGCTATAATATATATATATATACACACATTTAGCAACATATCATAAACAACAATTCAACAATCAATATTCACTTAAACATAATATACAAAAGTTAACGACCAAAGTACGACAGACTAAAGCATCAATTTAGAAAGAGAAAATAACATTTTTTTTATAAATATTAATACCAATAGAAAAAAATGAAACACAAACAAAATAATTTCCCTTATCAAAGGCATTTGATATTGTAGTCAAGATTAATCACGAGCTAAATACATAAGCTGATCAAAAGGCATCAGATATTTAAACTAGAAATCAATAATTTAGTAATGCAACACAGTCATATAATTATATAACAAAGTTCAGAAACTTACCTCGGTTCAAGCATGTAACATTTTCAAAGCAAACTAAGCAACAGATATAACGTAGTGCTTTCACATTTCAATATAAATATTCAAGATAACTCAAGTCCCTTGAAAGAAATAACACGTTTGTATATTGTATTTAATAGAGAGTCAAATGAAGCATAAAATATAGAAAGGTCAATTAACCGCATGTCAGTGAATGTAACAAAATAATTTAATTTTTTTTAATATCATATCGAAAATAATTCAGCAATCAAGACTTAGTTAAGCATAATGCACACACAAAAATTATAGGCTAAAGTATGTTAGACTAAAACGTTAAAATAAAATGAATAAAAAAAATTATTCATCATTTTTAATCTATTTATTCCGTAAAAAAAAAGAAACCTATTTATCCTAAAAGAAATAACATGTTTGCATGCAATGTTTCATAGTCATTAAAGTTAAGCACACGATATAGCAAAAGTAGTCTATCGCAAATTAAGGCATGACTAACTACAATATTTATCTTAAGGTACCCTACGCAAAACCTTTATTATTCCTATCGCTCAACTTACTCTAGGAAAAACATTCTATAGGGTGCTACACAATGATAGACTCCGGTTTACATAGAACATCTAAAATCGGTTTTGTGGTCTTATCAGAAGGCAAAACAATATATTTCCCAAAGATTAACTAATGTCCCCCATTACGTTCTACTTCTATCCTCACTCTAAGCTTGTCTCTACGCCTAGGAAAAATTACTTTCCACCTTTAGAATCTACGGTTTCAAAGCCTTATGCCTATCCGAAGCCCTTAAGAATTTAACTGCAATGTAGATAATCTATGCCCATAACTAATTCTAGTAGCTAAGGTAATTCAAAAAAAACTAATACTATCCACCAAACTGATTATCATTGCTTTTCTCACCGGCGGTAAGTGATTGGGCTGCAGTCCCTCCTACTCGTTCAGCCAGGTAATCCAAGCAATAATAACCATGTGCAACAATCACCTATTCTTCCATAAGGTTCTCTGATAGGGGCTTAAGCGTAAAGATGTCGACGCCACATGATTACCCTCAAGCTCTACAAAAGATCCTTCCTATAGCATAGCCACGATTCCGCTGCGCTACTTTGATAACATATTTCCCAGCTAACAATGTTGTAAATCTAAAATAAGGTCAGCTTATCCTCTCTAGTTAAGCTACTAGCCCATTGTACTTACTAGAATTCCTTTAAGGTAATGGATAAAAGTCATGCACCTTAAGCGCAACAACTAAGGGTTAACCTGCATCTCTCAGTTCTGGGTTGATCCTTCTCAATTCACTAAGCGTAATTTTAAACAAGATACTAAGAAATTAACAACTTAGGAAATTGCTAACCCAAAATTCACAGTTAATGGTTCAGGTACCTACTATCTTAGCTCTATCTATCATATACTCCTGTGAACTTAGCCCACTGAGAATGGTTCGTGTACTAGAACAAACAAAATTAAACAAGTAATGCATGTAACTCAACTCAGAGTTCACGCACCGAA
Source organism: Calophaca sinica (assembly GCA_037113605.1). NCBI lineage: Eukaryota > Viridiplantae > Streptophyta > Magnoliopsida > Fabales > Fabaceae > Calophaca > Calophaca sinica. The sequence continues at coordinate 34,648,310 of CM073733.1, read as the reverse complement.
ACACAATAGACCACACACAAAGCCCGGTTAGAACCGAATCGCTCGATACCACTAAATGTGACACCTCTACCCCGCATGTTATCGTTATTTAAAATAAATTAAGAAAAAATGTAATCATGAAAAATACAACAAATAAAATTTTCATAAATAAAGGTAGAGTCGTCACACTCTCATAAACTTCATGAAATAATCATTTGACGGTTACTTAATAAAATTCACATGATACAAACACCCCGATGTCACAACGCCTCGTAGCTGACCCTAAACATTTACTTCGAAAATAACAACATCGATAATAACCAAAACATCGAAAATCCTAATCTACGATGACCGCGCCATAGATCACTCCTCACCACGTCGTCATCGCCACCGCAGCCTCATCGCCTAAACATACACAATGGTGTATGAGTAGCCACAAAGAAAAAGGGGTTAGACATCATATACAATCATAGCACAAGACGGCAAAGGACATAGCTTAAGCAATACGCATACAACACGTTAACTTAATCAACACATAACATGAATGCTTGACTCAACGAGTACTTATGCAATCCTAGACAACGCCTACTTCACCGAACATGTGGATCCAAACCAACTCGGATGAGCGAGTGAGAAAACATCATCACTCTTGAGTACGAACAAAGGTGTCTAGTCGTGGTAACCGGTATATTTATTGGCCACGCCCACCGTGGTAGCTATCCACCGCCTTTATATAAGACGCCCTACCCGATTGACCCTCAAGGTCGGTACCTTGCCCATCATGGCCGATACTATATCGCATCATCGTTGCTCACCCCCAATAACGTTAACTTAACAAGACACATATGATGGATGAACACAAACCAAGCAAGTGTCTAACAACAACAACAACAACAACAACAACTCACCAACCATCTCATCAAGCTACTGGCTATAATAACGATAACAAGGTACTACTCACAAGAACTCGACAAATTTCCCACAATCTTGGAACAAGTCCAAGTTATCAACCTACCTCACCACACTAAGTCTAGGCTAACTTAACTAAATTTCCAACTCTTAACTCAAGTGTTTCAACTTACTTATTTGACCTGACGCACTGCATTACTCCCCTAAAATTATAGGACACTATCCAAGAGAGTTTGGGTCAATACTTATTATATCCTGAATTTTAAAATTCAATTGGTGAGACTTTGCTAAAATAATTCTAGACTTAGTCATCTTTCTGCATAATTTTTCTCAGATAACTATTACTCTAAGTTGTCAACTAGGCTGAAATACTCATAACACAAAATCTTGCTTCTAAAGCACTTAAACCACCAACACCACAATATGACCATCATATCCTAGTCCTAAGACTTGCTTGTACCATAACTTAAAAGCTAAAAATATCATTATACCTTAGTTAACTCCTAACAATTACACCCATCATCCATACTTTATCCTTTCACATAACCATAATATACCACCTAGAGAATCTAAGCGTAACAAACCACCCTCTATGATCATCTAGCTCTCACCAACACAACAAATCCGTAACATCAAATAGCAACAAGCAATCTCATTTAAACACATTTACATACATTTATCAATAACAAGCCAAGACAACCAAATCATCATATGATCCATACATGACATTTCATCGTAACACATCAATTCAAACAACACCTTATAAGACAATTTCAATTAACATTAACATCATGACATAATTTAATATCAAATTTTCCCATCACAATGGCAATGGTACTTATTTTGCACAATCACGCCAAGTCTAGGGACCATGGGACGCCCCTATTGCCTAATTATATCCATAAGCCCACTAATCTTGTATCCATCTACCCCTTACCTCAATAAAAGTTTGAAGTATTCCAAGGTGAAGAAAATCTACAACGACAATTTGAGCACCAACTGAGCACATGATAAAATTTTCGAAAGAGCGAAACGCGGCTGGAAAAATAATAATTAGTATAATATATTTTTTTGAATTTTTAAGGCTGAAACGAAATTAAAAAGAAGCAAAAAGAGTGACCGGAGAACGCCATACCGAGACAAAGGGGTTACGAAGGGTCCGACGTCAACTTCACCAAAACGAGCAAAGGAGAATTGCTTTCTGAAGGTTTCGACGAGGAACTCAACGGCCCGTTTTTCGAACCGAAAACTATGGTGTCCGAAAAAGTGAAATTACAGCTCGCCCAGCGTAAATAAACGCGACGAACGGAGCCGCGGTTGAACGAACAGAGGCCGGAAACGTGTTCTTTGGTCGATTTCGAGTTGGGTTGTAAGTTTTGGAATTTTTCTGTGGCCTAGGATGAGAGAACAGGAACAGAGAAATTCAAAGTGAGGATTTGCTCGCTCACTGCGCGGCTGAATTTTATTTCATAGAGACGATGAACAGTCATGATAAAATAATGACCTACTGGGCTTGGGCCTTCTTCCTTTTATTTTTTTTAAAACGTGAGCAGCATGTATATAAGTCATATATGATTGTATCTCTTCTTTTTTTTTTTTCTCTTAAAACATCAGCACACACACACATATCTCCATATATATATATATAATAATAATGTATATAATATAATAAATTCATGTTTTTACTAACTTTTAAAATATACCATTATTTTACAATATCTATAATAAATTCAAAACTAATATTTAATAAAAATATAGTAAAATAGTATTAATTAAAATATACTAATTATTAAGGCAAACACACTCAAGTTATCACAAAATTACCAATATAAGCACACAATATATATCGGATCCTAAGAATTCAAATTTGAGGGTGTTATAATTCTCACTTAACAATAGAACTAAGAATAATAATAAAATATCATTCCAATACTCCTTAAATTTAAATAATTATTAACAAGATAATATTAATATTTCAAACTAATGTTTTACAAAAATAAAGATAATAATAAAACAATAAAGCATTATTAAAAATACTAATTTCCAAAGTAACTTACATAAAAATTATCAAAAAAAATTATTAATATATTCAGCATATATACATAATGATATCACGAAAATTGGGGTGTTACAGACAACCCAAGTCAAAGATAGAGGCTTGGTTTGCTCATTCGCAGCCTGACCCCTGTGGTCCTAAACCCAAGTCAAAGATAGAGGCTCGGTGTGCTCATTCGCGGCTCGACAACCCAAGTCAGCATAGAGGCTTGGTGGGCTTATTCGCAGCTCGACCCCTGTGGTCCTAAACCCAAGTCAGCATAGAGGCTTGGTGTGCTCATTTGCAGCTCGACCCCTGTGGTCCTAAACCCAAGTCAGCATAGAGGCTCGGTGTGCTCATTCGCGGCTCGACAACCCAAGTCAGCATAGAGGCTTGGTGGGCTCATTCGCAGCTCGACCCCTGTGGTCCTAAACCCAAGTCAGCATAGAGGCTCGGTGTGCTCATTCGCAGCTCGACAACCCAAGTCAGCATAGAGGCTTGGTGTGCTCATTCGCAGCTCGACCCCTGTGGTCCTAAACCCAAGTCAGCATAGAGGCTCGGTGTGCTCATTCGCAGCTCGACAACCCAAGTCAGCATAGAGGCTTGGTGGGCTCATTCGCAGCTCGACCCCTGTGGTCCTAAACCCAAGTCAGCATAGAGGCTTGGTGTGCTCATTTGCAGCTCGACCCCTGTGGTCCTAAACCCAAGTCAGCATAGAGGCTCGGTGTGCTCATTCGCGGCTCGACAACCCAAGTCAGCATAGAGGCTTGGTGGGCTCATTCGCGGCACTCGACACCTGTGGTCCTAAACCCAAGTCAGCATAGAGGCTCGGTGTGCTCATTCGCAGCTCGACAACCCAAGTCAGCATAGAGGCTCGGTGTGCTCATTCGCAGCTCGACCCCTGTGGTCCTAAACCCAAGTCAGCATAGAGGCACGGTGTGCTCATTCGCAGCTCGACAACCCAATTCAGCATAGAGGCTTGGTGTGCTCATTCGCAGCTCGACCCCTGTGGTCCTAAACCCAAGTCAGCATAGTGGCTCGGTGTGCTAATTCGTAGCTCGACAACCCAAGTCAGCATAGAGGCTTGGTGTGCTCATTCGCAGCTCGACCCCTGTGGTCCTCAACCCAAGTCAGCATAGAGGCTCGGTGTGCTTATTCGCTGCTCGACACCTTTGGTCCTAAACCCAAGTCAGCATAGAGGCTCGGTGTGCTCATTCGCAGCTCGACAACCCAAGTCAGCATAGAGGCTCGGTGTGCTCATCATAGAGGCTTGGTGTGCTCATTCGCAGCTCGACCCCTGTGGTCCTAAACCCAAGTCAGCATAGAGGCTCGGTGTGCTCATTCGCAGCTCGACAACCCAAGTCAGCATAGAGGCTTGGTGTGCTCATTCGCAGCTCGACCCCTGTGGTCCTAAACCCAAGTCAGCATAGAGGCTCGGTGTGCTCATTCGCAGCTCGACCCCTGTGGTCCTAAACCCAAGTCAGCATAGAGGCACGGTGTGCTCATTCGCACTCGACAACCCAAGTCGATAGAGGCTTGGTGTGCTCATTCGCAACTCGACCCTGTGGTTTCAAACACCAGGTCAAAGATAGAGGCCTGGCAAGCTCTAAAGCGACTGGCGCCGCCAACGACCTAAGTAACCCCCTGTGGTTTCGAGACACCAGGTCAAAGATAGAGGCCTGGCAAGCTCTAAAATAGCTCGGAAGGTCGCGGTCGACCTAAGTGACCCTGTGGTTTCAAGCCACCAGGTCAAAAGATAAAAGTCCGGGCGAGCTCTAAAGCACCTCGGCTAAGATCGCTGTCGAGATAAACAAGACCATTGTGGTTTCAAAGACACCATGTCAAAGATAAAGACGCGTCGAGCTCAAACACAATAGCGACAAAGACTAACCCCTGCGGTTCCAAAGATTTCAGTCGAGATAGAGGCCTGGCGAGCTCTAAAGCAGCTCGGAAGGTGATAACTCGACTTTCTTTCAACTTTTTATTGCAGTTTTTTTTTTCGTTCTACATCGGTGATTCAAGAATGCCATATTTCTACTTTTATTCCACATCTCAATGACTATTGATGCTCTGTACGTTTAATCTTATTTAGAATAATGTAACACGACGCAATATTGATACATGCCTAATACGATTATGTGATTTATTGTCAATAAATTATAACTGAACACAACAAATTATAAATTATAAATAATGTTGATTCTTTCGACGAATTTCTCCCCGTGCGTTGCACGGGTACTCAATACTAGTATTCTTATATATTTGACAAAGACAAACTCTCGTGCGGCTACCCATCCTTTTTATATGCTAGGGGATGCGCCATGGAATTCTTTCCACGTTCTTTAAAAGCAGTGATTACCTAATGCAAAATACCAACTCTTGTATAAAACAATATGACCATTACCTTGGATATACATAGGCTTTGCCATGAACTCCACAATCGAATGCTGGCTTAATCTTATCATAATTCTTTTCAAAATTGGCATTTTTTCCACTTTTCTTTTGATTATACCAATTTCGTTGTTCAAATTATTTAAAGGTATTGCTGAGTCGAAAATTACCGAATCCATTGACTTCTTTGCAACATGTGAAATTAACTGTTCCCTGTTGACAATTATCACATACTTGCTCTGTTTAGTTAATAATCTATGACAGAGTTGACTCCTTTAGTAGGAAGACTTGAGCTTATTTGGATTTACGGTTGGAAGTCTTCAAACGTAAGTTTACAGGAACAAATAGTGATTTTGTAATTTTTTTTTTTTTTTGGGTTACAGATTTTTTAATTTGAAACCAAAATTGTTTCTTCTCCTAATAAAAAGTACTTATGTTGAATTGAAAAAATTCATACTAAATTTTAAAAATTTATAAATATAAATCACTTTATTTTAAACTCACTTTTAATTAAAATTAATTTTATAAAATTAAAATATCCAAAACCAAATTTACAAGCCCACATTCAAACACAACACAATTATAAGTTCAATAAAACATGAAAGGGATCTACTTTTAAATTCTAAGCAAGAAAGGTCTCAAACTCAGAACAATACAGTCGGTCAACCCCATTCAAGGCCTGCTTCTAAATTCTCTCTATTATTTTTGGTACAGGAGGCCTGCTATTTTAAATATGTTGTAATGTACAAAACTGGAGCCGAGTTTCTTTCCCTCCCAATCCCCACATCCTTTGTTAAAGAAACTAGAACTCGGGTTAGATAAATTTGTATCAAAATATTTTATCAGAGGAGGAATGATTGTCATACATAAGCAGTCACCAGAGAGGGAGAAGCACGGGGAAGACCACATGAGTAAGTGACATACTTGACACTATCTATAAGCACAACCACAAAAATCCGAGAGAGCGACTTTGGAGCCATCATGCCATCAACGTCACCATCTCCGGTCTCTTTGGGATCAACAAGCACTGAAACCACCATAGAAGATTTATTACCATGGAGGTGGTCTTTCGGCAAATTTCTTGCATGTTCTTCAGTTATGTTCAGACTGGATCCAGGAAGCGGATCTGGGAGCCTGTGGAGGATTCTTCTATTCCTGCTCTTGTTGACGGCGGTAGCATTATGACGGTTTCCAGTAGAGATATTGGCTACTGATGTTGCTGGCACTATAGCTCCAGGAGTTGGAGAAGCATCAAACTGAAAAACTTCAGTACACATGCCAGAACTTAGCATTGGCCCTGCATCATGGAACCAGAAAATTCAGTATAATGCGTGATTCAAAATAGGTAAGCAGATACTTCGTTTGGCATAAGCTTGTACAACCAGCAAAAGATATTGCTTAAACATGCTTGAGAGGTGGACAACATGAAGACATTGTTTTCAGTTCATATATTCAGAAGAGACACTGTAGATGCTGACTGTAATTATGGCATAAGAAAAGCTATTTCATAGATACTAGAAAGAACCAAAAATGCAACAATTAGTGGACGACATTGTTAAGTTGAGCACTATTAAAACCAAGTTAGCAAAATAGTATTAGACCCCCAAGGAATTCAAGAAGTCCACCTAACCAAGTTTGGAAGACATCTGAAACAATAAAGGAAACTTGTTGCAGAAATATTTGCAAGACTCAAATTTTTAATTACTAAACAGCATGATGATTTTTTATTGAGGGGAAAACAAGGAACAATCAGAGCAAATACAAAACATCTTAGCTTAAGCAGCATCTTGAAGACTCGAACATCACCAGAATTGAATACGTTTGAACTAATAATTTGTGCTACCGAATTGGAAAAGTATGATTAGTGATTTTATACAGCACCCAAGAAGACATAAGTCAGCAGAAGAGAATGTATTACTCCTAGCTAGCAATTTATAGTCTGGAATTCAGACAGAGCTATAATAAAACCTGTAATATGTGCTACAAATTTCCAAATTCTATATAGTAATTTTATACAGCACCAAAGAAGACACAAGTCAACAGATGAGAATGTATTATTCCTACCAAGCCATCTATAAGTGAAATTCAGACAGAAAGACATAATAAAACATGAAATATGTACCACAAATTTAAAAAATTCTGATTAGACAGCAACCAAGAAGACATGATACAGATCAGCCGAAGAGAATGTATCATTCCTACTTAGCCACCTGTTGAGTGAAATTCAGAGACAATAAAAGGATATTCACCTGCAAGGCCTTCACGGAACCACTGTTGCATTTTACCATCAGTTGCAGAGGACTTCATATGGTCCTTCAAAGTTTTGGCTGAACCAGAGCCAAGAGCTCTCCTCTGTTCAGAAGAAACCCTATAAACATGTGGATGCTTTCCTCTATTTCTTCCAACTTCAGGAATAGCCAATGCAGAATCACAGTCTTTAGGAATGGCCAAACCAGTTTCACTCTTGTCCTTCTTTTCCTGAGCATCTTGAGATGCCATGGCTTTCTCGCTGGCCATAATAGAATGGATTATCAAGTTCCCATCAATCTTCACCAGCTTATCATTCCTAGGAACATACAAAGAAGCAAGAAGTGGCTCGCTGGCATTGTCCCGATGACCAAAATCCTTCGGGTCTTTCTTTTCATCCATTTCTTCTCCAAGTTTCCGGCCTCTCTCATAATTCTTTCTATCAGAAATACCAAACCTTCCATTAGAAAACCTCACTTCCTCATCCCTTACAGATCCATTCCTATGATCATTAACAGGCCAAACCTTCCCTCCACCCTGACCATAAAACCACCTATCACTAACATAACTAGACCTACCAGAAACATTATCCACTAAACCCCCAAACTTAAAATCTATCATAGGAACAAGCCCACCAAAAAGCATGATAAAGAAAAACAAACCCAACAAACTAATGCTGGCAACCTTCTTAGTTTTCACCTCAGTCTTCTTACTCTCACTCTTTTTACTCTTGGAGGCTGCAGCAGGTTGCTGAGACTTCAATCTGGGAATAGGAACCAAAGGAACCTGAGACCCTTGAGGCTTGACAACATAGGGAGCACAATGCATCCAAGGATAAGGCATAGGTGCCATGGGAGGATGAGGGTACATCCCAGAAGCTGGTGGTGGAGGAGGAGGACACATCACACCAGCACCCAATTGCTGTCTAAGTGTAGCATTCTCAGCCATGAAAAATGAAATCTTGCTACTCAAATCAGTAATAGTGGAATGCATTGTTCTCACTTTCTCCTCAAGCTCCTCCACATAATGCTTCTTCCTCTGCCTCGAAAGCTGTGCACTTTCCCTATTCCTCATCAACCTAGCCTTCCTCTTGTCATCCTCATCATCAACACCATTGACACCAGAAACAGATTGAGATTGTTGTTGGGTCTTGTTTTCCATTGAGGAGGACCTCCTGCATTTCGTGGTTCTATTTTCAGCACTTACATCGATGTTCTCTTTCTTCCTCTTCAGATCACAACCTTTACCAATTTCCTCAAATTTTACACCCTCTTCCATAATTGCATGTGCATGAGAAGATGATATGTCCCTCTCATGACAGCCAGAATCAGGTGAGGGCGAGTTCATTGTTTCATATACACCCGATCCACCATTCCCCGAACCCTGAGACGAAACCGGTCCATTCGAAGACTCTTCCCGGTCGCAAGACTCAGACTCCGGCGACGGAATGCTCGAAACTTTCACATCAATCGCATTATGCGAATCTTCTTTTCCCAATTCGTCAGCAGAAACCGAATCCGAATTGAAAAACCTAGAAACGCCGGGGCTTTGCTCGCCGGAAACCGCAGAAGCGCCGGATTCAGGCGAATCGGAATTAGCGATGCCGTAATCGGAATTCTTCGTGGAAGAATCGCCATTGCCATCGCCGCGATCGTCGATCATCGGCGAAATTGAAGAGCCGTTAGGGTTGCATGCATCGGGGAGAAGAAAATCCTCGGCGTCGGAGGGGATGCAGATGGTGTTGAGGTCGTCGGAGGGGATGCAGAGGGTTTCGAGGTCGTCGAAGGTGATCTCGAAGTCTCCATTTTCACCGAAATCCATGGAGAAATCCAGATCGGAGGGGAGAACGTCGTTGTTGAAGAGAGAGTCCATGGATGGGATGGGGAGGTTGTGGAACTCGCTGGAGAAGTCATCGAATTCGAGATCGGATGACGGTGGCTCCGGCGGTTGAGGGGCGAGCATTGAATCAGCCATGGATGAGGGTTTTGGAGAATGAATGGAAAAATGATAAAGGTTTCAACAAAACGGGGCTTTTTCTGAATTTGGGGTTTCGTTCGTTATTGAAAAGTCATGCGCGCGTGAATCACGCGCCGCGGATACTAGTTCTTGTAGTTTCTGTGAGCGATACCATGCGTAAGAGGTCACATGCGATAACAGACTAGTGGATAAGATAAAATGGGATTTCCCCACATCGTGAAAATAAAAGCATGTCATTTTTTTTTTGGGTTTTATTTTTATTTGCGATTATAAAAATATTATTTTATTTTACAATTTTTTATTTTTAGTTATTTACTAATTAAAAAACTTAAGATTAAAAAATATAAGTATTGATTCATTTTACATAATGTTTTATTATTTTAAAATTTTTGTATAATAGTATCTTCTGTACAAAATTTTAAAATAATAAATAATGTGAAAATAACCTGACATTTTTTGTAATTAAAAATAAAACTGGAATTTTTTTTAAAACAAAAAATCCTAATCTTCTCAACTTTTAATAATTTTTTTAATTAATATTTAAGTGATTTAATATAAATTTAAGTTTAAATTTAACTTATTTTAAAATATCTTAGATTAGATAATTTTTTATATTTATATTAATAAAATTTGTTTGGAATTTAAAATATCAAAAGAGCACATACATGATACTGCAATTAATATTTTTAAATCACAAATGGAAGTGCACTTATATGAGATTTAAAAAATTCCACCTTTTTGACCCAATTATAAAATTCAACTTATGTATTTAAAAAAAATTATATTAAATAATTTTTATATTTATATTAATAAAATTTGCTTGAAATTTAAAATATTAATATTTTTAAATCACAAATGGAAGTGCGCTTATATGAGATTTAAAAAAATTCCACTTTTTTGACCCAATTATAAAATTCTACTTATGTATTTAAAAAAATTTATATTAGTTAATTTTTATATTTATATTAATAAATTTGTTTGAAATTTAAAATATCAAAAGAGCACATACATGATATTGCAATTAATATTTTTAAATCACAAATGGAAGTGCACTTATATGAGATTTAAAAAATTCCACCTTTTTGACCCAATTATAAAATTCGACTTATGTATTTAAAAAATAATATTATAAACTTGTTAGGAAAGTAACTTAACAACTTTTTATAAAATAAAAGAATTGCATTTTTATTGGTTACCGTGATAGAATTTATGCTTGAGTAAACTACCCGCCCTCATTGAATTTTTTCCATTGCTTGCATGTATTTATTTTCCATTTTAGATTATCTCTTTTGAAAAACTTTTTCGGTCAATATAAAACTTTTAAGCATATTGAAAATCCTTTTTTTTTTCTTGAAAAGGCCTCACTTTGACTCTATGGAAGATATGTTATCTCATTTTATCTTTTTTTTTTGACAGATTCTTTCAACTTTTATCAGTAAACTTATATTTTGTAAATAAAAGTAAAATTTTTAATATAGAAGAATACCCATTAAAAAAGAGAGTAGAGATTCACAAGAAGTCTTCCCGCCTCATATTGAAACTCCAAATCAATATATACAAACAAATACTTCTTATCAAAAAAATATATATATACAAACAAATACTCGGTAGTACTTAAAAAATAATTTTATATACAATATATATATATAAGTAAAATTTAATTAAAACTGAATTATTTTATAATATTAAATTCCAAAAAGTGATATGATTATTTTTCTTATTATTAATTTACTTTTAAAAGATTACATTAATTAAAAAAGGATAAATACCGTTTTTTAATAAAGATTTGACGGCAGAGACTAAAAGTACAAAAATCTTAAATTATAAAGACAAAAAATTTTACAGAGATTAAAACCGAATTTCGCTCAAATTATGGGACTAAAAGCGATATTTAGCCCTTAAAAAACAGTTCTCACGGTTTCCAAGTGGGCGGCACGGCAGTTTGTGATTAGCGCGTTGTAAAGAGCGCGAGTGGAATTTGTCGAAAAAGTACCTAGTAGATCAAAGAATGAATGACACGTTTGCCGCGACTCACGACGGTGTCTTTTTCTTACAAACAACAAGTGTGTCTGGAAACTTCGTTGTGACTGCATAAAAAGGAAATAGTGGTGCGAACCAAATCATTTCTTGTTTTTAGTCAAAAGTGCAAACCAACTCTTGGAGTTGCGTTTCCGCTACGTTCTGTTTTAAATTGCCTTGAGGTACGGTTCCCGTTGGCTTTTTTTTTTTTTTTTGCCCTTTATCTATTTAAGAATAATAGGATGAATTGCAGGTCTGGTCCATAGAGTGAGGCTCATTTAGCCTGTGTTTGGATGGGAAGAGAAGTTGTGAAGAGAGAAATAGGTGAGACAGAGAGTGAGAAAAAAGAAAGAGATGAGAAATATGATAGATTTAAAATATTGTTTAGTTTAAGAAAAAGATAAGAGAAATAAAAAAGAGAGAAATATAATAAATTTATGAACAGTCAAAAATGCCCTAATATTAAAAATAATATCTAGTAATTACAATTAAAAAAACCATCCACATTCAATCATTTTCCAATACCCCCACATATTATTTGATTTGATTATTAAATTAAATTAATTAAAATTAATTAATTGGTTGATTTTATTATTATTATTATTATTATTATTATTATTTAAAAACAACCCCACCACCACATTCCACACTTTTCCAACACCCCCGTTCCCACGACAAGTGTTACTTGATTTTGTTTTATGATGACACGTATGGGAACAACCCATTTTTCATTGGCGCTAACAAGTAACCATGAGTCCGACCACATTTTCATTTGCCACCATGTTTTCATCTTCGCCCTTCGGTCTTCCACGTATACGGACACTACTCTTCATATCCAAAGTTTGAGCATAGTTCTATGAAGCATTTCTCCATCCCCTAGCAACATCTGGTCTTCTCCTTGAGCCATCTATGGGATGAAAAAATGGGTATGTGCTGCGATGAAGAATAATAGCTCAAGGAGAAGGCAAATAACCGGACACCATCCCTTCCTATTTGGAACAAAGTGTTGAAATTTGAGAAGGAGCAGAGCAGAGACAGAGGATTGAGTAATAGCAACAATGGCACACAAAATCCTCGAGTATTTCTACAAATAACCGGAAAGGATAAATATGGAAAAGGCAAAAAAAAACCCCTTGTCTGCATTTCTTCGCAGTTGAGCGAAGAATCAAAAAGTGCATGGACCCCACTTAAACCTTTCTCTCGTCTCCACTTCTCTCACAAACCAAACTGTTGAAGTTCTGTATTTCTTCTCTATCTTTCTCGCTCCCACCTCTCTCGTCCCTAAATCACTCAAAACAAACACACCGTAGTATTTGATTTGACGAGGTTTTTTTTTAAGGCTATTGTTAAATGCACCCCAGCATTTTGCTGGGTACACCCAACAGTTGACAAAAGTATTCTTGGAATTCACAAATAACAAATTAAGGTACCCAAATAAGAAAAATTCGAGCAAATAAGCTATTTGCGCGTGTATAAAATTAAAAAAAAAATAACACGCACAAATAGCTATTTGCGCAAGGTATACAGAAATGTATAACCCGCGCAAATTAGCTATTTACACATGTGTTTTTTTTAAAATTTTGTACTTATTTGAGCGTGGTATACAGAAATGTATATCACCTGCGCAAATATGCTATTTGCGCGTGTTAAAATATTTGAAACTGTACGCGCAAATAGAGTATTTGCGCATGTTAAAATATTTGAAACTGTACGCCAAATAGCTATTTGCGCGTGTTAAAAAAATGTGAATTCTAACGTGTAAATAAGCTATTTGCGCAGTGTAAAAAAATTTGAATTTTTACATTGCGCAAATAGCTTATTTGCAAGTGTCAAAAAACACAGACTTACTCGCAAATTGCTTATTTGCGAGTGGGACAAAGAAGTGAAAATAAGGTACGCAAAACAAAATGTTGGGTGTGGCAATTTGGTACCAGGGGTATTTTGGTCAGTGTGGCAAAATGGTGGTGGGTGTCTTTAACAACAGCCTTTTTTAATCACGAATAATTTTCTCAAAGAATATAAGGATGGGAATTTTAATCCCAGACATTTGTTTGGTTAACATTTTAAATTTTCAAATTTTTTTTTAAAAAAATTTATGGGAATAATTAAAACATATTTGGTTATTATACTTAAAATACCCTTGCCATTGCCATGTACCAGGTAGTGCCACTAGTGTGCAGGTAGTGGGGATAAAAAGGGGATTTCACATTGCAAGTGCATTCCAATCATCGGAAATAAACATTCTTACCCCTTTCCTTGGGAATAAAACTGATCTAAATATTGGAATGTAAGTTTCCTAAAAAATATTCTTGGAAATAGTTTTTTATTCCCTCCTACCAAACATGGGAATATTTATTCTCACTCATATATTCCCGAGAATAAATTTAGAAACCCTGAAATGCCTTCTAAATAATTTTTCAAAGTGAGGTTAATATCAAAAACCCTAATTTGTGAAGTGAAGCGGCGCCCTCCAGGGGTCTTCCTACCTCCATGAGAGGTCTTTGTACCTCCATGAGAGGGCTTCCCCTCTCCCCACTTTAGGTGGGTTCTCTCTCTCTCTCTCTCTCTCTCTTTCTCTAGTGAGAGTGTCTTCTCCCTTCCACCCCATTTTTCCTTCTCACCACCACCCCTTCTCCTCCTCTTCCAGCCACCACCTTCATCTCCTTCTCTTTTCTAACCTTCATATCCTAGCCCTCACAATCTTCCATCACATTTCCCCCTTCCAACTGAACTTGTTAGAACCATTTCCTGCAGCCAGTGGCGGAGCTAGCCCCTTTTCTACGAGGGAGCCAAATATAAAGAGTAATTTTTTTTAGTAATAAACTACTACTCCGGTCTGAAATATAAGCAAAAAAAGTATCTAAAATATAAGCAATCTGAGTATTTTTTTTTAGTGTAAGTACTTTATCTGATAAACGTGTTTTATTACTACATTGGGGTAGCGACCTGAGTATTTTTTGGGACAGCGAAATTTCATATTACTACACTGGTCTTTAGTAAAAAAAAAAATTTAGGGTAGCAATGGCTACCCCATTGATACACTACCCTCCGCCCCTGCCTGCAGCTATATCCTAACCACTAGAGGTCCACTGTGTAGTATTATTCTACCCAGATATGCAACCTTTCTGGGATGTAGTGTAGTCCTGACAGACTTAGAGCGATAAGCAGAAAGTTGTTGTGTGAAAACAAACTTCGAAGAGTAAGGAAATTTGTGTTCATTAAAGATGACATCCGTGGAGATATATATATATATATATTCCCTTATATGAGTTGATACACTTGTACCCTTTATGGGAAGAGGAATACCCTAAAAATGTGCACTCTATTGAACAAAAATCAAGTTTGTGACAATTATATTGCCTTAGTAAAGGATAAGATGCACAACCAAATCCCCTAAGAAAATGGAAGACGAGATTAGTGCTAAATAAGGTGGAAATGGGGTACGGTTTTTGTTAGTTACAGAGGGTAATCAATTAATAAGGTATGTGGCAATGTAAAAATTATGATCTCAAAATTTCATCGGGAGAGAGACATGGGCTAAGAGTGCTAATCGTGACTCAATAATGTGTTTATGTTTGTGTTCAAGCACTCTGTTCCGGACTGGGCCGAGGCCCAATCCGTCGACCCACCTTCCCTCGATGCCACGTCGTCCGCATGCCTCTCCGCCTTCCCTCAACGTGGCCGACCCAACGGCTTTGTGCATTAAAGGAATTTAATGCCGACTTCCGGGTTTCACGGGACGGTTACACATCGACAAGAACTGGCCCTCAACTCATATTTAAAGAAGACCGCGTCGAATCGGCCGAGGTAATCTTCTTTCTACCACCTCTTACTCACCTCGACACACACCGACTTGAAGGCGTCGGAGTGTTTGCAGTACACCACCCAACACGCCGTCGTCATCCGTCATGAGCACAACCGCGACCGCTTCCCTCCGGCCATCCTCCTCAAGTTCGCTCGTAACATTGGCGCCGTCTGTGGGAATCGCTTCGATTCCATCTTCTTTGTCGAAGTCTCCTTCTTCACTCGGACGATGATCGGATCGGCGTCGGTCGCGACTAGCGCTCCACTCATGCGAACGCAGATCTTGAACAACCAAACCAGCCGATAGCTCCGGAACCACTTCTCCAAAGATGACGCCGTTCGATCGTTGTCGCCAAACCGATGTCGAACGGAGACCACCGCCATCCTCATTCACGAGTTCCGCGAATTCATCCGAAGCCATGCCGAAACGATGCATGCTCAGAATCAACGCCTCGATCGAATGGAGGATCAGCAGAAGGAACTCTCCGCCCGCGGTGCCACCCAAATCGAAAGCAAAAGATCGAGCCTCTCATTCTCCTCGGAGATCGAAGGAGTCTGAAAATCTCAGATCTGCTCATCACCACCACCGCGGGCACGACTCCACGCCGCTCATGCATAGCAGCACTCCGCGTGCTCATTCTCGCTTCATCAACTCCTGAGCGATGACACGAGTGACTCGAGCGGGACCTTTCGTCCTTTACATCCGAGATCATGAAATTCCGATTCAAGCATCTTCGAAACCACCCGCTTTGGACTCATACGACGGCACCACCGACCCCGACGAGCATGTTGGTTGCTTTGATCTTTGCCATGGGCTATCGAGGCGCCAAGGCGGTGAAGTGCGTAATCTTTCCCTCACTCAAGAAGGCGGCGTTGTCTTGGTTCCGCACTCTTAAGAAAAATTCCATTGGTTCGTGGATCGAGCTCGTCGACCGATTCTCGCGCATTTCATCAAGGCTTCTAAAGTCCAACCAGTCGATGCAGACCGGGCCGCAATTCAGAAGAAAGATGAGTCTATCGAGACTACGCCGAGCGCTTCAACAAAGAAGCCATTTTGGTGAAGAAATGCTCGACGAGATGAAGCCGTATTTGCTAGAGCAAGGCCTGGTCGAAGGAAGTTTATTCAAAGGTCGACATTGGTGTCGACAAACCGAGGTCCTCGACCGAAGTTCCCTGGCGAGCTCGTAAATTTATGAATTACGAAGAGAAGTTGATAGCCTCAAAGCCAAAGACAAATCCCCGAGTAACACTGACAAGCAAAGATGAAGAAATATAATTAAGTTGAAATAAATGTATCCTAAACACATAAGTGTGAAGC
This sequence comes from Calophaca sinica, assembly GCA_037113605.1. Classification (NCBI taxonomy): domain Eukaryota; kingdom Viridiplantae; phylum Streptophyta; class Magnoliopsida; order Fabales; family Fabaceae; genus Calophaca; species Calophaca sinica. The sequence goes on along the minus strand of CM073733.1, from coordinate 34,631,631 downwards.
AGTGAAGTATGATTGAAGAAATACACAATCAGCATTTATTTACTATCAAAACCTTGCACCTCTGATGGAACCTCGTGCCGAGACCGCATGCACGAGGTCGTGATAAAGCCTTGTGCGCTTGCACAAGCACCTCTGCAACAGGTGGATACACAGTCCAGTATTCGAGCGACCTACCAGGCCCACCTCTGCAATTGCAAAATTCAGACGACCTTAAACTCGGCTACGTCATGGACCTTGATTATTTGATGACCCCGACCTTGCCGCTTGGACAGCCAGATCAATTACTCCCACAGGGAAGTATAAAACTCGACTACGAGCACTTTACTCAGCATAAAATTAACGCTAACTTAATTACATCAAGTTGCTGCAAATTGTCTATACTTTGACAGGAACAGCGTGATAAAGCCTTGTGCGTTAGCCGCACAAGCACCGATGAAAGAAGAGATCGACTCGCGTCGAGACCGCGCACGCAGGCTCGTGATTGAAGAGATCGACCTGCGTCGAGACCGCGCGCACGCAGCTCGTGATAAAGCCTTGTGCGCTGGGCACAAGCACCGCGGATCGACCGCTGCGTCGAGACCGCGTGCACGAGCTCGTGATAAAGCCTTGTCGCGCTGGGCACAAGCACCGATGAAGAGATCGACCGCGTCGAGACCGCGTGCACGAGCTCGTGAAAGAAGAGATCGACCTCGTGCCGAGACCGCGTGCACGAGCTCGTGATTGAAGAGATCGACCTCGTGCCGAGACCGCGTGCACGAGCTCGTGATAAAGCCTTGTGCGTTGGCACAAGCACCTGATGAATGAAGAGATTGACCTCGTGCCGAGACCGCGTGCCCGAGCTCGTGATAAAGCCTTGTGCGTTGGCACAAGCACCTGATGAATGAAGAGATCGACCTCGTGCCGAGACCGCGTGCACGAGCTCGTGACAAAGCCTTGTGCCTTGCACAAGCACATCAAGCCTCGTGTCGAGAATCGCCAACAGGCGTGGAACACGAAGGTCCCGAACGAACTAATGAACAAGCACGACGTGGCGACACTTGCGGTTCATTTAACAAGGACGTCGAACGCCGACATCAACGAACCGACAACAAGTCACCACCTCGACATTCGAAGCTAGCGACTGGGGCAATCGTTCGATCGGGCCGAGGCCCAATCCGTCGACTCCACCTTCCCTCGATGCCACGCCGTCCGCATGCCTCTCCGCTTTCCTCAACGCGTGGCCGACTAACGGCTTTGTGCATTAAAGGAATTTAATGCCGACTTAGGTTTCACGGACGGTTACACATCGGCGAATCGCCCTCAACTCATATTTAAAGAAGACCGCGTCGAGCGGTCGAGGTAATCTTTTTCTACCACCTCTTACTCACCTCGACACACACCGACTTCGAAAGGCCGGAGTGTTTGCAGGTACACCACCCAACACGCCGTCGTCATCCGTCGCGAGCACAACCGCACTGCTTCCCTCCGGTCATCCTCTGAAGTTCTGTTCAGAACATCAATGTTCCGACCTCAAGTCCGCATCATCGTTTTCCGAGGTATTGTCCACTTTGGGCCACATGTAATGTGGGCCCTCATGGTTTTGTCCTTAAAAGGCGCCTCGGTGGGTTAAGGCATGTGGGTGTTTATAAACTCTCATTGGCCTTGATTCCCAAGCAATGTGGGACTTTTTGGTGTATCCAGAACAGTAGCCCCCCAGCCAAGTCCAAGGAGCTAAAGGGCCGTCGACCGTGCGTGGCTTAGGCCCTCCTTCTAGCGCCAATGTTCCGACCTCAAGTCCGGCGATCGTTTTCCGAGGTATTGTCCACTTTGGGCCACATGTGATGTGGGCCCTCATGGTTTTGTCCTTAAAAGGCGCCTCGGTGGGTTAAGGCATGTGGGTGTTTATAAACTCTCATTGGCCTTGATTCCCAAGCAATGTGGGACTTTTTGGTGTATCCGGAACAGTAGCCCCCCAGTCAAGGCCAAGGGGCTAAAGGGTCGTCAGCCCTCGTGCGTGGCTTAGGCCCTCCTTCTAGCGCCAATGTTCCGACCTCAAGTCCGCATCATCGTTTTCCGAGGTATTGTCCACTTTGGGCCACATGTAATGTGGGCCCTCATGGTTTTGTCCTTAAAAGGCGCCTCGGTGGGTTAAGGCATGTGGGTGTTTATAAACTCTCATTGGCCTTGATTCCCAAGCAATGTGGGACTTTTTGGTGTATCCAGAACACATTCTATTCTAGTGTTGAGTGTTATACCCTTCGTGAGCTCCCCGCCGATAATGAGTAAGCTGTGAGGACATATTATCCTATGGGTGATGCCATTATCTTTGAGGTAGATTGTGAATAGGCGAAATTCACCCACTAATCAGTCTAAAGGGATTTGATTTTGGAGTTGAAGTTTAGTAGAGGCTTTAAATTGCTTAAAAATGATCAATAAATTCATCTAAACCTATTGTATGCATCTACAAATGTCAAATAGTATAGATGTCCAATGAAATATTTAATGAGCCCAAAGGTCATTGAAAACAAGTTCAAGTGGGGAAGAATAAATAGTAGATGAATTATAAGAGGTTAACGATGGGCTTTTCCCATACAACAAGTACAGAAGTCAAATGTACTTTTTTTTGCGAGTCCCACATTGGCTGAGAATGCCGCCGACATGGATTGGATTATGGAGGTGCATAACAAAGAATGATGGCGGTGCAAAATGTCCCGTTGATTGTTGAAAGGGTTGGTTCGTGAACAATTACCGAAATGGAGGTTGAACCACTGGAAAATTAAACTGGGGATGGTAGTATGGATTGAATCGGCGTTGAACGTCTTTTTCTACCTTTTTCATTTCTTCCACTTCTGCCATTTCTTCCACCTCTATAGCCTTGATTATGACCTCCATAGCTATAGAGGCCAGAGTTCTGTTGATAATGCACAGATATTTGTGCTGGAATATGAGCTTGATTATTAGATTGAGCAACATTGACTTGTGGCACTGCAATTGAGGACTCGGGTTGACTCTGCTTGACACTGACATTCGCAGATGCAATATATTGCAATAATTCTTCCTTGTGTTGATCAAATCTACTCCCAATCAACATGGTGATAGATTTGTATTCCTGAGGAAATCCTTGAAGAATGACACCAAGTTGTTCTTGCGATGATACAGGATCACCAATACTCAAAGCGAATCAATTAGGGTTTTGATGCGACACATGTATAAGAAAATTGATCGCGAACCTTTCTTGAGGTTTCGAAGTTCGATTTGAAGTTTAACTCCCTTGGCCTTGGTCTGCGACTGAAAATATTTGGGGAGATGCTCCCAAAACTATCAAGAATAAACGCAACCATATCCTCAATACCCACAATGATATCCCCCCGTGCCAATGATATGATACAGGCTTTCTCCATACATCATCACTTTACTCTTTAACAACCATATCTACAACGTGGTGTCTTCCTCTACCTTACTTTCGATATTTTCTAAGTAAAAAATAATTTTCTGTCAATAAAAATCGTCAATCAACATGATCATTACTTCACATAGTCTACATGCTAGTGCACATTTAAAGCTTCTACAATAGTCAATTTGTTCAAGCACCACATAGCAATATTATATTCAACACACCGACAATTCTAGAGGATTCCCGTAAAAACGAGATTCCATAATCGACTTGAAGCAGAAATAAATGTAAAACTCAATAAACTCAGATTATTCACGTCTCGCATGAGCACATATCCAAAACACTAACACGCATGCAAAAACATTCAAAAACAGAAAGACACATGAAGACATAACCACCATCCCGCCTTTCAACAGAAACGAAATGAAGATCAAAGAAAGACACTCATCTAGGATTAGTTTGTCTTGGGAGAACATTCTCCCTTTACTTGCTTTTCTTCCCTTCTTATTTGCCTTGTCTTATAGATCAGTTTTTGCTTTCTGCTAATCTTGCTTTGCAACCTAGTCCCATGACTTCATAAATTTGAAATAATTGGAATCAATGCCTCATTGATTGGCATCAACTCATTTTTCAGGGAAGGGCTGGTTCTCTATTTCCCCTGCCTCTTCACTTTTTCGTGTACATCATGGTTTAAAATTGTGCTCCATGTCTCTGCAACTGTATTGCGACTGCAATTATGACTCTCAACCACAATATTTGTCCATAATTTTCTGTAATATCAAGGACAATCACGACCATAATTTGAAATCTTATTGTACATTGTCCAAAGGAATTTCGTCCCTTGATACTGGATTAATGAATCCTTGAGTGCTCTCGGATGCCATTTCCTATTTCATACAAAACAGTTAATAGAAGAAGTATTTCAAATATTAGCAACAAAGTCATTATTAATACAAGGCGTCACTCTGCAATAGGATGCAATCACGAATTCCAAAGGGAAATGGATTATTCACAATCTAAAATGTGTAGTTATGGTTCAGATGGACTTCAACCAAAAAAAGAAAAGGTCAACACAAATTAAATGGATGATAGCCTTTTACTGATGATGAAAGCTTGAATGGACGATGAACAACAAATAATGTATCTTAACATCAAATGTTTTGCAGAAACATAAAAGACAGGTTCGTACCTTAAACTTTGTTTGTCAGAACGGTAGCAAGACCACCAAACCATAATACCAGCCAAAGAGAACCAGAAAGGCCATGAAATCAGAACAGCTCGAACATGGGATGGAAGTGTGAAGAAGAGTCTACCAAATATCTAAATCCATAAACAACAATAAAAGAAGGCCTCAGGAACGAAATTAGGCAATAAGTAATGACAGAACCGATTCACAGGTTGTCCAATTCGAATCATAAATCCTCCTTGCGTTATAACAATATGAAAATAAAAATAAAAATCCACATAGGGAGTGCATAAATTTAGACCATTGTAACTTACATTTTCATCACCACTAAAAACAATGACATTCTTATCCGGCTCATGGCAGTGCTTCGTCTTTTTGTCAATTGGTTCATCATAGATAAGATAAACAGCAGTCTTCTTCACAATGAATTTGCTTCCAAAAACAACAATAACCTTCACTTTGTTACCTGGTTCTGTATTTGATACTACTCTCTGCCACTCCTCTTCATCAGAGGAGGCTAATAATGCATCTCTCTTATAAAGCTGAATGGTGTTCTTTGTGCAATTTATCACCAACACAACTTTAAGGCCTCCTGATGTTATATTGTATGGGGAAGAAGAATAGACGATGCACAAGATTGTCTTCAAATCACGCCCATTCACTTGAGGTACTTCGAAAGTTACAGAAGAACCATTGCAATTGAAGGTTAGCCAATCAGGCTAATTGTCACCGGGGAGTAAACCAGACCCGATGGGAGGCATATTCTGTACAATCAATGTATGCAAAAAAGAAAAATTATTTAACCATACTGGTTTTATTTTATTTTCAGGTTATTAACTCAAATAATACATGGCAACTTAGTTGGTATATATTCTTTTTCAACTAAAAAAAGTGTTGGTTTGCTTCATTTATCTTTGTTTTTTTCATTTCTATGAAAATTATGTAAAAAGTTATATAACAAACATATTCGGATGCATATATGTTGACCTTGATGAAACGATGGGTTAGTGGTCTTATTAAGTTGAAAATGTTGCTATAATGAAAGTATAACTTTATAAATTGAAATTACTATTAATAAATGCATTTAGTTGATGAATCTCCATCCTATAGCTAATGCCTATTAATAGGGTTGAAATAAATAAAGCAGCTTCTCAAGAACCTATGGCTTAAGCTTAAGAAGATTGATGACAAGATCAAACTTAATTTTAAAAATAAAGAGATTTGATTGACTCGGAAAAAAAAACTGGAGGGAGAAAAATCACATATAATCCAAACTAAAGAATAAAAAGGCAATTAAGTCTATAAAATAAGAAAGTTAATTCATTTGGTTTTAAAATACAACATATTAATACATTCTTCATTGCTATAATAGTTCTAGATTTATATGCCAAAATTCACATTTAATTGATATTCTAAACGATTAAACAAGATTAAAAAAAAAAAAAGGCAATAATAAATTATCCACCTACTATGTGTGTGTGATATATACAGAGAGGTGTGTGACGTGTACACAGAAATACAAAGAGGTGCAATATATACAAAGAAATACAGAGGTGTCTGTGTTTGTGTGGCAAGAGAGGGAGAAACAGAGAACCTGTAAAATGTTTTCTCTAAGAATATTGGTGGCATGGCAGTTCATTCCCATCTGAATTAAAAGTGATGTCAAGGAATTTTTTGAGCTTGAAATTCGAACTTGACTGCAACAATCAATTGATGCTGAAGCCACAATATTTGAGTTTTGTGGTATGTTTTGTATTGCTTCCAATTCCTCACAACTTGTGGTATACAAGTTATCCAAAATATTTGCTAGAATTTGATTTAGTTGAGCTTGTGAATCGCATTTCAACCAAAGACGCTGAAGATTCTGAAGGTCTCCAAGAATAGATGGTAGACCATAGAAACTATCATTTTGTTCATCTAAGAGATCAAGAGATGACGTGCCTGCAAATGTTTGAACTTGGGATAGGATATTATTTGTTGGAGACATCCAAGACTGAATAATTGAAGGAAACACATTACGTGAGAATCCTTTAAAGCCACACAGAGAAATATATCCAATGCTTTTTGATCTTACTACTGCAAACGGAACTTTTGTTATAGCAGTCTTATCCGCAATCAGGGTGGTCAAAGACTTCATTTGTTCTATATCCTCTTCCAACTTGTCAATTTTTGTACATCCAGACACAATGAGAGTTTTCACCGACTCTAACTTATAAATGCTTCTTGGAAGTTCACGAAGGCCTGTACAGTCTTCCAAATTTATTAACAGAATGTTATTGAGATGCCCTATATTAGGAGAAACCGAAGACAGGCTTGGACAATCTTTGAGTATTAACTTTTCAAGATTTGGTAAGTATGAAAAGTCTGGGGTTTGTCTCAAGTTATGAGAATGGCCAAGATTAAGAATTTTCAGCTCCTTGAGTAACTGCAAGAAAAGAAAATTTGAAGGCATACTAGAGAAGAAACCTAAAAACATAGTTAGAAACATAGAATTAATGAGAGAAGTTATTAACAGTCAACTATTAGGATTTCCTCGACAATTTAAAATATTTGGAAAAGATTTTAGCATATTCAGATTTTAACCTCTCTTTATCATATTGCAGTTTTAGCATAACATTTACCGGGTCAGATAGATGCTTTAACTTGAGTAAAGTAATGATGTTAATTTGAGTAAAGTAACGTAAGGGAGTGAGCTTCAGAAGTGTGATAGAACCATCCGATAATGAAAGAAAGAACAGAAATGAAATGAAGAATTTAGGGCAGAAATCCTGTATATGTTACTCACTAGCATCTGGTCAATGTAAACAGAAGAATACAATGCAAGGTGTGTTCGAGAGCATCTCTTCTCTCCTAACAAGTCTGCTGAGTTTCTAACTAACTAATTAACTCTAAAGTCTTAACTCCCTTCAATTTGTATGCTTTAGTTACATCTTCATTAATTCCTCCCCTTCCTCTATTATTTCTCCTTACATACCCTCTTGGCCACTGGATGCCTATCAAAGTGTTTATTTTGATGTGTTATGTTTATTGGGTCAGGTGAAGGCTTGTTCTTTGTCTTGGATTTCTTCAAAATCAACATGTCTTTTTTATTCTTTTTAGGACTGGTATTTTCCGTCCATTGTAATGTATTAAGCAATGCTATAAGTAACTTTGCTTTTTGCTTTCTTTTGGCTGCGTTGTTTTGTATGTACATGGGTAAGAGGACCCTTTATAAGTCTACAAATTCTACAATGGAAGATTATTGAAACTAGGTCATAAGGGAAAAAAATGAACTTATACCTGGGATTTCTTCCACACTCGTTGCAGATTGGAATATTTTAAGTCGATGGCAACTAAACTTCCTTGATGAAAGTCTGATGGTGTATATTTTAAAGGAAATCCATGCCAACAAAGCCATCTAAGATCTCTTGAAAGATATTTGTAATTCCCATCAAGTTGTACGCCAGCAAGTTGGAGCAATCTAAGCTTATCCATCTTCCCAAATGCTTTGGTTTCCAAATAAGTTGTCGAGTCCATTCTTGACATCTTTAAAGTCAGTCCCTTAACATCTATAGTTCTCTGTGAAACAAAATGAAAACAAAAATAAAACACACAGCTTAGGTAAGTGGTAGTTAAAAATCTTTTAGTGTGGCTGAATACAATAATCAGGTTTTAAGCCCATATAGCCTGTTACTAGGAAACAAGTAACACAAAATGACTCCCCGTGAAGCTAATCTTCATACTTAAATGAGAAAAATAAGACAACAAATGAACGGCAACAACAGATTCATCAATGTTTATTTTGTATCCTTTTGACATTAGAGATAGATATTTTTGTTAGAGATATAATATAAAATTATTCATATGTTTTCACCTAATAGCTTAGACTCTTGAGATAGTTGGTTCATGATATGTTATCATGATTTAAAATCGCAGGGAACTCAATATTCCTGTGTCTTTGTGATGACTGATAAGCACAACACAAGCAATATTAAAAACAAAAAACCACACATGAAGATTGTTGTAAATATCGTAAATATGTAGTAATTTTATAATTATTAGCATTCATTATAATAAGCCCATTTATCGGGCTCGTTAGGAATAGCTTAATCTATATAAATAATATTAGTGCTTGTAATGAAATACAATTGAAATAATACTCAGAAATATTTTTCCACATGGTATCACGAGCTCCCGGTCTTGGGGGCCTCGCTTCCGCATAAACCCTAGCCGCCTTCATTGCGGCCCGTTCTTTCTCAGCTGTCTTCATCGCATTAACTGAGATTTTTTTTTTCCAATCCTGTTCTTCCCCTGCTGCCTTCATTGCAGCAACTTGGTACCTTTCTTTTTCCAATTCCTTTTTTCAAGGTTTGCACTTGAAAGCTGCCAAACACCACCGTCCATCGCTCTACTCCGTCCGGCGACCTCACCATCACGACTGACTCAACAAAACCGGCCTATACTTGGAAGTGCGTCGCCGTCGGACCCGCCACGCGCCGATTATCTCCGGCGACCTCTCGAGCGTGTGACGTCCACGCGCCGCCATCTAGGCCTCCGTTCGCCGCCAAATTTTGGTGGCAGGCTCGTCGGCACCTTCCCTTTCCATTGGTGGGGTCCACGCACTGGTCAGAACTACTTTTTTGTGGGTCAATAGAAGCCTACACATTCTTGTTTTCCCTCGTGAACAGTATCTTGAATCTGAGTTGCTCAGCTGCTTTTCTGGTCTCTGTTAATTGCACCGTCAATGCAGGTTGAATAGTCTTCACTTCTGGGTTAGTTTAGGACCATTTCAAACGTGTGGGGCCCACTTTTGAGGGGTGTTCTACAAGTTTTCTTTGCATCCGGTTGGTTTGTGCATTTTGTAGCTCCTTTTTTGCTTATTACAGCTCTATTGCTACCATTCTACCACAATGTTGGACGATAAATTTGTGGCTATTTCATCTTTGAGTTATCTTAATATCACTGGTGCTATGCCTGAGGATATCTGGATACTTGATTCCGGCGCTATCGATCATATGACTCCGTGTTCCTCATATTTCTCATCCTACTCCACACTACCTGTAAAGCAACAAGTTACCGTTGTTAATGGATCTTAAACTCCTGTTATTGGATGCGGCAATATTCAACTGCGCCCTTCATTGCACTTGAATAATGTCCTACATGTTCCCAGGCTCTCTAATAACATTGTTTCTATACACAAATTTACACGGGACTTGAAGTGTTCAGTAACATTTTTTTCACTCTCATTGTGCTTTTCAGGATCTTGCCACGGGAAAGACGATTGCAGTTGCTAAGGAACGGGGAGGGTTGTACTACCTTGTTGGTAAAAGAAGTGTTGAACCTCCTGGTCCGAAGGTACTATCTTCCTGTCTTCAATCCGAGTCCAAGTCTCCTACCTTTGAGATTTGGCTTCAACACAAGCGTCTTGGTCATCCTCCATTTTCTTTGATGAGGTCTATGTTTCCAACTTTGTTTTTACAAGAGTCTGTTGAGTCTTTTAAGTGTGATGTTTGTCAATTTGTCAAACACAAACGTGTGTCTTTTCCTTCTAGTTTTAATAGAAGTATTGAACCTTTTGATCTTATTCATTCTGATGTTTGGAGGCCTTCCCCTATTTCTAATATTTCGGGTGCGCGATGGTTTGTTACTTTTATTGATGATTGTACTCGCGTCAGTTGGCTATTCTTGATGAAAGATAAATCTGAAGTATCTCAGTTGTTCATTCAATTTTATCATATGATAAAAACTCAATTTGGCAAATGCATTAAAAGACTACGATCTGATAATAGTCGAAAATATGTTAATCAAGGCCTTTCTTCATTTATTAGTCAAAATGATATTCTTCATGAACTAACATGTGTTGATACTCCACAACAAAATGGAGTTGCAGAAAGAAAAAACCGTCACTTACTTGAGGTTGCTCGCGCTCTTCTCTTCCAAACATCAGTTCCAAGCTCGTATTGGGGAGAAGCAGTTTTGACTGCTGCCTATCTCATCAACCGGATTCCATCCCAAGTTCTAGGTAATTTCAGTCTTGTTCAATCTATGTTGTCTTTCTACCCATCTGCTCCTATCATGCAGAGTTTAGAGTCTCGTATATTCGGTTGTGTTGCATTTGTTCATGTCCACAAGCAGCACCGCAATAAGTTGGATTCCCGTGCTGTCCGATGCATCTTCTTGGGTTATGCCCCTAATAAAAAGGGGTACAAGTGTTATCATCCTTCAAGTCATAAACACTATGTCTCTATGGATGTCACTTTCCATGAGCATGTCCCTTTCTTCACTCGTTCTCAGCTTCAGGGGGAGAATAGTAGTAATTTGGAATCTGATTTCGAGTTTCTTCTCGTTGGTCCTTGGCTTCCTGAGTCACCACCATTGTCAGTTGATTCTCCTGAGTCTCCTGATCTTCCTGAGTCTCCTGTTGTTTCTGAGTCTCCTGTTCCCGAGTCTCCTATTGTTGTTCCTAAGTTACTACCTCCTAAGTCTCCTGAGTCTCCAGTTGTTTCTGAGTCACCTATTTCTTTCCCTGTTTCTCCTTTGTCTTCTGTTTTGCAGGAATTAGCACATTCGGCACCAGTGAAGAATAAGGCTAGTGAGCCTACATTAACTTATCAGAAGAGAGGAAAACCCGACCTGGTCCAGAAACAACTTCAACCGTCTGAACCAGAGGTAAGTACTGGAAATGATCCCTCCACTTCTGATTCTCAGATTTCTGATACTGTTGACCCTGATCCAGATGACTTACCTATTGCTTTGAGAAAAAGGAAAAGGTCTTGTGCCAAATACCCTATTTCTCAATTTGTTTCTTCTAAACATTTTTCCTTGCAACATCAGAGTTTTATTACAGCTGTTGACTCTGTGAGAATCCCAACATCTGTGCAAGAGGCAGTGAAGGATGTAAATTGGGTCAAAGCAATGGCTGAGGAGACAAAGGCACTTGAAAAGAATAGAACTTGAGAGGTTGTTGAGAGGCCAAGAGGCAAGAAACCAGTTGGTTGCAGGTGGATTTATACAGTCAAACACAAATCAGATGGCACTCTTGATAGATACAAGGCAAGATTAGTGGCAAAGGGATATACTCAGACTTATGGCATCGATTATGAGGAGACATTTGCCCCTGTGGCAAAGATGAACACTGTGCGTATTTTACTCTCTCTTGCTGCCCATTCTGGGTGGGAACTACACCAGTTTGATGTCAAAAATGCATTCTTGCATGGAGACTTAGAGGAGGAGGTGTATATGGAGATTCCCGCTGGATTTGGACCCACTAGTGGAGCAAACAAGGTGTGCAGACTGAGAAAAGCTTTGTATGGGCTAAAACAATCTCCCCGAGCCTGGTTTGGAAGATTCACGAAGGCTATGGTGTGCCTAGGCTACAAGCAAAGCCAAGGCGATCACACACTCTTCTTCAAATATTCACAGGGAGGAAAGCTGATAGTACTTCTTGTTTATGTTGATGATATTATTGTTACAGGAGATTATCCAGTTGAGAGACAATTGCTCAAAGAGAAACTATCTGCTGAATTTGAGATGAAGGACCTTGGAAAACTCAAGTACTTCTTGGGAATTGAAGTGGCCTACTCTAAGCAAGGCATTTTCATTTCTCAAAGGAAGTATGTGCTTTATTTTTTACAGGAAACAGGGAAACTTGGATGTAAGCCTACAGGTGTTCCCATCGAGCAAAATCACAAAATGAGTTTTGAAGAGAAGAGTGCTAAAGTTGACAAGGACCAATATCAAAGACTAGTGGAGAAGTTGATTTATTTGGCACACACTAGGCCAGATTTGGCATATGCAGTGAGTGTTGTGAGTCAATTTATGCATGATCCCAGGGTGAGACACTTGCAAGCTGTAGATCGTGTTTTACAGTACCTCAAAGCCACTCCAGGTAGAGGACTCTTGTTCAAAAGAGGTGGAAGCTTGACTATGGAGGCTTATACTGATGCAGATTATGCAGGTTCAGTGATTGATAGAAGATCCACTTCTGGCTATTGCACATTCTTGTGTGGAAACCTTATCACTTAGAAAAGTAAGAAACAAAATGTTGTGGCCAGATCAAGTGCTGAGGCAGAATTTAGATCTATGGCACACGGAATCTGTGAGTTGTTGTGGATGAAAATTGTGCTTGATGACTTGAAGATAAAGTGTGAGGGTCCTATGAAGTTGTTTTGTGACAACAAATCAGTTATCAGCATCGCTCATAATCCTGTTCAGCATGACAGGACAAAACACATTGAGATAGACAGACATTTCATCAAGGAGAAGCTGGATAGTGAATTGATAACAACGGCCTACATTCCCTCTATGCACCAACTGGCAGATGTATTAACAAAGGGCTTACCAACAGAGCGATTTAGCCAACTTACTTGCAAGCTGGGAATGATAGATATCCATTCACCAGCTTGAGGGAGAGTGTTGTAAATATTGTAAATATGTAGTAATTTTATAATTATTAGCATTCATTGTAATAAGCCCATTTATCGGGCTCGTTAGGAATAGCTTAGTCTATATAAATAATATTAGTGCTTGTAATGAGATACAATTGAAATAATACTCAGAAATATTTTTCCACAAAGATCTTACAGCATCTTTTGACAACAAATAATGCACATCCTCGTAACGCCATAACCTACTTGGCTCCTTGCCTCCCTCTGTTGATTTCTTGCGGACGATCTCTCTTCCCATGTCTCGTAGCAAATCATGCATTCCAATCTTGTTCTTCCTATCAACAGTTACAAGGCTTTGTTGTACGAGGACACTTATTCCAATTTCTGCATAATGCCCACATTCTTTTAATATCTTAGTTACATCTTCCTGGTCCATCCCAATAAAGAAAAAAGCAATATCAAGGAATATTTCTTTCATATCATCATCACTTAAGCCATCAAAACTTATTTTGAGCTTCTCTAACACCTCATCATTGGGAATGAGTTTGAGTTTCTCCAATACACTCTTCCACTCTGTTTTCCTTCTCCTAGTCAACAAAAAGGACCCAATGACTTGAAGAGCTAGTGGCAATCCCCCAGAGTACTTAACAACATCTCTAGAAAGGTCAGCAAAACCTTCGTAAGGACTTGGTTGCTTGAATGCATGCCAACTAAAAAGCTCAAGAGATTCATTGTCGTCTGTTTCTTTCATTCTATATACATGGTCAACTTTAAGCCTACTAAGTAAATCATCATCTCTTGTTGTGATGATTATTCTACTTCCTTGACCAAACCATTTGCGACTTCCGCACAAAGCATTCAATTGGTCCAATTTATTCACATCGTCGAGAACAAGAAGTATCCTCTTCTGGCTAAGTCTTTCCTTTAATATATTTTTTCCTGACTCAACTGTATCTATCTTTATTTTTGTTGTTTTGTAGATATCAGAAAGAACTCTTTGCTGTAAGGAAACTTTGCCATTATCTTGTTCCCAAACTTCCCTGACATTTAGGAGGAAGCTCTTTGCCTCAAAATCGCGACGAATTTTATTATAAGCGGCTTTACAAATGGTTGTTTTTCCGATCCCTCCCATCCCCCATATCCCTAGCATTAGAGGAGCTTCTGATTGTTGGCTGTTCAATAGTTGAATGACATCTTGTACACGAGATTCCACCCCCACAGGATGGTCCGCAACGAACAAGTCCGACATGTCTAACAAATTAGTAACACAGTCAACTACTTTCCTGATATCCTCACTTTCGTTCCTACAAAATATGAACCCAAGAGTAAGTGCATGAACAATTATATAACCATTGTATGACATCGGTATGTATTAAAAGAAGAGGGGAAATTTTTATTGAAAAATGATAACTGCACACACACACACACACACACACACACACATATATATGCTTATAAATAATGAATTGCACGTGGATCTTACTTCTTTTTCTTTATTATTTTTTACTCCTGTGTGATAATTTGTAGCCAAATGATCATTTTCATCTCAATCAAGATAAATAAAATTTACTATCTATTGAAAACAGTCAAACGGATTTTTTTCACATATGTTTTAAAATATATCAAGTGACTGAAATATGTAATGGGTTTATCAGGTGCAAGTGAATTTACCTTTTTTTGATGAGTTGAGCATGAAACAAATTTAGAAGTAAAATAGTAGGATTCGAGCCCTTTAAAGTGAGAGAGTACCCTTTAGAGAATCAAGTGCAGAAGAGTGACGCATAGTTTCTTATGTGAATGTTCTGGAAGGAGTGGCTACTATATGTCTATATCTAAAGGGCCCAAGATTGGCCAATCTAGTCTTTGGGTAATACCAATGCTGACCTGGTCCAGCTTTGCGCCACCCCGGAACAACAAACATCATTCAATATTTAAAAATTCTTCCTGAGCCCTGTTAAAACCTCCGAGTTGTATAACATGACCTATTTTTGTTATGTGTATTCCTAGCTAGTTGATTCCATTAATCCTTTTATATTTTTCTCAAAATTTTTATTCTGAACAACTACAAAGTTGTTATATTAGTTAGTCAAATAGTCAATGAAATATTTTTTATGAGTTCCGCAAAAATTACTTTTAGAGACACAGTTCTTGTGTATATGTTTAATGAAGAATTAGACCATTTTAGGAACAACTGTGCGGAAAATTTCTAGATATACAGAGAACCACATGTACAGAAAGGCCAGGAAGTCAGCATCATGAGCTGACAATACTCGAAAGTATAAATAAATTAAATTAAATTACCTGGAATTTATGACGACAACCCCTGCTATGCCACCAACTTCAAGGAGTGCTTTTTCCCAATTCCTCTTCCTTTCATCATCTGAGATTCTTGATATGATATCTTCAAAAGCTTCTCCAAACTTACCTGTCTGATGCCGTACTTCTGAGGGATCTACCTCATAGAACACTGGCACAACCACCAGACCCTTGGTTCTGCCCATTTCCATGATGTTCTCCAACTCTAGCATACACCATCTTGAATTAGCATAATTTTTCGACAGAACGACGATACAAATTCTAGACAGTCTGATTGCTTTCAACAAAGAGACTGAGATCTGATCTCCTCGTTGAATCTCATCATCATCTTTGAAAACATAAATCCCGGCATTTTGAAGAGCGGTATAGAGATGTGAAGTGAATTTCGTACGACTGTCTTCCCCTCTGAAACTCAGGAACACATCATAGATCCTTTCCTGAAATAAAAATAAATAAATTGTCAAAGCTTGTATCCGGTAGCTAAACTTTTCATGCAATTTACATCAAGTCATCAACTATGAATTTTAAGACCCAGACATTGTTATTAATTTTTTATTCAGAACCTAACAAACTTCCAAAAAAAAACTAATTGATGTTCACTTCGCTTCCTTTGGCATTATTTATTTTAAAAACAAAAATCATACATTAATGATAAATCGAGTAGAGCTTAAAAAAAAAAAAACATATCTTACTACTCACCTCGGCCATACCCAATGAATTTTCCCTTATGATTTCTCTTCCAAATTCTTGGACCAAATCATGCATTCCAATCCTGTTCTTGCTGTCTACGGTTACAAGGCTTTGTTGCACGAGGACACTTATTCCAGTTTTTGCGGAATAACCAGAGTCTTTTAGTATCTGAATTACATCATCCCGATCCATGCCAATTACGTGTAAAGCTATATCGAGGAATATTTTTTGGACTTCATCAATTAAACCATTAAAACTTATTCTCAGAATCCCCATTATGTTATTCGGAGCAATTCTGAGTTTGTTCAGTACACTCTTCCAGTACTCTGTTTTCCTTTTCTTAGTTGACAAAAGGGTTCCAATAACTTGCAGAGACAGCGGCATTCCACTAGAGTACAAAATAGCATCTCTAGAAAAGAAACCAAAACGTTCAATAGGACTTGATTGCTTGAATGCATGCCAACTAAAAAGCTCTAGAGATTCATATTTGTCCATTGTTTTCATTTCATATACATGGTCAGCGTCAAGTTGACTAGGTATATGTCTATCTCTTGTTGTGATAATTATTCGGCTTCCTTGACCAAACCATTCACGACTTCCACACAAAGCATAGAACTGGTTCAAATCACGAACATCATCAAGCACAAGAAATATCCTTCTTTTGAGAAGTCTTTCCTTTAGTATATTTTCTAACCCAATTGTATTTATTTTTATATTTGTTATTTTGTCGATATCTGAAAGAAGCTGTCCTTGTAAAGAAACCCGGCCATTATTCTGATTCCAAACCCGTCCAACATGTAGGAGGAAACTCTTAGCCTCAAAACTGCAACCTATTTGATTATAAATGGCTTTTGCAATAGTCGTTTTACCAATCCCTCCCACACCACATATCCCTACAAGTAGAGTATGCTCTGATAGTTTGATGTTCAGTAGTTGAATCACTTCTTGCACTCGAGATTCTACTCCCACTGGATGGTCATCAACAAACAAGTATGTCTTGTCAAGCAAACGAGTTGCATGTTGAACTACATTCTTTATATCTTTACTTTCGTTCCTATAAAACATGAACCCGAGATAAAGTTCATAACCGATTGCATAAACATACTCCATCATATAATTTTCAGTGAAAAAATTATAATTGCATGTATAGTGTATATTCAAAATCTCAATTATTTTAAAAGGATGCATTGAATATGGACAGCAAGGAAAGCCGCCTTGTTTGAACTTATGTGCTCAAGATGATTGGGTACGATGAGAACCTTGACAGGCTAGGTTTCCCTTTAGGGCAAGAGTTGATTACAGACCTAATCCTGCAATCATTTTCTAGATGGCTACAGTTAGTTTATCATGAACTATAGCAACTTCTAGCTTGAAATCCAAAGACCAGGAAAATAAAGGGAGCAAGTGTTTCCATTGTGGTGAGACCAGATACTGGAAGAAGAAGGGTTAAAAAAGAAGCAAAGTAGGATTTCCACTTCATGTATTTTGTTGTAGAGGCCACACAGACAAAAGCTTAGTAAGAAGGGAAGTGAGATTCCCTTACTTTTGGACAACATGCTCAACTTAAGAAATCTTAAGATATTTTCAAACAAACAAAAGCTACTTTTAACAAGACTTAGAAATAATTTTGGTTCTAACCGTATGCGAATGACAAATTTGAACTCTAAAAGTCTGTGTCCATAAGTCACAATCTGTTTTGTATAACTAAACTAACATCTGTACGTATAATTGATTGTAATGATTTATATTATAAGTTATGGCAAATGCGAATAACAAATTTGAACTATAAAAGTCCGTATCCATAAGTCACAATCTGTTTTGTATAACTAAACTAACATCTGTAAGTTTAATTGATTGTAATGATTTATATTATAAGTTATGGCAACCTGAAGAAATGTTCTAATTCTTACAATTTTTCTCTATAACAATTTCTTTCTAAAGGTTTGTTTTATCTTAAAACATATGAGAAAACCATTTAACCACAGTTTTATAAAAGGTCAGTTTACCTTGAAGCAATTAAAACATATTTCTACTCTAACAATTGTTTTGACCCTGATACCGCTTTTAAAACTAAAATTTGTCAAAGTTTTTCAAAACATTTGTTCAGGGGGAGTCTTTTGAAGATCATTATAAGTATACTTCTCTAATTTTAAGTTCTTGAGTATGGAGAAAATTCATCAAGTCTGGTGGTATTTGTCATCAACAAAAGGGGCAGAATGTTGAATCTCAAGACGTATGAAGTCTTAAGACCTCTCGTTCCAAACATTTAACGAATTGATGAATAATGTGAATGTAGCTAATTGATTCATTAAGTTACAAGAATGTAGACAAACGAAAGATTTTCTATTTAATGCATAAAGAGGAAGGCAGAGTCTGTGGAAGCTTATGTTGAAGATCTCATGAGATGAAATTTGTGGAACAAATGATAAGAAAGCTTGCATAAAGAAGAGTCTATACTCATATACTGAAAAATTAGATAAGTCATCCCATGACCCATTGCTAAAGGTAGCCATTCCTGCTAAACTCATTTTGTGGTCAACCCGTATGGGTCAATCAAGATATGGCCAGGGTCAACCCGGGTTCAGAGTTCTACTGTAAGGTTTAGATTATTAACAAATACGAAATGGATGAGGAATGATAAACTATTTGGGAATTCCAACATTAGAGAGACACAAAAAGCTACAAACCATGCACTTAAAAGACCATGAAGATTTAGTCATTTAATTTCTTATAGAGCATTCAAAATCAAACTTCAAAGTTACCTGGAATCCACTGCAAATCCTGAAATATTGCTAACTTCATGCATCAATTCGTTTTTCTTCAAGATTCTTTGTGTAAAATCTTTAAAAGCTTCTCCAATCATACGTTCCTGATGACATACACCGGAGGGATCCACATCATAGAAAACAGGCACAACCATCTGGCCTATGGTTCTGTGACACTCCATTATTTTCTCCAACTCTTGCAAGCACCATGTTGAATCAGCATAATTTTTTGAGAAAATGGCGATAGAAATTCTAGACCCTTCAATTGCATGGAGAACTGAGGGTGTTATCTGATCTCCATTTCTAAGCTCGGCATCGTCCCGGAAAACTAGAACTCCAGCCACTGTGAGAGCTGTATAGAGATATGAAGCAAAAGATTTACCAGTGTCTTTGTCACAGAAACTCAAAAACACATCATAGATCCAGCTTCGATTTCTATCATTATTATTATTAGATATGGATTCAGACTCCTGGTTTCTGGAAGAGTAACTGAAGGAAGACATGGTGATTTAGGTGAAAGTGAATGAGTGAGTCTGTAGATGAAGAAGAAACTGAGATGACACCAACCCTTGTTATTTACAAGTCCTGCAATACAAGTCAAAGTCATTTTAAACAAAAAGTATAATAATAATAATAATAGTACTTGCTGCACCCATTGTACACAACAACAAAAAAAACAAATATTTTTGAGACATGTCAATAATAACCAACTGATTTTCAACTTGAAAATGCTAACCCAGGCACATGCATTATCTTTTCCGGTGATTTTTTTTCTGTTAAATTTTCATTCAGTACACAGTTGCCAATATTTTACTCTTTCCACATCTCATAGAATTTGACTTTTGCCAATATTTTATGCTCAAGTCCGTGTAGTGCAGGGTAGTGGATGTTCGTAGTATTTTGTCATGTCAGTAGTAAAGATACTCCCATCGTCTCTTAATATAAGACTCTTTTTGACCATTTCACGCCCCTTAATATAGGTATTAACATTAAATTTTTACTAAATACGTGCTATTTTTCCTAAGTTACTCTTCTTATCTTCCAAGACTATTAAGAGAGACAAAAATTAATGCACCTTGTATAGAGGGTAATTTTGTAAAAAAAGAAATTTAAATTCACTTTCGTATTTAAAAAGGTTCTTATATTATGGGACAAATTTTTTTTATATTAACGAACGGAGGGAGTAATATTTTAGCAGAAAAAAAATGGAAGAGATTAATTTGAATTGAAGTACAAGTTTACTGAATTGAAGCACCGCGAGCCTTTACCTCATCATGAAACCACTCGCTGTTCTCGCCGTCTCTGCCATTCTCGTGACACACACCCGCCGTCGGGACCTCCCTCGCCACCGCACGCATTTGAACCAATCGCCGAGAAACACCCATCAGACCACCGTGAGAACCACGAACTCATGAGTCACCAGAAACTAGTTCCCCTGCCCGCGAAATTCGTGACCATCGCAACTTCGTTCCCGAACCACCGTTCCGAACGAACAACCAACCCGCGCGCGAGAACCTCCCTGTAAACAAATCGAATGACCTCTCCGCGGCTTGAACCAAGCTCGCCACCATACACACCAAGACCTGAAAATCCATGAGGACCACCGTGACCTGTCACCATTTGCGGCACACATGGCCTTCCCCAACTTTGGGTCGAGTTCAGATTCTCTCCCGTACTGAAGGGGTACGGGATGTTTCCGGTAGGAGAGAAATAAACACAAATCGGGGAATTACATTTTTTTTTAGCGTACTCAATCATTTTTTTTATTTTAAATGCTTTGCTAACTTTTTTTTTATACAAAAGTTAAAAAAAAAAAAGTAACATAAGTACTCCATTGAGTAATTAGTCACGTTGGTCTCTGAAACTGTAACTCGGTGTTACTTTGATCCCTGAAAGAGTGAAAACTCTAAAATAGTCCTTGAAAGTGTTCTACGTTTGTCACTTTAATCCATGTCGTTAACAATTTCATTGACTCCGTGAGTAATTGGTCAAATTGGTCCCTGAAAGTGTAACTCAGTGTCACTCTGGTCCCTGGAAGAGTAACAACTTCAAAATAGTCCCTGAAAGTGTACTAAGTTAGTCACTTTGGTCCCTACCGTTAACAAGTTTACTGAATCAGAGACTATTTTGGAGTTGTTACTCTTCCAGGGACCAGAGTGACACCGAGTTACACTTTCATGGACCAATGTGACCAATTACTCACGGAGTCAATGAAATTGATATCGGCAGGGACCAAAGTGACAAACGTAGAACACTTTCAGGGACTATTTTGGAGTTTTCACTCTTTCAGGGACCAAAGTGACACCGAGTTACACTTTCAGGGACCAATGTGACCAATTACTCGTATTTCATTTCATTGGAAAATTACAGGGGCAATACATACATTGAAAATTTTGATAAAAAAAACATACACGGGCACCTCTAGCTACGCTATTAGGGATGTCAATTTGCACCCGTGAGTGGAGATCCCCACAGGAACTGCCTCATTCGTGGCCCCGCGAGCAGAGACTTTTTCCTCACGGGGACGGGGATTGGGGGGAAAATCCCCTCGATGAAAGTATTGGGACGGGGATGGTGATCATGCCCCACGCCCCGCGGGGTCTTCGTAAATACCCTTAAAATGTGTATAGATGTATTTCATATAGTTTATCTTTTTACTCTATTTAAAAAAAAATACATAATTACTAATTCATTACTGTGATCGCATACATCTTTCTCTTATATTCAAATTGAAAGTTTGAACCCTAGTCACCTCACATGCGCCACATCTCACCGTGGGACGTCTCACAACCTTCGCACCACCATTTGCGGTCGCAGTGCTCTGTCTCTGATTCTCGACTTCGTTTGCGTTTCCTAGTGCTCTGTCTCTGCTCCACAACGGATCATCTGTAAACAACTCTGTTCGTGTTTGCCGCAGCTCACTGTCGATCGTCTGACAACCTCTGCACCATCTGTTGTCGTTGTTCGTGTCAGAGCTTCCGTCGTCGTTCATTTCAAATCCTCCATCGCCATTCTTCTATGTTTTTCTGCGCTCGGTCGCCTCAAAATCTAGTGCAAAGTTGTTCTATTAGGCAATAATATTGCCTTTGTGCCTGTTTTGATTACTATTGTTTTGATTATGTGGAATATTATGCAATATTACTGTTGTATTGATTACTGTTATTTTGAAATTATTCTATTAGGCAATATTATTGCATTCGTGTCTTTATTCTATTACTCCTATTACTTAGGGATTTGTTGCTATTTTGATTAGGTTTTGACATAGTTTTGACTATTGCGGTTTTGATTAGGGAACAAATACAAATATAAATTATGCAAATTCTTTATGCTAATAGGGTTCCCACGAGGACCGTGGGGATCCACAGGGATGGAGATGGGGGAGAAAAACCCGATGGCGGGGAACGGGGACAAGGGGCAGTTTGGGGGGCGGGGATGGGGAATGGGGGAGTACTCCCCGCTCCCGCCCCACCTCGTTGACATCTTTACACTATGGACAACTCTATTTGTTTGTCTCTCAATTAACTCTAGGTTGGAAAAACGAGAAAAAACTTTGCGAGCATTCATCAAGAGTAGCTCCTGGTTCAGAAATGACCACCCTATGGGTGTTGATAAAATCAACTATGGTCCTACGATCTATCTCAAAAATTATTTTGACATGTCATGGGTTTCAACCCATGTGAAGGCTTGGAGCAATCTCATTGCTTCTCCCTCTAGAATCGGTAGCCAAAGGAAGCACCAAATTGTTCTAGCCAAGATAAAAGCGTCACTTGAACCGCGAATGCACATTCCGAATCCATTTCAATTGAGTTGAACAGAAAAAGAAGCATCAATGTTGCATTTGACATATCTTGTGGGAGGTGCACTGGCATACGATGTTGGTGAGGGGTGCCTTCTAAGGTGGTGATGAGGTGCTTGGCTTATATTCAGTTATTCAAGAATGTTGTCGTCCGATGATTTACTTGGGCTTTGGAGAGCTCTGTTCCATCCCACAATTTTTCATTCACGCGCTGCCAGAGACAGTAAATAGTCATCGCAAATTTGGCTTGGTTATCCGCATCGAGGGAGGACAAGAGCTTAAGGCATAGGTTTTTGAACGAATCAGCATCTTACATGAGCTTCGAAATAGTGCTCCAAAGTCTCAATTCTTCTCAACAAGCGATGCTTGAGGGGCAGGTGATCAAAATGTGCCAAGTGTTTTCTAGATCCATATTGCACATCAAGCATGTACTGGGGCATGGAACGACTTCCAACGAAGATGTGGTCTAGTGGGTAGGCAATTTCTACAAGTACACTGTAACACCCCGCCGAGATAGGACGTCACTTTATCCTGACCTCAGCAACAACACATTTTCAATCCAATATCAAAGTATGCAACAGGACACACCGGCTGCGATGCAACACTGCTTCACAGGCTTTAAGTACTTAAACTTCTTATTCATCTGCTATCCATTATCATATAATAGAAAACAAAGAAAACGAAGGGGTAAGACACTCATCAATCACCATCAAGCAGGAAAAACAGCATAGCAGATAGACTGTCACCAAGCACACTAGCATATCACAACAATCATTAACATAACTGTTACCACAAATACACACTCAAATTCTTGAGTATACGGTCACAGACTAAACCATACTGATATGTCATACTGACAATCCTGACCATACGGTCACAGACCACATCATACTCTGATACCACAACTGACACATGTCACTGGTCTTTCAGGCTCAATTACTAGCCCTACAGACCCAGACCATCGAAAGTTTCAGGCTCAATTACCAGCCTTACTGTCCCGATGATTTTAGGCTCAATTACCAGCCCTACTGACCCATACTATCGTTGAATACTGCGGGCCATTAACGCCCTACTCCCTAGACCAATCACCAGTCTCAAGGTACAGAAACGAAACTTAAGTTGGTTGTCCCAGGAACATATCCGGATACGCTACCATCTTTGATTATCGGTTATGGCATCCCATACTACCATATCCAATTACCAGAGTAAGGTATTGTCTCGTGCATTAGGAAGGCATTCCCTATATAGGAATGACCAAGATTGTCCACCTGTCAGACGTAGAGTTCTGGAGACTCGTCAGGATGACCGAGTACACATACCCTCAAGGCCACCGACTATCTCCAAACTACTCCGTACCGTACCTTCAGTGCCACGGACATGGAGAGCCTCATCGGAAAGACCGAGTACACATAACCTCAAGGTCTTGGCCGAGTACACATACCCTCAAGCCCACTGACTGATCTCATTATCCCGCCGATACCTCAAGTACACCAACCTCGGGTACACCGACCCGACTATCACCATAAATAGAGCATCGACGGTAATATTTCTTACTACCGTCTAGGGATTCGCAAGCCTCTATCTAGAGGGCGGCACCCTTGACTCATACATCAAACCCACATATATCATATACAGCCAGTACATAAATATCAACATGTTAATCAGATTATCAACCATCTTTAATCAACATAAGGATCAACCCTAATGTCGCTCAGGTGACCTACTACTAACATGTTATCAATCAGCACATGAACAGTTACGCAATCATAAAGCATTCATATCAATCAGCATCACATCAATCAACATCCATCCATAGATTTCAATAGACCATTCCTATGGTTGATAGGCCTCTGAAAATTGTCCTCAGCTATCACAGGTCACAGCCCCTCTCCTAAGGTGCTGCTGTTATCAACCCCTAGCAAGGTTAAATTCCCCTACGCATGCTAACAGTACTACTCTACTACCTATTTTTCCTAGTGATTAAAGTATCTTCCCCCTTACCTGGCTTAGAAGATCGTTGTCGCTCCCGTCCGTCGCACTTTCGGAGCTCCTCTAAGCCCTCCACACTCTCCCAAAGACCCTTGGAAGAAGTTGGAGTGAATGGAGGAGATTAAGGCCTATTTATAGGTGAGATGGAGGTCTCCCTCTTTCTCCACCACCATGCATCGCGTTGCGATGGCAAGGCCATTGCGTCGGGATGAGAAATGTCCAGAACCCTCTTTTTCTTTCTTCCACCGCCTTACCACCGACTGTACATTGCGTCGCGAGGTCGCGTCGCTATCTACTTTATATTGGCCTCATCGTGTCGCGATGGACCACTTCCTGAATTGCTAGTTTCTTCCGTTCTAGAAGATTCTAGGGTATTTTTTGCTCCTCTAGGGGCTTCTAGGCCTCAATGAGTCATACTTAAACCCAATTTAACTCTAACTAAAGTTTTTATTACCCGATTGTTACTTAATTATTATTCTAAGAATTATTTAAGACTATTTAGAAAAATTAGGATGTCACGTTATTACCCTCCTTAAAGAATTTTTGTCCCCGAAAATTCAAAGGATGTTAGTCTTCTAGGATAGGATTCCTAGTGTCAAACTCCCTACCCAATCCCCAGCACAGTTGTCATCCAATGTGGAGACAACTTGACTCTATATACGGCCAGTGACTCGACGCTCCCACAGTCTGGTTAGAACTGAGCTGCTCTGATACCACTAATGTAACACCCCGCCGATATAGGGCGTCACTTTATCCTCGCCTCGGCAACAACACATTTTCAATCCAATATCAGAGTACACAACAGGACACACTGGCTGTGATGCAACACTGCTTCCCAGGCTTTAAGTACTTAAACTTCTTATTCTTCTGCTATCCATCATCATATAATAGAAAACATAGAAAACGAAGGGGTAAGACACTCATCAATCACCATCAAGCAGGAAAAACAGCATAGCAGATACACTGTCACCATGCACACCAGCATATCACAACAATCATTAACATAACTGTTACCACAAATACACACTCAAATTCTTGAGTATATGGTCACAGACCAAACCATACTGATACGTCATACTGATAATCCTGACCACATGGTCACATACCATATCATACTCTGATACCACAGACTGACACATGTCACCGGTCTTTCAGGCTCAATTACCAGCCCTACAGACCCAGACCACCGGACGTTTCAGGCTCAATTACCAGCCCTACTGTCCCGGAGATTTCAAGCTCAATTACCAGCCCTACTGACCCATACTATTGCTGAATACTGCTGGCCATTAACGCCCTACTCCCTAGACCGATCACCAGTCTCAGGGCACAAAAATGAAACTTAAGTTGGTTGTCCCGGGAACATATCCTGATACGCTATCATCTCTGATTATCGGTTATGGCATCTCATACTACCATATCCAATTACCAGAGTAAGGTACATCCCATGCATTAGGACGGCATTCCCTATACAGGAATGGCTAAGATTGTCCACCTGTCAAACGCGGAGTTCTGGAGACTTGTCAGGATGACCAAGTACACATACCCTCAAGGCCACCAACTGGTCTCATTACTATCCCGTCGATACCTCAAGTACACCGACCCGACTATCACCACAAATAGAGCATCGACGGTACTATTTCCTATCTAGAGGGCGGCACCCTTGACTCATGCATCGGACCCACATATATCATATACAGCTAGTACATAAATATCAGCATGTTAATCAGATTATCAACTATCTTTAATCAACATAAGGATCAACCCTAATGTCGCTCAGGTGACCTACTACTAACATGTTATCAATCAACATATCAACAGTTACACAATCATAAAGCATTCATATCAATCAGCTTCACATCAATCAACATCCATCCATAGATTTCAATAGACCATTCCTATGGTTGATAGACCTCTGACAACTGTCCTCAGCTATCACAGGTCACAGCCCCTCTCTTGAGGTGCTACTGTTATCAACCCCTAGTAGGGTTAAGGTCCCCTACACATGCTAATAGTACTACTCTACTACCTATTTTTCCTAGTGATTAAGGTATCTTCCCCCTTACATGGCTTAGAAGATCACTGATGCTCCCGTTTGTCACACTTTCAGAGCTCCTCTACGCCCTCCACACTCTCCCAAAGACCTTTGGAAGAAGTTGGAGTGGATGGAGGGGGTTAAGGCCTATTTATAGGCGAGATGGAGGTCTCCCTCTTTCTCCACTGCCATGCATCGCATCACGATGAGCAATGTCCAGAACCCTCTTTTTCTCTCTTCCGCCGACTGTACATCACGTCACGAGGTCATGTCGCAATCTACTTTATACTGGCCTCATCGCGTCGCGATGGATCACTTTCAAAATTGTCTAGTTTCTTCCGTTCTAGAAGATTCTAGGGTATTCTTTACTCCTCTAGGGGCTTCTAGGCCTTAATGAGTCATACTTAAGCCCAATTTAACTTTAACTAAGGTTTTTATTACCTGATTGTTACTTAATTATTATTCTAAGAATTATTTAAGACTATTTAAAAAAATCAGGATGTCACACACACCACGTAAACAACTTAGCACGGGGAGGGACATAGAGTTTGCAGATGTGCATCCAATCTCCTTCAACCTGTAAATGGTCATTATTAATCATGTTAGTCATGAATAATCGGTAGGCCGATTTTACTAAGCATGATCTCGAATTGGTGGGGGCCAAATTCTCTAATCCATAGTAACTAAATCTAGAAGAGGGGTACTCAGTGCAATTGTGGCAACATCATGTGAGAATAGGGAGTGGAATAAAGTTACATTCTAGACTTTTGTATAAGGCATCCAAATGTCTCTAGCTCGCAACCCCAAGAACTTGTTGCTCGGTGGTGGAGGGAGTGAAAAATGTTCAGTGCAACGAAGCTACAAGTCACTAAATATGCTCGTTCTCGCAAAATCCAAGCTTTTATCTAAGGTTTTCATTCCCAAAAGCTCGAGCTGACCAGATGTTGCGCCAAGAGTAGGATGGGTTGTGTCAAATACCTGCATCCGAAAAATCTCATCAGGGTAATATTTAACTTTAAAGGCGTGCGGAACTAATCCATATGGGATGGAAATAAAACATTAGCCAAGCTTACCAAGAAATACTGTGACATTCTAATTTTCAAATAGTCTTAAATAATTTATAGAATAATTAAGTAAGCAACAATCAGGTATTAAAAACCCTAGTTAAATTGGATTTAAGTAGGACTCATAAAAGGCCTAGAATACTCTAGAAAAGCATAGAATACCATAGAATCTTTAAGAAGGATAAAAACGAAACTTCCCTATTTATGGACCGTCGCGTCTCAAAAGAGAATACAAAAGAGTGCATCGTGACGCGACACACACTGTTGGATAAAGCGGTGCAAGAGAGAAAAATAGAACCTTCTGGATTCGTGTAGCTCGCGACGCGATGGAGATAAGGAAGGGGAGCATCGCGACGCGAGTAAGGTCGATAGGGAAAGTCGGTGATCAACATCGTTTATCTCCTAACATGTGTCATCATCACATCGCGACGGACATTATGCCTTGGGCCATCGCGATGCGATGGACCCAATTTATGTCTATAAATAGCGCTCTCCTCTCCCCATTTCACAAGTTTCTCCAAGTGATCCTTTGGAGTGCGAAGGAGGGCTCGAGAGGAGGAAGAGGCGCGACGGGACACAGGCGACAGCGGTCTACTAAGCCAGGTATGGGGAAAGATACCTTAATCAATAGAAAAATAGGTAGTAGAATAGTACTGTTAGCATGCGTAGGGGACCTTAACCCTACTAGGGATTGATATCAGCAACACCTCAGGATAAGGGTTGTGGTATGCGGTGGCTAAGGATAGTCGTCGTAGACCTATCAACCAACATAGGTTGACTTATGTGTGGTTAGTTGACAGTCGCCTACGCGACATTAGGAGTAATTTATATGTTGATAAATATTGGTTGATGATTTATATCTAATATTTATGCGCTACTTGTATAAGATATATGTGAATGTGATGCATGGTCTTAGAGTCAAGGGTGTCGCCCTCTAGTTAGAGGATTGTGAATACTTAGATGGTGATAGCACATATTATCGTCGATACTCTGTTTGTCAGTGGCGATAACCAGGTCGGTGTACCCGAGGTTGGTGTACTTGAGGTATCGACAGGATGGTCTTGAGATAATCGGTGGCCTTGAGGGGTATGGACTCGGTCTTTCTGACGAGGCTCTCCATGTCCGTGGTACCAAAGGTACGGAGTAGTTTGGGGATAGTCAGTGGCCTTGAGGGTATGGACTTGGTCATCCGAACGAGACTCCAGGACTTGGCCATTCCCTGTATAGATAATGTTGTCCCAGTGCACGAGACGGTACCTTACTCCGGTAATTGGATACGGTGATCCTCAGTATAGGGAATACTGTAACCGATAATCGGAGATAGTAGCGTATCAGGATAAATTCCTGGGACAACTAACTTATCTTATCCTTCCATGCCCTGAGACTAATGAATGGTCTTGGGAATAGGGCGTTAATGGCCCGCAGTATTTAGCGACCTGTGATCCAGGTTAGTAGGGCCGGTGATCAGCCCAAAAGCTCATAGTTAGTGTCAGTCTGTGGTATCAGAGTATGATGTGGTCCGTGACCATGTGGTCAGGCTTGTCAGTATGACGTATCCGTATGGTCTGATCTGTGACTGTGTTCTCTAGTGTTTGAGTGTATCGGTAGCAACAATTATGTTGATGATTGTTGGTACATGATATGGTTATGTTTGTTATTTGCATGATAACAATTATTCTGCTATGCTATTTTCCTGCTTGTTAGTGATTGATGCGTGTCTTACCCCTTTGTTTCTTGTGTTTTCTATATCATTATATGATGAATAGTAGATGGTCAAGATCAACCTATACTTGGAGGTTGGGGAGTCTATGGGAAGACTGCCTAGAGGCAGAGGACTGATACTTGTATCACGGCCAGTGTGTCTTTTGTCACGTCGTGCGGGTGAAGGGTTATATTTATACGTGTACTTGTAACTTGTTTGCATACTTTAATAAATAACGTGTGTATTTGTCTTAAATGTGGACTACTATTAATTAAATAAATAAAGTAAACGCCCCGCGGCGGGGTGCTACATTAGTGATATCATAACAGTTCGGTTCTAACCAGACTGTGGGGAGGGCCGAGTCACTGGCCGTGTCTATAATCTATTTGTCTCCACATCGGATGACAACTATGTTGGGGATTGGGCAGGAGTCAAACACTAGTTTTAGAAAAACCTAATTATAGGATATTCTGAGCCAATAGTTATATTTCCAGGTAACACATGGCTCGACAAACTCGAAACGGAGAACGTAGAAACATTCCACCAGAAGACAATAGAACTGGAGGTATAGAAAATCTGGTGGTAGCTATGCAACAGCAGGCACAACAGAACACCCAGCTGATACAGCAGCAAGGGTAGTTACTGCAACACTTGCTGAATCAGAGTGGTGAAGGAGTAGTAACAGTTAATATATGGTAGGCTGCCTTTATGAAGAATAAACTTCCCCAATTTAAAGGTGAGTATGACTCGGAGGGAGCAGAGTTGTGGCTCCAAGAAGTTGAGAAGATTTTCGCGGCACTACGTTGCTGGGATGATCGAAAGGTCCTATGCTACTTTTCTCTTAGTTGGAGGAGCGGAGTGTTGGTGGAAGAATAAGCAAAGAATGTTAGAGACAGAAGGAAGAGTGATCACTTGGGAACTGTTTCAGACTTGCTTTTTGGAGAAATATTTCCCAAGCACACTAAAGCGTGAAAAGGAGAAGGAATTCCTGAGTCTAAAACAAGGAAAGATGTATGTGGGTGAATATGCTGTGAAGTTTGAGACCCTAATTAAATACTCTAGGTTATACCAAATGAACCCAGATGAAGAATGGATGTGCAGACAATTCGAGGATGTGTTAAAACCCGAGTTACACAGATCCATGGATCCTCTCAAGATCAGTCGTTTTCCCGAGCTATTAGAAAAATGTGTTGAGCTGGAAGCTCTTGACAACGCAATAGAAAAACAAAAGAATGGTGGACCCATGAGGAACAATAGGAGAAGTCAAGACGAGAAAAATAATCGAAGATCCTATGACCGTCCTAACCAATCATTCACCGAAGCTGGAAATGAAAAACCAATGTCAATTAAATGTACACGATGCAAAGAAAGACACTACCTGCATGAATGTCCTGAAAAAGAACCAGTTTGTTATCAGTGTAAGAAACCAGGACACATTTCCAGAGAGTGTAAACAGGGGGCAACTACGGAACTTGAAGCTAAAGGAAAAATGATTGAGAGGAAACCCACTACTGAATCTAAGCTAATAACATCAGCTAAACCGGTAACACAAGCTGGGCGAATGTTCGTGATCAAAGGAACTGAAGAGACTTCAGATTCAGGTAACTATCGCTAAATTTCGAGGACAGAATTTATTTTAAGGGGGTAGTAATGTGACATTCTAATTTTCAAATAGTCTTAAATAATTTATAGAATAATTAAGTAAGTA
Source organism: Calophaca sinica (assembly GCA_037113605.1). Lineage (NCBI taxonomy): Eukaryota > Viridiplantae > Streptophyta > Magnoliopsida > Fabales > Fabaceae > Calophaca > Calophaca sinica. The sequence goes on along the minus strand of CM073733.1, from coordinate 34,600,644 downwards.
ACAATCGGGTATTAAAAACCCTAGTTAAGAGTTAAATTGGATTTAAGTAGGACTCATAAAAGGCCTAGAATACTCTAGAAAAGTACAAAATACCTTACAATCTTTAAGAAGGATAAAAATGAAACTTCTCTATTTATGGACCGTCGCGTCGCGAAGGAGAATACAAAAAAGTGCATCGCAACGCGACACACACTGTTGGATAAGGCGGTGCAAGAGAGAAAAGTAGAACCTTCTGGACTTGTGTAGCTCGCGACGCGATGGAGATAAGGAAGGGGAGCATCGCGACGCGGGAAAGGTCGGTAAGGAAAGTCGGTGATCAGCATCGTTGATCTTCTGACATGTGGCACCGTCGCGTCGCGACATACATTGTGCCTTGGGCCATCGCGACGCGATGGACCCAATTTATATATATAAATAGCGCTCTCTTCTCCCTATTTCGCAAGTTTCTCCAAGTGATCCTTTGGAGTGTGAAGGAGGGCTCGAGAGGAGGAAGAGGCGCGACGGGACACATGCGACATCGGTCTACTAAGCCAGGTAAGGGGGAAGATACCTTAATCACTAGAAAAATAGGTAGTAGAATAGTACTGTTAGCATGCGTATGGGACCTTAACCCTATTAGGGGTTGATATCAACAACACCCCAGGAGAGGGGTTGTGGTATGCGGTGGCTAAGGATAGTCGTCGTAGACCTATCAACCAACATAGGTTGACTTATGTGTGGTTAGTTGACAGTCGCCTACGCGACACTATGAGTAATTTATATGTTCATAAATTATGGTTGATGATTTATATCTGATATTTATGCGCTAGTTGTATACGATATAAGTGAATATGATGCATGGTTTAGAGGATTGCGAATCCCTAGACGGTGATAGCACATATTATCGTCGATACTCTATTTGTCAGTGGCGATAGCCGGGTCGGTGTACCCAATGTTGGTGTACTTGAGGTATCGACGGAATGGTCTTGAGATAGTCGGTGGCCTTAAGGGGTATGGACTCGACCAAGACCTTGAGGGGTATGGACTTGATCTTTCTAACGAGGCTCTCCACGTATGTGGTACCAAAGGTACGGAGTAGTTTGGGGATAGTCAGTGGCCTTGAGGGTATGGACTCGGTCATCCGAGCAAGTCTCCAGGACTCCACGTCTATCGGGTGGACAATCTTGGCCATTCCCTGTATAGGGAATGTTGTCCTAGTGCACGGGACGGTACCTTACTCCGGTAATTGGATACAGTGATCCTCAATGTAGGGAATATTGTAACCGATAATCGGAGATAGTAGCGTATCAGGATATGTTCCTGGGACAACCAACTTATCTTATCCTTCCGTGCCCTGAGACTGATGAATGGTCTAGGGAGTAGGGCGTTAATGGCCCGCAGTATTCAGCGACCTATGGTCCGGGTCAGTAGGGCCGGTGATCAGCCCAAAAGCTCATAGTCAGGTCAGTCTGTGGTATCAGAGTATGATGTGGTCCGTGACCGTGTGGTCAGGCTTGTCAGTATGACATATCAGTATGGTCTGATCTGTGACCGTGTTATCTGGTGTTTGAGTGTATCGGTAGCAACAGTTATGTTGATGATTGTTGGGACATGATATGGTTATGTTTGTGATATGCATGATAATAGTTATTCTGCTATGTTATTTTCCTGCTTGTTAGTGATTGATGCGTGTCTTACCCTTTTGTTTCTTGTGTTTTCTATATCATTATATGATGAATAGCAGATGGTCAAGATCAACCTATACTTGGAGGTTGGGGAATCTATGGGAAGACTGCTTAGAGGCAGAGGACTGATATTTGTATCACGACCAGTGTGTTTTTTGTCACCATGTGCGGGTGAAGGGTTATATTTATACGTGTACTTGTAACTTGTTTGTATACTTTAATAAATAAAGTGTGTATTTGCCTTAAATGCGGACTACTATTAATTAAATAAATAAAGTAAATGTCATGTCTCGATGTGGTGTTACAAATACTACATTAAAACCATAAATATAGCTGAGTCAAAATCCTTCATGGACTTTGACCACTAAAAGTTTGTCCCAGGTTGACCATTTAATACCTTTAAAGTCTCTCCTTAAGGAACCCTGCCGGTGTGAATTTAGCATCCACTGTAACTCATCACCCAAAAAGGGGATGAGATACATGCTCATGGTGTAGGAAGGGATTACATGGGCTATGGATTTTATAAGAATTACCCTGATAGCCATTGAGATTTTCCTATGCTTCTAAGCATTGATCTTTCGCCAGGCCTTGTTTTTATTGTAGTTAAAGGTCGTATGTTTACTTTTTCCAACCATTAATGACAATCCCAGGTACTTCTAGTGCTTAGAAAATATTTGAAAAATGTGATAAGAAATCATAGTCAGATGGGCTTACATTAACACTTAAATATATGTTTGATTTGTGAAGGTTGATGCTTTGTTTGGAGGCGTGCTCGTAAGTGGCTAGGAGTTATTTCATATGGAAGAACTCTAACTCATTGACCCTCAAGAATAGGAAGTTGTCATCCGTGAATAAAAGATGAGAGGGGATGGAGCTCAACGACAAATACAGATAATGTGGATAACTCCTCTGTCTTCAGCCTTCTTAATCAACAACGAGAGGCCCTCCGCACATATAAGAAACAAATAGGGGGACATGTGGCCCCCTGCCTGAAACCCTTGTTCGACGATATGGACCGATTGAGTCATTGTTAACCAGTATAGTGTAAGTAGGATAAGAGACGTATAACATGATTCAGTCTACCCATTTTTGTGCGAATTAGAGTTTAAGCATCATGGCTTGGAGATATTCCCAGCCAACTCTGTCAAAAACCTTGTATATCTAATTTTAAAGCAGCTTCACCTTTCTTACCTCTTGATTCAAACTCCATATAGTGAATGGCTTCATAGGCAAGGAAAGCATAGTCCAAAATGGCCATGTCTTTGATGAAACCCGATTGCTTTTCAGAAATACGTTTAGCTATAATCGTGGAAAGCCTGTTGGCTAGGACCTTTGTTAGGATATTGTACAGAACATTACATAGAGAGATGCTGCAAAGATCCCTGATAGAACTCGGTTGATCACACTTAGGGATGAGAGTGATCATGGTTTTTGCGGCAGCAACAGAAAATGAACCCTTCTCAAACCAAAAGGGTGCATGCCTTAGCTATTTCACTTCCACGTAGAGACTAAAAATGCCGGTAGAAAGTCAGGTTGAGTCCATCATAACCCAGGGTTTTATCATGGTGCGTATTAAAAAGGGCACTCCACAATTATTCTTTTCGGAATGGTTCAACTAGGGCTTTGTTATCTCCAGTAAGAGCTTTCGTGGGAAAACGCTTATGGCTTGATCAAGAGCAAGGTTTTAAATTGCGGTTGCAGTCGCGGATGCGGTTGCGGTCGCTGTGGTTACGGATATTGCGGTCGCTGCAGCACGCATTGCGGCCGCTGCGGCGTGAAATAAATTTATGTTCGCACAAAATGTAAAAAAAAAATTCTATAATTATTCTAATTCACTATATTTCTTTTTTATGAATAATATTGTATAAATTTTCATTCATTTTAAAGACATTGCATCATCTTTATGAATAATTTCAACTTAATTATAGTAAAAATAGCATTACTATAAATAACCTTCTGAAATATACTATTTAAGCACATATAAGTACAAAATTAACAAAGAAGTAAGATTCTTAAAAGTGTACAAATATAAATAAACCACAAATAAAAAGCAACGTCATACTCACATTGTCACCATTTGCTACCACATGGTGGAATGGCGTGGATGATCATAACCTTCACCTTGACTATCATCCTGTGTGGCTCTTTGACCAAAGACATATTCAAAAAATCCCCCACTTGATTGGTGATGATAAGGATCTTCATAATTCACTAATGGTTGGTGATATGAGGGAGCTTGATCACTTGCATATGTGTTATATGTGTTGATTTGAGGATATTGATAAAAAGGAGGATAAGATTGTTGTCTACTCTTTGAAGAATCATCAATACTCAAGTTGCTGAAATTCTGTGCAATACTTGAAGCATAATCTTCAAGTGAAACTTTTTGTTTTCTTTTCCCCTTTCGAGAACGTGATCCATCTCTTCTACTGTCAGACATTGAACTATCAGAAGGCCCCATATCAGTCAAGCTCCTATAACGCCTATTATGTGGTAACTCTTGATAATAATCATTTTGATCATCATCATCATCATTATGACCACCACCACCATCTTCTTCAGCTTTTACATTACCACCTCCATCACCATCACTACCGTTATTACTTGGCGGACTTAAACCACCAGTATTTTCATTAGAATCATCATTATCATCATCATCTTCCACATTTTCGATAGAATCATCATTATCATCACCAATTTCCACATTTTCATCATCAGTATCTACTATAGGCAACCATGCTGCATTTTGTAATCCATTTAATAGTGGACCTTCTCTCTCTTCAATCCATGGAGATAGTGGATCATCCTCTTGAAATATATAATCAAGGTTAATAGGATTAAAACTTGCTTCAATTTCTTCTTGACTTTTTCTCATTTCACTCCTCATTCTCAACTTCATGTTGTAATGTGTGAAGACGAGCTTTTGTAGCTTTTTATACTTCAATCTATTCCTTGTCTTTGTGTGGATGTAACTAAATGTGCTCCAATTCCTCTCACAATTTGTGGCTGAAGTTGTTTGACTGAGAACTTTTACTGCCACACGTTGAAGTTCAGGAGCACATGAACCAAATATCATCCACCATTCAGCTTTATAACAAAAGCAACAAACGTTAAAGAAAAATTATTAGTTATCTGAAAAAACAAAGTTAAATTTGATTGATTTATAAAAAAATAAAATAAAAATTAGTATTTTACCTGGATTCATCCTAGACCAACCTTCTTGAGCTAAAGGCGTACCAAATGTTTCACTCTTTTCTTTAAAAAGCATCAACTATGTACATAACATAATATAAATGGTTAATTAACGGTTAATTTAAAATAAAAGGTTAATATACATACATAACATAATATGTTAATATGTATGTATACATATACATATATATATATATATATATATATATATATATATATATATATAATAATTTACAAAATTAAACTATAAATTTTCATTACTAACCTGGTTCAGAGCTTTAATTTGACTATCCAAGGTTCTTTCTAATGTCGTGATGACCCTATGTGTTCCTTCAAATGTTTCTTTATAGACATCATGTCCATGTTCAACTCCAAATTGAAATTGTGGGTTAAGAAAATAACCTAAAAAAGGATATTAAATTTTTATTTATGAAATTATATATAAAATTACACGACAAATGTAAGTTTATAAATTATATTGACTTACCAGCAGAATGAAGATCAGAATGCATGAATCTCCAACGCTTATCTATTATCTCATTATACCTGGAATGATAACGAGAACTTTGTCGAATTGCTTGTTTGGCTCGATCAATGGCTTCATATATAAAACCCATTGTTGGTTTCTCATCACCATCAACCAACCTCAAAACTTTCACTAAAGGCTCAAACATTTTCAATATGTCATTGGCCTTACTCTAGAATTCACTTTCTCCAACAATTTTCCTTGCTTCCATTGCTGGTCCACTTTTCTCTCTTCCAAATTTAGATCTTCTAAATTCTTCAGAGCTGAACATGTTTCTTAGACCTTGCTTTTGCTTCACAATTGCCTAAAGTTGTAGGAACTGTGTTGCAAAACGGGTAACACCAGGACGAACAATTTCTCTACCTCCAGTATATTTTTTCATGAGATTCACAGTCCATATATGGTTATAGATAAAAGTTGTTACTACTTTTGCTTCATTTAATATCTTCTGTACATTTTTCTTTTTCCCAATATCCTCCAAGCAAAGATCCAAACAGTGAGTTGCACAAGGCACTAATACAAATGTGGTCTCTTCTCCATTAGTTTTTGACCGGCAGCTTTTAATGCAGCTTCGTTATCGGTAACCACTTGGACTACAAATTCTTCTCCCACTTCCTCTACAATTTTATCTAATAACTGGAAGTAGTAATTAGTATTTCTACTATCAACACCAGAAGCATCAATAGATTTTAAGAAAATTGTCCCTTTACTACAGTACACCAAAAAATTCATAATATGTGTATGGTTAATACTATCAGTCCAACCATCACACATTATTGTTACCCATTTTTCTTTCCATGTGTTTTTCAACGTACTCAGCCAGTTAAGCATATCTTGATACTTATTATCTAAGTATACATTTGAGACTTCATAAGGAGTTGGACATTTAGCATTTTTACCTGCCTGAGCAGCTGCAACGATCAAATTATGCAACCAAGGAGAGCTAGATAAATTCATTGGTAAGCGTTCATAGATTAAAAACTTGCTTACAGCCTTTCCAATCGTCTTCCTCGCTGTGTTCATGAAACCCCGACTGATTTTCGGTTGCTTCGAGCTTTTACTCCTTATAAGATCAATGTTTGTTGATCTCAAAGCAAAAGCGACATCTTGTGGCCTTTCAACCCTACTAACATTTGCACGGGAGCCTCCAACTTCTTCATACACATTTGTATACCCTCCTGTTTGCTGTCTAAATTGCTGCCTTTCTTCCCATTCGCGTTGCGATCTAAAGCTTTCCTCTGTAACAAGCCTCACTTGCTCATCAATACAGTATAAGTCTTCCTCTTCATCATCTCCTCTCAAGTGTTTTTCGAATTCTTCTTTTCTTTTCCTTGAGTCAATTTTCTTCGCTTTCTCATCAAGGAGAAATTTCATCATACTTTGTCTAACCACTGTAGTCACTCTAGCACAACCCGTAACGTTTCCCTTCATATGTGCTATGTGTTGTTTCAATCTTGTGATTCCACCTTGTATCAATTGGTGACAAAGTTTGCATTCGACATTGTTTCGGCTTCCAGGCATCGATATTCCATAATGCCATCCAATGTCGTCACTTGGAGCACCGTCTAATCTTCTAGTGGGAAATACTTCTTCTCTTGGTGGCATTGTGTATATTTTACAATACCTGTTCAACATTCATAAAATAAATATCAACAAAAACTCAATCAAATTTAAATATTTAATATAAACAAGTAATTAGATGAACAAAAATAAGCTAATTATTAACATGTAATGAAAATAAATAATAATTTGATATGCAATATAAGCTACTGTTAGTTGATTAAATTTTCTTCCTAAAATTTCTCAAAATTTTCCTCTAATAATTTCCAAATTTCATCAAATTCCCTCACAAAAACATCCCTCACTTCCCAAATTTTCTCTATATTAAAACTCCTAATTTTTCCATCTACAATAATTGACATATAGTCCCAAAAAAATTATTCAAAACTACCTAAAAATTACTAAAGTCCATTATTAAAGTCCATAATTTTTTCAACTTTTTTTTACACCAAAAAAAGAAGAAGAATGAAACTTTAAAAAAAGAGAAAGAGCAGACCCCCACCCCACGTCCCACTCATTTCAAAGTGCCCACAAGGGAACCCACTTAGCTCACTCTCTCCCTCAACGAAAACAAGCAGAAGCGCCTAGAAGCTGCAGGTGCTTGACCAAAAAAAAAAGAAGTTGTAGGTGCAGAGTGCAGAAGAAGACGACGCAGATCGGCATGAGGCAGAATCTTACCGACACCACGCCCTTCAAACTATAGAGTAGAGGAGTAACAATCTTACCAGATGGAGGAGGACGCAAATCGGCATGAGGCAGAATCGCAGAAGAAGACGACGCAGAAATCAGAATCGCAGCAGATCAGGGAGATGCAGAGTTAAGAAGCAGAGCAAAGGGCAGCAGATCTAGATCTGGATGGGAGATAAGTGAGAATAGAGAGAGAAATCAGATAAAAGATAAATGGTACGATTTTGATTCTGATGCCTCTGATTTTTTTTTGTTTTAAAGAAATGTTGACATCGAACGGAACAGTGTTGCGGTCCGTTGCGGATTAAACGGCGTTGTGTTGCGGCCTGTTGCGGACGAAATGCCGTTATGTTGCAGCCGCATCCCGTGATTTGAAAAAACACCGCAATTGCGGTCCGATGCGGTTGCGGCGCCGGCCGCATCCGCAATATTGCGGCCGCAAAACGTGATGCGGTCCGCAATTTAAAACCATGATCAAGAGAACCAGTGTGAGCCTTGTAGAGACCAACAAGTTAATCATGCACTAGTTTGCATAAGCCCATCCTGAGAGTTCATTGAGTTACCACTGTCTGTAAAGAGTTTATCAGTGAAGGTGCATTTTTTTGCGGGTTGATATTGTAGCGTGGAAATACTTGATGTTTGAGTCACCCTCCTTGCAATACTGCAATGGCGACAAATTGCAAGGACAGAGGAATTTTCTACAAATGGGAAAGAATAAACAATTTGGTTGACTTGTTTCTATTCAAGAATGGTGTAGGAAACAACACTAGCTTTGTTGATGTCTCTGATCTTGAGAACATGAGCATTAAACCCAAACCTGAGTCTCTTGAGTGTAAAGGTGATTCCTCTCCAAAGATAAATGACTCAAAATGGGAGCCATTTATGAAAAGACTCAAATCTGAAGTGGAATTTCTTGAAGGGAAGAATGAGGGAGAAAAAGAAAACACTTCAAGTGCATCTGAACCTGTCAACCTGAAGAATTAGATAAACAAAATCTTCCTTCAGCTCAAAAACATAAACGAGTGACAATTGTCTTGTAGTTTTTGTGTACGGTACGTAGTTAGTTTCATGTATGTTGCTTTCATTCAAGATATTTTATTTTGGAATGTTGCTCTTCAAACAAATATGTGTTGTCAGGTACTGCTTATTCTGTAGGTTAGCGTATAATTATTTTAAAATTGTCTAGATTCCTTCTAAACAATAAGCTTACAAAAACATACACTTACATAAAAATAAGGAGATCTTATGTGTGATATTGTGAAAGTGACCTTCTCATTCTTACTCAAAAAGAGGATCACTTGGAAAATTCAAATTCATTATTTCATCATATAATCGGTAGCCACCGCTATTGGAGAAATGACAAAATTTGATCACTTTCAAATCAAATACTTGACTAAAAGATTAATAAACATATAAGAAAAGTGAGTAATTAGGGAACAGGGAGTTCAAATATATATAAAAAAAATTGGAGAAAAATACAAAAACCCAAATATTTACTTATAATTTTATCAAAGTCAGATGTTGCAATTTGCATACACTTAACTACATACAGGTATGTCATTGGGGCTCAAAGCCCTCAGGTTATTTTGAAAAACAGATGACAAATTTTATCTCTAATGGTGCAACCCGCGAGTATTTTTTATTGGATTGTTATACTAAAGCATGTTTTTCTCCAAAACTACCTATTATTCATATTCCAGCACAAAATAGGATAAAAACTGTTTTGATATTGACAGTTATGAGAGGTTAGTATTAGCAATTATAGATATAATTGGCAATTATAGATATAATTGGCATGACTGATTTGTCAATCATAAGCAAATCACAATCAGGGATTTGATTCCTTATTGCTTTAAATAGACCTGCTGTAATTAGGTTCTTTGTGTATTTATAGAGGCACAAATCTAGGACAAATCAGAGGTGCCCACTCTTGTATATATACGGTTGCTCACTAAGGAATAAAACCATCTGATCCATATCTTTTGCATGGTATCAAGGCACATACAACCCTGGGAAAAACATACCTAGCGGCTGCTATGGGTGGAAGAGACGATCAACACACGTCTTCTACAACTACCGTTGCAACGGAAGATGAACAAACACAGAAGAAGAAGTCGTCACTGTACGATCTCAATTCCAATGACAACCCTGGGAATGTGATCACGCAGGTGCAGCTGAAAGGCGAAAACTATGATGAGTGGGCAAGAGCTATGAAGACGTCATTGAGAGCAAGAAGAAAGTGGGGTTTCATCGACGAAACCATGGAGAAGCCCAAAGAAGGATCCCTCTTGTTGGAGGATTGGTGGACCGTTCAAGCTATGTTGGTGTCATGGATCTTGAACACGGTTGAATCGACTCTACGAACTACCATGTCCTACTTCGAGACTGACAAGGAGCTGTGGGACGATATAAAGGAGAGATTTTCAGTTGTGAATGGTCCACGCATACAGCAACTGAAATCTGAACTGACGCAGTGCAAACAAGCAGGGCTGTCCATGGTAGCCTACTACGGGAAGATGAAGGCTCTGTGGGATGACTTGGCCAACTACGAACCAATTTTGGCTTGCACTTGTAAAGGGTGCACCTGTGGTATTGCAGCGAAGCTTGAGAAACGCAGAGAAGAGGAACGAAGTCATGTATTTCTGATGGGCTTGGATGATGTGCTCTATGGAACAGTGCGTTCCAACTTGTTGGCAACAGATCTCATGCCAACGTTGAATAAGATGTACTCGATGCTGGTGCAGGAAGAAAGAATGTGAAGTATCACGCGAAGCAGAGAAGAAAGACCCGAAGCCATGGCTCTAGCTGTTCAAACAGGCGCCAAGCTAAAAGGGCGTGAGAACAAGTACAAATCTGTGTGCAGACATTGCAACAAGATAGGACACGATGAAGCAAGTTGCTTCCTGCTGGTCGGATACCCGAAATGGTGGGGTGAACGACCGAGAAATGATGGTGGACGAGGAAGAGGACAGAACCGTGGTGGAATCACAGGATCAGGCAGTGGACGAGGAAGAGGCCAGGCACGTGCTCATGCTGTTCAAAGCTTAGGCTCCAGCACAAGTGGAGATGCAGAGAGTTCAGCCATGACACTGCTCAGCAAGGAACAGTGGAAAGCTCTGGCAGAGTTTATTAACACTTCAAAGGTCACTACAGATGAAAACTTGACTGGTAAGACTAAACTCAATGCATGGATTCTCGATAGTGGGGCGTCCAATCATATGACAGGAACTTTGCAACATATGTGTAACGTGAGGGAAGTGCCTGGGTGCCCTGTTGGTCTTCCCAATGGGCTGAGTGTCACATCTACCAAGGAAGGAACAATAAGACTTGATGATAGCTTGAAAATTGAAAACATGCTTTATGTGCCTCAGTTGAATTGCAATCTGATTTCTATATCACAACTCATAGATGAATCAAACTGTGATGTACAATTTACTACTAACTTGTGTGCTATATAGGACCGAACTTCAAAGATGTTGATTGGTGCGGGTGAACGAAGGGATGGACTCTATTTCTTCCGTGAAGCTCCTAAAGTGAAGGCATGCAGAGCTGAAGGAATGAATCAACTAGAAGTATGGCACAAACGGTTGGGACATCCATCTTGGAAAACTACTCAGTTAGTGTCTAATAATAGTGGTAGTAGAATTGTTGATTTGCAAAATAAAGTTTGTGATACATGTCAAAGAGCTAAGCAAAGCAGAGATGTTTTTCCATTGAGTAATCATCAAGCATCTAATACATTTGATTTGATACACTGTGATTTATGGGGTGCGTATAGAACCCCCTCTTCTTGTAGTGCTTCATATTTCCTTACTATAGTTGATGATTGCTTGCGTGCAGTGTGGATTTATCTGTTAATAGATAAGAAATAAGTAACACGAACACTGAGAAATTTCTTCTCTATGGTGGAAAGACAATATAACAAAAGGGTTAAAACTGTGAGAATCGATAATGGGACAGAGTTCATTTGCATGAGAAAATATTTCCTTGGACAAGGGATAGTTTTTCAAACCTCTTGTACAGGAACGCCTCAACAAAATGGAAGGGTCGAAAGAAAACATGGCCATATTCTCAATGTGGCGCGAGCTTTGAGGTTTCAAGGCAATTTACCGATTGATTTTTGGGGGGAGTGTGTGTTGACAGCAGGATATTTGATTAATCGCACTCCAAGCTCGATCCTAAACGGAAAAACCCCGTATGAGGTGTTACATGGGCAGCCACCCTCTTATGCCCACTTGCGTGTATTTGGGTCCTTATGTTTCGTGCGCAATCAAAATACAAATGGAGATAAATTTGCAAGCCGAAGTCGTAGATGTATCTGAACGTGGCAAAACACAAGAAAGGGGGGGTTTGAATTGGGTTTTTTTTTAAAAAACTTTTTCGCAAATACAAATGTTTATGAAAAATAACTATTGAATAAACTGTGCAAGGAATAAAGAGTAGAGAGAAGAAAGAGACACAGAGATTTATACTAGTTCACTATCACCTGATAGCTACGTCTAGTCCCTTCACTCACTTGAAGGATTTCTCCACTATAATCAACCGATTACACTTGAGAGTATATTTACGCCAACCTGCTATACTCACAACTTCTTAGAAACGACTCAAGATGCAGTTGAGCCTCTAAGGTATACTGACCCTTCTTGGGCTAAGTACAGATTCAAATAAGAGTTTTTGAAACAATATAGAGATAACTCTCTTGAGAGAGAATTTACAATGAAAATACTTTTAGCACAAAATAACTTTCTTAAAAGAAAGAATAAAACAGGAAGTGCCTTGTTCAACGATCTCGAGACTTGGATGAATTCTTGATTGCTCACTGTCTCTTGATTGGGTAGTGTTTGAGAAGATAGATGTTGATGCTCTCACTACTCAGAAAAATATTCAAGTTGCTAGATTGCGTACAACTGTGTTGAAAATCGTTTGTAAAAACTCAATACTTGTCTTACTTCAGTGTATGAGGTAGGATATATAGCTAGGGTTGAAAAAGTGCCGTTGTAAGTGCCGATGTGACACAACGTCTCTTTTTGTCCGCACAACGTTTCTTTTTGTCCAAAGTCAAAGTTCAGATCCTGGAATTTTGGCTTTTGCAGGATACGTCGCTTTCAAGACGAAGAAAAGTATTCTGAGTATATACGCATTGTCAGTAACTTTGTCCTTAGTGAGCTTATCAAAATATAGACACTTCAAGTACAAGTCTCCTTGATAATTTTATCCTTCGACATTCTTCTTGTCTAAAGATACCTCGTATAACAAGGTACTTGAATTTTACTATCAGAACTGAGCTTCACAGATCACCAGATTCTTGTGTGTAGAATTTAATGGGCTATCAAATGACAGAATCGTGTAGGAAAGCACTAAGTCTATCATAAAGCACATATAACACAATCTGTTGAGTGTTGACTGAAGACCAGAGCGTTGACTAAACAGAGTGTAGTCTCTTAGACTGATCTACCAGAGCGTTGACTTATACCAGAGCGTTGACCAAACAAAGTGTAGTCTCTTAGACTGATCTACCAGAGTCGTTGACTGACACCAGAGCGTTGACCAAACAGATTCTATGTGCCAAGAACCAGAGCCAGAGCCGGGCTTTCCAGAGTGAAATTCAAGATTTCACTAAGTCTTCTGAAGCAGAATTTTTCCGAATATAAATACTTTCTGCACACTTATAACCATGTTAGAGAATAAATTGTTCTCTTAATCTTTTGTTATCATCAAAACAATTAAGGGTTATTGTTTCTGAATCCACTTGATTCCAACAATCTCCCCCTTTTTGATGATGACAAATACATATATTGATGAACAATTTTTCTTTATAAAAATATTTATTCAGATGATTTGAGGCTCCCCTGAATTAAGCATATATAAATATTTCTAAGTGTAACAGAGCATGAGATATTACAGCATATAAGTTTCAGAGCATACAGGAATATATTAATCAGAACACATAATGTATGCATGATGACACTTGGTTGATACACTAGGTTCATCAATTGCTTTATACTCTCTATATTCTTCTCCCCCTTTTGTCATCAGACAAAAAGGTTAAGACAGAAATAAAGAACATCACAGTCAAAACAGTATAAAGAAAGATAAAGAGAAAACTTCAAGTGTTATAAATAAATTTTATTAGAAATAAAAATAGAGTGAACAAAAACAAACTCAAAGCAAATCTATCAAAAGGGAGAAAACTAAAAGGCAAAAAAAAAATCCTAAGGTTTTCTAGGGTTGCTCCATCCTCTCCAAAATTTGCCGCAGCAGAGTAGTCATCAAATCTTGCTTCTTTTCTGAGGCTTCGACCTTTGATCAATGGATTCCATAAATCTTACAATCGCCTGCTTTCTTCAACCAAATTTATCAAAAACTTCTTTTGGCACAACTACAGATTGACTGGTCATGTGAAGCCGATCCAGTATAGATGCAACCATAGCATTGTGTGCGGTGGTGGAGTTACTGAGTTCTCTTGGAGGAGTAGGAGGACGAGGAGGAGGTGCGAGTTCTGGTTCCCAAACAATGCTGACATCTTCTCTTGGAGGAACTCTCCATGTCGTGGCAAAGATGCCATCTCCTAATTCTTTCTTCTTGCTCTTGCTTGTGCTTGTCAAACCAAGTGTTCACAGACACCCAGTTCTCATACCGATCTTCTTCAGCAAGATCATTGATTACTTCATCAAATCTGTCGTCTCCAAGGAAACCCCAGAAACGAGATTCCCTGAATCTTTCAGCTTTGAAGTACTCAATGCTACCAATTAAATTGGGAAGAACGTTGGGCACAATTCTTGGTTCCCGAAGACCAGGCTCAGAGGGTCCAGGGGGTGCAGTGAGAAGAAGTGGCAGAGGCTCAGCAGAGAGATCATCAGCATCATCCCCCAGGTGTTCTGCAACAGATTCTGGTTCTTCCTGGAGAGGAGAATTTGGAGGAGAGAACAGTTGAGACATGAAGGGTACCATTATGGGAAGTCTGAAAGAGGAGTCAGGGAGAGGTTGCAACATGCGAAGAGGTTGAGTTTCACACACAACCATATTGCCAGATTCAAGAGATGAAGACTCTTGAACCCTTGACTCAGATTCAGGTTCCTCAGAAATGGACTCAGTCTCACATGGTATGTTGAGGTCTGGTTGTTGGTGAGGGGGTGAAGCGGTTCTAGGTGGAGAAGCTGGTTTGGGTGGTGATTTAGGTGGTGAAGGTGTTTGGGTTTGAGGTATAGTGGAATCTGGGGGTAAAGAGGCTAAAGGTTCAATATAGGAATTTGAACCTGTGGTTGAGATCTTTGTCTAGTCCTCGAGGAGCAACATCATCTTCATCGGATGAAGATGAGTCTGAGGGTAAAGATGGCAAAGGCTTTTTGGTAGGTGTTGGTTTGGAGTGCAGAGGCAGTTGGGGTTTAGGTTTGGGCAAGGATTGTGATGGAGGGGTTCAACAACTGTAGAAGCAACAGAGCAGAACTGCAGTTGATAAGTAGTATCATATAAATCAACTACCTTATCAAGTGCCTTCTTCCTTTTGCAGCAGGGGCATCTCCAACCTTGTGTATCCTTTTAGGGGTGGTTTCGAGCGGGATCAACAGAGGCGGGCTCAAGAGAATAGCCACTCTAGGGTCGAGGTAGGAGCACGAACCGGAGGTGCAAAGGTTTCACGCAGACAAGGCCTGCAGCCCAAGCTTGCTTCATGATATAGTCGTGTTTCCTCTAACCTTTCCTTTATCATTTGATCAATCTCCGCTTTCTTCTCTTCTTCTTCCTCTGTAAGCATAGAGGCATGCATGTAGGTCTCACAGGGAGAGTGAGCTGAGGGGATTCTGAGGCAATGTGAATGCCTGTGCTTCGAGTGACCCTTCTGGTTGGTCCAGTAGAGACACCAGAGTCCACCACAATCTTCTTCCCCTTCTTCACAACTTTCTTCCTTGCTCCTTCTTCACCTTGCTGAATTGCAGCAATAACCTTCTTGGAAAGGAGTCCCATTCTCCTTAGAGTGTCTGAAGAGAGAATAGGAATCACCATCGCTTTCGTGGCAAGCCACGCTTCCAAGGTGTTGAGATCTTGAAGATGCTATATTAGATCTTGGTTCTCCATAATTGTTGACAACAGCTTTCCATAAGGGATATTCATATATTTCCCTTTTCTGGAGTACATTAAGTCTCTTCGCAGATGTTCAAAAATTATCTGTGGAAGGTTGATTTTAGCTTTGAGTTCATAATTCCACATTATGAACTTGTGGGTACTGCTGACAGTATCCACAGAGCCAGATTTTGGCACCAAGCAGTTCATAATGATTACGAGCGATTCTCAAACCTGTTCTTCATGTCCATCGCCTTGGTCCTCCTAAGCTTCTCATAGATGGTTTCATTCACGACATCCCAACCACCAAAGATCCTTTTCCCAACCAGCGGTTTCAACCGCTCCATCATTAGGGCAATGGGTGATTTCGAATTAGGTCCTGAGTGACCACAATGCGCTGCCTTGAACATGACTCGTAATGGTCTTATCTTTGCTCCGAGCATAAGTCCAGAACTCCTTCACCAGATTCTCATAGACTGAGTTGTTCATGTAGAAGAAATCCATTATCCCCATGTCAATGAAGTCTGCTCGGAAGTCGTATCCTTCATTTGCCATATCCTCAAACCTTACTTCGTGTTCCACCAACACCTTGAGGTCAGAGGGTTGAAGATTTTCCAGCGTTACCCTACGCTCTTCTTCAGAAACTTGAACTTTCGATGGTTGTTGTGGAGCAACCATTTTGAAATCGGAGAAACACAGAGTGCGAAGATGAAAGGGATTTAGGGTTGTAAAAGTGTAGACTTCTTTTTGAGAGATAGAGTGGGTAGTGGGTGATGTGAGTGAGTGAGTGAGTGAGTTATAAACGTGTTCGAGAAGATTAAGCGTTATGCGCCAGATTTCGAAATGAATTTTTGAACAAATATTTGTCTTTTTCAAAACGTGTAGCTGTCAAAATTAAAGAGGCGCAGTAAAATTGTCATTTCCCAGTAAAAGCAATTATGACTCAGTAAAAGCAAAAATGTCAATCACTAACGCATCAACCAGTCTCAGAGAGACACGTGTACTTAAGATTCCCAGAGACAGCTATGCAATGATCATACGAACAGTTAATGAAAAGAATATAACGAGATAAGATAATCAATGATTTAACTACGACATAGCCAACACACTCAAGCAGAGTCAACAAGTCAAACACATCAAACAGAGTCAATTAGTCAAACAGAGTCAACTTTATTCAAACAGAGTCAACATAGTCAAACAGAGTCAACTATATTCAAACATAATCAACTTAGTCAAACAGAGTCAACTAAATTCAAACAGAGTCAACTTAGTCAGACAGAGTCAACTAAATTCAAACAGAGTCAACTTAGTCAAACAGAGTCAACTATATTCAGATCAAACACCTATTCCTTTATAAGAAGGAAATTCAAGTTCTTTCTTATAAAGTTGAATCTATCTTCAGCAAGGGGTTTTGTAAAGATATCTCCCATTGATGGTCAAGATCAATAAATTTAATTTCAAGAATCCCTTTCGAACATAGTCTCTAATAAAATGATGTTTAATTTCAATATGTTTGGCTCGAGAATGCAAAATAGGGTTTTTAGTCAAGCATATAGCGTAAGTATTATCACAAGATATAGGGATTTTACTCTCTTTAATCGATAGTCCTCAAGTTGATACTTCATCCAAAGTAGTTGTGAGCTACGACTGCGGCAGATATGTACTCGACCTGTGTGGATAGTGCAATTGTGCTTTATCTTTTCTTTGGACCAAGAGACAAGATTTGCTCCAAGAAATTGGCGGCCACCACTTGTGCTTTTCCTTTCAATTCGTCTCCAAAGAAAGTCAAGATCACGAGAAACCTACTAACTTGTAATCATCGAGTTCTTATAAAGCAAAGCAAGATTAGTAGTTCCTTTAAGATATCTAAATATCCTTTTAACCGCAGCTTAAGTGAGATTCTCTAGGATCGATTGAAATCTTGCACATAAGCACACACTAAACATAATATCGTGCCTTGAGGTCATAAGATAGAGGAGTGAACCAATCATACCTCTATATACCTTTTGGTCTACCTTTTACTTGATTCATCTTTGCCAAGAGCACATGTTGGATGCATTGGTGTGCTCATAGGTTTGGTTTCCTCTAGCTTAAACTTCTTCAAATAGCTTCTTTCACATACTTAGTCGATGGATATAAGTTCCATCTTGACATTGTTTTATTTGAATGCCAAGGAAGAATTTTAGTTCTCCCATCATACTCATCTCAAATTCATTCTCGCATAAGCTTAGAGAATTCTTTGCAAAGAGACTCATTAGTAGCACCAAAGATAATATCATCTACATAAATTTGAACTACAATGAAATGCTTTTTAGATGATTTTCTAAAAAGGGTTGTATCCACTGTCCTCTTTCAAAACCATTTGACATTAAAAAGGAACTCAATCTGTCATACCAGGCTCTTGGAGCTTGTTTAAGACCATAAAGTGCCTTTTAAGTTTGAAAACATGTTCAGAAACTCAAGATCTTCAAAACCAGGTGGTTGTTTCACAAACACTTCCTCATTTATGAAACCATTTAAAAATGCACTTTTTACATCCATTTGGTACAAAGTAATGCCATGATGTGCAAAGATAAGATAGTAATATTCTAATAGCTTCAAGTCTAGCTACAGGAGCAAAGGTTTCAAAGTATAATCAATACCTTCCTCTTGTGAGTAACCTTGTGCAACAAGTCTAGCCTTGTTCACTTACCACTTTGCCATCTTCATCAAGTTTGTTTCAAAACCCACTTGGTTCCAATGGCTAACTTGTCCTCTGGAGGAGGCACAAGCTTCCACACATCGTTCCTTTGAAATTGATTTAGCTCTTCTTGCATAGCAATGATCCAACCATCATCGATGGGGCTTCATCAATTGTTTTTGGCTCTATCTCAAAGAGTAAGGCCAGTCGAGTGTTCTCTCGCAGAGGATCTTGTTCTCGACTTTATCACCGGGTTCACCAATGATTTGGTCCTTTGGGTGATGGGGTTTGAACTTCCACTGATATGATTATTTCCTTATCACCGTAATCAGCACCAGAGACTTCACCAGAGATCACACCGTAAACATCACCAGAGTCAAGACTTGTGATATCAACTCTTGTTTCCTTGTTTATCTCAGAATCTGCAAAAACTTCATCTAGCTCGACGTATCATTGTCGGGCTTTTTATCATCAAATCTTACATGCATAGATTCATCAACAACTAATGTTTCTTTGTTGTATATTCTCAGATGCTTTAGAGCGTTCAGAATATCCCAAAAAGATAGCTCTATGTGATTTAGAGTCAAATTTTCCTAGACTGTCCTTTGTATTGAGAACAAAGCAATCACACCCAAATTGATGAAAATATGAAATGTTGGGTTTTCTTCCTTTCCACAATTCATAAGGAGTCTTATTCAAGATAGGTCTAATATAGATTCTATTTTGAATGTAACATGCAGTGTTTACCGCTTCTGCCCAAAAGTGCTTAGCAATATTTGTTTCGTGAATCATGGTTCTGGCCATTTCTTGCAAAGATCTATTTTTCCTTTCTACAACACCATTTTGTTGTGGTGTTCTAGGGGATGAAAAGTTATGAAAATACCATTTTCTTCACGAAGTTTTGAAAGGATTCATTTTCAAATTCACCACCATGATCACTTCTAATAGTAGTAATACAAAAACTTTTTCATTTTGCACTTGTTTGCAGAATCACGTAAAACACCGTGTAAAGACTCATCCTTGTGGGTTAAGAATTTTACCCATGTCCATCTAGTATAGTCATCGACAATGACTAGACCATATTTCTTTCCGCATGCAGAGGCGCTCCTGGTTGGTCCAAATAAATCTAAATGTAAAAGCTCAAGGGGCCTTGAGGTGGAAACAATATTTTTGGAATTAAAAGAAGATTTCGTTTGTTTCCCTTTTTGACATGCTTCACAAAGAGCATCAGATTTGTACTTGAGATTTGGTAAGCCTTTAACAAATCCTTTCTTGTTAAGCTTTGAGATTAACCTCAAGCTAGCATGACCAAGTCTCTTGTGCCAGATCCATTGCTCTTCATCAATTGACAAAAAGCATTTTACATTTTGATCAGCCAACTCGGAAAGTTTGATTTTATAAATATTGTTCTTTCTCTTTGCTCTAAAGAAAATGGATCCGCCCTTTTGCTTTTAGCTATACATTCATTATTGTTAAAGGCAACATCATAACCACTATCGCATAATTGACTTATACTCGATGAAGTTATGGTTCAGACGCCAACCAATAAAACATTATCAATAGAGGGTAGAAATTTCTCACCAATTCTTCCACAACCAATGATTTCACCTTTTGGTTTCCTCCAAAACCAACATTTCCACCTTCTTTAAGTTGAAGATCTTGGAACATACGCCTTTCTCCCGTCATGTGTCGTGAGCACCCACTGCCTAAGAACCAGGATCGTGTCTTAACTCTGTTGCTAAGCAAATCTGCAACATAGACAATCTTGTCCTTAGGTACCCAAATCTTTTTGGGTCCTCTTTGTTAGTTCTAGAAGGAGACTTGTCCTTCTCATTTTTCAGTTCATAACATGCATTTCTAATGTGTCCCTTCGATTCAGAAAGTACAAAGCAAACAAATACTATGATTATTAGTATCCTTGGTTTCCAGATGTATATTTTGAAAGGTGGGTTCTTCTGGTTTGTAACCAAGACCCTTTTTTACCATTTTGGCTTACTCCCCAAATCACACATGCTTGTTTACCACTTGTGATACATTCAAGAAAAAATATTTGAAATCCCTCTTCATATTTTGAAGAGTTGCATTCTACTTGATTCTCATCACTGAACTCACACTCACCAATCGGTGGTTTTCGCTTTGAGTTTTTCATTCTCCTCAAAGTGAGTATTTGAAATTGTTTTTGAAGATTTGAAAATCTCTTTTTCAAGGATTTATACTCATTGTTGAGTTTGGAAGACTCGTCTAACAGCTTCATCAAAGGCTAATTGAATATTAGAAGAAATGTTAGAATTTACCTCTTCTTGTTCTTCTTCTTCACTGCCTGACTCTATATTGGCCATAAGAGCCATGTTGGCTGTTTCTTCATCATCATCATCGGATGATGACTCGTAATCATCCCATGTAGCCATGAGACTCTTCTTCTTCTTACCCTTAAAGCCACCTTTCCTTGATTTCTCAAGTTGTGGACATTCGACTTGTAGTGGCCAGGTTTCTTGCATTCATAGCAAGTGACTTGGCTTTTGTCCTCAAGTCCTTCTTTTCTTTGAGTCGTGTTTTCCCTTGAGTCCTTTTTAGGGAACTTTCTTCTAAACCTTCCTTTGCTTTTCATCATGCGGTGAAGCTTCCTTGATATTAAGGAAATTTCATCGTCAGTATCTTCACTACTCTCTTCAGATGAATCTTTGTCAGTGTCAAGTTCGGCTTGGAGAGCTTTAGAAGTAGATGCCTTGTGTGATGATTTTAAAGCAATGGTCTTAGTTTTCTTGGGAGGTTCTTCTTCATCAAGCTCAAGCTCGTGAGCTCTTAGTGAACTCAAAAGATCTTCAAGTCGTAATTCATTCAAGTCCTTGGCTTCTTGAATAGCCGTGACTTTGGGTCTCCATCTCTTTGGCACTTCTCAAGATTTTCTTAACATGGTCAGCAGAGTATAGCTTTTCTTGAGAACCTTCAAGCCATGAACTAATGTTTGAAATCTTCCAAACATAATTTCGATGCTTTCATCCTCTTCCATCTTGAAGAGTTCATATTGTCTAACCAAGATATTAGCCTTGGTTTCTTGTACTGGGAAGTACCTCATAGGCTAAAGCCAGTGAGTCCCAAATTTCTTTGGCGATCTTTGTTATTACCACATTTCTCAAACTCTTTTTCAGAGATAGCACATACAAGAAAGTATCTTGCTTTTGGTGCAAGGTATATTCCTTTTATGATCATCACCCAAGACTCCTAGGTATAGGATTTCTTTTGGAGTCAACTCGTTCTCGTGTAATCGCTTTTCAACCATATCCCAAAGTTCAAACTGTTGAGATTCGAAAAAGTTTTTCACTTTATCTTTCCAGTAGTCATAGTTAGATCCAGTGAACAAAGGGGGACGATTAACGTGACCACCGGGTTCGTTGCTTGCCATAGGAAAGTATATGATCTTTTCCTCTCACACTGTTAAGTGCTCAACCAAGAGGCCGAGCTCTGGTACCAATTGAACGTGGCAAAACACAAGAAAGGGGGGGTTTGAATTGGGTTTTTTTAAAAACTTTTTCGCAAATACAAATGTTTATGAAAAATAACTATTGAATAAACTGTGCAAGGAATAAAGAGTAGAGAGAAGAAAGAGACACAGAGATTTATACTAGTTCACTATCACCTGATAGCTACGTCTAGTCCCTTCACTCACTTGAAGGATTTCTCCACTATAATCAACCGATTACACTTGAGAGTATATTTACGCTAACCGGCTATACTCACAACTTCTTAGAATGACTCAAGATGCAGTTGAGCCTCTAAGGTATACAGCCACTACTGGGCTAAGTACAGATTCAAATAAGAGTTTTTGAAACAATATAGAGATAACTCTCTTCAGAGAGAATTTACAATGAAAATACTTTTAGCACAAAATAACTTTCTTAAAAGAAAGAATAAAACAGTAAGTGCCTTGTTCAACGATCTCAGAGACTTGGATGAATTCTTGATTGCTCACTGTCTCTTGATTGGGTAGTGTTTGAGAAGATAGATGTTGATGCTCTCACTACTCGTAAAAATATTCAAGTTGCTAGATTAGCATAACTGTGTTGAAAATCGTTTGTAAAAACTCAATACTTGTCTTACTTCAGTGTATGAGGTAGGATATATAGCTAGGGTTGAAAAAGTGCCGTTGTAAGTGCCGATGTGACACAACGTCTCTTTTTGTCCGCACAACGTTTCTTTTTGTCCAAAGTCAAAGTTCAGATCCTGGAATTTCGGCTTTTGCAGGATACGTCGCTTTCAAGATGAAGAAAAGTATTCTGAGTATATACGCATTGTCAGTAACTTTGTCCTTAGTGAGCTTATCAAAATATAGACACTTCAAGTACAAGTCTCCTTGATAATTTTATCCTTCGACATTCTTCTTGTCTAAAGATACCTCGTATAACAAGGTACTTGAATTTTACTATCAGAACTGAGCTTCACAGATCACCAGATTCTTGTGTGTAGAATTTAATGGGCTATCAAATGACAGAATCGTGTAGGAAAGCACTAAGTCTATCATAAAGCACATATAACACAATCTGTTGAGTGTTGACTGAAGACCAGAGCGTTGACTAAACAGAGTGTAGTCTCTTAGACTGATCTACCAGAGCGTTGACTTATACCAGAGCGTTGACCAAACAAAGTGTAGTCTCTTAGACTGATCTACCAGAGTCGTTGACTGACACCAGAGCATTGACCAAACAGATTCTATGTGCCAAGAACCAGAGCCAGAGCCGGGCTTTCCAGAGTGAAATTCAAGATTTCACTAAGTCTTCTGAAGCAGAATTTTTCCGAATATAAATACTTTCTGCACACTTATAACCATGTTAGAGAATAAATTGTTCTCTTAATCTTTTGTTATCATCAAAACAATTAAGGGTTATTGTTTCTGAATCCACTTGATTCCAACAATATCTTCATGGGGTATCCTTATGGACAAAAAGGGTGGAGAGTTTATGATCTTGAGACACATAGTTTTTTTGTCTCACGAGATGTTGTTTTCTTTGAGAACGAGTTTCCATTCCACCATAGTGAAACCTCAATAAATTCCCCAAATCTCATGACTGAAATGGATGACATGGAGGAACAGGTCGATGACTTGACAGAGGATCAAGTCGCAGCAGAGACAGCTGCTGAGGTGAGTATTGATGATGTTCAACCGCATAAATACCGCAGTCGTCGTCAGAGAGAGACAAATGGCACCAAGCAAACAATGACAGATGGAAATGAACCATTGGGACGTGGATGTCGTACAAAGCAACCCTCTACCCGGCTGCAAGGATATGTGACTAACACAGTTGCGAAATTGAGTACTTCTCCAAGTTCAACAGCCTAATCAAATTCTTCAGGTACACTCTATCCTATTGCACATGTAAATTGTGACAAATTTTCCTTGCCACACAGACATTTTCTTGCAGCGATTACTGCAGAAAAAGAGCCATTGTACTTTCATGAGGCAGTGAAAGACGTTCGCTGGAGAGAAGCAATGAAGGCTGAAATCCAAGCCCTTGAACGGAATAATACATGGAGCATACAAAGGCTGCCACCTGGGAAGAAAGCTCTCGGGTGCAAGTGGGTGTACCGCATCAAGTATAACTCAGATGGGTCTGTTGAACGGTTTAAAGCTCGATTGGTTGTACTTGGGATCATCAAGTGGAAGGAATCAATTACACCGAAACTTTTGCACCAGTGGCAAAAATGGTAACCGTACGGACTGTACTAGCAGTGGTAGCAGCAAAAACGTGGGAACTCCACCAAATGGATGTACACAATGCGTTCCTACATGGAGATCTAAATGAAGAAGTGTTCGTGAAGATGCCTCTTGGGTTCTCATCTTCGAAACGGGACATGGTGTGCAAACTAAGCAAATCACTTTATGGGTTGAAGCAAGCTCCACGTTGCTGGTTTGCCAAGCTCTCTACTGCCCTCAAATCTTATGGATTCCAACAATCGTATCTTGATTATTCTTTGTTCACTTTACACCAAGAAGAAGTCCACCTTGTAGTTCTTGTATATGTTGATGATTTAATTATTGTCGGCAATAATTCTTCAGCCATCAAGCGCTTCAAGCAGTATCTCAGCACCTGTTTTCACATGAAAGATCTGGGGGCGTTGAAATATTTTCTAGGTATTGAAGTTGCCAGAAATCCTACGGGTATTTTCCTTTGTCAACGAAAATACACGCTGGATATTATATCTGAGGCTGGTCTTCTTGGTGCTAGACCCGCAGGCACTCCATTGGAACAAAATCACCACCTATCGCTTGCTGCTGGAAAATTTCTTGAAAATCCTGAACAATATCGCAGTTTGGTTGGCCGGTTGATTTATTTGTGTTTCACACTACCTGAGCTTTCGTACAGTGTCCACACTTTATCTCAATTCATGCACCAACCTCGGATCGAACATTGGGAAGCTGCATTACGAGTGGTTCGGTTCCTAAAAGGTAATCCAGGACAAGGAATATTTCTTAGCCGTGACTGTGACTTGCAACTTCACGGATGGTGTGATTCAGATTGGGCTGGATATCCTTTAACCAGACGCTCCATCACTGGCTGGCTAGTGCAGCTTGGTCACTCTCCTATTTCCTGGAAAACAAAGAAACAACATACTGTATCACGGTCATCTGCTAAGGCTGAGTATAGGTTTATGGCAACTACTACATGCGAATTGAAGTGGCTGAAAGGAATTCTCTCCAACCTAGGGGTTGCTCATGACAAACCCATGACTCTTCACTGTGACAGTTAGTCAGCCTTACACATTGCTAAAAACCCGGTGTTTCATGAACGAACCAAGCACATTGAAGTAGACTGTCATTTTGTCCGCAATGAAGTTCTCACAGACAATATTCGCCCAACCTATGTGTCTACTACGACTCAACTCGCCGATATCTTCACAAAAGCTTTGGGGAAACCACAGTTTGACACCTTTCTTAGCAAGTTGGGCATTCTAAATCTACATGCTCCAACTTGAGGGGGGTATTAGCAATTATAGATATAATTAGCAATTATAGATATAATTAGCAATCATAGGCAAATCACAATCAGGGATTTGATTCCTTATTGCTTTAAATAGACCTGCTGTAATTAGGTTCTTTGTGTATTTATAGAGGCATAAATCTAGGACAAATCAGAGGTGTCCACTCTTGTATATATACGGTTGCTCACTAAGGAATAAAACCATATGATCCATATCTTTTGCAGTTAGAGATAATATGAATTGATAGAGAGAAAAAAATTATGTATATTGTGAGAGAAACAACACCAATCACACCTAGAATCCTTACCTAAGTTTTGTCCTTCTTTTATATCTGTCTCCTCATCTTTTCAAAAGGTGTCTCACGGCAAAGTACAATTTTTGTACTTTCACTAGTAAGCTTTATTACGAGGCCTTCTTATATCACTACATGAAAAACAGTAAATCGCGGTGGTTATTTTTGCCAGCGGCGGCGGTTTGAACCGTCACCAAGCCACGCTGGCGGTGGCTCCCAAACAGCCACAATTTTAACCGTCGGGAGCATCAGCAGCGGCGGTTCTCAGAATCGCTAAGCAAACAGCCGCAAACATGAACCGCCGCCAAAAGCTGAATTCGATTTTTGCCATTAAATATTACGGCGGTTGAAACCGCCGCAACTAGCTGATATGAAAATTTCTTAAAAACTAGTGGCGGTTGGGAACCGCTGCAAAAATGGTTGTCAATTTTTAAAAAAAATAGCGGCGGTTGTAACCGCCGCAATACTATTAGTAATTAAAAAAAAACTAATAGTGCTGCTCCAATGGACTCCCAGGCCTCTCGATCAACTCAATTAACACATCCCAGATGCCAAAATCTTAATCAATATTTCTCTTCAAACTCATTGGCTGAAGAGCAACAACACTAATCTTCATAAACTAGCTAAACTATTGCTAAAGTCTTTGAAAAAATATCTTAGAATAGTTTATAAACAGAAGAAAAAGACCAACCCAGGAGTATACAAAACAAAACAAAAATGTTGTAATATGTTGTAATGGCAGTTCCTCCAAGAGGACCAGGAATATCCACCTAAAAATTGTTCAATATCCCAAAGGCCAAAACACTTAGGGTGTGATTGGTTCACGAGAGAAATTGTGAAGAGAGAAAATGTGAAGAGAGAATATGAAAAGAGAGAAAAAAAGTGAGAAATTGGGTAGATTTAGGGTATTGATTGGAATAAGAGAAAGAGAAGAGACAAGTGTTGATTATTTTTTAAAAGACATCAATGTCCTTGACTAAAAATTTAAATAATTTGAGATATAAGGAGAGAATAGGGGTAGAAATTGGAAAAGGCAAAAAAAAAAAAAAAGAGGCGCTGCCCCTTTTCTTCGTACATCTCCGAAGAGAATTTTCAACCCATGGGCCCCACTTTTTTTTCTTTCTCTGCATTTTCTCGCCTAAACAATCACGCTGCAATAGCGTTTTCATCTCATTCTTTCACCGATTTTTTCTTTCGTCGCTTTTCAAGCTCTACCAATCACAGACTTACTGTCCTGAAGCTGAGAAGTGTTTCACCTATAAAAATGGGAGAATACAACCATCTAAATGTGAAATGTGATCATATTAGAAACAAACTTATATTATATCACAACTAACACTGTTCAAGAATATTAGAGTTAACAAAAGTCATTTGAGAATATGAGAAAACTTACCAATTTTTAAGAACAAGGTTATTACCCAGCCAGAGTCCTTTGAGATGTTTAAATTTGACAACTTCCTAAACAATGACAGAATAGTATTTTTCATTCTTCGGCATACAAATTCCAACATGAAAGTGTTTTTCATTCTTCGACATATAAATTCCAACATGAAACAGAGTACCTAGATGTCAAAGCAATGTCCTTTTAATGTTAAAGGGGACCGGAAAACACATGGTAAACTGAAGATATCAGGCGGCTGAAATCAAACCATATAACTACAATAAATCAAGCTGAACTCAAACTCACCCTCAACCACATCTCCAAAGCATGCAAATGCATCATTAAGAGACTAATCATCAACTCCATATGAAAGCCCTAGAAAAGCAAAGTCAAAAATCATAAGACTTATTTGTTCCCACATGTATCCCTACACAACCTTCTAAACAAAATTCAATACCTCCAATTAAGAAGAAAAAATTACCAAAATAGGTGAGAAACACTCATCCTTAACCATGAAATGAGTCTTCAACAGTGAGCCAATCCTACTTGCTCCCTAAGTTATCTCAGTTAAAGAAAACCCATTCAGATTTTTCATCAAATAGTTCGAAGGAAAAGCAAATATCAAAATCATCAAATAGAACTAAGCATGAAACATACCTCCAGAACTCTTCACTTAGAGGACCAAACAGACATGTTGAAGCAGAGCGAGAGATAGAGCATAAAGCATCGGTCTCATGGGTGAATAAAAATTTGAAGAGAAACTCAAAGATTAATGATGAAACACGTTGAAGCAGAGCGAGAGATAGAGCAAAGAGAGAACCCCTAACATGAAACACGAGACGCTGCGGAGCTTTAGGAATTTAGGTCTGCGACGATGCGGAGCAAAGGGATTTAGGTCTGCGACGCCGCGGAGCAAAAGGAATGGTTTGAGCCGCTGCTTTTTCTTTTTAATTTTCGAATTGAGCAAAAGGATTAGGATGACAACTGGCGACCCCACACTGCCAATCTTCCAGATCTACAGATTACAAGTGAAGAGGGAGGGCGAGGACGTTTATGGTGTCGAAGCAATAAGGGCAAGGACGACGAAGGCCGGCGAAGGGGGAGGACGATGACGGCCGGTGAAAGGGATGGGATAAAGATGACAACACGGCAGAGGCGCAACAACTAGGGTTCCGCATCGTTGAAGGAGAATGACGTGAGCTGCGATAGGTTCTTAATTTTTTAATTCTATTTCCCTAACCGTCACTACTTGTTATATAACCGCCGCTGCTTTGATAAAAACAAGGCGGTTGAGCAGAACCGCCGTGGAAACCGCCGGGAACGTCAAGCGGCGACAGTTCTCATGCAACCGCCGCAAAGTAGTCGCCGCTAATTATTCTGTTTCTTGTAGTGTACATTTTCGATCTAACTAGTAACATACTCGTGTATATGCACAGGTCGCGCGATGTTTGTATAATTGTTATGAAAGATTGCATCACCCATCATTTTAAGATTTGAATTTAAAAATATATTTAATTAAGTATATCCAAAGCCTGAGTAAATATAATAACAGTAAAAAAATGTGTTGAGATTCTGTCAAAAAAATGTGTTGAGATATTTAATTAGAATTAGGAATACTAAGGTTATTATATGCATTTCATACTAATACAAATTTTTTTTAATTCTTTGTATCCATATTGCTTCAAGTAGATAAATCGGCAATATTAAACAATAATAGAATCAACATATATGGTATAGTTCTTTTATTTTGTAATATACATAAAAGATATCATGAAACATACACCATATTCACAACATACATAAAAACTATCATGAAACATATACCATATATTCACTTGTATACCCGTACATTCGCAAAACCATTATATGTGTTCAAAAAATATAAAACTATATCCACAAATTCAATAATTAAAACCATTACATATTTCCTCCTCAGGACTCATCTTGGTTAATGTCACATGTTCCCAATCGGACCAATTGGTCCAAACCAATTTTTATAACCCTGGATTCAACTGCATTAACGAGTTTTGGAATCATTTCTAAGTTTATATAAAATATAATTTAAAAAAGAATATAATAACATAACATGTAATACATATTATAGTTTTAATAGAGAATTTACTATCTATTTAATTAAAAATGTTTAAAATAATAAATTGCGTGTATTTTAAAATTTTAATGTACGATTTTAGAAAAGAAAATTAAAATTATCATTTTTTAAACTAGAATATTTTTCTAGTGTACCGTGCACCACTTTGAAAGTCCACCATATACGCCGCCTTTAATTTAGAGGTGGCAAAATGAGTACGGTCTGAAAAGCCCAAAAAATTATAGGGTTTGGGCAGCTAAATTGGAGCTCATTTTTCAATCCGGGTTTTTTGCCCAGGCCGATAAAGACTGAACTCGATACCGGCTAGCCCAGCCGAGCTTCGAGTTGCCCGCATAGCCCACATAAAATTAAAAAACACTTGTACTTCGCTGTAAATTACGACATACTTAAAAAAATTACGAAATGCGGTCTCTCACTCTCTAGCTGGAAACTCTCCCAACATTATTAGGAAATAGCAAAAATCCTAATAACTAACGGTGACACATTTGTTGGTCTCTCTCAATGTAAAATAATTAATTGTAATTTTAGTCCCTCTATTTTTCCAAATCCATGTTATTGGTCCTGTTATTTTATTTTTCACGAATGATCCCCATATTTTCCATTTGTACTTTTGGTCCCCTAAAATTGATGATTTTTTGCTAATTTGGTCCCAAAAATTGTATATTTTGAGAAAGTTAAAGATTAAATGTGCAAAAATTCACGATTTTAAGAAATTAAAAATACAATTAAAAAAGTTTCAAAACTAAATTCGTGAACCATGAAAAATATGAAGACTAAATTTGTAAAAACAAAATAAGCGACCAAAATCATGGATTTAAAAAAAGGGAGAAAAAATACAATTAAGCGAAAATTAAACAAAACCCTACGTCCCTCCCGAAGTCGCCGCAAGCCGCTCTCCTCTCCCTATCTCGGTCACACCGTAGCCGCCGCTCTATCTCTCAGTCACACCGTCGCCGCCGCTCCGTGCCGCGCCGTGCAGCGCCTTGACTCACTTTGCAGTTCCGGCAGCGCCTCCTTCACAGTTTCAGGCCGCGCCTCACTCTCGCAGTTTCCGGCCGCGCCTCACGCCGTCTCACGCCCAACTCTCACACCGTCTCACTCCTCACTCGCGATTGGAAACGGTGAATCCCTACCCTACATCTCACTCTCTCTCTAAGTCTCATCTTCTTGCTTTGTGGGAATGATGGTAAAAATCTGATATAAGAATCTGCATATTGATTCTGGACGTCTAGAAGACACTGCAAGTATTATTAAGAAATGGTAGCACTCTAGTTGTATTATATCCTTCTAATTTCGGGCCAATTTGATTGATGTTAATGTTGTACTCTATCATTAATTATAATTTTAATTACAGTAACTTCCATGCTAGCAAAAGATAGTGCCCTCTTGATATCAGTATGTATGATAATACTCCCTCCGGAATGAGGTATAAGCAAAAAAAATTCCGGACGGAGTAATTTTTAATTGAAGTTAAATAGTTTGACACTTGCTGACTTAGGGTCCTAGATATGCCACTGTAGCTACCTATCATTCATTCCGTGCTATGTGTGCTGAGATGGAAAGCTGCACGAGCAGCAACAACCAGTGGACAGCCGAGGAAGTCATTGGTGGCAACGCTGAAGCTATTCAAACCCTTAGAGAACTCATCATATACCCTCATATCTACCATCGTGAGGCACAAAAGCTTGGCCTTAAAGTTCAGTCCCCTCGCCCTTTACTTATTTTTTAATCACGTGTTTATTGTTTTTTTGATTCTTTCTAACCGCCAATTGTCTTTTCTCATTGATTTGATTTTTTTTTTTTTGGGTTTGCTTCCATTCCAGTGGCCAAGAGGGTTGCTGATGTACGGTCCACCAGGCACTGGAAAGGTAATTTCAGTTTTCAAAAATTGATCCATTTGTTAACTCAACATTGAATACAGAATGTGGTGTTATTTTTGTTTATTTTCCATTGCATTAGTGTTGCATATTTCATCACTTAATATAAAAAGCGTGTTTTATGCAGTAATTAAAAATAGATTTGGTGGATATGTGACTAATTGTCTTTTTTTCCTTCTTTGTTCTACTGCATGATTTTACAGCTGGGTTTGTGTACCTCCTTGTGAGACTGAGTGACTGTACCTAGTTCTACTGTTGCATGTATATGATATCCTTGGATAGTGTGATTATACTATGAATCAAACTTACATTTTGCTTTGCTTATTAATTTAAAATTAGCTATATTTGTGCTTGTATGTAAACGTATTGCAGACAAGTTTGGTAGCAGCAGTTGTTAAGGAATGTGGGGCACATTTGACAACTATCAGGTACTTGTCTTTTGAATATCTATTTTTGTAGATCTCATGTTACAAAGTTCTATGACCTGAGCAATTGCTTGTCATTATTTGTCTGTTTATTTTTGCAGTCCGCACTCTGTTATTAGAGCACATGCTGGTGAAAGTGAGAGACTTCTCCGTGAGGCTTTTTCAGAGGCATCATCTCATGCAACATTGGACAAGTCATCAGTTATCTTTATAGATGAAATAGATGCACTCTGTCCTCGTCGAGATTCCAAGTATGGGACAATTGATGACTTTTTGCCGAATACTTTTGTGTTTTTTTTGTATCTTTTGCTTCTTCTATCTCGTACTTCCTTTTAATAGGATCAATTTAGTTGTGACCTCAATTTTATGAAAGTAGCTATAATAATATGATAAAATGTCTTTATTGAGAGAACTCCCTGATCTAGCTATTCTATTGATGTGCTGAAGGTAATTGAGTCCCATTTTGTTTGAAATTTTGAAATGATCAGATGTATGAACTATTTTGGTAAGAATAATGTGTTTGCATTCTCTGACGTTAAAAGAATCTGCTTATTTGATTTGGATGTAATTTTTGTCATAATTTTATAATTTTATTATTACACACTTTCGTTAAAAATGTCATTGATACTCTGATATTATTAACACCATTTACTGTATAAAAGGTTAAAATCCTTAAACTTTCTGAGTGAAAGTTCCCGGGATGATGTTTCCTAACTGGTCATTAACACTAATCAGGATTCAGGGCTAGAATTGGATGTACCCTGTCAAGTTTATGAAATCAGAATTATATCAGGTGCTGCTTAGCTGAATTCACAAGATCATAGCTTTGCACTTAGTTTTCTAGGCTTTGTCAAGTTTTATATTGGTTTTGTTCGTTTAGAAATATGACTTGTTAGGTATTGATTTAATGTTGCGATCTGCCAACTTGTGAATATCATCATCTATGGTAAAAGGGAACACGATTTTTTAACGTCAGGCATAGAGATCATGTAAACTTTTATTTCAATAGAACGTCTCAACTCAACTTGTTTATTTTATTTACTGTATTTATCATTGTGTTATATTTACTTGTGAAAATGTTTGAAAATGATTTAACTAATATAAATAAATTATAATTATTTTAGTTAGCCCTTAGCAACCCACGATTACTAAAGGGTATCAAGGGAGGAATGTTGGGAGAATCAGACCCATAGGAGTTATGATAACGTAATGGGGAAGATAAGCTCCTATTCAAGTAGCAGAGTGTGTGGGAAGACAGGAGGCAAGAAAGGCTCTGTTTAGTTTGTATAGCAGGATAAAAAAAGAAAAGAGGGGAGAGAGAGAACAGGCTTCTTGAATTGCCTAGGAGATTTTATATATTTTGTTTATCTGTATTTGCTATCTATCACTGTTATTGATATCATACTGATATCAATGACATAATTCCAGCAACAATATAGTATTATTCAACTAAATCTGGTCCAGTTCTATCTAATTATTAGCCTTGAACTTCTGCTGTGCCTTCATATTATAAAGTGAAATACGTGGGTTTGTGACTCTTGTCAGTTATTTTGAATTTTGAAAGAATTTATTTATGCAGCACACTTATTGATCCCGTTATTTTATATTGTATACATGTAGAAGGGAGCAAGATGTCCGAGTTGCCTCCCAACTTTTTACACTAATGGACGCAAACAAACCGACCTCTTCTACACCAGGTGTAGTTGTGATTGCATCAACTAACAGGTTACCTATTGTATTTCCAAAAATTATTTTTAAATTTATAGAAATAGAAATTAAAACTGAATGTATGTATTTTGGTTTTCTTATGCAAGTGATAGAGACTTATACAAAGATAGACAAAGTTGTAGGAACAATGGTAGGGAAAGAGAGAAGCGAGAGAGTTGAAGAAAAATTCTGTTATTCTGTTATGGAGAGAGAGACTGCAAGAGAGAGTACAAGGTGGATATATCTCTTACAAGGATAATGCTCTTACAGCTGAGAAATCTCAGTTAACGAAGTATTATTCCAGCCTAACCAATTATGTACACTTTCCAGTTCCCACACATTTAAACCCCCCAACTACTGTTTGATAGAAGTATATGTGAAGCATTCCTCTGGTATGACTCAAAACGCTGTCACTGCAAGTGTTCTAGAGCCTTTCAGTTTGTTTTTCTGTTATACTGATTGTTAGTTCAGTCGGGTTAGTTGGTAGTTAGTTTCTGATACTTATCTGCACTTCTAGAATCTTTAGTGCATGATATAAATACCTTTGTAACTTGTATTACATTGTTTGATTCAGTTAATAGACAAATCAGCTTTCAGACAGAGTTACCATAAACTCTTTCTCTCTTTCTGTCTCTCCCCCTCGCAACCCCCATCTCTCCCAAACCCCCATCAGAGAGTACCATAGAAAAACAAAGATAAAATTTTCGTTTGAAACCCTTCCACAAACCCATCCCCACGTTTGTGCGGTGAAACCAGTTGGGTAGATCTTTGAACTCTAAAATCCTTTCGACTCTCTGGTTGTCGGTGTCCATTACTAGAAGGACGAAGGGGCAGTGGGAATCTGATGGCTAGAGAGAAGAGAGGGCGAGATAGAGAGGAAAAGAGAGTAGAGTTTGAGAGAGAGAAGGGGAAGAGATAGTGGGTTGGAGGTGGGGATGGATGGGAAGAGGGAGGGGATGGAGTAGGGTTGGTTGCATGGAAGGGGAAGGAAACCCTAACCTAACATATTTTTGTTTTATTTTTTTAAAAAAATAAATAAAAATATGAGTCACAATATTACTTAGATCAATGGCACATTGGATTAGCAATCCTAGTTGGGATGTCTAGTCGGCACTCTGTTTGCCACACAAGCGTTTTTGAACAGGAAGATGACGTCAAGGACCAACAAAACGGATAAAAAACTTACAGGGACTAAAACCCTATATTATGTGCTTGTTATGTAGCTCTCTCAAAACCCATGGCTTTAATCATGTGATACAAGTCATCTTTTAGCACTACTTAAGGTTGTTCATCTACATGACTAAACCTGATATGTTGTTTCTTTGAATACTTTTGATGAATTTATTATATTTGGTTTCTATATACATAGGGTGGATGCAATTGACCCTGCCCTAAGACGGTATGGACGTTTTGATGCTGAAATTGAAATTACAGTCCCAAATGAAAAGGAACGCCTTCAAATTCTAGAGGTAACTTTTAGAGATAAAATATCTATGGGCCTTCGCCCAACGTCTTGATCTTTTAGAATGTTTTGGTTCTTGTTGAGATGATATCAAAGCTATGTGGTTAATACTGGATAGCCGCGCCGGACCCCAAAACTGCTAAAGCGGAATAGTGGATAGCGGATAGCCGCTATGTATCCGCTATTGTGAAGACTAGAAAGCAATATATATAAATCCAAGACAGTATACATAAATACTGAAAAATACACAAAATTAAAGGGGTAGTCATACACTCATACTTAATAATCATAATTCATTGTTTGTCAATTGTCACTAACATTCAAAATCAACATCCAACATAACTTAACTACTAATTGAAGTTCTACAATCAACACCCAACATAACATAACTTAACTACTAAGTTAACGACTAATTCAAAATCAACACCAACTCCAAGTTATCACCAGTAGACTTCAGCTTCACCAAAGAAGTCGAACTAGTTGAGGCAACACTCCCATAATTTGGTGGTAATTGAGACGGAGGAGTTGATGGCTGTGATGATGCCATGGATGATAGAAACAGCAGCGCCGAAAACATAGAGTAGCACTGAAAACAAAGAAACGCAGCAAGCGAGAGACAAACGCAGAAACAGGGCAATGCTGGAAACCTGTCGCAGTCGCCGGAAAGGGTCATTGTCGCCGGAAACTGTTGCTTGTGAGTCCGCAGAGAGAAGCGTGAGAGAGGTGGAGTGGAGGCTGTTAAGTCACAGAGAAGTAAGGGCTCGGGGGGGCGAGGAGAAGCCCTAAATGAAGGGAAATAAGAGAAGGGGAAAGGAAAAAAAACCTAAAAAATTCACCTTGGACGGTCATAAGTGAAGGGCAAAGACGGATTTTTGAGTTAAGACACTGTAGTGGCACTAAACCCCGCTGAACTTGCCGCTAAACGCGGCTGCTAAGGCCGCTCCTCTGTTTAGCATAGCACCACCATTCAAAACCGATCCGCTAAAGCGCTATAGCGGCGCTATCTATCAAAGCCTCTTCAATCAAGAAGTTAGGAGCTCAAACCTTGTCTCCATTCATCGTAACTAAATAAAATTTTAGCATTAGATAAAGTGGGTTTGAGCAGTGTCCACACTTCGGAACAGAGGGCTCTTTTGTGAAGGGTGTGTGTCATATATATAAAACCGTTCAGGGCCTCGACTAACACCTTAAGTAATTAGGATGATTTCTTCTTGGTAGTAATATAACTTTTTCAGATTTGTTTATGCAATTTCTAAGACCAAATTTTTTTAGTGAGAAAAGACAATCCTTTTGTTTACAAACTTGAATTTATGTGTTTTTTGTTGTTAATCTGATTTCAGCTGTATACAAGGAAGATTCCTCAGGATTCATGTGACTTAAAATCCATTGCTGCATCATGCAGTGGATATGTTGGAGCTGATTTGCTGGCTTTGTGTTGTGAAGCTACCATCTCAGCAAAAGAAAGGTCCTCAAATACAAGTGATGTCAGTTTAACGATGGAAGATTGGAAGAAGGCCATGTCTCTTGTTCAACCAAGTATAACAAGAGGTGTTACTGCAGAAGTTCCCAAAGTGACTTGGGAAGATATCGGGGGATTGGAAGACTTGAAGGTTTGTACTTTGTAAATTTCACATGTGATTTTTACTCTTTAAAATCTCTTATTTCAGTGATGACTGGGTGTATCCTTAAACAGAAAAAGCTCCAGCAAGCTGTTGAATGGCCTATCAAGCATTCTGCTGCATTTTCAAGATTGGGAATAACCCCTGTACGTGGAATTCTTCTCCATGGGCCTCCAGGATGTTCCAAAACTACCCTTGCTAAAGCTGCTGCACATGCTGCTAATGTTCCCTTCTTTTCCTTGAGGTTTGAATAATTTTAATGTCTTTAAGCAGGGTTTATCCTTGCAGTTTGGAGAGTCTTGGCATGATTAGGACTGAAGTTTATGGCAAAGATAGAATGGATACCTTCCTTTTCCTTAAAGTGACAATCATCTTAGAGAGAGAAAGATGTGAATCCCTGTACTAGAACTCCATTTTATTTTTCAAGGCTCCACAAACCCTCCTCGTAATTGTTTGTATCTTTTCTGAATGTGGATGTTGTCCTTTTCAAGTCATGTGGTCTGCGATACATGGCTCTTTTTTTTTTGTGGGTTTTTTTTGGCGGGGGGGGTGTTAAGCATTTGTAGGATCATGTATGCCAAAATAATAAAGTTGGTCTGAGATACAACAAAATAAGCCATCTTTCATAAATGATTGAATAATGTGACTATATTCTTACCTGTTATTTTGAAACCCATTAGTTCAACTTTTTCTCCTTTATTATCTCCCTCTATTTTAAAATAGCTTTTTTATTATTTTCGGTACTGGTGATGCTATGTTTTGATATTTTCTAGATTCCAAGTTGTACAATTCAGATCTCTTTCATTATATATATTTTTTCTTTACATCATTTACCTTTTTCTTTGCAATTTAGTTCCTATACGAAATTGATTTCCACATTGAGGAAATATTTTAAAGTAATAAATGATGAACCAGTGGTGCAGAATTATATTCAATGTATGTCGGAGAGGGGGAAGCTTTGCTTCGCAAAACATTTCAGAGAGCACGGCTTGTCGCACCCAGTATAATATTTTTTGACGAGGCTGATGTAGTTGCTGGCAAACGGTGAGTAAGCTTTCTTTGTATGAGAACTATATTATGGAAAATAATCCTAAGAATTATTATGTTGTTCCAGGCTCCTTACACATCGTGATAGCATTTCATGTTCAGTTTTCAATTGTTTTGACATAAGGAAAATGTTATTCCACACAAATTTTTCATGCTGAGCGACACACTTAATAGGATCTTGCATCTAATCATGTAATCTGAACTGTGTTTTTGGTGAAGAGAAGTGCTATCAATATACCCTTTCTGATACTCTTTTTCATACACACCATATTATTGGGTGAAATTCACGTGGGTCCCACTATTTTAGGAATGGGACCTACCTCTGTAGTCAAAAGCGCTCATAGTGGCCGCAATAGTGGTGGAGCGTGGCGTAGAGGCGGCTCAGCGCTACGTAAAACAGCGCAATGAAGCCCTTTCAAGTTGCGGCCGTGGCGCTACTCGTTGCGGCCATTTCGTGGTCGTTTTGCGGTTGGGAGCGCCGCAACGCTGTTCAGTCAGTTAAATCCTAAATGAGAGAAAAAAGGGAAAAAAATGAAGAGGAGGGAAGAAAGAGGGATGCTGGAGATGGGAGAAGATGAAAAAAGAGATGTAGAAGATTATGTGCGCCACACTATAGAAAGAAATGTTGTAACCTAAAGAATTAGGGTTAGTTTTAAATGGGCTTGGCCCAATAACATGTAAATGTGATGAAAAATATGAAAAAAAACCTTGAGCTGGGTTCGAACCCTTGAAAGGAAGGGTGTTTAAAATCGCAAAAACCACTCTGCCGCATGATAGGTTTTATATTTTTTATGCGTATACATCTATATAGTAGTATATATTTGCATTGGAGGTTATACCGCCACACAAGGTAGACAGGATCGCGCGCCGGCTCGTAGGTTCGGACGATCCTATGCTCCTACTACCCCCCAGCGAACCCGTGCCTGTGTAGGATCGTGATTTGCAGCGCGCAGCTCGCAAGATCGGTAGGAGCGGACGAACCCGTGCTCCTGGACATTGTTTGGCCGCAAGTGTGTTTTCGGGTCGGGTTCGTGACCCGGTTGTTTAAAACTCTCCCTGCGACCTCTTTGCGTCGCGCCCCTTCCGCCTTTTCGGGTCGGGTTCGGTTCGAGAAGAAACAGGATGAGGAGGAAGAAGAAGCAACGAACGGATGATGAGGAGGAAGAAGTATTGACGAAGGAGGAAGAAGCAGAAGCGGCTGTAGAGAAGAAGAGTCTTAGTACTACTTACTTGGATTAGGGTTTGGTATTGGGCCTTCAATTAGGCCCAATAGTAATAACGTAACACGTTTTTTTTTTTAACACCACCAGACAATATTTGTGTTTTAACTATATAAAATTCATTTTTGCTCAAAAAAAAAACTATATAAAATTCAATTAATTTATTTGTTTAAACTAGTATAAACATATATTGTTTAAAAAATATAAATACTTGTAAAGATACACATATATTGTTTATATAATAGAAATTATTTATGTATATCTTCATATATTTATATTCAAATGTATTTTGATATTTTTGGTAGGATCTTACAAACCGTGCTACGACCCACGTTTTATACTCCTATGACCCCTCCCCGCTCCTACGTAGGATCTTGCTCTTGTCTACCTTGCCGCTACACTTTGATGTAGCGGTCATACCGCTACCCACTAGACCACTATAGCGTTTTGGGGGTCAGTTGCTACGCTACGCTATCCGTCATTGACTACATACTACATAGGGACTCGCACAATTTAGTAGACCACATGAATTGCACCCAATAACTGAGTATTGGAAAGAGAGTTAGAGTTTGTGGATAGCACTTCCCTTTGGTAAATTTTCTGTTTCTATTGCTAGGAGATAGCAACAGGAAATTTTAGTGATTTTCATGCACGAGAAGTTACACTCCAAGTTTTCCTTAATTGCAGGGGTGATAGTTCGAGCGGTAGTGCTTCAGTTGGAGAGAGGCTTTTATCCACTCTGCTGACTGAGATGGATGGCTTAGAAGAAGCTAAAGTAAGTGTACCCTTTTCTTGGGGAACATTTTATCCTCCCACCCTTGTGTCCTCTTTAATTTACTGATGAATTCTTTTACCCCCCCCCCCCCCCCAAAAAAAAAAATAAATTTAAAGCAAGCATAAAACTGTATTCAAGAGATTGGTAGACAGCATCTAGTTTCCTTCTGCCCTTTAACTATATTCCTATAAATTTTTTTCCCAGGAAGTCCTTGTTTTGGCAGCTACAAATCGCCCTTATGCAATTGATGCCGCACTTATGCGTCCTGGACGATTTGATCTGGTGCGAATATTCACAACCATATTTGTGATTTATGCTGTTATAATTAGAACACAGTCTATCTGTAACTTGAATCATAACCAAGAATTTGTGCATGCACAATAATGAGAGAATTTCTTGAATTGCTTATAACAATATTTAAATTGTGGGGCTGAAAGGGAGTAGTCAAATATTCAATGTCTCACTCTCGTCTATTTTTGTGAAATAATAGGTTTTGTACGTGCCGCCACCTGATTTGGAGGCTCGATTTAATATACTTAAAATCCATACAAGTAAGATGAAATTAGGGAGTGATGTTGATCTCAGAAAACTAGCAGAAGAAACTGAGCTCTTCACAGGTGCTGAATTGGAGGGATTGTGCAGAGAAGCTGGAATAGTAGCTCTAAGGAAAGACATACATGCTACTGTTGTTTGCAAATGTCATTTCCAGATTGTGAAGAATTCTTTAAAACCATCATTAACAACAGCGGAGATTGATTCATACTTATCTTTTACGAGGACAACGTCTCGAGCTTTGCCTAGACACTTTGAATCAGGTTCAAAACTGGATAAGAACAGGTTGAATCCTTTGTCTTTGGTTAAAGTTGGTGTAATCAGCTGTATGTTACTCTTTGGTGCCAAATACCTGTTCGACTTTGTCATGCAAGGTGACCAAATTATAGCCACATGAAGAGCATGTTCCTTTTTGTTAGGATTATTCCGTTATTTTTATTTTTATTTTTTAGACATGGCAAAGATTTTGAGCACCTGAAACATCACATCTACTTGCACTATCTTGATATTTAGGTTTTTTTTCCCCCTTTATTAAGCATGAGTTACACACAGTTTCTATCTATGAAGCCCGGATACTCCAAAATAGGAAACGTATTCGTGTCGTACCCGTATCAAATATCGATACGTGTCTCAAAAGTATCTCTATTATCTTTTAGTTTTTTAAAATATTTATTGTTGAGGATATTTTCTGATACTCTTTGGATACTTCTCAAGTCTCGTATTCCAGTAATAGTTTCGTTACTTTCAATCGCGACGACGGTTCTAGTCTCTCCATCTTGTCGGCAGTTTTAGGTCTCTCTATCTCTGGTTTTTCCCCCCAACAAAAGCAGTGTTGTATGGTTTTTCTTCACTCTTGCAAAAATATTGTTTTGATGCTCAGACGTTGTATGTCTTGTTTATTCTCACTTATTATATTGTACTGTTTGTAAAAATAATTATAAAATAGCTGGGAAGAGGGTTCAAGTGCTGGGTCTAGTACTATTGATCCAATGTCTCTTTCCTAACAAGCATACTGCATATATATAAATTTTTGTTAACGTATCCAGGCCGTATCGTATCCTAAATTTCAAAAAATTCTTGTATCCCTGTATCCGTGTCATATCGTACCCGTATCGTATTACGTATTCAGGTTTATCTATGGTGTCCCACCGTTTTAATGTTTGGTTCCACGGCCAGCCTCCGGAATCACTTTTGGGGTGGTCAAACGAGCACAAATGGTTATATTTGCCTTCTAGTTCTAAAATTGATTTTAGTCCCAAAATTAATTCTACTTAAAAGCTAAGATTTCTAGCTTTTGTAGTGACATAAAATCAATTCTCAAATTCATTAAAAGTGACAAGTATATACACACAAGCAATTTTGATCTAAACTATCTAAATATAAATAGATAAAAATTACTTTTTTCGCGAATGTATCTAAACATAAATCAATTTAAGTTCAATTCACTTTCAACCAAAATTAATTTTATAAGATCAATTCAGTCAAAATTAATTTTTGTCACCACAGAACTAAACACACACTTAAGTCGGAAGTCTTGTCCAAATAAAATTAAAAAAAAAGCCACTGACAGCTCAAGTGGTTTATTTTTTGCGTAAATGTATTGTCTTTTACTAAATTTTGTTTTAAATGATAAACGTATTTTTATGTTATTTTTTGCGTCAGTGAAAGTTAAACCCATGCTCAAAAGATCTTAAACGTGATGTTCTCATATGCTTGCTTGGCTTCTCTTTTTGAAAATTTTCAAGTGGGGATGTTTAGATATTATTGAAGCAAGATTTCTACATGACTAAATTTTCCATTCATCGCTATTCCAGAATATTACGTGCTCAATTTAAAAGGTGCATTTGAAATTAGTGGTAGAATTTTAATCGGGACGAGGTAAAACTCGTATACACTATCATTTCCTTGTTTGAAAGAAGTATGCGAGATTCCATCACTTGTTGTTTTTCTTAACATTTATAAGTAGGTCTTAACTTGCCTACTTTACTACTTTGAAGCACGAGGTCCCTATTCTTCGTAAGGTCTTACAATGCATATAACATTTGTCTTCATACTCTATCAGTTTATTAGAATACAATATTGCTAATATATTTTCTTAAAACATAAGAACATTATAGCCATTGAAGTTTTTCTTAGGCACCATTACGACTAGTTACCTTGCCCATACGCACACTGAGGTTCTTCGTATTCCAGACTAGGAGTATTCTAGACGTGTCTTAAGGCTCCCATGTCTTTGGACTTAGATCCTACACAATGTATCTTGACCTTGCTGCCATATAGGGATCATCTTACAAGGCATGACAAAGCTTTCCTATGAGTTCTTCATGCCTAAACATGTGTTCTAATTCAATCATATGAGTAAGGGGAACATATCTATAGGTTAGGAAAAGCCCTGCATGTGTTTTGGCGCGAGAAAACACATTTTTGCACTTGGGGATGCGCTCTAGTTCCCCTAGACGCGCACCACGCGCTTTACAGAATTTTTTGATTCTATCTCTAAGCGCACCTGCCCACGCGACTACCCTGCAGAATTTCCTGCACAATCCATTGTGCTGACAAATCTTTAGGGACTTGGTTCTACTCTATTTTAAGCCTTTTTCCCATAAAAATAGAGGTGTTAAAAGGGGAAACTAACACTTTAAACTCATGACAAATGAAATTAAAACATATCAATGACTCAATTGAATAAAGAAATGTGAAGAATATACCAACAAGATTGACTCCAAAAACCCCATTCAATACCCATGACAGCTTCAAAACCCCACTTAGAACAAGCAACCCACTCCTAACATGGGGTTTATGGTTGCCCATGACTAACAAACCATAAAACTTGAAGGAACTCATAATAAGCATGTCACTTTTCTTCTTATTCCTTTAACAGATATTCTTAAACATTCTGGAAGCACATACGTCATGAAGCAAATCACAATAATCCAACATACATTTATCCATGAAATATACAATTAGTAATTTCATATACACGCGCGCACGCATACACACATATACACATATACATGGGGCTGTTAATTTACATCCACTTAAAAAATAGAAAGTGTACATTAGCAGCCTCCACCTTTTTTTTTGGACAAAAAAATCAATCTTTCTTTTTTTTTTTTTAAACAATTTTAAGTAATGGATATATCTGTAATTTTATTTCAAGTTTTTTCTTAATTAAATTTTTTTGAATTAATCTCTTTCTTATTTCTCTCTCTCCAGAATCGATACACATAGACCACAGTTATGCTCTCCCCATAACAATGGAGCTTCATTTTGGACTAATTCCTAAATCAATCCTTTGTCGGCATATGATATATTAAATTGCTCCAATCCTATGTTATCTTGAAATCATTAAGGCTCCGTTTGGGAGTTTAGGAGGGAAGGGGATGGGAGGGTTTGGGAAAAAGGAATGAGAAAAGGGAAGGTAAATGGAGGATAGTCTTCCACCTTGAGTGAGAGGTTTATTTTTCTTCATAATACTAAAACCCCCTAATTTGGGAGAACTCAAAAAATGTTGGAAGAGGGCTTGGGAGGGCTTAGACAAATTTTTCAAATCTCTTCCATCTTTTTATGTTACTCTCAAAATTAAAAATATATTACTCATAAGTATTCCCTTTTCATTCTTTACAAAAACACTCTCTCAAATAAGGTGGAAGATTTGTCTCTCTTTCCCTCTCCTCTCCTCCCCCCAAGGCTCTTCCCTTTCCTCCCCTCCTAGTTCCCAAACGAAGCCTAAGAGAAAATTGTGAAGATCCTGAATGTTAGGCTTGATCCATTGAAGTTGAGTTCTTCTCTTCTCCTTCTCCATGGAAGACCGTTCTCTTCTTGATTCTTCCACTCCTTCATCTTCTTCCTCCATGCAAGACCGTTCTCTTCTCTTTCTCCCCCACGGTTACTCTCTCCCACTCTCACTTTCTCGTCTTTTAACTTCTTTCTTCTCTCACTCATCTCTCTTCTTCTACGACCCTCCCTCTCTTTTCCTCTTACTTCTCCTTTCTTTTCTTTTTATTTAGTCACACCTACACTTACTTACCAGGTGCACCCCACATGTTATGAGTTACACCACCTTTTTACTATCTTGGGTTATATATTCACTACACCCACTTAGTTGCTATATACAACTTATATATTCCACTAACAAACTCCTTTTTATTTCTTATGCACACCCTATCACATAACTTAGTGAAATTGGGATGTTACAAATATAATTATATCACATAAAATTAATAATAAAAAATTAAATGATAACAATTCAAAGAGCGTTTCTAATTTAACATT
Organism: Calophaca sinica; assembly: GCA_037113605.1. Classification (NCBI taxonomy): domain Eukaryota; kingdom Viridiplantae; phylum Streptophyta; class Magnoliopsida; order Fabales; family Fabaceae; genus Calophaca; species Calophaca sinica. The sequence continues at coordinate 34,556,560 of CM073733.1, read as the reverse complement.
GGTCTTTTATTTGACTCAAATTAATTTTGATTGAATTAAAAACTAAAACAGATCAGTTTTTTTATCAAAAAACAAATCAGCTTTTGAACAGATTATAATCATCAGTTTTTTTAAAGTTAATAAAATTAATTTTATACTGATTCTATGCTAATTATCTAGTCATCCAATTTTTTAAAATTAATTAAACTAAATATCTTATACTGTTTTTTTTTGTCTGTAGACGGAGTGGCAAGTATCACCCGTAAACTCACACACATAAAGTGGGGATTTGGGGCTAGAACCCTGACAACCACAGAAAATATCCAGTCTAACAACGTCGGCTTACGCCAGTTGTGCTAGGCCTTACGGACATTAAATTAAAATATCTTATACTATTTTTTTTAATTAAAATAACTATTCCACCTATTTTTTTAATTTTAAAATTTGTATAACAGTTCACATATCCCGACATTAAATTAAATCCATAATAGAAACATATACCTCCATATGCACACAAAAATTACGCTAATTAAGAACAGTGATTAATCTCATTTAAAACCCATAAAAAAACTCATTTTAATTTTCTTGGCCTAATAAAAAAAATAATACTCTTCAAAAGAAATCCTAAAAGTCATTAGAAAACAAAATATAAATTAATTAAAGAATATTTTAGTTATAATTTTTATATATATCTTCATGTGATATTTTTTAAGGAAATGAAAAAGAGAAGACGTGTGGAATTGATGATTTGTGTGACAGTGGAATTGTGGAAACCGAACCGTACAGAGGAGATAATGCGGTGACCCTTTTTTTTTTTGGTTTTCCTCTTTGTCTGTTCCCATTGAAGTGAAAGATTTGGGGGGAAATTATATTATATTATTGTCACCGATTTTTCTCCCCCAATAAAAAAAAAAGAGGGACGTTGTTGGGTTGGATTGGATTGGGTTTTCCTCTAACCCATCTTAGTATTTGTCTATCTATGCTTATAAGGCACAAATTCTTCTCCTACGCGTCTTCCTCTTCTTCCTCCTTCTCTTGATCCTTCTTATACCTTTTCCTCATCCTTAGAGGGAAGAAGGAGGAACAATAATATAATTATTTATTTATTTTTATTTTCAATATTTATTTTCCCCCTTTCTGGGTGAAACCAAAAAAAAAAAAAAAGAAGAAGAAGGAACCATGGATTCATCGTCGTGTGTCTCCAACGATGCAGCTTCTGGGTTCCAAGATAATAAGGAGTCAATGGTTGACCCTTTTTTGGTTGAGGCTCTTCAGAACCCTCGCCATCGTCTCACCAGTTACTCTCTCTCTCTCTCTCCACCTTTTTGTTTTGTTAGTTCCGTGTTCCTGTTTCATGCGTGTGCTTCAAAATTGTTCCTTAAGCTCGATTTAGCTTTGATCATTTTCGTTTTTTTTTAATGATTTTTTTTGCATAGATTTTGGATGAGAATACGCGAATTTTTCTTTTTGCGGTTTGTGTATGGGTTGAATCATGTCAGATCTGGAATGGTTGTGGTTATGTTCTGTGTTATTGTGATAATTTGTAATTGAGATTCTGAATTTGATGTGTAACGTTAGGGTTGTTCTGTTCTGTGGGAATGAATGATATCAACGAAACTAGAGGGTAATTGGGGGCGCTGTATTCCAAATTTGTTTACATTTTATGTTAATTAATTTATGTGATTTTAGGCTTGTTGAATATAGATATCATCCTCCTTCAAAGGATAAAATGTAGGCTATGAATGTTTCTGCCATAAAAATTTCATGGTTTATAAAATTAGGCTTGCCAGTCTCTTAATAGATTCTTTTGCACTTGTTAATGCAAAACCTTGTCTGGAAATAAGATTTAAGCTACACTCTCCTGGAGTAGGTCATAAGAATCATCATCATATTGGTGATAATTTTAAACAGTGTCGGTCCATTTTTATGTAAGAGTTAAATTAAGGCATGTACGGCAACAAGGACCCCAGAAAATTGTTACATTAGACGCGGGAGCTGGAAATCATTTAACAAAATAAATGAAGCCTGGGATTGAGATCTAGTTGCTTTCCATCCAGTATATGTCTACAACCTATTCCTAGCCCTATGGAGAAGACACTGTTTATATTTCTGTTATGAGGTTTCTTCATTCTTGCCATTTAGATGGAGTAGTTTAAGTATTGTTTGCTTGGGTCGTCATAACTTATAAGTTTAAAGTAGTAGTCCTTGTGTGTGGCTGGCAGTTGGATTAGTGGTATTATAAGCATATTTTTTTATCATTATGCTTCACTTTTAATTTTCCCGTTTTGGTTATTTTCTTTCATTTTTTCCTAGTATGTTACCATAAATCATATTATCTTTCTTTAACTGTTTTTTTTTTATTTTGTTGCATCTTTAGTTTTGCGGATGGAGCTGGATATCCAGAGGTTTATGAATAATGCTGATCAGCAGCATTTTGAGTTCCAACATTTCCCTTCTTCCTATCTCCGACTGGCTGCACATCGCGTTGCTCAACACTACGGTATGCAAACAATGGTTCAAGATAACGGCTTAGACGGCCAGAGTAAAATTCTGGTCAGAAAGTTACCAGAAAGCAAGTATCCTGTAGTTCGATTATCTGAAATACCTGCAAAACAGTTGGAAAATGATAAATCTGAGCAGAAAAAAATTGTCCTTAAACCTAGGCCTCATAAAACTGGTTTGAATGGAGCCAATGGATCCGGGATAAAAGGTAACCCTCTGAGAAGTGTGGAAGAGAGGAAGGAGGAATATGATAGGGCACGAGCACGTATCTTTAGTAGCTCCGGAGGCTTTGATTCAGGTGATACCCCATATGTGGTCCCAGTGGATGTGAAAAGTTCTTTTGTGATCAAGGACGAGAATGAAACTAGCAAAAACCCCATGGCTGATTCAGAAAGGTATATCAGTGTCAGGGATAATAGTTCTCGAGTTGCCATTCTCAGAGATAGGGAAAAGGATCGGAGTGATCCAGATTATGATCGTAGCTATGGAAGGTGAGTTCTATCAATGTACCTTGAGAGCTTTCAGAAATAATGCAATAATTGCAAACAGATGACTATTTTGCCATTTTGCTGTGCTATACTTTGTCTTGTGTTTGTATCAGTGAAAATAAAGGCTATGTGTGTTTGTGAGAGAGACAGAGAGGGTGAGAGCTAAGAATGACATTTTTGTTATTTGGCTGGCATGTTAATGGAACTCTCGATTCTATAATTTATAGAACTTGCAATGTGATGTTTAGAGATGTCTTCTGGTTATTCTTCATTTTATTTTATTTTTATTGTAGTTGATGCATTTCGTATTGGGTTAAACTTTGAATATAACAGTTGGTTTATTTATCAGATTGAATTTCATTATTGGTGCAGGTATGCTAGGAGTATTTCAACCCCTGCAGTTAACTTGGTGCCTTTTAATTTGCAAAAAGCTCAACCTTCATTTGCTCAATATGACACTACTTTTAATCAGTTGGGTCAGATGCCACAAACTCAGGCTTCACTTGGTTATGGACCTCCTTCAAGCCCTATAATGAGTCCTTTTAGTACCGTGGGATTGAATCCGACATCTAGGGACGGTGCTTACCTACAGTGGCCAAGTGCTACAATGATGTATGCGCATTCATATGACCAATTTAGACATGTTGTTTACCAGGTAAACCACATTTATTTAAAGCTTTTTGACCAAAACATGTTTGAAATAAATCTAGTAACTTTACAAAAAATGTAGGTGTCATGAGTTAAGCTTTTTGACCGTTTAAAATGGCTTTTGGGAATGACTTGCCTCTTGTAACAGAATGCTTATGGATTTGGATTATTAGGCCATTTTTATTCTCCTACTTGTACTATTCAAATTGTGTGGGGAGGTGCCTTGAATTTGTAGTTTTCAAGATTCATATTTTACTTGAAAATATTTGGATTTTCCTGATATATGATACCATGAGCAAGGTTTTAATAAACGGTCTGCGACAGCGATTTTGGCCACAATGTCATGGTTTTTAATGTCTCCTCGGCCGCCATTATGGTTGCATCAGCCGTATTTGACTGCAATTTTTCGCAAAATCAAGGATTGAGACGCGACCGTGACCGTTATTTATAATCTTGATGATGAGTATCAGGTAGCCCAACAGGCTAGTCTCTCTGTAGTACCTACTCCCCTCACTAAAATTATGATCCCTAGCAATCTAGCATGTATTGTTATTTTTCCTTTGTTTAAGTATTTTTGTTTGAAAAAATAAATAAAAGAAAACTGTCAAATTCATCAGATAGGTTTATGAATTTGCGCGGCTTTATATTGTTTGAATTCTACTCTTTAACATAGATTATTATTATTATTATTTTTTTCCTTGTTACATTGTCTGATCTTGTTCTATAATCATGCATCTCATATGCTTTTTGCTGCTTTTCAGGCTCCGTTTGGTCAACAGCCGTTGAGCTTTGACTATACACAGAACTATTAGATGACATTTAGGGAGGAGGTTTGGATTTGGATGCAGAACTTATGTTAGCTTTTTAGGAGATTTTATATTAGGTTTCATTTTCCAGTACTTCGTCATAGACCCTTGTTTCTGTTATGGTAGTATGTCTTTGGTTTTCAGTTTTGATGGTTATAGTAAATCTTTTAGTACTTTTAATGCGACAGTTTATAAAATAGTGAACTATAGTGGATAGCTGGATTTAAAATATAATATGATGATAATGTTTCTGTGGTGGAATTAAAATATACTTTGTCTAATGTTGGGGAGGCACATAGATTAGTGCTTGGTTTATGCCCATGCAATACAACGCTGCAATTGCATTATATATTCGTTGATCTGCATCTTCCTCTGGAAGGATAAGGACACCAGCTGGAGGCGATTAAAAAATTGGCAGATTAGTTAATTTGATCAATTTGGACGATTAAAAATTATTATGAATTCTTGATCATGGGCAACATCTAGTGTCTTGGCTCATTGGTGAATTGAACTGGTTCAAAAGAAAGATATGGTTTATGTTCCGCCCTTTATCTTTTCCAAACGTACTGATCGTGACGTGATAGAGAAATTGGTGTGAATAATTATTAAAGGATTTAAATTTTTATTGTAAAGTAATTAACAGATTAAATTTGTTACATTATTATCGTTGACTTCAATCTTTAAAAATATTCATTGATAAAAATGCGGAACTAATTAAAATAATTTACAACAAAACTAATGACGTTTATAACTTGAAATTGTTTATTGTCAAAGAAAAAAAATTTAACTTGAAATTGTTATTAACGTTGATAGTTTCAGTTTTTAAATTTTCAAACCAAATAAACCTTCAGTTTATTCTATGTATTATGTCTAACAAAAGATGTTAATTGGCACGAATGGGTTATGCAAGAACAATTTGGGATGCAACCCAAGGGGTTTCCACATGATAGTGCTTGTATCCAACATGTTGCGGGTTTGAGTCCTTAATAGTTTTCTTGAAATTAAGTAAATGTAATTCTCTTTGTAAGTACTCACAAAGCATAAAGGTTTTTCTGTCTTGGACTGAGGTGTTTATCCCATCGCCCTAAATTTTCATTATAAAAAAAAAAAATTCCGGGGTGCCATAATTTACAAGTTTCTTTTTAATCTCATTTAAATTGTCATAGTTAATAATCCTAGGAAAAAAACTTGCTATCTATAAAATTTTCATGCCATTTCACGAAAATCTTTCATAAGCTTTAGTATTATCGAAATTTGAGAATAAAATTATAAAGAAAATGCTAACCATAAAAATTCCACTTCACGTTTTTTTTCTTTCTGAATGAGGTTACCTGGACCGAAATGTTCCCCTTAAATTGTGCAGTTTCTGTTTTTAGATGTTGCCCCATTTGACTCTTAACAGTAAAGTCATGTAAGTCATTTTTTCCTAGTTTCCTAAGGGTGTGTTGAGAGTTTGGAGAGAAGAAACTGGCAGGGTATGACATATGACTAATAGTTCATTAGTAATATGGAGAAAAATTACCCTAAAAAAACTCTAAAGTCCTCTCCTAGTTCATTATTTTGAGTTCTCCCAAATTTGAAGGGTTTTGGGAGAACTCAAAATGATTGAGAGAGCACTTTAAAGGATTTTGGAAGATAATTTTTTTTCCCCATATTATTAATAAATTATTAGTCATAAGCTTCCCCTCCTTTACTATATTTATTTCAACTAATATGAATATAGCAAGGTGAACTTACCAAGGAGACAAAGTTCTAATAGTATCTACTTTTTTTTTATTAGGACTCCAACTTGAGACATTAATAAATAAAAAAACTCTTGGCTACTTTAATGGATATATGCTGTCTTTTTTTTTGTTTTAATATTAAACTGTATTTAAAAATCACGTTAAATCCTATCAAATTCCAGTCAAATCGAGTAAACCTTTTTTTTTTCCTCCAAAAAAATCCTCTCAATATTCAATTTTTTGTTTACAAAACTCAAATACCAAACTAAGGTTTGAACAAATAGAAAATGCCACGAGTCGGCTTAATTATTTTAATTATGTAGATCGTGCACGAGTATACGTACTTTGTAAAAATGGCGGCGTCTAACCTGCAGCACCTCTAGGTGGTTCACTAGGTGTTGCACGGTACAACAAATGAAAAAAATTGCATATTCGTCCATTCATAATGAATCGATCACTAAACCGATTCAATTTGAACAAGTTGAACACACATGAATCTATTCAAAGAGAGAGGTGGGAGATCTTATTACTCTTCCCTTCATTATGAAATAAAACATAGCAGTAATCAACAAAACCCGTTGTTGTAAACCCAAATGAAACACACAATAAATAAAAAATGTTGCTCCTTGCTTTTGGCCCAACTATCCCCAAAAGAAACAGAGCATAAGTGACATGGAGTGGTGGCAGAGCGACAATGGCGACTGGTGCGAACAAGGTGTGATCAAAGATAGATTGCTCGATCGAGTTAGTGCTACAAGTGTTTTGAAAACAAGTGGAACAATGGTTTCTCGCGAATGTGGTGGCTGAAGGAGAGTCTCAACGGTGGTTTCGGTCTTATTATGAGGAGTTGGCTCTCTCCCTCCACATTTTCCTATTGTCTTAGAGCATCTCCAACAATTGTTCTTAGAGCAACTTTAGCGCAAGACCTTAAAATTTTAGTTGCCGTAGCAAGTCCAGGTGTAATGCACCGTCTCTTTAATTTTGGTCAGGGAGCTTGCATGGTGTATGCATCTTATGAGAAAAGTGAAAAAAAATTGGGACCCATTATGAGAGAGAGAGAAAAAAGGAAAGAAATTGTCAAAAAAAGAAAAGTGGTCAAAGTTGCTAAACCTTAGGTGGCCAAGGAGGGCCCAGTGAAATTGAGTTAAGAAACTTTTTAGCAACCTTGTGCTAAAGTTGCTCTTAGGATCGTTTTTAAGTGGGAGAACTTGTTCTTAATTTTTTCACCATTGGAGTTGAATGGGGTGGAGGACATGGTGGAGAACGGTTCACTTGGAAGAACCCGGGAGAACCATGAAAAAGTGGGACCAAGAGCAGAAAAAAATGGAAGAGAAAGTATGAGTGGGGGAAAGAGAATCCAATGGGGAGAGAGGAGACATGTAGAAGGTGGGGCCTTTTTTTTGGGTTCTCAAATAATTTATGCATTGGAATGAAAAGCTAAACTTGTTCTTAAATATGAGGTGGCATAGTTTAGCCCACAAAAAATGAGATAAGAACCTAAGTTGTGTTCTATGGTTAGAGATGCTCTTATGGATTCTCCTATTCTTCCTTTTGTTTCTCGTTATAACATAATTGTCTCCTCTCTTTCATTGAATTGGTTTAGAATTAATCAACATAATGATCTGTTCAAATTAAGGGACAAATTTGCATTTTTTCCATTTGATGTACCGTGCGTGCGGCACCTATGAAAGTGTTGTAGGTTAGACTCTCTGCAGGTAAAAAATATACTCCCTACAATCTTTATTATAAGGAACAAAACTCTAATTCATACAGACCGAGAAAATAAATTGAAAATAATTTTTTCTAATTAATATTCTTAAATATTTAATTTTTTTTTCCAAAAGAATCTTTTTTATGAACCAACTCACTTGCATAGGAAATAAGTTATCTCATTAATATAAGTCTTACTATAAATAAGGATATAAATAAAAATTAGACATTTAATGCATTTTGAAATTGATGTTTCTTATAATTAGAACCAATAAAAAAATCCTTTTATTTCTTATAAAAAAGACGAGAGAGAGTATCCTTCATCTAAGCAAAAGCTGTAGAGGATGTTCTGGAGTCTATTCCATCCATCCATCCCTTTGACCAAATTATAATCTGAATTGTCAATGAGATTGTAGTTGTACCCAAGGTGTCTTCCTTCCACCTTGTTTCCGCGCTTTGCTGGAATCCTGTACATGATGTTGTTGTCAGCCAGCCCAAATCTGAGAGACAGACCAGCCTAGTAATAATTGAATAATAACAAGAAATGGTGGCAAGATTTGTTTGCCCCACTCCCATGTGAACTGTTTACTTTATGAATATTAAATTTGTTCATTTGTATCAATCATACATCTAGTAGTAGAGGAGGAACCAAGATGCAGCAGAACTGGATTTTTGTTACAGGTCAAGTGGTCCACATAAGATTCCCCTAATCCATTCGTATTAAAATGCATATCATCTGTTATATAGTACTATAAAGTAGAGTCAGAACTGACATTTACCTAAACTTTTCCCTTGATGCTATACTTTCCTCCATTGACATGGCATAATTAGAGAATAAGTCCCTTTTTTTTATGATTTACTTAACTATCGTGATTTGCTGATTTACCATATGAATAAAGATGTACATTATCGAGTCTTGTCATAGCATTAGATATTTTGATTGGAACCTAGTGCACCATGACATAATTGATTTGTCGTGAGTGGACGAATTTCAATCTTTGTTTTGACAAATGCTCATAAAGTTAGTGACTACTAGATGAACATCTATGTGGTTCAAGTTTCTTACAGAAAACGACTTTTTACATTGAATGAAGAGTAAAACTTTACTCTTTCCAGGATAAAAAGATTGATTGCATTGTACCCAATCTAGAAAAAGTGAAACTGTTTTTCAGAAAATTACTCACAGGCCAGAAAATTGGCTGCAGCTGCTAAGATTTTACTTTTTAAGCGCCCCATGCCAATTCGCATGGCATTCTCTATTAACTTGGCAACCAAAAAGTAACCTATTAGTAAGTTGTATTTCCTACCGCAACAAAGTTTCCAAGTACAATGGAAGACAAGTTTTTGATATTAAGAGATTCATTCATAGTACTTGGATAAGCTTACTACTCCTTCTGTCCCATTATATATGTCATATTTGGCTAAATCACACAGTTTAAAGAAAAAAACAATAAAAAAATAAAAAAACAACAATTTTATCAAATTAACCTTGACAGAACGCATTTAATATTACGTGACATTGGCAGAAAGCATTTAATATTATATTGAAAATAAAAAATGACATTTTGGGACAATTTTTTTTTGTGGCAAATGTGACATATATATTGGGACGGAGGAAGTATATCCTAGTATCAAAAACATGTTTTCCCTAGGCAGGTACACAGATGTGTTTAAGAAGAGCAAACGACATAGGCAACTAAAAATTAGGGAAAATGAAAAGGAGTTAAGTCAGAGTTGGCAACACACTAGAAGGGTAATGTAATGCTTGTTACATGAAAAACCAGAGAGAGAGAGAGAGAGAGAGAGAGAACACGCATATGGTTGCCATTTGAGATGGCTAAGTAGTAAGGACTGTGTTGCTTATGAAGAAAGCATTTCTGCTCTAGTTTAATCACACCAATAACCAAGCATTTTCCCATTAAGTAAGGTTGACTATATGGTTAAATTGATTATAACTTCAGTGAAAATGATCCTGTCATGCTGAAGTCAGAAGCCATGTTTTCTCATACATACAAGAAAAAAACACACCCACAAAGAAACTCGAATTTAGAGAATGAATTAGAAAAGCAAAACTCTCAAGATTGGACTCAGGGAGCCTCACATGAACACATAATTTGAGTAACTTACAAGTGATGCTGTAAGTAAGAATTAACTGTTGTAAGAATTAGTTCCAAGCACATAAACAAAAATGAAAAATTAATCACACAGGCTGAAGAAAATTACAGAATGAGGACAATGGTCTTAAAATACATTAGACAAATATGACTGGAGTCAAAATTTCAGACTCTGTGGAGCAACACCCAATTGGTTTAACTAGTAAGTATGCTTATAATCAAAATTCTATAATAATAATAATCCAATTGGTTCTACAGTTCAGTTTGTCAAGAGCAATTCATATATCAACGCAATTATGACTCTGCAAGTCCAATTACATTATACAAACACACATTCTGAGACGCACCAACATAATGTTTATCACAGATAACAACAGAATGCCCCATTGCATAATGCATTCCCAGAGTCTCAATTTAAGTACATCAACTTGTCGTCTAAAATTTGAAAAATAAAGCCAATGTGAACAGTTGGAACATTATCTCTTATGCCTCAAAAACATAGTATGCCTAAGGTACTGGTCATGAGCAAACTGATAATCAAATAATAAGACTTACTGGTCATGAGCAAATTGATAATCAAATAATAAGACTCACTAGGAGCCTCATTACTTAGTACATGAAGAAATCAGGAATTCTAGTCAAAGAAAAAGTAATAAACAACTAAGTAAAATGAACTTATTGTGTTCTTTTAGGCAGGGTTTACCCAGAAATTATGGAAACTTAACTAGTTACATAAGTTCATCTAGCATATAGAAATTAACCCCACACTGGAGTAAGATTAGAATTTTAAACATTTGCCTTACATCAGGCATTCAAGTCTTCTATAGAATCAAACAATGTACAACTCACCTCTACAGGACACAACGCGAAATGGAGGAGACAAGTCTTTCACAATAGAGGCTCCCAAATTTAGTTGAAGAATTCACAATCAAATGTGCCAATCAGATATGCTTCCATTACTTTCTACCAAGGGTAATGTGTATTTATTGCCACCTGCAGAGATAAGTACCGAATTTGCAGCATTTGCCACTCTGCCATGAATGCCAATACAAAACCTCCCATTCAGTAACACTCCGGTTACATTGAGCTGCAGCCGAATTCCCAGACATCCATGGGATGGGGTAAACCAACATAGAGGAAGCTCTAAACAACACACAACTACCGATTGAAACACGGGCTTATTGCCTCCCAAAAGTGATATCATGATGAATGTCAGTCACCGGAAGCCGACGGAAAATATGTAGACAGCTACCAACAAGGTAATTACAGACATGGTTTTCTACAGGAAGGACACCATGATAGAAAACTCTACCAATACTCACTATCATGAGACCTACCCAATTATGCCACAGACACTGCTGGAGCTTTTGGATCTGCAGACTTAATAAAGACTCCATCCAATACCAAGATTATCAATGACACCAACACAAATTAACAACTAAGACCCTGATGACCAAACATCAAATACACCACCAATGACCAAACATTAACTCAAGAGTAGACAATTGAAGGTGCAATGCAACTAAGGAGAAAGACCAGACCACTATAGTATGTATATATAAACCCAAATTCAATCATCTCCAGTTGGAAACAAAGTCAGAACCTTTCTCCCTCCTGATGCATTGGCAGATTCCATGTCCTCCACATAACCACCTAAAGGGTTGTGCACTTGTGCCCCCATCCTATGAAGCTGCTGCTGATGCTGATGCTGATGCTGGTGTTGGTGTTGTTGTTGCTGCTGCTGCCTAGACAGGAAGGGATTCTCGAAATGTCCATTCGGTGGTGACCCGAAATGCCCCACCGGCCGGTGATACTGCGCCGGCAGCTGCTGGTGGTGGTGAATGGCGGGTACAGGCACAAACGGCAGGAAGTGATCGGAATTAGGCCTTGCGGCAGGGTGCAAAAAGTGCGGAGGCACGGGGGAGCTGGCGAAGAGGTGATCGGTGGCAGCATCAGCGACGGAGGCAGGGCCGTTACCTCCACCACCGCCGGCGGATCCACCGGCGGAAATCCCCTGCATGCGTTTGAGATAAAGGCGATATTTTTGCAAGTGGCTAGCGACGTTTTCTCTGGTTAAACCGTCGACGCTCATGAGCTGCATTATGGTCTTAGGGACAGCGTTTTTTATTCCAAGGTGCGCGACGGCGTCGACGAAGCGCTTGTGGAGTTGTGGGGTCCACACGAGACGGGGTCTCTTGAGAGTGCGGGCGGGTTCCTCGCCGGCGGTGCCGGAGCCGAGTTCGCCGGAATCGGCGAAATCGGTTGAGGAAGGGAGGGAGGAAGGGTTGGAAGGTGGAGGAGGTTGTTGTTGTTGTTGTTGTTGGTGTTGTTGTAGGGCTGTGGTGTTGGTGGTGGTTATGGTGTGTGGGTTTCTGATGTCGAAGGCTATGGCTAGATCAGGGGTGATTAGGGTTTGGGATAAGGGCATGAGTTCCTCTGGGGGAGGGAGTTCTTCTTCCCATCTTGAAAACCAATTTGAATCGTCTTCCCTCATTGTTGCTTTGCTTCTTCTTCGAATCTGACGCACGCGCACACACCAACTGACTTGGGTGTTTCACTTTGCTTCTTTTTTAATTTAATAATTTAATGGGTTGGATAATGAAAGGAAACGTATTGGTGGTGGTGGTGGTGGTGGAGGTGGAGATTGGGATTTGATTTGATTTAGTTATTAGTGAGGAGAAAGAGTCTCTCTCTAGAAATTGATTTGATTGAGGGATTATTAGAGAGAGAGAGTGTTGAGTAGTGGGGATGGGAGTTGGGAGACAAGGGATGAGGGTGAAGATGAGATGGATAGTGGCGTTGTTGTTGTTGGGAGAAGAGAAGAGAAGAGAAGAGGGGGGGTGGTGGAGTGGAGTGTAGTTGAGGGTGGAGAGAGGTTCGAGGTGGATTTTGTTTTTGAGTTTTCTTTCTTTTCGGCTTTTTATTACTACTACTGTTGCTGATGCTTTTTTTCCTCTGATTGATTTTTATGGGATGGGATGGGATTTTTATTTTTTTTTTCCTGGATTTGGGCGTCTTGTACATACTTGAGTTGAGTTGAGTTGAGAGTGAGTGTTGGCAAGATATATATCCAGAGTTTTTATTTTGGAAATTACCATCAAGTTATGGTGGCTCGTTTGCTTCACGCGCCCCCGTGATCCACTGTGGGATGCTTCCAGCTGCCGTGGATGCATACACCTACTGTGAGGTTTTAAACAAGTAGTACTTTTATTATTGCCTCAAATTCAATCTTTTAATAAATTATAAATATGATGATGTCAGTCGTACAAGGTCATTTCTGACATAATAGACCAATGGTTTATTAGATTTTTTCAGTCTCTTTTTCATATAACTAATTAATGTTAAAAAAAAATACTCCATCTCAATTATAAAAAAAAAAATCTAAGTTTGTTAGATTCAAATATAAGTAAATCTCGACTAACCTACTCATATTTAATGTCATTGTTCCAAAAATACTCAAGTTAATTTAACTTTTGTTTTCCAATAACTCCTTAGTAAAGACCATTACGATTAAATTTAATTTAGTAAATATAGTTCTTATTTTACATAAAATCAAGAAAATTAAATGTACTTAACTACCGTCTTTAATCAGTGTAAAATTAGGTACTTTTGCTTATAATTGAGTCTAGAGGGAGTAATGTCTAAATCACAAGTTTTCTTTACTTTTTTGATAAATTAATTTTTCATAATTTGTATGATAGTATGCATGGGTAGGTAAATTTTTTTGGAACCCACCCTAATTTGCCCTTTGGATCGAATTAGTCTATTAAGGTATCCCCACGACTTAATCATTTGAGCCCACTATGAGACTAATTCTCGGTTCGATTGATTGACTTCATAAGGATTTAAATCCAGGTTCCTCATATTTTCTTTCTTATGGGGCGAGTTGTTTTCACTCGACCAACACTCATTAGTATGCATATGAAATATTACTCGTTGACGTTTTATCAATTATATATTTCTTATACCCGTACTTTTTATGAAATATTAAAATATCTTATTTTACCGTCTAATATAGAGAATATCTTATCCTGATCATCAAACGAGCTCCAAGACAACGTTATGTTGGCCCAAGTGGAACTGAGCTCGGATCCCTTGGGCAAGGGCTCAGGTTCGGGCGTTGTGAATGGAAAAACATGGCTGCGAGGGGAGATCCCACTAAAGCTGGTCAGTCAGGTTACCCGACAAAGATTAGTCATCGACAAAACAGTGAATATTTCACACTTATGACTTGACAACCAAAAAAAAATATGATCGATTGTCCTATCATATCTCTCTTATCTTAACCATCAAATGAGCCTAAGGGAACAATACAAGTTTTAAAATAATATGAGAAAAAAATATAATTTAAATTTCACTTTTTTTGACTCAATTTTAAATTTAAATTTCACTAAAAAGTATTATTTGTCTTTTAAAATAAATTATTCGTCAAAAAAATCTTGGCTTAATTGTATTCTTGGCCCTCTATTTTTTCAAATCCATAATTTTGATCCCCCTATTTTATTTTTCACGTATTTGGTCCCCATATTTTTTATTTTTTACGAATTTGATCCCCACACTTTTTAGTTGCGTTTTTAGTCCTCCAAAATCGTGAATTTCTTACACTTTTGGTCCCCACTTTCCCAATATCCTCGATTTTTAGGGACCAAAAGTGTAAAAAATCCACGATTTTTAAGGACCAAAAGTATTATTTGTCTTTTAAAATAAATTATTCGCCAAAAAAATCTTGGCTTAATTGTATTCTCGGCCCCCTATTTTTTCAAATCTATAATTTTGATCCCCTATTTTATTTTTCACGTATTTGATCCCCATATTTTTTATTTTTTACGAATTTGATCCCCACACTTTTTAGTTGCGCTTTTGGTCCTCTAAAATCGTGAATTTCTTACACTTTTGGTCCCCACTTTCCCAATATCCACGATTTTTACGGACCAAAAGTGTAAGAAATCCACGATTTTGGGGACCAAAAGTATAATTTAAAATGTGTGGGTACCAAATTTGTGAACAATAAAAAGTGTGAGGACCAAATTGTGGAGTTGAAAAAATAAAGGGACCAAAAATACAATTAATCAAAAAATCTTTTAAAATAAATACTACTCGCAAGCTGAATACGATGCTCCCAAGATGCATAACCACAAAAACACATCCGTGTTTCATTGATTGGGGGTCATTGGGCCGACAAATATATAGTGGCGCGTGCATTGCATGCATGGCAAAAGAGGTTTTGGAATACTTTGGGTACAATAAGGATGAAATGTACGGGCATGGGAAAGAGTTGAGATCAGGAAAGAATGAGGAGAGAGATGCAAAGATTCTTCACTTTGTGATTTTTCTTTCTTGTTTTGTTGAAAAGGAATAATTGAGCTGGTGTTTTGCCTTCCATGGTGTATCTGCTTTCAAAGTTAAAATTTGATTTGATTAGGCTGGTTGTGAAATGAGGAATAGGGATATATATATATATGCACAATGAAACTTAATGGGTGAAGTTTTATTTTGCTATTAATTTTTTTTCTCCAAATTATACCTTTTAAATGATTCTTTACTTACAAAAGTTATGTAGTTTTTTTCTTAAATTTTTTACATTGAAACAGTCTTTTATTTTACAAAAATTATATCAACATGGTCTTTTTTTGTTTTAGATCTCTTATTTTGCAAAAAAAGGGGAATCACATTGATATAACTTTTGTAAAATAAGAAACCATTTCAAGACAAAAATAAAAGAGGGACGAAATTAGTATAACTTTTGCAAATAAAGAACCATTTCAGAACAAAAAAAAAAATGGAGACCAAACTAAGAGCCTAAAAGAAAATAAAGGCCCAAAAGTATAATTTGGCCTATGTTGTAAAAGGAATAGAAAATAAGGGATGAAGACGATAGAAATATGAAGTCAGTGACTAGTTCTTCAGGAACTAGGATTCATAAGTTAGTTTTTCAGGAACCAACTATAATATTTGTATTAGTAATCTTCTCAAGTATCACAAATGACAAACCTAATGCTCCTATTTATAAAGATAGTTGACTTTCAATTTTGAGTCAAATCAAGGAATAATATATGAGAAGCAATAACGTAATATTTTAAGATATGATAATGATACGAAGAGATACAATTATATAGTCATCAATAAATATGTATATTTACAACAACCTAATTTTTTAAGCTCCATTAATTAATTAGATGGAATTTGAGAATTACTACACACAAAAGAGTAGACCAAAAAAAAGGACCAATAGCAATGAGTGGCACAAATTAATGACATAAGATTACTAGGCCCCAAAGCAAATAATAAATAAATAAACTAAAAGTGAAGGAATATCATTTGTTTTGAGTTTGAACAGAAACCATGAAATGCCCAGAAGGGAACTGTTGCAAGTGGGATACCTGTTGGGTGCAGAAATTGATTTATACCCCAATCACAGATTGCAGTGCACTAAACAAATTGAGGTCGAAACACTAGACGCATGAAGAATACCAAGTTTTTGTCTACCTATTATTAGCAAAAAGAAAGGGCACAATTATTGTCCCTAGAAAGCGCATGTTTCCCTGTGCAGCATTGCCAACAGTACTTTGGACCAATAGAATCAAAGTGGTAATATGATAAAGGGTAACCCCATGTGCTGCCCATGTTTGAACTTCAAAATACCAATATCATGACTGGTGTATCACTTCTATGATTAATATTTTGGCATTTATGACATTATAGCTTTTATAATATATATAGTAGTTCTCATGGGCTTTATTTTATTTTATTTTTCCCTTTCTTCCTCTACCAGGAATATTCATGAAAAATACCTTTCACTTGAAATCTATATACCTAAAATTAGAAACCCAACCTTGCTGGCATGGTGGTTTGGCGTTCAACAATCCTTAAGAATGGAACCACAACGCGAAATAACACTTAACACTTAATTTGCCAACCTGGTGTGGAATGATTGCACACTTACCACCATTTTCACGTATCAAAAATGTTGAAATAGTTGTCGAAATGCGATCGAACGAACGAAGAACAACCTACAAAATAAAAACTCGTGACAATAAACCTGAGGCGTCGGTGAGTGAAAAATGTTACCGTTAGTGGATAAGCACAGCCAAAACCATTTTGAGACTTGGTAAATGAAAAAAAAACAGCTAAAAACATGATTTTCAGATACATTCTCAAGTCAAAATTATTTTAGAAAAAATTAATTCAAGAAATAAAAAGGAACGCAAGTCCTTATCATGCGCGCATGGGGACAAATCGAAAGATTTACACTGAAACTACTCACTTTGACCCAAACTCATGTGCGCGAACCTCATATGACATAGTGGCTTATAAACACTTTGAATGTTTGAAAATCCTCCTACGTGAGACTTTTCACTTTTGAAATATCAACTAAAAAAAACTTAGAAGTGTAATCCCTTCATATAACGGGTTGGACTTTCCTCAAAGCAAAATTAAGCACTTCAGTTATTATACTTTAACAATATGTGAATTTCTCAATTTTGAAAAATTTAAAACAAGAAACAAACACTATATTTAATTATTTTTTTTCAGGAACACGCCATATTTAATTGGAACTATAATCTTATTTGACTTCGAAAATCGAATTCAATAAATAAAAATGCGGACATTTTGGCATGCGCAATTTAGTTTTTATAAAAAAAAGATTTACAGATTTGTAAAGTAAATATTCAAATGACGCAAAATCAAGAGGAAAGGGAAACAAGAAAACTTACGTGGAACCAAACATAGTATTAAATATTAGATATTTAAAAAAAAAGCTAGGTACCCATAAAATGTTAAGAAACTTTATTCGATGATACTCTATCCGTACTCGATTATAAGCAAAAAAATACATAAATTTTATAGACTCAAATATAAACAAATATCAACTAATCTACTTATATTTAATGTTATTATTCGAAAAATTGTTGAAGCAAACAATCAATTGCTCACTGGTTATGGTGTTTGCACAGTTTTGTAATGGAGCACAAGCAAGCAAACAGAATGCAGAATACAGAAAGCAAGAGAAGATGGAATTATTGAATACTGAGAAGTAAGAGTAAACTGTATTGAATGAATGTTTCACTACATACATGTTTTACACAATGAATACACCTTATATACACTAGCTCATATGAGCTGTATATAACTAGAGAAAACAGAAAAAACTAACTGTTTAACAACAACAAACTAACACTTAAACTAATGTAACAGTAATTAGTTACAATTAGTTACTAACAGAAGTTTGAATTACAACAACTCAACATCCCCTCTTAATTCAAACTCTCAAATGAAACCATACCAAGTTCTCTCCTAAGCTTCACAAACTGATCACACTTCAGTGCCTTGGTTAATGAATCAGCAACTTGATCACCAGTAGGACAATATTCAACAATTAGCTTGCCTTTGTTGACTTGATCTCTCAAAAAATGGAACCTAGTCTCAATATGTTTACTCTTCCCATGAGAAATTGGATTCTTGGCTAAGTTTATAGCTGATTTATTATCAATAAACACCTTAATAGGCTTCTGCAACTCAATCAGCAGCTCATTCATCAAGGACTCGAGCCAATTTGCTTGACATGCTGCTATTGAACCAGCAACATACTCAGCTTCACAGCTTGAGAGTGCTATTACTGATTGCTTCTTAGAGCACCATGAGATTGGAGCTCCTTGAAACTTGAACACATAGGCACTTGTACTCCTTCTATCAATCTTATCTCCACACCAATCACTGTCAGAGAAACCAATCAATTCTGCCTTCTCAGGCTTACTGCACTTGGGAAACAGAATGCCATAGTGGAGAGTACCTTTAATGTATCTCAGAACTCGCTTGGTAGCTAAGAGATGAGTCTTCAATGGCTTATTCATGAATTTGCTGACCAAACCCGTGGCATATGCTATGTCTGGTCTGCTGTGGCACAAATACCTCAATGACCCTACCAACTTTCTGAATTCAGTAGCATCCACTTCTTCCTCATCACCAATTCCTTCCAGCTTTGCACCAGTTTCTGCTGGTGTAGCAGCAGAGTTGCAGTCCAACATCTTGAACTTCTTCAAAATATCAGTTGCATACTTAGCTTGATGAAGCACCACACCCTTTGAAGTGTTTAGGAACTCCATCCCAAGGAAATAAGCAAGCCTCCCAAGATCTGTCATCTCAAATTCACACTTCATTTTCACCTTGAATTCTTCAATTTCCTTGTTACAGCTACCAGTGACCAAGAGGTCATCTACATACAAGCACACTATCAGCATACTCAGCCCCTTCTTGTTTTTAACATAGACTCCATACTCAACAGCACATTTCTTGAAGCCTTGTTGCATAAAGAATTTGTCAATTCTTTTATTCCAAGCCCTTGGAGCTTGTTTTAGGCCATATAAAGCTTTGTGCAGCCTATACACCCTATCTTCTTTCCCTTTTACTTCAAAACCTGGAGGCTGAGTGACAAAAACTGTTTCTTCTAAAGGACCATTGGGAAAAGCTGATTTTACATCTAGATGAAATAGAGGCCAAGCTCTACTACATGCTAATGCAATAACCAACCTAATAGTCTCATGTCTTGCTACTGGTGGGAAAACTTCAGAATAATCAAGACCATACTTTTGCAAGAATCCTTTGGCCACTAGTCTGGCCTTGTGCTTCACAATTTTGCCTTCTGGACTCACCTTCAGCTTGAACACCCATTTAACATTAATAGCTTTTTTGTTGGGGGGCAACTTGGTCAACTCCCAAGTTCTGTTTTTCTTTATGGCCTTCAACTCCTCTAGCATTGCATCTTTCCACACCTTTTCTTTCATAGCAGCCCTATGATCTATAGGTTCAGAATCAACAAACATTGCAAAATGAATTAACTCACCAGCTTCATTCACTTCACTATCAGCAACCATTTCACAGTCTTGCAGCCTCCTTGGCACCTGCCTATGCCTTTGTGGTCTTGTAATTTCTTCAATTTCTTCTTCTGTGTTGTCAACACTGACTGCATCACAGTTTTCATCATCATCACTGTCAATTCTGACTTGGACCCCAGAACCAGATTTCTCTCCTTCTTTCCAGTCCCATTTTTCATCTTCCATGATCACCACATCTCTACTAATTTCAATTTTCTCCATTACAGGATTAAACAGCCTGTAACCACCAGTGTTGTGATAGCCAACCAGAATCATTTTCTCACTTTTATCTTGCAGCTTTTTCCTCTTTGCATCAGGGATGTGTTTGTAGCACAAAGACCCAAATACTCTAAGGTGATTCACTGCAGGCTTTCTTCCTAACCAAACTTGCTCGGGTACTTCATTTTTCAGCCTTTTGGTGGGACATTTATTTAGCAAATAGGCTGCAGTTGAGGCAGCCTCTCCCCAGAATCTGTGTGGCAAGTCCTTCTGCTTCAGCATACTTCTAGTCATGTCTAGAACCGATCTATTCCTCCTTTCTGCAACTCCATTGTGTTGTGGAGTGTAGGGAGGTGTAACCTCATGTATAATGCCATGATTCACACAAAATTCCTCAAATTCCTTTGAGGTATACTCCCCTCCTCCATCGGTCCTTAGCACTTTCAGCCTTTTCCCACTTTGTTTCTCAACCAGAATTCTGAATTTTTTAAAGACATTTAAGGCATCACTCTTTGCCTTAATCAGAAACAGCCACATCATTCTTGAAAATTCATCTACAAAAGTAATGAAATACTTGTTCCCACCTAGGGAAGCAACCTCAAATGGCCCACATATGTCAGAATATACAACATTTAGCAAATCAGTAGACTTCATAGGTAGACTTGAATTAAAAGGTAGCCTAGGTTGCTTTCCTATCAAGCATATCTCACATGACTTCTCAGGCACTATCACATTAGGGACTCCTAGCACCAATTCTTTAGACCTTAGTTTGCACAAACTCCTAAAGTTTAAATGACCATACCTCATGTGCCAAAGCCAGCTTTCTTGGTCAGGTATAGTGACAGAGAGACAGTCAGCATCTGCTGCTTTAATGCTTGTCTTAAAGGTTCTGTTCTTCTCAAGACTGGACTTCAAGATCAACCTCTTGCTCGAGTCAAACAACATCAATAACCCTTTCTCCATTGTCACAGAAAATCCTCTTTCAACAAGCTGTCCCATACTAAGAAGATTGCATTTCAAGCCTGGTACATAAAACACATTCTCTATCAATGCTTTATTACCATCTTTCCTTCTCACAGCTATGTTCCCCATACCCTTTGCCTCCAGATTACTACAATCAGCCAGCCTCACTTTGGTAGTCTTTGTTGCATCAAAATCAGTCAGCCACTCCTTCTTTCCTGTCATATGGTTTGAACATCCAGAGTCAAGATACCACATTTCACTACATGGTGTCCCTTCACTGGTTATGGCCATAAGCATAACAGAATCAGAGTCAGAGTTAGAATCAGAGTCAGAGTCAGAATCCTCATGTGCCACATTAGCTTCTTCTTCACTGCTTTGCACCTTCTTTCCCTTGCCCGACCAGCACTCATTAGCATAGTGCCCAAACTTCTCACAATTGAAACATTGAACTTTCTTCTTATCTTGGCCCTTTCTTTTTTCATTACTGCTGATAAACCCTCCTCCCTCTTTCTTAAAGGATTCATATTTGTCACCAGTTTTGTTGAAAGTATTGCCCCCCTTCTTGATTTTTCCTTTGCCTTTCTGCCATTTCTTTTTTCCTGAATCTCCTTTCTTGAACACTTGGGCCTGCAGAGCCTGATCAACTGCTCTCTCTGCATCCCTTTCAATTACTCGAAGCTCATGTGCCTCCAAAGAGCCTTGTAGTTCTTCAATCTTTAATGTGCTCACATCCTTGGACTCCTGTATGGCCACCGCAATATAGTCAAACGGAGGTGTCAAGGTCCGCATCACTTTCTCCACAACCATGCGATCTGAAATGGTTTCTCCACAGCCTTTCATAAGATTAGTGACTGTCACCAACCTTGCGAAATAGTCTGCAACCTTCTCATCTTGTTCCATGTGCAGCAACTCATATTTCCTTCTCAAAGATTGAAGCTTCACTGCTTTCACCTTTGCATCACCAGTATAGTAATTCACTAATGTGTCCCAAGCCGCCTTTGATGAGGTTGTTGTTGTTGATATCTTCTCAAACGTATTCGCATCAATACATTGAGCGATGTAGAAAGTTGCCTTATTATCCTTCTTCTTCGCAACCTTGTATGTTGTTCTCTGAGCATCGGTAGGATTCTCTCCTAGCTCTTTAACACCTCCTTGCACGATCTCAAGTAAATCTTGAGCCCCAAAGAGTGCCTTCATCTGGAAGCACCATCTTTCCCAGTTCTTGCCATCAAGAACCGGTAGATTGCCCACAAGGCTGTTGCCATTAGCAGCCATGGATGAGAAGAAAGAAATTCACACAGTGCCTAGGATCGTCTTGCTCTAGATACCAATTTGTTGAAGTAAACCTCACTGGTTGTAGTGTTTGCAGAGTTTTGGAATGGAGCACAAGCAAGCAAACAGAATGCAGAATACAGAAAGCAGGAGAGAAGATGAAACTTTGAATGAATACTTCACTACACATTTGTTTTACACAATGAATACTCCTTATATACACTAGCTCATATGAGTTGTATATGACTAGAGAAAACAGAAAAAAACTAACTGTTTAACAACAACAACAAACTAACACTTAAACTAATGTAACAGTAATTAGTTACAATTAGTTACTAACAGAAGTTTGAATTACAACAACTTAACAAAAATACCCTTAATTTAATTCATTAATATTGTGAGGAGAGAACTATTATAATTAAGAGTGATTTAATAAATGCATTTCTTTTCTTACATGATATCAAGAAAATTAAATGTGCTTAACTATTCTCCTTAATAAATATGAAAGTAAGAGTTTTTACTTATAATTAAGTCTGAAGAGAGAACGTTTGATCGAATCATTATATAAAAAAAGATGAAAAATTAACTTGAGAGCTTTACACTATGTTTGGTTGAGGTGATTTATCAAAGAGAAAAACAAGAGAGAGAGAGAGAGAGAGAGAGAGATAGAGGAGAAATGGCACATCCACCTCGTTTGGTTTGGAGAAGAAATACAAAAGAGAAAAAAAAAATCCATGGGGCCCACAGCATTTTTGAGTCTTCGCTCACATGCGAAGAAATGGGTAAGAGAGGGCTGATGTTTTTGGGTTTCCATAATTACCTTATTCTCTACCCATGAGCGTCGAAGAAGAAGTAAGGACCCACTGGTAGAGGAGTTACGGGAATTACGGGAAGGTTGCAGGAGGTGGGAAAATGGACAAGGAGGAGCCGATGATATGGTTAGTAGGAGGAAGAAATAGCAAGATCACATGTGGAGGGAAGGGGTGTGGATGTGGTGGTTGGAGGGAGAAAGACCACCATGGGAGGACGAAGGGTGCAGATGTGGACCACATCATGTGGTGATTGGAGGAAAGATAAAGACCAAGGGATGAGGGGAAAGATGGTAGAATGTTCAGGTGGGGTGGCGACGTGGGGTGGATAGGAGATTTTTTTATTTTTTATATATGGGCTAGATAGGAATTGGGGTTACGATCCTAAAAAAAAGGAATTAGGGCTACGAAATTAATCAAATACTTTAATTAAAACGTATAGTAAATTAATCAAATAATTTAATTAATTAATTAAAAAGTTAAGTTAATTAATTAATATTTTTACTTGGTAAAGATTAGGTATTTTTTAGATAAGGGCTTTTTTGTCAATTCATAATATCATTCTATTTCTCTCTTCTCTATTTCTCTTCTTTTTCTCTTAAACCAATCAATACTCAAAATCTACTCTATTTCTCATATTTTTCTCTCTTCTCACACTCTCTCACACCTATTTCTCTCTTCACAATTTCACCTCAGAACCAACATAGGCTTAAACTCAATAGGGTTAAATAACTTTTTCATCCCTACAAATATACTAGCTTTTGCTTTTAGTCATTGAAAATTTTTGCATGTTTTGAGTCCCTAAAATAGAGAAAATTTTGTTTTTAGTCCTTGTTTTATTTTATTCTCTATAATATTTGTTCATGTTAAAATTAGTCCTTATGTTGTTCATATTTCAGAGACTAAAATTAATGGTGACACCTAATATGCACCCCAAGAAAGAGGTGCAATGGTGGACCCTTTCACTTTTACCTTCTATGGCAGGTTAAGTTTTTTTCCCCTTCTTTTTCCCTGTTTCATAAAGAAAAACTTGGACCCCTTTTTTTTGGGGACATGGACCCGTTTTTTAATCCTCCATTTTTGACTTTTTGGATCTTATCTTCACCGTTCCACATATGTTTAAAAACTTGGACTAATGTTTTTTACTCACCACCTGGCCATCGAGCCTCCTCAAGCTACCACCCATTAAGTTGGTTTTGTAGCTTGAGCGAATGTTAGTGGTGGCAGAATGTTAGTGGTGGCAGTTGGGGAAGGAAAAAAGATAGGTTTGGTCAAAGGTACTCAAGCTGATGAGAAAGGATACAGAGGGATCTGTCGTGAGTTTTAGTACTCAATTTGACGAGAAAGGATACAAGGGTCCACATTTGCACCCTTTTTTATGGGGTGCATATTAGGCACCACCAAAATTAATATAGTTCACATATTAAGAGTATGTTTGGAGTGAGAATTTAGAAGAGCAGGACTTATTTTTCTTTTCTAAATTAAGAAAGCTATAAAATATTTTTAAAAACGAATGAAGTGTGATTGAAATATTATATGATTACATATCATATTATTTCTTCAATTTTTTTAAAAACTCAAATATATATCAAAATATAAACTTAGCCCACTAAATTCTCCCCTGTAAAACCCTTTCAAACTTTCTATCCAAACATACCCTAAAGGAACCGTAACTAACATGAAACAAAGACCAAAAGCACATTTTTTTTCTTTTTAATATTTCATGGACTAAAAACAAACAATTTTACAAAGACTAGACTCAAAAACTGATATTTTCAAGAACACAAATGAACCGTAATCAATAATTGTTTTGCAAAATATTTTCATCCTCTGTCGGAAAGGCTGATCATGATTCAGTCATAAGGAAATTCTTACCTTTCTCCTCAGGTGGTGCAGACATTCATTCCCATGATTATATTTATGCCTCAAAGCAAATATACACAGGAATATATGACAAACTAAGCTCTATGACTAAGCTCCATGCATATGAACCCAGTCAATAGATGATAGAGTGTTGCACGTAGTAGGTTTTCTCTATGTGCTTTATTAGTTTCTGTTATATGTAGCTCTGTCTGGATTGTACTCAAGTCAGTTACTGGTTTGTTAAATAACAGTCATATCTGCCAGTTATTATAGGTTTGTTAGCAGTTTGCACTGCAAGCTTGCATCATGTATAAATGCTGATTGTAGACTCTCAAATCAGTACAACAACAACAACAACAACAAAGCCTTTTCCCACTAGACTCTCAAATCAGTAAGAACATAAAATTAAATCAGAATACATTTTCTGTTTCTCTCATTTTCTCTCGAGTCTCAGATTCTATCACTGGAATATGACAAACAAATAGTTCTCTGTGGATTGTAGTTAACCACATTGAGCAGTCCTCAAACCAAAAATGACTGCTCGAATCTGATAGAGGAACAATGTGCAAGATTTTATGAACTTCCTGCAGAGTAATGAGAAAGCAAGATAATTAGTCAGTTGAAGTTATGGGGTTTTAAGTAAAGAGAGAAGAGAAATAATAAAGACTTTGAATTATGGATTATTGATATAATCGGTGATGATACAAAAAAGACTATGTACTAATCTCTTATTTATACTAATATTCCAAATCTTAATTAAAGAGAGAGAGAGAGAGAGAGAGAGAGAGAGAGAGAGAAATCATGATGATAACTAAGAAATATGGAAACTAATTGCAAGAGATAATCTAAGATACTATAATTTAATATCAAGTTATCTTCCTATCTTCTAACAACAACTCAAGGTGTAAATAAAATAATTTATGTTTCTACAGTCTACATATTGTTTAAGCTGAAATCAATGAAACACATCGAAATTTTAATTCCACCTTGCAGACCCCAAAAGAAATAAAGTAAGATATTCTAAACATCGCATGCTGGAATAAGAAACGTTTACCAAAATGTGTTGCACTGCGTGTGATTGAGTTCATTTATATCACAGAAGTGAACGACCCTTTGAAATTTTGCTGACAGCTTTTGGTAGGACTGAACTTCTGATGGCTGAACCTGTTCGATTGCCATCCTTAAGTGCTTCATTGTTATAACGGAACCATCAAAGCTCTCCTAATAATGTCAACAAATTTTTTTACATGTTTAATATATCTTGTGACAACACGTCCATCAGAAATCATGCTGAATAACAAACCTCAAGCGCTGAAAAAGCTGCTTGTCGACATATATGTGATATATCAGCCCCAGTACAACCATCTGTCAGTCGAGCAAGTTCTTTAATGCTAACATCAGAACCATGTGGAATTTTACGCAAATGAATACGAAATATCTCTTGTCTATCCGTCTCATTTGGAGGTCCAACATATAGCAGACGGTCAAAACGTCCTGTAAAAGTATTCCATCTGTCATTCTAAGCTTACTTAAGCTGTTCATACCAACTCATCCTCTCCTTAGTGTATTTGTGTGTGCATGTCAGTGACAGACACAAAATAACAAAACGGACAATACCTGGTCTTAAAAGGGCAGGGTCAATCTTGTCTGGCCTATTTGTAGCAGCTATGACAGTAACATCAACTCTTTGATGCAGACCTGGGACAAAAAAAAAAATTTGTTCAAAAAATGTGATCGATGTCCAAAGTTCAAACAACAATTGATTTCACATAATGCCATTTTAGGGCCAACAGATGTTAACCAAAACAGTTCATCAATTCTATGATATATATATATATATATATATATATATATATATATATATATATATATATATATATATATATATATATATATATATAAGCAACCATTCACATTTCCAGTGGCTCAAGCTTTATCACTAACCATCCAATTCAACAAGAAGTTGACTCATGACCCTATCTGACACTGAAACACCATCACTTTCCTTCCCACGAGTTACAGCAAGACTATCTATTTCATCAAAAAATATAATTGATGGGGCATTGGCCCTTGCTTTTGCAAACAATGATCTGACAGCCTTCTCAGATTCGCCAACCCATTTGCTAAAGAGTTCGGGACCCTTTACTGCTAGAAAGTTAAGTTTTGCTTCAGAAGCAACTGCACGTGCCAGGAGGGTTTTGCTACAACCTGGAGGCCCAAACATCAATACACCTGTTGGAGGGTTAGTCCCAATACGGGTGAATGCATCACGGTGTACCTGGGGCCATACTACCGCTTCCAACAATTGAGCTTTGACCTCCTCTTGGCCACCAACATCTCCCCAATTAACCTTCGGAACCTCGAGCATTACCTGGGTTGACAAAAAAGGAAAAACAAAATACCACCACAGAATTATGTTTCACTTTCCATTTTGGTAAAAAATTGATGTAAACAAAATCCTGGCATGTAACATGTTATAAGGTACTCACCGGAAGGAAAATGGTCGTTGCCAACAAAATTAACTCACCAGACCTTTGGAATAAAGTGAGCATGCTTGTATGGGTTTAACATTACACAACTCACTATAGTATAATTTTGTACGAAGTAAAACGTAGACCGTGAAAATACAAATCCAAAGAGATTTCATTTTCTTTAGACAACAATTCTGAAAACATGAACATATACTTTGTCGTTGTTGACTATTCTAAATACAACCGATAACAATTTGTAGTTGAATTGAATGAAGGCTAATTTAAAAGAGCCAGGTTATATATTTATAAAGCTTATGTATTTAATTGTGTGAAAATTAAAGGGGATTATCGAAAAATTTGAGAAACCAAAATAAGCACAAATTCATAATGCAGATCCCGGCTGAGACATTTTTATTAAAAATTAAAAACTGACTCCCAAAATACTAATTATGGCATTACTCATACCTCTCTCATGGCACTTGGTCTTACTTCCCTCCTAGCCTTCTGAAAATCCTCAAAATTTACTTTCAAGATATGCTTTTCTTCACAGCTATTGGGCATTATTTCCATAATTTCAGAAGTTCCTCTCATTGTGCAGGAAGGTAATAAAGGACTGGAGGCCACTGACATATCTGAAACAGATGATGTTACAACTCCTGAATGATCTCTCGAGTTTGTTATACTATTCATCAGAGCAGGTTGCTCTGTTATGTAATCAAAACCAGTATTGTAAGTCTTCTTAAGTTTAGCATGATGTGGATTAGCGTAACATCGTAGACAAATCAAGGCTGCCATATTGCAAAGGCCAACTAGATCAGAACCCACAAATCCATGAGTTATTGTGGCAAGCTCTTCAATTTGTGGCTCGGAAAGAGAGTGGTCCACTTCACGAAGAAGAGTGTCCAAAATATCTTTTCGTTGTCTGGGGGATGGCACACCTGCATTGCATAATGTTTTCTAAGGTGGTGTTGTTTGGTAAATGAATTCTGTGAATCCATCATAGTATTTAGAACAGATCAATAGATCCCTTTCTCTGAATTGCAAGTTTCAGACAATCAAAAATATATTACAGGCATGAATCAGTCAAGAACATCCAAAAGATAAATAACTAAATACTTGTGGCATTAATATTGTTTCAGCTCTAAGGATCAAATTAATATTCTAGTTTTCCCCTTTACAATTCACAGAAGGCAAAAAATGCAAAATAAAGCATGTGTTTCCACCCCAAAAAAAAGCATATGCTGCATTTATCTTTCTTACTAAATAAAGAGACACCAATATGAAGCACTGCAGATTTCTATTTGGTTACTTCATCTAAAATCTCAATCTAACTATAGATGATATAACTAACTACTGCAGATATTGCCAAAATTAAATCCACACGTTTGCTAAAAAGATTTTTACTCTGAGAAAGATCATGATAACGTATCCTGCATGGTCTTTCATACAACACTGCTAAAAATGAAAAGTAATTATAATGGACTTGGATATTGTTAAGAATAGTGGGTGTTTTTACTCTGAGAAAGATCATGATAACGTATCCTGCATGGTCTTTCATACAACACTGCTAAAAATGAAAAGTAATTATAATGGACTTGGATATTGTTAAGGATAGTGGGTATTTATTTAATGTTGTATTTTGAAAAAGCTCCAATACCACGTTGACAGAAGGATTAAAAATTCCGCAAGGAACTAGTTTCATGTTGAGGGTCCTGCAAGTGCATGTGTCTACCCACTATAAGTAGGATTACATATAATACAAGCTTATAACCCCAAAACCCAACATTACATAAAGAAGCATGATTTATTACCTAGTATTAGTGAATTGCAAGTCCGGTAATATCATACAAAGGTTGCCTCATGTCGGAATTGTAACAACTAAACTGTTATTATCAGTCAAATTATAGAAGTTTAGACATTGCAATGAAAAGAAGTATCCGCATATTTTATTATCAAGTTCTATCATTCTTGATAAAATATTTTATTTCCAAGTATTGAGAATGAGATAGAGAAAATGGAGATAGAGAAAATGGAGATATGTTTCTGAATCTGAAATTGTATTCTAAACCTTAGATAATTGCAGATAGGTATTATGATAGAACCAGAAACAAGAAAAATGCAGAAACAGAAGTAATTCTATTAGAAACTGAATGAAACAGTGAGCATAAAGCTCTTACAGCAGAATTCCGGAGCCAAGGCTCCTTCCAGAGCAAAAGTGCTCCTCAGAATTATCTTCTCTGCCAAAAATAACTAACTCAATGATTGCATGCCCCTCACAATTCCCTTACCTCACTATTTATACTATTAAGGCATAACAAACTTGCCAACTCAGCAGCCTATCCCACTCTTTATTTACAATATATCCTTACCCCACTCCTTACTACATTATACCCCTTTTTCCCTTATCAGCCCTCACCGAGGTCTCTATCACCACCCACCCCTTCAAAAACAGCCTTGACCCCAAGGCTGAGATAAGTAAAGAAAAGACAATGACAGGAGGTGTACTGGTCTGGTCTGCTATGTCTAGAGCAAGACACTGCCTTGGCACTATTGTAACTTACTGTAAAGTGAATGATTCCCTCCCCCAGGATCCCACTGTTGGTAGCTTGACGAGCCAGCCCAAGACACTGCCTTGGCACTATTGTAACTTCTGTAAAGTGAATGATTCCCTCCCCCAGGATCCCACTGTTGGTAGCTTGACGAGCCAGCCTTAAATTATTGGTTCATCCGCACCATTTCACTTTCACTGCCTTTGTGTAGCACCCTGCTGTTAATTTCTTCAGAATTCAGAAGGATCAACACATTATCAATCACAACAGGTGCTAATAAAAGAGCAATTCCCAGCAGCATGGCAACACCCTTCATGCTTGCTGCTGCATAAAATCCATCCAAGGATTTCCCACAAGTGGAAAGGGAATTAAGTCTCCCTCAAAGATAAGAAAACATCCCTGAGAATGAAAACTGATCAATGTCAGAACCTTAGCTGCAGTGTTCTTAATACACAAAGGTAAGCTAGAAGATGCTTCAATTATTGGAATTGAGTTCCTCCCAAGGTTATCATACCAAACCATACCAATTGCAAAACTTATTGTCTCTACCATTCCAGGAGTTTTGCTTAACAGAGCACGGGCCTTCTCCGCACTTTTCAAGGCAAGATGTGTACCTCTTCCAACTTGTAACATGTATGGACTGAACATGGGTTTCTGAGAAGGAACCATCAATGAGGAAAGTCCTTCCTTTATAGCATTCATATCCACAGGAGGCTGCTTAATGTGCCTAACTTTCTCCTGTCTCATGAAAAACAACTGAAAGGATATCTTCTCATAATAATTGAAGGCACCATCAGCAACTGAAGGTGATACAATATGTCTCATTGATCCCCACAGTGTTGCACCTAGATGTACAAGAAAAGAATCACGTGCAACTGTGCAATTCTGGAACTCCTCATGTGTGTCACTGAATAAATTCCAGCTCTCCATCCTTTTTGATGCCTCTATGGCTTTTGTCTTATAACTTTCATCATATTCTTCACCTTCAAATGATTGTAGCTCATTTTTCAAATCTCGCATCCTCTCATCAAGTTCTCTTCCAGCATTATAACGATTATCATCCCTGTTGTACTCCTCCAACCAGCTTTCTTCTTTAAACACCCTCCCGTGCTTATTAAAATAGACAGAGTTAAAAACGTAAGTTTGGGCCTGGCCCATTAAGCGAGAATTGAGATTCACTCTTCTTAGACCCCATTCTACCCTAATTGCTTTCTTTCTCCCATCTGAGCCTTGTGTCCCAGCCGTCGAACACCACAGAAGCCGCTCCCCCAAAGCATGGGTCGTCTCCGCCACGGGCGCTCCCCTGTCCGGTGGATCCGGTGGCTCTGGCGGCGGTACTGGCAGCTGCGAACGGTGGTTCTGGTTGGGAAGGACTGCTGCGGGTTGGCTGGTGTCAAGCGGTTCCGGCTCGGGAGTGACCGTCGTAGGTCGACTGGATTCTGGCGGTTCCTGCGGAGGTGAGGATTTGTCCCGGCGATGCACCTCTTGCATCGTTCGCACTCTCTCTTCCTCCATCAGCAGAGTCAGATCTCCCGGTTCTTGTTCCCACGGTGATTTGTTCACCCTCTCCTCCCACAACGAGCTCATGGTTGTCGCAAGAGGATCTACAGCCGGTGCCTCTGGCCGTGGAGGTGTCGTGGCCAATGGATCGATGTCCGGCGGTTTCGGTGGAGGTGGTAGTGGGTCGATCACAACCGTAGGATTCTTCTTCACACTCACTTCCTCGTTACCCACTTCCCTCTTCTTCGCTGGTGCATCACTAAGCTTTTGGGGCAAAGACATTAATTCTGCATGGAACATTTCTTCTCCACCATCAGCATTCACCCCTTTCACCTCTAACACTGGTTGCTTGCTTGTTACCATCACTTTCCACGGATTTGGATCTGGATTTTCCAGCATGAACTTCCCCACTATTTCGTTACTCTCGAAAGGGCCTCTGTTGGACAGCAGTGCATCTCCTCTGCTACTGCACCCTTCATCAGAATGACGTTGACCCAATAGCTTGGCCATCTCCGACAACAGAGATCGGCTAAACTCAGCCAATGATTGATTGATGAAACGCCCCATCTTGACGATTCTAGCTTCTATCACATCAACTCTCTTCGCCATCTCCGGAGTCATGGACAATTCCGTCAACGCTGGCTCTCCCTCGGCAGATCCGGCAGGTCGGACCATTGATAGAACCAGAAACAAGAAAAATGCAGAAACAGAAGTAATTCTATTAGAAACTGAATGAAACAGCGAGCATAAAGCTCTTACAGCAGAATTCCAGAGCCAAGGCTCCTTCCAGAGCAAAAGTGCTCCTCAGAGAATTATCTTCTCTGCCCAAAATAACTTACTCAATGATTGCATGCCCCTCACAATTCCCTTATCTCACTATTTATACTACTAAGGCATAACAAACTTGCCAACTCGGCAGCCTACCCCACTCTTTATTTACAATATATCCTTACCCCACTCCTTACTACATTATACCCCCTTTTCCCTTATCAGCCCTCACCAAGGTCTCTATCATATTACATGTCCTAGCTTACTAGTCAAGTTTACAAACATAACAGAATACAACTAATTCCTAACAGAAAGCAAGATCTATTACACTTAGGGTACGTTTGATGCATGCTAAGATACAAAGTAGAACAACACAATATGGACACTTGAGTCACAACACAACTTCCTTATTCTGTGTATTATTTGGTGGTCAATACAAAATACAAGGAAAATAGTGTAAAACTTATTGAAATACCCTTTGTGTTGTGCAACAGTTATTTCATGCTTAACATTATTATGTGTAAAATTAATTTAATATAAAATATATTACTATATATACAGTGTTTTAAAACTCGGGCCGGTCATTGACTCGGTCGAGGTACCGGGTCAGTGGGTCAATGGTCGAACCGGTAGGTCACTGATTGAACCACATGACTCGATCTATATTAAAATTATAAATATAAATTATATATTAAAGGTATATAAATAATATTTTCGTAATACTTAACAAATTGGTCTCTTGGTGGCTGGTGCAGTGGTTAACATGCCTTTGTAAACCTCCAGTACCTGGGTTCAAATCCAGAAAACTTGTTTTTTGAATTTTACAATTTCCAAAGCAAGACAAGCATCATTGGAAAACAGCTGCACAGAGGCACACAGCCCCATGACTGTGTCTTGGACTGCATGTACAGCAGCACAAGCGCACAGCTACACAGCAGGACCCCATGACCGCGCCTTGGACAGCGTGTCTAATGATCCCGAGTCGCCGAGTGTGCTGGTTTACAACTGAGTTAAAACCGAGTTGATTATGTCATGTCCGATCGGATACCGTATCCAATCTGATGAGGTGACCAGACTGGTCAAGGTCCCAGTTACCGTTCAAACCGATCCGCCTAGCCGGTCCGGTTAGGTTTTAAAGCATTGTATATATACTTAGAGACTGAGAGTAATATTCTGAATGAATTGCTTGAGGTGTTAAGAGCCTCAGCCTTCTGAATTTATATAGAACCAATTACAATCAGCATACCTTGATTTAAGCGATTAGTGGCCAGCATCCTTTGATTTAAGGGCACCACAATATTATATATAATCTAATATCTCGAACACTCCCTAAGCTGGTGCATATATGTCATATGCATCAACCTTGGTACATATGTAAGAAATCCTCAGGCCTATGAGAGATTTGGTGAAAATATCTGCCAGTTGATCATTATAGCCAACAAATGAGGTAGCATTGCCGAACATAACCTTCTCACAAACAAAATGGCAATCGATCTCATTATACCCAGTTGGCAGACTTCGTCACTTCTTGGGGATAGAGGTGGCGCAATCCAAGAATGACATTGTGGTTTCTCAGAGGAAGTATGCAATGGATATTTTAGAGGAAACAGGGTTGATGAATATTAAGCCTGTGGATACTCCAATGGATCCCAATACGAAACTTTTGCCAAGTCAAGGGGAGCCTTATTCGGACCCAAAGAGGTATAGGAGATTGGTTGGAAAACTGAATTATCTCATTGTAACTCATCTTGATATTTCTTTTGCAGTTAGTGTGACGAGTAAGCTTCTAAACTCTCCCTATAAGGGACATTAGGATGATGTAATTCGCATTTTGAAATATATTAAAGGAGTGCCGGGAAAAGGTCTCTTGTATGAAGAAAAAGGTCATACACGAATTGTTGAATATTCTGATGCAGATTGGGTAGCTCTCTCACGGATAGGAGATCTACTCCAGGGTAGTGTGTCTTTATTCATGATAACTCGATCTCTTGGAAGAGCAACAAACAGAATGTTGTGGCGAGATCAAGTGCAGAAGCAGAATATCGAGTCATGACTTCAGCCACGTGTGAACTTATATGGCACAAACAGATGCTTAAGGAATTAATGTTTGGGGATATCTCACAAATGACACTCATTGGTGATAAATTGTACAGTAGTAAATTGTGCTCTGTTCACATATCAAGGTAGAAAATATCGATACAGTAGTAACATGGGGAGGCAGAAGTTTTTTTTTTTTTTTTGGTTTTGGGGGGGGGGGGGGGATTCATACAGCAAAAAGAATAGGTAATATTTTAAGATAATAACATACTATTCAATGTCAAAAGGAGCTATTAGCTTAATTCTTACCAATTTCAATTTCCTTGTCAAATCTTCCTGGCCGTCTGAGAGCTGGCTCAATATGGTCAAGTCTATTAGTGGCAGCAATTACAAGTAACCCTTCATTTCTACTAATTCCATCCATCAGATTCAATAAGGTTGCAACCAATCTTGTAGATAGCTCTTCACCTCCATCTTTCCTTGCAGGGGCAATTGCATCTACTTCATCTATGAATATCTGTTTGTCACAGAAATCCCATCATTGGCATTCAGCCACTTAGGAAAACTTGGAACATAAAAATATCAGGTTCAAAATAAGTGACTATTCCCAGCAAATCAAGTGCAAAACCTTGAAAATAATTAACCACACAAAACTGGAGCAATGAAAGCATGAAGAAAATTGTCTAGATAGTGCAAAAACTGATGGAGAGCAGGCCTCATATAGGTCACACTATGTAGGTTTCAGCAATTCTAATCATGCAGAAAAACAAATTATTATTCATTTAACTACATCTGCTTAAAAAAATGCAAGTCTCACCTCTATGTTTTGTATAATGGACTGTTCATTGAAGAGAAATTATAGATACACGAAAATGCAATATAAGACTGTCTTTTTACACAGCGAAAGAATTGAAATCTTCCACCATCACTTCCAGAAGTTATAGGGGGGAAATAAAGAACCAATGATTCACAATTTGATAATTCAGGCAAGTTCAAGACTTTTAAATCATAGAAGAGAATTAAACAAAACATGACTTTGCCATTATTTTTAACATTTTTACTCTAAAACCCAATCAGTATTTGAAATGCAAAAAACAGGGCACTGGCTGACAAAATAATACTTAAAATTTCATTTTATAGAATACTTCAGTCATGTTTCTAATTTTACCCATTTCCACGATTAACATGTCCTAATTAAGTGTCTAATATACTTCAGTCATCCTTGGCTTAAAACACCTTATTGCCTTCTCTTGATTTGTCAAGACTCATGACCAACATTACAGCAGCACAATTCTCATTTATGTCATGATTCCATGAAGCCTCATAATGTTAGGTGTTTCACTTATTCCACAAATAAGCACCACATGAATCATATGAAATACATTACGACAGCATGCTTCAAGAAAAGATCTCTTTGTAAATGCATTAACTGTATCATACATGTGAAAACAGGTATGAAGGAGACAGAAATGAAATTGCAATTAGAAGTTATGAGTACCGACATGCATGAGTTGTTTGGAGAAACTCTTGGTTAAATTTCAGAACAGCCTACGAAAACTACTCAATCACATGCAAACTGTTCTGTACTATCAAGAGCAGTTAATGAACTTGTCAATCCGGGTTGTGGATTCTGGGTATTCCAAGTCATTTAAAAACATTGGCTTCGACTGGAAATTTGAATGCCAATTCTAGTGGCAGCAACCGGCCTACACAATCCTATAATGGAGTTGGGCACAAGGCATTTGCCTTACCAAGAGTACATTTGGAGAAGAGAAAAAGGCTGTTGTCTTTAACGTAGCCAATAATTTATGCCACACCATCTGTGCCCAGAAAGAATACTCCAGGTGTTAATTTTGGGTGAGGATGATAAGAGGGTGCACAGACAGTGAGACTGAGGCTGCTGGGTTGTCTGTGATTCTTCTGGTACTACAACGGAATGTAATTTCCTAAATCTTCCATTTTTCTATAATGGTTTTTCTAGGCCAAAGAATGAAAATAGTGGGCTCTATCACTGAATCTTATCTGCTGACGGCGGATTGCAGGGCTAGTCACAACTTATCTAAGAGAATGGGGCAAGTCAAATTGGTCTCCCTATCACTGAAACTAATACTTCTATTGCGCAGATGGGTGATGGGCATCAAATTTCTTCATCGGGAATGTGTCGAAAGTTGGAGATATGTGCGAATGGGATTTCCATCATAGTCAATTTTCACTTGTTTTCTCTCGAGGGTGCGATGTGATTGTGGGTGTGTCTATAATGGGAACAAGAGATCTTTGATTAGAATGTTCACAAGCGACAAATGGAAGACTAGCCGGTTTGCAAAGACAAAGGATGGGAGATTGGTTGAGGATGTGGTTATGGGTAAGGACTTTCGGAAGAGTACTGTAATTTGTTTGAGGGGCTGCTACCATGGTTGTGAAACTCGAGATCCCACCTAGGATCGCTAGGGGGAAGAAATATCGTAAATCGTGGGATCGTAACACGGATCGTAAGATCCCACCAAAAAGACAAAATTATATTTAATTATTTATATATGCATATAAATAACATAATTAAAAAAAAAATTAACCTTAAAACACCAAAATAAACTGAACATAAAAGTTTCATTAACTTCATCTTAAGTCACAACCTCTCATACTCTCAAACACAAAACTAAAAAAACAACAAAACCAGCATCTAAAAACATCTAAAGAAACTAAAATGAAGACTGACTGAGATGAGAATGAAGAAATTTGACAGCAGAAATTCGAGTGGCAGAAACTTGAAGACTGACTGAGATGAGAATGAAGAAGACTGCAGTATTTAAAGAATAATCATTAGCCATCGTATGGCCAAAGCTTGGGAATGAAGAAGAGGAATTTAATCTGAGTAAATGAGAAATCAGTTCCCAAAAGAAGCCGTTTCTGATTTCCATTGAAGGAGGCAGCTAGGGTTTAGTGGCTTCTGATTTTCTGAAAGGGTCACATTTAAAATCGGGTCATTTGTGGGCCCTTTTAAAAAAAAAAAAAAAAAAAAACCCCCGAGTCGGGTCGTTTTTAAAAAAAGGGTTTACACAGGAAACGGGTTGCGCAGCCAAACAGGTTAAAAAAACCCTAAATCTCGTCGCGGCGCAGAGCGCCGATCCGGTGAGTTTCCAATCTTGCCTGTCGATCCCGCCGCGCCGCCTGCTTTTGCGATTCCGGCCCCGCTCCAGCTCGCCAGCCATGGCAGAACACGTGGTATCGTGCGATCTCACGAGTTTGCTCACGTGTTTCACAACCATGGCTGCTACTGGTATGATACTGCATACCAAGGAGTTGCTACTCCTTTTGAATGAGTGCATGGAGAAACTAGGAAACCCCCAACACTTACTCGTTACCTACCGGGTGAAAGTTTAGTGGAAGCTCAGACCAATGACTCATGGATACGGATGAGATCGTTAAACGGCTCACTTGTCTCACCAACAGCAATCCCAGGATTGGATGTGTCAAAAGCCAACAAACAACAGAGGGATGTGACATTTGAGGTTGGAGATTGGGTGTATTTAAAATTTGGGCCACATCACTAACAATCTGTTGCTAGGAGGATAAATACTTACTCGTTATCTAATGGGTGAAAGTTTAGTTGAAGCTCAGACCAATGACTCATGGATACGGATGAGATCGTTAAACGGCTCACTTGTCTCACCTACAGCAATCCCAGGATTGGATGTGTCAAAAGCCAACAAACAACAGAGGGATGTGACATTTGAGGTTGGAGATTGGGTGTATTTAAAATTTAGGCCACATCGCCAACAATCTGTTGCTAGGAGGATAAATCCTAAATTAGCTGCAAGCCTGCAAGATATCTTGGAACTTTTCAAATCTTGGCCAAGGTGAGAGCAGGAGGGATCGTGAACTCATCCCATTTTTCATGTGTCTCACTTATAGAGAGTTGTGGGATGGCATATTGTTCATCAAACTTTAACAAAAGACCTTGGGGTAGATGGACCAGTCCTTGAACTTGAGGAAGTTCTTAATTTGAGAGTAATCTCCAGAAATGGTCAGCACATTCCTCGAGTTCTTGTTAAATGGACCTCTCAACTACTACTGAGGCTATGTGGGAAGACGTGGCAATGATGACCTCTCAACCAGTTACTGAGGCTAAGTGGGAAGATGTGGCAGTGATCAAGGGGCAATTTCCGCACGTCAGCCTTGAGAACAGGGCTATTTCAATTCTGGGGAGCATTAATAGGCCAGTCCAACATGATGAAACATAGCCTTGTATGGGACGAAGGCCCAAAGCCTTAGAAGGTTTATATCAAAAGAAAGAAAAGGGGCTCTGGGAGTTGGTTATTCGTGTAAATAGGGAGTTAAGAGAGTAAGTTATATGCATGGTGTGTGAGAAGTTTAGGGTCATTTTGTGTTTTCATTAGAAGCGAGTATTATGAGAGGGTACTCCCTGTGAAGGACTTTGTCCTGTGTTCTTCCCTAGTTGTGTGATCTCATTAGGGTCTCTTTCCTAGATTAATCCAAAAACATATGAATAAAACTACCTAGTTTGTGTGTAAACCCGCTTGAGTCCAACACATATGGGTGCGTTTGTTGCTCATTGAGGTATTTTTATACTCATTGAGGTATAGAACAACGAGAACAACAAAGGGCAAATGCTTAAGTCACACCACAACTTTTTGTCTTGTATATTATTTGGTGGACAATGGACAGTACAAGTAAAATAATATGAAATTTACTTAAACAACCTTTGTATATATAATATTATATTGTATAATATGTAATATAATCAAAATAATATTATATATATAAGTATTATATATATTATATGTAAAGAATATATTATAATATATAAAATAATATTATACCGCATTAGTTATATATGTATGTAAGTCATATTATAATGTTTAATATGATACTCTCTCTCTCTCTATATATATATACATATATAATCCCTCTCTCTCTCTCTATAGAGAGAGAGAGAGGGATTATCTCTCTCTCTATATATATATATACATATAATCCCTCTCTCTCTATAGAGAGAGAGAGATTATATATATATATATAGAGAGAGAGAGAGGGATTATATATATATAGAGAGAGAGAGAGGGATTATATATGTATATATATATATAGAGAGAGAGAGAGATTATATATATATATATAGAGAGAGAGAGAGAGGAGAGATTTTTATATACTTATAGAGAGAGAGGAGAGAGAAAGATAAGAGAGAACATAGTAAGTAAGAAGGAAATAATGTCATTTAGATAGGCCGTCCTTGGGACAAGATTTTGGGTTTTTTTCTTGTCCCTCACCCCTGTTTTGTCCTGTCCCATGTCTCTTTCAAATCAAATATGGGAACAATATTTTGTGTTGTCTAGTCCCTATCCCTTGAATTTTTACAAATCAAACACATCCTAAAAGCCTAAAACTTTAATGAAAACCTCAATAGCTATTTTTCTTCTGATATGTAACTTGTAATAAACATATACATCGATATAAGAGCACAGATTATTTCATTCAAACACAAAATGTGTAAATACTGAAACACAATCTTTGGACAAAATATCTAACCACGGCAGGTGCAGCTTGAATGGCCAAATCAAAAACTTCATGCAACGCTTGCTCACTTTCCCCATAATACTGGGAAACAATTTCAGGTCCATTTATTGGGAAATATTTGACCCCAAGTTCCGCAACATCATGAGCACATAATTGAGCCAGGGAAGTCTTGCCTGTACCAGGTGGACCATGAAGAAGGACTCCTCTAGTAGTTTGTAAACCAAATCTACATGTTGCAGAAACAAGAAGCATGAACATTAAGTGTGCAGAATTGTTTGTTCACATGCATAGGAGTATGTGAGGACACATTACTATGGGAATAGAGGCAAGTACTTTGAACTACAAATTCAATCAATGACTGGCAATTACTGATATAAATGCTTGCAACAAAAATGTGTTGACATCCATATTTATAATAAACTGACCATATTAAGACCTAACATGCAGTTGCACTCATTTTGACAATAGACAAATATTTTACTGAATGATATCATGTTCACAGAAAGAGAAAACGGCATGATAAAATATGCAAATTAATTCTTATAAGAACACAAGATATACTACCTGAACCTTATATTTAATAAGTATTACCAAAAAAATATATATTTGGAGAAGAGGTGCCAGTCATTGCTTTGAAGGGTTTGCCTTTTATCTTATGAGTAAAAATCTAATGGTTATCCATTATCCAATAGCAGAGAGAGAGAGAGAGAGAGAGAGAGATGATAATAACAAAAGAAGGTTCTTCATGTACAGTCACCCTGTAAGAGTAAGATTATTTATATGGTAATAAACAAATAACAAAAATAAGGGAGAAGGGAAATATTGAACAAATTCCTTTATATTTTATTTTAAAACACTAAAAACTCTCAAATATTTAAACTCAAAAGGGTAAAATATCTAAATGTACAACCATATATTCAATGACCCTTTCCAAGCAGACATTTTATTTGATTAAAAAACCCATTAGAAAAGACAAGCAAAGAAGTACAAGATCAGAGGATCTTCCATAATTGCTCTGAACCCTTTAGTGGTGTGCATGCCTTTGGTGCCTTAGGTGTGCCCTAATTCAGGTGAGGCGTGCCTTTAATACCTCTTAGAAAACCCCGGCAATCTAACTTTACAACTGTGATGCTAAATGGCTATAATAGTCAGACTGTTAAAAAATAACTAGTATTAGTCTGTCTTTGGGACTCTGCACATTTTAATCTATTATTTTTACTAGGAATATTATGCTTGAGAAATTAGATTTCATGGAAAATTAATGCAAAATAATCATATATTTTTCTGTGTTGAGCTGAGAAGGCTGTTGGCGTTTGTGCTGCCACCCAACAGACATGAATAGAGAGCTGAGATTCTGTGTGGAGTGGTACCAAAAAGTAAGGACGCTAGTGCTACCACTGGAGATATATTAAGATCCAGCTCTAAAGTCTAAACCACTTCCTAATGAAATTATGAGGGATACATGGTGATGAGGCATATACAACACAGAATCCAAATAAAGAAAATAGCAGGCCTTCATCTCAAACAATAGAGTTTACTGCAGGACCGTAGTCAACAGTAAAACACTACTTGAATCCACCAAACATAATATGATGCATAGAACAACACACAATCTATGGCAAGGAAATAAATAAAAGTCTTCAACGTTATATGCCATACACGTGAAAATTTATAACAGATAAGACATACCTTGATAGATCATCTTTCAACGACGAAGAAATTATATTCTTTAAAAGCGTATATTCTTTAGATAGACCACCCAATTTAGAAATATTATCATGTATGCTAGCATTAGCAACCTTGTGATCAAGTTTCACACACGATAAACCCCTTTGAATTGACTCTTCAGATGCTGCATTTGATGGCAAAGATAAAAATACCTTCGTTTCCCAATTGACAGTGAAAGCCAGATTTACATTCTCTGCTATATCAGAATCTTCAGGATTTAAATTACTGCTCCCATTCAAGGGATAATGATCAGGTATGGTAACTGGCACCTTTTTAGCTCCCATCACATGGAAAACACACAACTCTGAAAACATTGGGACATTGACAAGATTTCCTAGCAGTAAACAACGAGAATATAACCATGAAGTTGCACATGTCTGTAGTAGTTTTTTGGAACTTTCATCCCCTAATGCCTTGCTAACATCAAATGAAGCCACCGATTGACCATTGCCATTGGTTACACTTGATTCTGAATCTTCAAATACTGGGGAAGGCAACACACTATCATTAGAAAACTTTGATCCATAAGAAGGTGTTTTAGGAGATGCAACAATATCATTCTCAGAATGGACATGGGATTTTGACTTAGACAAGTCCAATGGGAGAAGGTTATTAACTTTTAATGGTAGTCCACTCTTACAAGGAGCCAACTGAAGGTATAATTCCTTGCAATTATATACCAAAGAACAACTATTTTTTGTAGAATGCAGTTCACTGCTCCCATTTGCAAGACAAAATATGTATTGTTTCTGTAATGGGTGAACAAACACACATGTGCCAAAAGGAGGACATCCCATGGTAAAGGAAAGATTCAGAGACAGGCGTACTCCATTCTTCAAAACCTACATGTGTCATAAAATATGGGATTTTGATAAAGATAGATCTACTGCTATACATAATTATCAAAAAAATAAACACATGCACACACAAATACATTTAGTTCTCTGTTTGTTAAATTGGGGAAAAATTAAAGAAAAAAAGATAAAAGAACATTTCATCAGAAGAGGTGAAAGAATAAAAAGGAAGGATAATAATCCTTCAAATACAGCTTACAAGAAATAAAAAAGACAACAAAACAAACAAGAAAAGAAAAACATGAACCCCAATCCATAAAGGAAACCCTCCCAAAAAAAAAAAAAGAGAGAAAGAAAACTGGGTAAGTGAATTGAATTGGATATTAGCTTATAAGAACCCCAACCAATATGTGGCAAGTCGTTATCTTTTTGTCAGGGAAAACCACTATCTAGTATCAACCATATTTCAAATGAGCAGA
The DNA here is from genome assembly GCA_037113605.1 of Calophaca sinica. NCBI lineage: Eukaryota > Viridiplantae > Streptophyta > Magnoliopsida > Fabales > Fabaceae > Calophaca > Calophaca sinica. The sequence continues at coordinate 34,513,733 of CM073733.1, read as the reverse complement.
ATAACAGCAGCTTCAACATGTTATTTATGTTCTTCAAGATTTGTTAAGATGTTAAGCGTAGTCTTATGTCAAGTACAAATTTTAATAGCTTTTTTCTTAATTGAGACCTAAGTAGAAGGTAGGATGTTCGAGAGAGCATCCCCTGTTGAGGGTGTATGAGGTAATTTTCTTTTGTTGTTTACCATTCAGCAAGTGTATGAGGTAATTTTCTTTAGGATGTTCGAGAGAGCATCCTCTGTTGAGGGTGTATGAGGTAAGACATTTAAGATATCTATATATAAAAAAATAAAAAAACATCTTATTTCTATTTCCACATTTGCTGTTTATTGGGCATACTGTGTAGCAGGTGTGTTCCTGCATGTTATGTTCTATTTTGGTGAAATAAAATCTGAGTAACAAGTCCTCACTTCTCCCCACTAAGATTAAAAACAACAAAATAATAATCATTGTGTTTCCTGTTAAATTGTCTTCCACTGTATGAAATGAATAAATTAACAAAACATAAATATTGACAATAAAAAAAAAAAACAGTGGCAAAGACAAACCTTCCTGGAAGGATATGCTTTTGCAAGAGCAAAGTAGTTTCCTGCAGAATCATCCAATGTCTTAAAATTTTCCAATCCGTAGCATTTGATACATTCATTAGCCAATGACTTGAGAGGAAAGCTATGCAATTGCGCACTCTTTTTACTTGAAGATGGAATAGATACCTGCAAAATCAATCAAATTGAAGAAATGTGATAATCACGACTGCCAAAAAAAAAATTGAGAAAAAAATAATAATGGAATGGAAGATTCCTACAGAGACAAGGGAACCCGGGGCAAGAGAAGAGGTAACCATGGAAGACTCAGAAAGCCAAATTTTAGAGTCTTTGGGAAGAGTGTTGGTACACTCGATGTCAGTGATTTCGCCAACGAACGCGGATTCTGCGATGAGGGATGGGAACATTCGAGAAGCTTCCTGTAAGAGAGAGGCGAGTTGTTGTGGTTCGGGAGGTGTGGTGGTGCGGGGTGGCGTGGCAGCAGCATCGGGAGTCGACGATGATAACCTTGACTGCGCTTTCGATTGCTTCTTGTTATGCTTTGAACTCGAAGGCATGTTTAAGCGTGTGTGTTCTTCACAGAGAAGTTTCAAGTAGGAATTTGTTGTTGTTCTGGAGTTGGAGAGGAACGTCGAACACGCACAATTCGACTTTATGATTTGTGTTTGAATGTTTAGTCTACTATACAGTGTAACGCAAGCAAAACCCTTACTCGGGTGGTAGGGTTTTAGTTTGATACCCAACGGTGGCACTCCGATCTTTTGGCCAACCCAGGTGTGGCGGTATCACTCCACTGTAGGTTTGATTAGCGGTGGAAATAGGCTGTTTGCGGCCCCAAACATCAAAAAATTCAACGCTTAAGTCTTACCTATTACGTTGTAGGATTTTTTTTAAGGTTTGATGTGGTATTTTTGAAAATCTGGTATGGTCTGTTAGCATATTTAAGAGTCTATTTGATATTAACGTCTTTGAATAAGTCATTTGACCTATCTTTAAATTGACTAATGGACGGATAGGCCAATGAAATTAAGTTCTATTTACAACAAACTATAAGAAAATAAAATTAAAATCACTGAATTGAATAAGACGAGCTGAATTTTATAAAGTCTGATTCTGATTTATTCATATGATACAAATTTTTTTTAAGGTCTAACCTGATCTTTTAGAGAATCTAACCTTATATAATAGTCTATTTAAATTCTATTTTGCAATAAGGTCTTTAAATATTTCAAAAATTTATGTAAATCAATATGCTTAAATTATCGAAAAAGTTAGCAAGTATATGATTTAACAGAATGTAAAAAATCAAATATAATAATAATAGCAATATAAAATTATTATTTATATTTACTTAAATATACCGACTTGTTATACCCAAAAGGCTTTTTTGGTGCCTTGAAGTCTGACCTTTTTAGCTAAATAAGCTTTTTGAAAAGCCTCGGCCTTGTCTATTTAAAAAAAAAAAGTCTAGCATGGCCTGGGCCTGATATAGGCTAGGCCGTAGGCCCCTGTCAAGCGGTTTGGCCTACTCACACCCCTAGGTTTGATTTGTGTCGTGAGGTTTAGACTTGGGTCAAATCTATTCGTTAATTAATGCAAACCTTTTCTTTTGATAAGAGTTGTATTTTCGGTAAATTCCTCCCTTGTCTCCTCAAGCACTTCATGTACACTAGTAATTAAAATGTTGACTAATTCTAATATGGAAAAGAAGGACAAATGACCCACTGTGGACAAAGATTATTCACCCTTAGAACATACATGTCTATAAGATCAAATGGCGTACCCTCCACACCAAAACTTATTCTCCCACCCTCTTTCTTTGCTCAATGTCCCCTCTGTCTTCTCTGTCTTCTCATCAGCGTGATGTCCACGCTCCTCCACCTCTAGCAGTCGCTCTCCGACGCCAACGTCGAACCTCCATCCTCTTCTCCAAAAATCGTCGGAATCTGAAACCCTCATTCTCTTGTGAAAAGACCGATCGTGCACAGAGAAGCACCAATGTTGCGCGTCCCTTCCTCCGTCAAGTATTCGAATGTCCCGTTTTTCTTTGTCAGTTTCAATCCTTTCTGGTTGCAGGCAAGGAGTGAAGCATTGAAAATGGAGGAGTTTCTCTTTCTCCCTAAACGCTCGTGAACTCTGTTCACCATGGATGGTTATCACGCTCGCGGATGGGGAAACCCACGATGGCGCTTCTGGGCTACAGTGACTGAACCATGGTCGCAAGCGGAGGCCAAACATCCATGAGAGGAGAGAAGAGAGAGAGAGAAGGGAGGGTTTGGGTTTCAGATAAATGATACGATGAAAAAGGTGTACCGAATTACTGTGAGGACAAAATGAATTAAATGGTTAGAAATTTTTGTCCATTATGGATCACATGTCGTGCTGGTTCATACTAGCCATAGCCTTAAAATGTAACCTCGTTTAATTAATGCAAATTTTTTTAATTTTTTTAAAGACTCGTTTTTGTCCCGGACAATAAATGTGCAACCCATTTTAATCCCTTAGAAAAAGTAAGTCGTGAAATAATTATCGAGAAGTTCAAAAGAGAGACACATTAGTCTCCCGGTTAAAGTGATGATGTGGACTATTTACTGCTGATATGTATTGTTAAATAATGTCACGCTGGAATATGATGAACACGTGTATGTTTTTTGGGACAATTTAGACCTTATTTCAATTCCTCTATAACAGACCCCAAATAGGCCCAAAATAGTCCCTAAGAAATTCGACTCAATTTATTCCCTCACCCATTTTTTATTTTTGAGTCTTCTTCAACCTCCAAACTCTAACCCTCTATTAGAGCACCTTTTCAATTCGCTGCTGGAGCCCCCATTTAGGGACAAATTTGACTGATATTTAAGATTTTTGAAGACCGAATTGATCTTTTATTAGGGGATCAAATATGTCTTTGTGATTTTTCTCAAGTGGGCCTTTACAACATGTATTTACCTTTCATCACCCCAGAAGACGTTGACTTGCAAAATAGAAACAACCAAAGCAGCACCAAGAATCCTAGCAATGACAACAACACCAACAATATGATTCCTCTGCTGATTCATCCCTCCAGAAACAGCCACCATGAGGTACTTTTTCCTCTCCTTCAAAACCCCTTCACTTGCTCTTCTATAATCCCTATTGAAACTCAAACAAGGCCTATACCCCAACTCATTTGGTTGCTTCCCAAACTCACTCCTCTTTTCCACATCCCCATCACGCTCCACCTTGTCCAATACACTAGGCTTCTTTACTCTAAACTGCACCTGAGAAACAAAAGACTATGGCCAACTACCCTTTTTAAAAATCTCATCCTTATGGCCATTATTCTCTATTGGTTTCTCTTTCTTGAAGACAACACCAAGTTTGGATTTTGAAGGGTCATTTGAGATTGAGAATTGTGGCTTATTTGCGGACCATGGTTGGGGAGGAAATGGGGTGTGAGGATTGAAGCCAAACTTGAGCATGCCAAGGAAACCAACAAGAAAGAGAGCGAAAAAGTAAAACCATAGCGTTGTTGGCCTCCTGCAGATGGTGCTGGTAAAGAAGATAAAGATTGTCGAGGGACTAAAATGGGTCAAATTTCTTAGGGGCTATTTTGGACGTATTCGGAGTCTGTCACAAAGGAATTAAAATAGGAACTAAATTGTCCTGAAATACATACATGTGTTCATTATATTCCAGCGTGACATTATTTAATAGTACGCGTCAGCACTTAACAGTCCACATCATCATTTTAACAGACGTTTTTGGATGGAGATAGACGGAGGGACTAACGTGTCCCATCTTTGAAATTCTCAGCGACTATTTCAAGACTTACTTTTTCTGAGGGACTAAAATAGATCGCATATTTATTATCGGGGGCTAAAATGGGTCTTTATTCTTTTCTTTTGCTAAGAGTTGTATTATCGGTAAATTCCTCCCTATTCTCCTCACGCATTAATGCAATAAATAAAATATTGTATTTCTTAACCTATCATTTTCTTTTATTTATTATTTTATGAGAACTTGTTTCATGAGAATAAAAAATGGTTATTAGAAAAAAAATTTTGAATTAATTGAAGGACATTTTGAGAATAATATTAAATAAGATAAAATTAGTTATAATTTATTTATATTTTAGACCACCAAACATGACATATATTTTGTTTATATTTGAGTGTAAAGAGAGTATAACCGTTACACTTCTATCCTCTCTTGTTTTAAAACATACTTCTCCTCCTCTCCCTTCATACATAAAAATATCTTACAATAAAGTTTTTTTTTGTGTTTTTATTTTCATTGAACCCTAGATAACTTCCATCAAAAATTTATTTTCTAACCAAAATACATTTTCCCCTTTCTTTTCCTCTCCCTCCCCTCCTCGCATTCGCACCAGAGGGTGGTCGCGACTGTCACATAGCAACCTGTCTAGCTTTTTCAATGTGTTGGATTTCTCTTACAGGCAAAAGAAATCTGTCGCTAGAGGATCCCACTCACAAATGCCAACAGAAAGGGTGTCAAGACTGTTCTAGCCAGCCTGGTGAGTTGACGCAGGTCGAGTTTCTCAGACGATAAATGCTCTAACTTGAATTTTCTATGTAGCAAGAGTTGCTTTTTTTTTTAACAACAACGTAGCAAGAGTTGTTAATTTTTTTTTGATGAGCAAGCAAGAGTTTTAATTACACATATCATAAATCAGCAATGCATATGTGGCGAAAACCCCTAGTGATTTTTTTTGTTTTGATGGAGAAAACCCCTAGTGATATGACCGTTTGCAATGATCAGCATTCCTTCATAAATATATTTAGATAGAGTTTGGTAGATAAATCAAAAATTCAAAATTGAACAAAATATATTATGAGTTCCGCAAAAATGACACGGAGTAAAAAATAGTAGTGCACTTCAATTAAACTGACAATGTAGAATTAAAGAAAAGAAAAGAAAATTGTGTTTTGGTCAGCTTTGTTCCATTTGGCAACCCCTAAACACCCTAAGTTGTCCAACTAAAATAAATAAATAATCATAATTGCAAATCACGAAATACTGTTGTAAAGTGTGAGCATGAAATATAAAATACTAATTAATGTAAACAGGCAAAAGAAATCTGTGGCTAGAGGATCCCACTTAGGGGTGTTCACGGGCCGGTTTGGATGGATTTTGACTAAATCCGTTATCCGAACCAATCATATTTAATCGGTTTGGGTTGGTTCGGATTTTGAGTTTTTTACTATAAAATCCGAACCAAACCAATCCGATATTGAATGGGTTGGTTCGGATTGGGCTCGCGGGTGATGTGCTAACGCCAACTGTTTAAAACATAATTGCGAAATAATAATCATAATTTAAGAAGTCTAAGCACACATCACGTGCTTTTAATTAAAAACCAAACTGAATCATAATTAAGGAAAAAACATCCAATCCAAATTCTAAAGTGTCTTACAACTTAACTGCAAAACAAGAATAAAAAGTCTAAGCACACATCACGTGCTTTTAAAAGCACAAAGCAGGCACTATTCATTATTCAATATAGCTCCAAAAACAAATATAAAATCTTGCTCAGAATGATTAATTCTTCTTTTCATTGTAGCTCCAACCAAGCCATAATCCTGCAAAAGAAACATCAGAATGATTACTTCTTTTCATTTCATTATCTATAATATAAAACCCATTACAAAAGTACACTCTCAAACCAACATTACAATAAAAACAATAAAAGCCAGAGCCAAAAAAGTTTGATGAATTGCATCAACTAAATTTACCTTAAGATGTAACTGTATTTAGCGCCACATTAAGCACCGCAATAGCATCCTCGTCGGTTGTTGCAGCCAATAATTCTGGAATTTCAGACATAACCACAATCTTATTAGCATAGAATACAAATTTACTTTGATATTCATATTGAAAACAAATATAAAATACAATAGATTCAAAATTACAAAATTAAAACTAGTGATGCATACCTTCTTCAATTCTCTGCACTTCTTCCAATTCAGCTTCTAAATCAACCACCTTTGGAGATTTTATCCAATTTTGAGTACAAATCAAAGCTTCGACAGTAGAAGGGCTCAAAGAACTACGAAATGAATCAAGAACCCGACCTCCGGTGCTAAATGCAGATTCAGATGATACAGTGGATACCGGAATGGCTAATATATCTCTGGCCATGTAAGAAAGAACATGATATTTGCTTGTCTTACCTTTCCACCAATTCAAAATGTCAAATGTAGGAGAAGTTTCCTCAACACCATCCTCCAAATACCTTTCCAACTCATTTCTTTGCACCTCACCTTGCTTTTTCTTCATCTTTAATCTAAACTGACCATCCCAATCCTCCTCCTCCTCTTGATTCCCCACGTTAGATCCAGATGAAACATTTGAAGCCAAGGTACTAGAACCAGAAGTTTCAACAGAAACAGGATACACTACCATGTAATGCTCAAACAACTTATTGACAATATCTTTTAATTTAGGCATCATCTCCTTACACTTTTTATCATCATACATCCGACTAAAACAAAATTTGATATAATCAAACTTATAGCGGGGATCAAGAAAAACAGCCACTAACAACAAGTAGTTTATCATACCACTTTCCCAATATTTGTTGAACTTTACCTGCATGTTCGCCGTCATCTTTTGCAACACTACATCATCACTCATCCTCCACCTATTCAATGCTTTCTGAATATCTATCAATTGCTTGAAGAAATTATTAGCAGTGACATGCAATGACCCAGAAAAAGACAATGTTGCATCATAAAATATCTTTAGAAACTTCAAAAACACACGAGCACGATTCCAATCAAATTGATTAGGACAGCCACCTGATTCACTAACTAGGGTGATCATGTATGCAGCATCATCATATTCAAGGCGATAAAAAGCTTGTTCATATTTCTCAGCAACCTCTAACATTAAGTAGGTGGAATTCCATCTAGTTTGACAATCAAGTATTATCATTGCCTGACTAGGAACACCTACAACATGTGCACACTTCTTAAAAGTAGCTAATCTACTAGAAGAAGCCTTTACGACTTACAAGCAGCCCTTATCCTAGCAATTGATGGATCAATTTCCTTCATTCCATCATGTACAATCAGGTTTAAAATATGAGCAGCACACCTCATATGCATGAACTCTCCATTTAACAAAGTATGACCATTCCACACACTCATGCCTCTAGTTACATATGAAATAGCCACATTGTTAGAACTTGCATTATCGACAGTCACACAACCAATGTTTTTGATCCCCCATTCTTTCATGCAACCCTCTAAGTTTATCCCTATGGTTTCACCCTTATGATCGGTAATCAAACCAAAATGCAATATTTTCTTCCTCAATTCCCACCCCTCATCAATATAATGGCCAGTTACACACATGTAATTCATGTTTTGGATTGAGGTCCAAGTATCGGTGGTAAATGAAACCATTTGTTTATTTGTAGACAAAATGCATTTCAATTTATCCTTCTCAATGTTATATAATTGAATGCAGTCCCTAGCAACAGTGGTACGAGATGGAATTTTAAATCTAGGCTGAGCTTCACCCATGAATAGTCTAAAACCTTCATTTTCAACAAACTTAAAGGAAAGTTCATCTATAATTATCATCTTTGCAAGTGAGACACGAGTTTTCTCTTGATTGAACTCAACAAGTTTGAAGCTAACACTATTAGGGTCATCTTCATATTCCTTTCCAAGAGCAAGTGTCTTTTGTTTCTTATCAACATTCCTATATGGGTTTTTCAAACATTTTTTTGAATGTTTTAGCATGTTACTAGTTCCATGAGTACCACTATTTGCTCTATATACTTTCTTACAGTACTTACAAATAGCATTGTCCTTCTCTCTAATGAAATGTTTCCAAGCACTTGAAGGAGGCCTCGCAGGCTTTCTTTTTGGAAGCTCAGATTGTGATGCTGGAGGTTTTTGTACTTGCTCTGTTAGAACAACCTCTGTTGCTTGCTCTCCTAGAGGAGCTTCTTGTCCTTGTGGAGTTATAGCAACAGTTGGACTTGGAGTATTGACTACTGGATTTGGAGTTTGAGGAGGAGGATTAATACTCAGATTACCACTTTCCATTTCTGTAAAACATAAAAAGATGCAAATTTAGCTTAACTTCTTTTATTCAAACATAGACAAAATTCAACAAACCAGAACATGTATGCTATTATGCTAAATCAAATACTACAATGAAACAAATTACAGATTAAGAAAAGGGATTAAATAAAAAATAATAATAAGGAAAGTGATTTAACAACACATGCAAACCCAAATGAGGAAAGGGATTAATACTTATCAAAAATAATAAAACAAATTACAGATTATTGTAGTAAATGAAAACAGAACAGAGACGGTAAATGAAAACAAGAAAGCAAACCCAAAAAATATAAAAAAATAAAAGCAAGAACAGGGACAAAGGGAAATGGATGATGAGAAATCATCAAAGACATGGAGCAGTAAACGTAATTAACGAAAACAAAGAAGAAATCGTGAAATCTTACCGTGCGAGTGGGAGGAACCAAGTGAATCTAAATGATTGATGAATGTGAAATTGGATGTGGCGTTGATGCGGAGCTGCTGTGAAGGAAAGGAATGGGAGGATGAAATCAAATGATTGATGAATCTGAATCTTAGGGTTTGGAGAATGAGGCATTATATAGGTGATTGCCGATTGAAACTTGTGAATTGAAATGTGATTCAATGGAAGCCTTGGAAATGTGCTAAATGGGAGAGGCCAGAGGGAATTTCTAGAACCGAAGCTGAAGCGGTGGCAAGTGGCAACTGAGAGTAATTGAAGGTTCTTGAAAGTTTTTATTTTTTTGTCAACAAAAAAGTTATTGAAAGGTAATAATAATAACAACAATACGCAGAATATGAGAAGACGCAAATTATAGATGCCATGGTTCGGGTATACGGGTATTCGGGTTTATAAATTAAAATTCGTTGCCCGAACCGAACTACGATGGGTCTTTACGGGTTGGATCGGATTTGGCCCAATTAAAAAAATTGTCCGAACCAAACGCTTCGGTTTGGATTGGATTACGGTTTATTTCGGGTTTATCCAAACCACTGAACACCCCTAATCCCACTCGCAAACGCCAACAAAAAGGGTGTCAAGACTGCTCTAGTCAGCCTGGTGAGTTGACGCATGTCAAGTTTCTCAGACGATGAATGCTCCGACTTGAATTTTCTATGTAGCAAGAGTTGTCTTTCTTTTTTCTTTTTTTTTTACAACAACGTAGCAAGAGTTGTTAATTTTTTTGATGAGCAAGCAAGAGTTGTTAATTACACATATCATAAATCAGCAATGCTCGCGAAAACCCTAGTGATTTTTATTTTTATTTTTTTAAGGAGAAAACCCCTAGTGATTTTTTTTTTTTTTGATGGAGAAAACCCCTAGTGATATAACCGTTCGTGGTGATCAGCATTCCTCCATAAATACATTTAGATAGAGTTTGGTAGATAAATCAAAAATTCAAAATTGAACAAAATATATTATGAGTTCCGCAAAAATGACACGGAGTAAAAAATAGTAGTAGTGCAGTTCAATTAAACTGACAATGTAGAATTAAAGAAAAGAAAAGAAAATTGTAATTGTGTTTTGGCCAGCTTTGTTCCATTTGGCAACCCCTAAACACCCTAAGTTATCCAACTAAAATAAATAAATAATCATAATTGCAAATCACAAAATACTGTTGTAAAGTGTGAGCATGATATTTGAAGAGCTTAAAATGCTTGAAAAATGTTCACACTTGGGTGGGATATGAGAATGTCTAGTGAAAACCACAGTATGCCATTACCAGTATGTTCCCATTAGGTTACTACTTCAGGTTACTACTTCGAAGAAAAGGGTACACTATATAAATTTTCATTCGATACAAAAAATTTGGGTTTTATTAGCTTGTTTGTAATGATGGAGAACCGAGAGAGTAAATATTTATAAATGGAAATTCGATTTCACTGCAATATGTAAAGAAAAAGTCTAAAAAAAATAAAAGAAAAGAGTACAATATAACAAATGGTTATTGCCGAGCCCCTCATAAAACTAAACTCTTGCAGCTTCCTTTGTTTCTTTCAAAGTTCTCTTGAGGCTCTCTCTAAGATGAAGAACCTTGAGGCAGAAGAAGATTTTTAGCTGGTGGAAGCACAGCAACAGCTCCTTTCTGAAAATCAGAGTACTTTCTGTAAACAACCTTAAGCTTTCCACTCCCAACAGTTGAGTGGAAACTGACCAAAAGTCTAGCACAATCCATAAGTTGTTCTTCTTTGTAACCAGTGTGTAGCTTAAGTGTCTCATTCCAAAATGGTGTCTTGTTCAGAGTGCACCTCGCTGCAAAGACTGCTGAGGCAGCAACCATTGATGGACAATACATTAAGGTAGCATAATGCATCATCCCTAACTCAGAAAGAAAATAGGCCATGTTCTCCAATGCTTCATCTTTTGGAACTGATGCTGCCTTGATAAAACGAACTAGGAAAACAAATGGTGTTGGCACTGTCAAATTCCATTCTAGCTTCCCTAGTATGATTTTCTCCATCACAAGTATTTGTTGATGAGTGTAAGCTCTATCTGAGAGGCACACAAAGTCATTAACCTGCACCAACACAAGTGTTATATTATATATCTCAAATTTGTTGTTATCTCAATTATAGTGAAACATGAACAACCTATTAAAAATATACCTCAGGGGGCCAGATTTCTTCATACTTAGATGCCATGAGCATGGCACTGACGCCAACCAATTGAAGTTCTCTCCTTGGGACAGTCTTGACAGCAAGGAACCGATCAACAATGTTGATGGTTAGATAAAGGGTTTCATGTGAAAGGTCAAACTTGGTGTGGACATCTACCAGCCAATCAACAAGAATAGCTCTCATTCTCTCATTTATTTCAGGTTGTGAGTCCATGTAGTCATGGGGACGGCTCTCATTCTAGTAACAAACATATTGATATGACAATATATCAGACATAATACCAAAACATAAAGACTTATTATAAAAAAGAAACATCAAGGGTTAATAATAATAATCTTTTTTTGTTAGTTTGTTTGTTTGTTACCTCAACTATCTTATAGAACTTGTAAATGTCTTCAATGTATTCAACAGCAGCAAGCTCATTATCAGCATCATTAGCATCAATGTCAATAATGTCCTTTGGTTTGTTAGTCACACCGCATGCTGCCTGTGACAGATCATGAAAGAAACTTGTAAAGAAATAAAGAAAAGAGAATCCAGTACAACATGGTTCAGACACAACAAGTATAGGGTTTTCTTTTCTTTTCTTTTATTTGTTATATTTATCTGAACCTACCTTGCTTCTTGCTGTGAGGACAGAAGTAAGGGTGCGTGATTTCTTCTTGGAGTTGGGATCTCCTTCCTTTTTCTTGTGGATAGACTTATCTTTCTGGACCTCTTCTTCTGGACTTATTTCAATGACTTCCACTGGCTTTGGTTTTGCAGTGACTTTCTTCAGAGCAGGTTTGGGGGCAACTCGTTTAGCCACTGCAGCCCCATCAACAACAGGGTCAGGTGCAGCAGCCACTTTTTTAGTCACTGCAACCCTATCAACAACAGGAGCAGGTCCAGCAGCCACATTAGCACAAGCCTGTTTCTGCAATTTCACAACAATCATAACTCATAAGTATAAATAATAATAATATAAATAACCTGCCAATGAAAATTAATTAATTAAATTAACAAAGAAAGATTCACACCTTGTTATTTTCAGCAGCTGCTGCTGCTTGTGCATTGGCAAGTAGTTGGGCACAGAAACTCCTAAAAGAATCACAAATTAATTAAATTAAATTGGAATCAGAGAGAGAGAGAGAGAGAGAGATGTTGAAAGAGAGAAAAAGGTTAAAGAACCTTGTGATGGGGCGATTGGGTTTGACATCAACTCCTCTTAAAGTGACCAAATTTCCAATATCACCAAGTGCTGTACGATTCCTTCCCTCTGCTGCACCGTTCTTCTTCTCTTGCTTCCCTCCCCCTACGACTGCATCACCTGTCACATTGCAAAATAAAACCCCCAATTAAAAATTAGGTTATGTCTTTGGATCTAAACACGGTTTCACATCCAAAAATTAAAAAGAAGATTGGGGACAAATCTCAGAAAAATTGAAACTTGTTTGTGATTTGAACAGATTTGTAAATCCCAGACAAGATTTTTTATTTCGACTTCTTATAGTGAATGTATTCAGTGATTCAGTGAATAGAAAGGTATGAATACAGGAAAAAGAAATAAGCCATCCCAGAAACTATTTCCCTCCATTTCCCCACCACCCCCAAGTTCGAATCTTAAAGCAAAAATTTGAACCCTAGAAAGGAACAGAGCAGAAAGATTCGATGAAGGGTAAAAAGAAACAGACACGGAATGAAAATCCAATCACACAGAAGACGTACGCACCTCTGTGCTGTTGTGGAACGATGGGTCTTGAAGCCATTTCTAACTCTTCTTGACTTGGAATTGAATGTATAATCTTCTTCTGGGTAGAAAGAATCACACTGCTCTCTCTCTCTCTCTCTCTCTCTCTCTACCCTCTCTCTCAGTGTGTAGAACGAATGAATGAGAATGAGATGGGATGGGACAGTGAAAAAGCCCTCCTCTTTTGAAGCTGAAGGAGGCGACGCTTCTCTCCTCAACGGTCAATTTTTTTAGTACTTTTTTAACCGTTGGATCTTCTTACGTTAATCCAACAGCAGAGCGTGGCTTTGGAGAATAATATAGCCGTTGGAGTCTTGGAGATTCAAAAGAAAGCCATGTGGACTATGGAGAACCTACAAATCAATGTTATTATAAATATTTAATTGATATTATTGGGAAAAAAATTATATATATATATATATATTGTTACATTAGAAAAAACTTTTGGTTTTCAAAATTTTCTAATTATTTATATATTATTCAGTGATTTTATAATATTCAAGACTTTCAATTTTTATGTCAAAGCAAAGTAAACGAGTATTTAAATGAAATAAAAAATATCTTTAAAAGAATAATTTATTAATGACATGTTTTTTTATAATTGTTTTTACTTTTTTTTATTATGGATACCTGTTTTTACTCTACCGGTCAAAAAAAAAACTGTTTTAAGTTTTAACTCTATCATAATTCATGCACACACATATATCTAATAATATATTAATATTTCAATTTTTAAATGTGTAATAAATTTATTTTACTTTTAAAACCCATTTTTCATCTTTTTACTACTTTATATTTATTTATTATATTACTACTCTATATTTACTAAATTAATTATTAATTTGAAATACTTTCATTTTATATGAAATAATTAAAAATACAAAAAGCATGTAGCACGAGTACTTTTTTGGACTAAACTTATATGTAGTTCTAACTGTCATGTTGGTGTTGTTCCTCACTGGGAAAAATAAAGTCAACTGCCAAGAACGGTCACCAAAAAATGTTTCTGAAACTGTCTTTTTACTAAAAAAATATTTTTTTATCTAAAACAATAAGAATTAGATATATGGAACAAGATCTAAGTTTTATTCTACTGTTTTATATTAAAAGCACGAGTGCGTTTTTAGTATAATAGCAAATTCATCTCTAAATATATCACGATCATTTATTTAATTATTTATTATTTTTTTAACTTTTCAAACAAGTTTATAAATTGTTTTTACAAAGATAATTTGATAAGCAAAAATAATTTATGGATGACTCATTTGAAAACTGTGATATCTTTAAAGAACCAGAAATATGTTTAATTTTTTTTATCCTAAAATGATGGCCAAAGTGAGTAATCACTTCTCACCGGGTTGGCTCATGTGGAGTAAAGCACTACCTCGGGTTGTAACTCCATTCTGAATGATCGAAAACACAAAATTATTTAACGAACAAGAGCGTCGAACCACTCACGTTAACAATCTAAAAATGTGTTTAAAGTAAACTACTTACGAGCAATTAAAATGTTTTAGAGGACATTTGTTAAACAACTATAATTCACAATGAATCAGATTGAAAAAATTAAAATAAGAGATCATATGGGAAGATTGATAAAATATTAAATGTAATAATGGAAAAATGGTAATATAACTCAAAAGGCAAAAAAGTAAAATTTTCACCAGGGCAATCCCACAAATTAAATTTTAATGACAATTGGTTAATCTTTTAATAAAATTTATGATACGATGAACTTTCTGATTCTTTTTACAATAATATGATAAAATAATTTCGGCATTTTGTATACTAATTATTGGTTAATATATGTTGATAGAGGATAGGAATTATGTGCAAAGCCACAAAGAAAAATAACCATTTTTAAAAAAGTAATATTAGAGAGAAAACAATGAAACAACTTTTCATTTAAAATAATAAAAAATTACGAAAAAGGAATACTTTTATTTTAATTCGAGAAAATTATTATTTATTTTTACAAATTGTTAAAATTATTTGTATTGTCAATGATAATCACTCGTTTTCAGTAGTTTGATTGGTTAATAACAGTAATTAAATGACTATTATGTGAATAATTATAATTCACTTTTATAGTTGTGAATAATCTTTTTTTTGTTGACTACTAAGTGAATAATTATTGTTTGTTTACTAGTGGTCAACGGTAGTAAATAAATGATTAATTGTCTTTGTTTTGTTAATAACTATCACTGTGATTAATTGATAACAACTATTAAGTTTATTTGTTAAGAAGGTTAAAAAGAAAAATAGGCACAAACCAACGAAGATACCCCAATAGACAGCCCGATGGGTGTGTGGCACACTCAAACCTGATGGACGATGTCCACCAATGCTCCCCCCCTCAAGGTACGCAACATCCATCTCCTCTAGGGACGTCACCAGTTGTGCAGCCTCCTAAGGATGTCGCGGGATGTGCTAAACATAACTGAACTGCCGTAGGACCCGCTCCAAAAGGTGCAGGTGCATCGGTCTGTCGCACCGGATCCACCTATAGTACCTCCAGATCTCCTCAAATGCACGGTGATGGTCGTCATATGGAGACCAACACACGTTGTCCATAGTTAATCGGTCCAAAGCTGTCTGGTACGACATCACCTCTCTAGATTCTTGATCGATCCATCAGTGGCCCAGGACATCACCTCATCATACCCTGGGTGCTCCTGTCGGGCTACAATGTTGGGGATGTGCTCTAAAATCCACACTTGCAACTAACTCAGTGTCTCAGTAGCAATAATTAATTAGAAGTAATCGACAATAAAAACAATAGTTTGTAAAGTTACATATAGGATGGTCATGTATCCGCCCATCCACGTCGCGTCGCACAAGTGATCGTATAAGTATGCTAGTGCAGCAGTACCCTATGCATATTATCTGCAGGTTTGGAGGTCGCAGAAGGTCTCCAAGCATAAGACATCCACGTTGGTCTGGCTCTTGTCCTCAAACAGAGTGCAGCCCACGAGATGCAATAAGTACACTATCGTAGTCTCCACTCGATGTTGTAGCATCATAGACACCTCCTTCACTGGCGTTTGTCACACCTGCACATGGTACATCACAATTAGAGTTATGTTTCAACGTCCCTACAATTTTTGGAAATATACTTCTGGATGTTGATTTTTTATCAATTTCGGAAATATATTTCCTGATTTAGCTTTTCATAACTCCGAAAATATATTTTTGAATTTTGAACAAACACGCTTCAAAGATACACTTTCAGAATGTAACATTTTCGAAGAAAATTTGAATTTTCGAACATACATTTTTGGACGCGAGTTTTGCAAGTCCGAAAATACATTTCCTGATCCTTCAAAACTGGTTGTGAAATGTATTTTTGGGCACCATCAGAATGGGGAAAAAAGCAGCAGAGAAGGGAAGAAGGGCCATACTTGATACATAATAGGGAGAGGAAGGATGGGGTATGATGGTTTTCGTGTAACGGGGGTTAAGGTGTCAGATTTGAAGAGAGTGTAGAGAGTGAGAGGAGGGAAATGAAGAGGACGTGGAAAAGCGAAGTGGGAAAGTGAGGCAAGTTTTTTCAAAAGACCTAGTTTGGGTCTATATGAAAATAAACTTTCGAAGAAGAGTAAAAATGATATAAAAAAAAATTGGAAAAGGCATTGGGGGTGAATGTTAGAAAAAATGGTGTGCTAATTGTTATTCTTGAGTTATAATCATGGGTTGGGCTTTTGGCCCTTCTCACAGAGAAATAATAATTGACGGTTTTTCCTCCATGTCATCGGACATTCTTTGTCACCGAAAAATCAACAATAAATATTTTATATTCACTCTTTTTCATTCTGATTCTTATTCACACTTGATTTTTTTCCTCATAGAAATACTAAAAATAAAATATAAATATGCATTTATAATAAAATGGCAAATAATACAAAAGTGGTAATAAAATGATAATACCATGGTATTTAAATGATTAAAAGACACACTCATATTGTGAACTATGAACTATGTTTTTTCCACTTTTGATCTCATTGTGCATAATCTGGGAAATCAAAATAATATGGTCAGAGTTACAAATGTGTGTTGGCACCCTCCTTCCAATAGATTTGTCGAAGTCAATGTGGATGGGAGCTCTCTTGGCAATCCGGGTAAGACTGGCTATGGTGGTTTAATTCGTAATTCCTTTGGGGATTGGATTCAAGGCTTCTCGAGTTCTTGTGGCATAGCTTTTAATTTACTTGCTGAGTTGTTTGCTATTTGGTATGGTCTTCACTTAGCTTGGCAATCAGATTTCAAGCATCTTGTTATAGAGTCAGATTCCAAATCAACCTTGGACTTAATTGTTGCCAATGCTTTTCAATTTCATCCTTATGCAATGGTGCTGCAGTATATCAAAAACTACATATCTCTCTCCCTTGGTCCCTTTCTTTCAATCATACTTTGAGAGAGGGAAATGATTGTGCTAATTGGTTGGCAAAATTTGGTGCTAACATGGATCGTCCTTTGAAGATTTGGAGTACTCCTCCTGCTCATATTTCTCAGCATTTAATTGCTGATGCTCTTGGGAGCACTTGGCAAAGAGTTGGCTAGTCTTTGTTTGTCTTGTCTTTAGTTTTCTACTTGATAAAAAAAGACACACTCGCACATATACGGGGAGGAATCAAATTACATCAGTGTAATAATTGGTCACTGCTACACTATTCAATAACATCATACTGGATAAATAGTTTTCAAAATCAATTGTTGGATTGAAAGTTATATATATACTAGTAAGATACCCGTGCATACGTACGGGTCTACTTGTTTTTATGTATTTTTGAAATACACTTTATTTATAAAATGAAAGTCCTACGCTGTGACAAATATAATTAGTCTTTTTGTTTTCTAAATATGCAGAAATAGTGAGAATAAACATGTAATGTTTTCCTGTTAGGACTAAATAGTAAAATAATCATTTATAAATAATAAAGAGATTTATGAAATTGTTATGTGTTAAAAGGCAATGAAATTACACCGATAACATGTAATATTTTCTCGTCGGAACTCAAAAGCAACATAATCATTTATAAATCAGAAAGACATTTATAAAATTGATATGTGCCCAAAGACAATAAAATTACACCAATAATGTCTATTGTTTTCCCGCCGGTATGCAAAAAAAAATCATTTATACTGACAACATATAATGTTTTCCTGTCTTCCAGTCAAGATTCAAAAGTAAAATAATCATTTATAAATAATAAAGATATCTATAAAATTGAAATGTGCTCAAAGACAACAAAATTATTCCGACAACATCAATAAAAGTAATTATTAATACTAACAACATGTATTGTTTTCCCGTTTTCGTGTAGAGATTCAAAAGTATAATAGTTATTTATAAATAATAAAGACATTTATAAACTTTGATATGTGCTCATAGACAATAAAATTATACCGACAACATGTAATGTTTCGCGTTAGAACTTAAAAAGAAAATAATTATTTATCACTTAAAAATAATAAAGACATTTATAAGGACAAAATAAAAAAAATAAAAAAAAAAAATTTAACAACTAAAAAATTAATAAATTTGATACGTGATGAAATTATAACGGCAATATGTAATAGTTCCCCGTCGAGATTTAAAAGCAAAATAATAATTTTTAAATAATAAAGACATTTATAAAATTGATATATGTTTAAAGACAATAAAATTATTCCGATAACGTATAATGTTTTCCCGTCAGGATGCAAAAGAAAAGTAATTATTTATACCGACAACATGTAATGTTTCTCCGTTTTCCCGTCGAGATTCAAAAGTAAAATAATCATTTATAAATAATAAAGACATTTACAAACTTTGATACTTGCTCAAAGACAATAAAATCAAACTGACAACATGTAATGCCTCTTCGTTGGGACTTAAAAGCAAAATAATCATTTACCAATTATAAATAATAAAGACATTCATAAGAACAAAATAAAACAATTAAACAACTAAAAAATATTGATAAAATTTGATATTGAAATTATACCGAAATTATGTAATATTTTCTCGTCAAGACTTAAAAGCAAAATAATAATTTATAAATAGTGAGCACATTTATAAAATTGATATGTGCTTAAAGACCGTAAAGTTGTTCTGACAACATATAATGTTTTCTTGTCGAGATGCAAAAGAAAAGTAACCATTTAAAAATATAATTTAAAAATCAAAAAATTCAAAAAGTTAAATTTTACAGTTAAATAAATAAAAAAATGTAAAAATAAAAAATATAATATATAAAAATCTATATGTAATTAAAAAATAAGAAAACAAAATATAATTTAAAATTTAAAAATAGAAAATAAAAAATAGAAAAATAGTAAGAAAATATAAAACTAAAAATATTAAATTCAGAAAATCAAAAAAATTGTAAAATTAAAAATCAAAAAACAAAAATTTGAAAAATATGAAAAATATAAAAATCAAAAAGTAAAAAAATAAAGTATAATTTAAAATAAAAAATTTTCAAAATAAAAGAAACTGAAACATTAACAAAAAGTTAAAAATACAAAAAAGAAATATAAAAAAGTAATTTGACACAAAAAATTAAAAATATAATATCATATTATTATTATTATTATTATTATTATTATTATTATAAGAAAAGGGAGGGAGACACAAACCTCCAATGAATGACATGTGTCCTCAATGGGGTTTGTTTTCTGATATAGAGATAGATGATATAGAGATAGATATAAGATAGATACTGTTATTATATTATTATTAAAAAAGGGAGGGAAACACAAATCCTAATGGGTGACATGTGTCCCCAAGGAATTTGTTTTCTATACGTGCTTAAAGACAATAAAGTTGTTCCGACAACATTTAATGTTTTTTCGCTGGGATGCAAAAGAAAAGTAATTATTTAAAAATATAAATAAAAAAGTAAAAAATTAAAAATGTTAAATTTTAATGTTAAATATATAAATAAATAAATTTTAAAAATAAAAAATGTAATGTAAAAAATCTATATGTAACTAAAAAAATAAGAAAACAAACTATAATTTAAAATTTAAAAATAGAAATTTAAAAATAGAAAAATAGTAAGAAAATATAAAACAAAAAATATTAAATTCAAAAAATCAAAAAAATTGAAAAATTAAAAAACAAAAAAAAAGAATTTGAAAACACGAAAATATAAAATCAGATAGTCAAAAAACAAAGTATAATTTAAAATAAAATACTTTAAAAATAAAAAAAACTTAAACATTAACAAAAAATAAAAAATATAAAAAAGAAATTTGAAAATAAAACTAAAAAATATAATATCATATTATTATTATTATTATTATTATTATTATTATTATTATTATTATTAAAAAGGGGATGGAACACACAAACCCCCAATTGGTTACATGCTTTTCCAAGGGTTTGTTTTCTAATATAGAAATAGATAGATGCATATAAATGATGTGATGTGTAAAACTTTATTTGTTGACTTTTTATATATATTTTTTAAATTTATTCATATTTTAATATTGAGTCTACTAGTCTCTTTTAGACAAATTTTATTTATATTTCAGTAAAACTTTTATAATTTATTATCTAATTTAAAATTGTTAAACAAATTTTCGATTATTTTTAAAATATTTTTATATCTCTCTTAATTTAAAAATAAAAAATTAATTTTATTATACTCTAAAACATTAAAATTATAGGTTCATATATGTATTTTTAAAAAGAATAAAACAATTGCGTAAAATAAAAAAATTCTTTTTCTAAAATTGATTTTTGAAGAGACAAAAAGAAATATTTTAGCACATCTATTCTAATGATCGAATACTAAGGCTAAATTATAAAATTAGTCCTTTATGTTTATTTTAGGTTTCAATTTGGTCCTCTATGTTTTATTTGTTTCGTTTTGGTCCCTTACGTTTTAAAAGTTACAACAGGTTGGTCCTTTCCGTCACTAAAAGCCAATTGTCCGTAGCTAAAAGCCAAATTCTAGCTACAGATAATTGACTTTTAGTGACGGAAAGGACCAAATTGAAAACTAAAATAAAATGTAGAGGACCAAAACGAAATAAATAAAACGTAGAGGACCAAATTAAAACCTAAAATAAACTTAGAGGACCAATTTTGTAATTTAGCCGAATACTAATTAACCAGTGGGGCCCTGCCTAGGTTTTCCTTCCATCTCCATCTTCTCTTTCTTCAGTGAACAAACACCGACCGACGCTACCAGGCAACCAGCACCCACCCACCCTCCTTGAGTTGAAGCACAAGAATGAACGACAACCAGCCCAGCACCCACACAGCCTCCTTTTCCGTCTGCGGATCCTGCTCCCCGTTTCTCTATTTTGACCGCCGGGTTCGTCTTACCCAAACCTCTCTGTTTTTTTTACTGTTTTTTCATAGCATTTTTTGTTTTGGTTTGTTTCGAGGCTGTCTTCCCAACTGCTCTCTCATGGAAATAAAAGGAAGTCACACGCCAGTAGCATTACCAGGAGCAACAGAAAACAGTCTTTGGGCAGAATCTGTTGGCTCAAATACAGGATTGGACCATTGCGAGAGGAGAAACATCAGGTATTTTGTGTTTAGTTTTTTAATAGAGAAGCAGAATAGTGGGTTATCTAGTTCATGTTGTGATTGATTTCTTAAATGATATTTAATGGTGTTTGATTAAGTCCTTACTGGATTTGTCCCCGGTGAATAGCTTAAGTTATACTCGGGTGGATTTGGCAACAAATAAGTAAGCTTATGTTTAGAAGCACCTATTATATATGTATTTTCATGTACACACACTTATGTCTACTTTGTGTCCGAAGAAAGGGAAATTATCATTGTCCTTGACGGTGTACATCCACACACTAACATATAAGCAATTTAAAAGATATCATCACTCCCATTAGAAGTTTCTTGTTGACCATGTACAGCTTCTCTTTTTATTAGATTGTTTCGTTTAGTTGGTATGCTATGCAGCTCGGCGCATAGAATAGTATAGCCCAGTGATCAAACTCTAACTCGATTGTTTGGCATTAAGCTCTAGCACTTACAGAGATAGCCTAAAATACAAACTAAACTCCTTGGATTGGATTCAAGGCTTCTCGAGTTCTTGTGGCATAGCTTTTAATTTACTTGCTGAGTTGTTTGCTATTTGGTATGGTCTTCACTTAGCTTGGCAATCAGATTTCAAGCATCTTGTTATAGAGTCAGATTCCAAATCAACGTTGGACTTAATTGTTGTCAATGATTTTCAATTTCATCCTTATGCAATGGTGCTGCAGCATATCAGAAACTACATATCTCTCTCCCTTGGTCCCTTTCTTTCAATCATACTTTGAGAGAGGGAAATGATTGTGCTAATTGGTTGGCAAAATTTGGTGCTAACATGGATCATCCTTTGAAGATTTGGAGTACTCCTCCTGCTCATATTTCTCAGCATTTGATTGCTGATGCTCTTGGGAGCACTTGGCAAATAGTTGGCTAGCCTTTGTTTGTCTTGTCTTTAGTTTTCTACTTGATAAAAAAAAAGACACACTCGCACATACACGGGGAGGAATCAAATTACATCAGTGTAATAATTGATCACTGCTACACTATTCAATAACATCATACCAGATAAATAGTTTTCAAAATCAATCGCTAGATTGAAAGTTATATATATACTAGTAAGATACCCCTGCATACGTACGGGTCTACTTGTTTTTATGTATTTTTGAAATACACTTTATTTATAAAATGAAAGTATTACACTGTGACAAATATAATTAGTTTTTTTGTTATCTAAATATGTAGAAAGAGTGAGAATAAACATGTAATGTTTTCCTGTTAGGATTAAAGAGTAAAATAATCATTTATAAATGATAAGGAGATTTATGAAATTGTTATGTGTTAAAAGGCAATGAAATTACACCGATAACATGTAATGTTTTCTCGTCGGAACTCAAAAGCAACATAATCATTTATAAATCAGAAAGACATTTATAAAATTGATATGTGTCTAAAGACAATAAAATTACACCGATAATGTCTATTGTTTTCCCGCCGGGACACAAAAAAAAATCATTTATACCGACAACATATAATGTTTTCCTGTTTTTCAGTCAAGATTCAAAAGTAAAATAATCATTTATAAATAATAAAAACATCTATAAAATTGAAATGTGCTCAAAGACAACAAAATTATTCCGATAACATCAATAAAAGTAATTATTAATACTAACAACATGTATTGTTTTCCCGTTTTCGTGTCGAGATTCAAAAGTATAATAGTTATTTATAAATAATAAAAACATTTATAAACTTTGATACGTGCTCATAGACAATAAAATTATACTAACAACATGTAATATTTTGCGTTAGAACTTAAAAACAAAATAATCATTTATCACTTAAAAATAATAAAGACATTTATAAGGACAAAATAAAAAAAATTTAACAACTAAAAAATTAATAAATTTGACACGTGATGAAATTATAACGGCAATATGTAATGTTCTCCGTCGAGACTTAAAAGCAAAATAATAATTTATAAATAATAAAGATATTTATAAAATTGATATATGTTTAAAGACAATAAAATTATTTTGACAACGTCTAATGTTTTTCCGTCAGGATGCAAAATAAAAGTAATCATTTATACCGACAACATGTAATGTTTCTCGGTTTTCTCGTCGAGATTCAAAAGTAAAATAATCATTTATAAATAATAAAGACATTTACAAACTTTGATACTTGCTCAAAGACAATAAAACCAAACCGACAACATGTAATGTCTCTCCGTTGGGACTTAAAAGTAAAATAATCATTTACCAATTATAAATAATAAAGACATTTATAAGAACAAAATAAAAAACTTAAACAACTAAAAAATATTGATAAAATTTGATACTGAAATTATACCGAAATTATGTAATATTTTCTCGTCAAGACTTAAAAGCAAAATAATAATTTATAAATAGTAAACACATTTATAAATTTGATATGTGCTTAAAGACCGTAAAGTTGTTCTGACAACATCTAATATTTTCTCGATGAGATGCAAAAGAAAAGTAACTATTTAAAAATATAATTTAAAAATTAAAAAAATTCAAAAAGTTAAATTTTAAAGTTAAATAAATAAATAAAATTTAAAAATAAAAATGTAATGTAAAAAAATCTATATGTAATTAAAAAATAAGAAAACAAAATATAATTTAAAATTTAAAAATAGAAAAGAAAAAAAAGAAAAGTAGTAAGAAAATATAAAACTAAAAATATTAAATTCAGAAAATCAAAAAACAAAAATTTGAAAAATATGAAAATATAAAAATCAAAAAATCAAAAAACAAAGTATAATTTAAAATAAAAAATTTTAAAAATAAAAAAACTGAAACATTAACAAAAAGTTAAAAATACAAAAAAGAAATATAAAAAAGTAATTTGACACAAAAAATTAAAAATATAATATCATATTATTATTATTATTATAAAAAATGGGAGGGAAACACAAACCTCCGATGGGTGACATGTGTCCCCAAGGGGCGTTGTTTTCTGATATAGAGATAGATAGAAGATATATATTGTTATTATATTATTATTAAAAGAAGGGAGGGAAATACAAAACCCCAATGAATGACATGTGTCCCCAAGGGGTTTGTTTTCTATATGTGCTTAAATTAAATACAATAAAGTTTTTCTGGCAACATATTTTTCGTCAGGATGCAAAAGAAAAGTAACAATTTAAAAATATAAATTAAAAATTAAAAAAATTCAAAAAGTTAAATTTTAAAGTTAAATGAATAAATTTTAAAAATAAAAAATGTGATGTAAAAAAGTCTATATGTAATTAAAAAAATAAGAAAACAAAATATAATTTAAAACTTAAAAATAGAAAATAAAAAAATAGAAAAATAGTAAAAAAAACATAAACCTAAAATATTAAATTCAGAAAATCAGAAAATTTGAATAATTAAAAAACCAAAATTTGAAAAATACAAAAATATAAAAATTAGAAAATCAAAAAACAAAGTATAATTTAAAAAATAAAAAAATCTGAAACATTAACAAAAAATAAAAAATATAAAAAAGAAATTTGACACAAAAAAATAAAAATATAATATCATATTATTATTATTATTATTATTATTATAAAAAAAGGGAGGGAGACACAAACCTCCAACGAGTGACATGTGTCCCCAAAGAGGTTTGTTTTCTGATATAGAGATAGATGATATAGAGATAAATAGAAGATAGATATTGTTATTATATTATTATTAAAAAATTGAGGGAAACACAAACCCCGATGGGTGACATGTGTCCCCAAGGAATTTGTTTTATATATGTGCTTAATGACAATAAAGTTGTTCCGGCAACCTCTAATATTTTTTCGCCGGGATGCAAAAGAAAAGTAACTATTTAAAAATATAAATAAAAAAATAAAAAAATAAAAAAATAGTTTTTAAAGTTAAATATATGAATAAATAAATTTCAAAAATAAAAAATGTAATGTAAAAAATCTATATGTAACTAAAAAATAAGAAAACAAAATATAATTTAAAATTTAAAAATAGAAATTTAAAAATAGAAAAATAGTAAGAAAATATAAAACTAAAAATATTAAATTAAAAAATCAAAAAAAATGAAAAATTAGAAAACAAAAAAAAAAGAATTTGAAAATACGAAAATATAAAATCAGAAAATCAAAAAACAAAGTATAATTTAAAATAAAAAACTTTAAAAATAAAAAAACGGAAACATTAACAAAAATAAAATATATAAAAAAGAAATTTGACACAAAAAATAAAAAATATAATATGATATTATTATTATAATTATAGAAAAAGGGACCTCCAATGAGCGACATGTCTCCCGAGAGGGGTTTGTTTTCTAATATAGAGATAGATAGAGATAGAAGAAATAGATAGATAGAAGATAAATATTGCTATTATATTATTATTATTATTAAAAAAGGGAGGGGAACACAAATCCCTAATTGGTGACATGTCTTCCCAAGGGGTTTGTTTTCTAATATAGAGATAGATAGATGCATATAAGTGATGTGATGTGTAAGACTTTATTTATTGATTTTTTTATATATTTTTTTAAAAATTTATTCTTATTTTAATATTGAGTCTACTAATATTTTTTAGACAAATTTTATTTATATTTCAGTAAAACTTTTATAATTTACTATCTAATTTAAAATTGTTAAACAAATTTTTGATTATTTTTAAAATATTTCTATATCTCTCTTAATTTAAAAATAAAAAATTAGTTTTATTATACTCTAAAACATTAAAATTATAGGTTCATATATGTATTTTAAAAATATTTCAGCTAATCAAATTAGTATAGAATAAAAAAATTGCGTAAAATAAAAAAAAATTATTTTCCTAAAATTGATTTTTGAAGAGAAAAAAAGAAATATTTTAGCACATCTATTTCTATTCTATTCTAATGATCGAATACTAATTAACCAGAGTGGCCCTGCCTAGGGTTTTCCTTCCATCTCCATCTTCTCTTTCTTCAGTGAGCAAACACCGACCGACGCCCCTTGAGTTGAAGCACAAGAACGAACGACAACCAGTCCAGCACCCACACAGCCTCCTTCTCCGTCTGCGGATCCTGCTCCCCCTTTCTCTATTTTGGCCGCCGGGTTCGTCTCACCCAAACCCTCTCTGTTTTTACTGTTTTTTCATAGCATTTTTTGTTTTGGTTTGTTTCGAGGCTGTCTTCCCAACTGCTCTCTCATGGAAATAAAAGGAAGTCACACGCCAATAGCATTACCAGGAGCAACAGAAAACAGTCTTTGGGCAGAATCTGTTGGCTCAAATACAGGATTGGACCATTGCGAGAGGAGAAACATCAGGTATTTTGTGTTTAGTTTTTTAATAGAGAAGCAGAATAGTGGGTTATCTAGTTCATGTTGTGATTGATTTCTTAAATGATATTTAATGGTGTTTGATTAAGTCCTTACTGGATTTGTCCCCGGTGAATAGCTTAAGTTATACTCGGGTGGATTTGGCAGCAAATAAGTAAGCTTATGTTTAGAAGCACCTATTATATATGTATTTTCATGTACACACACTTATGTCTACTTTGTGTCCGAAGAAAGGGAAATTATCATTGTCCTTGACGGTGTACATCCACACACTAACATATAAGCAATTTAAAAGATATCATCACTCCCATTAGAAGTTTCTTGTTGACCATGTACAACTTCTCTTTTTATTAGATTGTTTCGTTTAGTTGGTATGCTATGCAGCTCGGCGCATAGAATAGTATAGCCCAGTGATCAAACTCTAACTCGATTGTTTGGCATTAAGCTCTAGCACTTACAGAGATAGCCTAAACTACAAACTAAACTCCTTAGTATATAGAAAGGATCATATAGTGAAGTGTCTTATCTACTTTTACTGTGTTATTCGCTCTGGCTTTCTCTTTGTGTATGATGATTTAGAAAATGTATTCATGGGCTATATATTTCTTGTCAATAGTTCTAACTCCTTTGACACCGAAGCCTCGAGCTCTTGCAACTTTGAGCCAAAGAAGCACCGTAGAAAGGTGTGGTTTCTATCCCCTTTTTGTTTTTCAATGCATACGTTTGAACAAGATTTGTAATATTCATAATGAGTGGAGGCTGATTCTCCCTTAATTTTGATGTTGTTATTGCTTTAACATTGTAATCTCTTTTGCATGTTGCTGTTAGGTGCTTAGAAAAATGGCAGAGGATCCTGATGTAAGTATAATTTATAGAGCAATTATATTTCCAATTTGGATTTATTGTTATGGTTATTGTCTATAACTCTAACTTGTTGAACTAACTCCTCACAATGTCAGGTATTGAGACATGAGGAACAGCGGGAGGAACGGCGTACACAATATTTCAACTCGATTAATGCCAATCTCAACTCACCCCACTTAAAGCGCATTCTTGAAGTTGCTGCTAGAGTGGTGAACTATGCTCCCCTGTTTCCAAAATCTCTTGGCAATCCTTATTTTTCAGAGCATGAATGTCTAACTATTGAAAAGATACTATGTGAAGAGTATAGCATAGATATGCCAGGACATCAGGTACAAAAGTATATATGTGCTATAAAATTACTTTTAGAAAAGTATATATTTTTTATTGCAATACTACAAAATTTTAAAATTAAAATACTTGATATTTGTATTGCTTGGCAGGTTCAAGAAATTTTGCATGCATTATATTTTAAATTTGGAGAATATTGTAGAATGATGAAAGAGGGGAGGAGCGGTGTAAGCTTTTATTGGGAGTCTGGTGGTGTTTGCGTTCAAGACCGAAATTATCAGATGCATGATCCAATTGTGGTTAGTTGTTGCATACATTATATTTTGTGGTCGTTTATGCTCTATCTTCTCTTTTAATACTTTGCTCTAGCTTTTCTTTCTTTGCAAAGTTTCTTTCTTAATAGTTTAACAGCCCTGTTAAACTGGATAAGATTCCTAGCTTCACCATGGATCATATTGCACATATTTCTGAGTTCTATGATTATTGTGTTTAGAGCATAATCCTCAAGAATGCTTTGCAGTTTCATGTTTAGAATTGTGGATTGAGTGATTTAAATTGGGGGTTCTTGTTTGTTATTTATGTGTGAGAGAATCTTAGTTCTCCTACTAACAACAATAAAAACGAAAATAATAAGAACACAGTGCCCTTAGGACTATGGTATTTCTGTACACAACAGCTGCACTTATGTATGTTTGTGTTGTTGTAAAGCACTAGGACCACCCTTTATTACATAGATTTCGGGTGTGTTGCTTTCATTTTATTGCATAAATTTCAAATCATATAACTTTATAGTTATATGATTGAACTATTTTTTTTTTTTTGAAAAGCAAAATAAATTTATTAAAGAAACCTGACAGCAGAAACAGTTGCACAAGCTTTGCTTGAATTTGAATACAAAATGCAAACCAAAATAGATATGGCATCCGCCTAATCAGGCTTAATAGCAAATGACAGCATATAGAACCACTTGTTCCAACCAGTTCATAGACCTTGTAATTTTAGCACCTCCATCTTCTCTCTCCCTCATTGAGTTGACAGTATGAGAAAGACGAGCATCCATAAATACCAAACTTGTCCATGTGAGTTAAGATCAAATAGAAACATCAGTAGCATGCTTAAAAACCAGCAGGTTCATTTTGTTTGAGGCACAAAACATGCGTCCAGTATGATGAATACTTTGCATCAGAACTTGTCCAGTCCATTTCTCTTCAGCAATAACTTCAGTTCTTTGCTGTCCTACAAAACAGATCAACACTCTTCTTTGACCTCCAGAGCCTCCTCAAATCCTCATTTTCCAATTTTATAGCTGAACTGTTCACCTAAAATAGATTCATACATGCTTCATGATTTTGTAACCAACTAGACAGTGAGTAGTTGAAAACCTGAAACTTTTGCATTCACCCACGGCCAGGCTTTCAATTTTTACCGCCTCTAACGTCTCATTAACTGATTGAGGCTTAGACTTGAAAACCAAGAGATTACAGCTCAACCATATAGTCCACATCACTGCAAACCATAAAATCTGCCACTTGCCTTTAGGGGGATGTACTGAAACTGTTATAAGGTAATAGTAATTTGTTGTCACCTTACGAACTCAATTACATGTTGGTACGTGATAAAAAACCAAAGACATGGTTAAGATAGATTCTGTATATTACAGGTATAAATAAATTATAATACAAAATGGTTAAGATAAGATGGTTAGTTGTGTATTAAGTCAATAATAGCTATCCACACATGGATTGCTCAAGACCTTGGTGGAAATTGTGCCATCTTGAAATGCTTTCTGTTTAGTCTTGTACTAGCGGTATACCCGTGCATACGCACGGGGTGCGTCGCGTTGGTTATTACAAATGTTTCTAAAACTAAAACTGAATATTAATGAGTATGTTTTTTGATCCAACAAACTAAAATTGAATAATAATTCAGGGCATCTTATATAACATGTAATGGTGATAAGACATGATCCTTGAATGGGTTAATTTAGATATTAATGTTTTTTTATGTAAAATATAATCCCTTAGTGATATATATATATATTACAATTTAGATATAAATAGTTTCTCATATAGATTTTAATATGTTTTTATGTAAATTATTCTATTGAAAAAAAATTGTTTCTTCACAGATTAAAGTAGTAAAAGTTTTTCCTGAGAAAGAAAAAAAGTAAGATTTCCAACTTGGTTTCTCCTCCTTTTATTCAATAAATGGATTTTTTTTTATTATATGCTTTTAATCTTAATTTATCACCCCTTGATTATTAAGAATTAGGCATTGTCTTTTTATGAAAAAAAAATTGTATCATGTAAATATTTCACCATATATACAGTAATTGCATTAAATTAATATATGTTGACAATTATTTCTTATATTCAGATCATATAAATATTTTGTAGTCTCTTTTTTTAAAAAAAATTCGTTTAGATTCATTTGAATATGTTTTCGTATCATGCCAAAAATCTTTCATAGGTTCCTTTATAATTAGGTTGGTTAATGTTTTGTCACGTCTTTCAAATCAAAACAAAATCGTTAGAAGAACGACATTAAATTTTAATAAATATTTATGTTAAAACATTTTAAAAATATATAATTTAAAACTTAAAATGAGAATTAATATATATTCAGAACAATATTAAGTTTTAATAAATATTTGTGTTTACACATTTTGCAAAAAAAAAAAGCAAATTAAAAGGCTTAAAAATGAGAATTAATATATATCCAGAGAATAGTACAAAGCAACAGTGAGCCCATATGCATTGAAAGAACCAAAGAATAGTACAATATAATTTGATCAAATAAGTGATCAATTTCAGTCTCTGAGTTACTCGACTCTAGACAACAAAACCATTAAAATGGTAAAATTTAACAAAGAGTAAAGAATATGGAATCATCAAAAGGAGTTTTTATAATTTAAATTCGTTGCTTCAAGCAATAATCAAAGAAAGAAAGTGGAAAAGGGAAGGAAGAGACTAACTGCATGTATACTCCAATGGTTGCAATGCATCCATTCTCATATAGTTTGTTATTTAACTCAATAATCAGATACACTGACCAAACTTCAATGGAGAGGAAAAACTAACATAATAAAATAGACAAATAGTATACCACACGTGTGACTATAATGGTATGAATGTAAAAGAGTTTCTTTCTGCTTCCATGTGTCTTTTGTTCTGATTTATTATTAGCAATGGCAACTATGATATGGGTAAGACCATAGTAGACAGGAGCGCGCTCCGGCTCGTAGGAGCGTACGCTTCTGCGCTCCTGCTCCCTCTCTGCGTTCTCGCTCCCACGTAAGATCGCAATTTGCAGGTTCGTTGGCAGGTTCGTCGCTCCCGATTGCAGGAGCGCTGGCGCGGATCGTAGGAGCGGTCGCTCCCGACGTTCTCACGATCCTGATCGACTTTCAAAACGCTGCGTTTTGTGACATTAACGGGTCGGGTTCGCGGGTCGGGTTGGATCAAATTGATTTGCTGGGTAAAAAAACCCTAAAATCGCAGCTTCTTCTGTCCAAAACAGAGACAGAAGCTCTTCGTCCTCCCTCGCGATCGTCTTCTGCTTCATTCGCCGTGCTGCTTCGTCCTCCCTCGCGATCGTCTTCAACCTCGCGATAAATCCCGTCTTTGGTTACCTTCTTCCTTTACTGTCTCTGTTTCCGTTCGTGTTCTCGTGTTCTTAAATCGCGGTGGGCCTCTGTGTCTCCTGTAGCCGCGTTCTCCACCACTTTATACGCCTCTGTTTCTCCACGTGCGCGTTCTCCACCACGACTTCTGCCTCTGTTTCTCCTGTTTCTCCTGTGCTTCTGCGGTTCTGCCTCTGTTTCTCCTGTGCTTCTGCGGTTCTGCCTCTGTTTCTCCTGTACTTATATTTTTGATGGCTTCATCTTCACTCTAAATCGGTGGTGGCTCCAATCCCTCTCCAAATGTGGGTACGGGCCGCAAGAAAAAATTGGCTAAAAATGCTGCTGGTAACAAAACTGATGTGGCCTGGAATTATGGTGTTGCGGTTGATGGAAATAACAGGAGAATTATGTGCAAGTTTTGTGAAAAGATTATAAATGGAAGCATTTACAGGCTGAAGCATCATTTGGGTGCAACTTCAAAAGATGTTGGAGCATGCACTAGTGTTCCTGATGAGGTGAAGCGTAAATGCTGAAAATTGTTTCAGCTTTGCAGAGAATTTGATAAAAAAACAAGCATTGAAGTGGAGGAGGAGGTTGAAGACCAAGGTTCTTTGGAAAAAGAGTGGTCAATGAGGTGGTCGCTAGTGGTGGTTCTTCTACTCCTTCCACTCTCTTCAAGACGAGGTGTCTCAAACAAACATCCATCAACTCACATTTTAAGAAGAGTTTGAAAGATGATGCACATCTTGCAATTGCAAGGTTCTTCTACAACAATGCCATACCATTTAATGTGGCAAGGAGTGAGGAATACAAAACTATGTTTGACTTGGTTGCAAAACATGGGCAAGGATTTCAACCACCATCCTATTATGACCTTAGGGTGAAATTATTAAAGCAAAGAAATGAAGTTGACAAATGATTATTTGGAAGAACATAAAGCTGAATGGAAGAGAGTTGGGTGTAGCATAATGACCAGATGGGTGGACCGATAAGAGGAGGAGGACAATTATGAACTTCTTGGTGAATTCTCCAAAGGGCACGGTCTTTATGAAGTCTATAGATGCATCTCAGTATCAAAAAGCGGTGAAGTAATCTTCAAAATGATTGATGAGATTGTTGAAGAGGTTGGAGAAGAAAATGTTGTCCAATTGGTGGTGATAATGCGGCTAATTGCGTGCTTGCGGTGAGTTGTTGATGGCAAAAGAAAACATTTGTATTGGACTCCTCAGGCAGCCCATTGTCTTGACTTCACGCTAGAAGACTTGACGGACATACCTTATCATGCGGAGACAATTCCAAAGGGTAAAAATCACAACTTTTATTTATGGCGTAACTTCTCTCATTTCTCTTATGCAAAAATTCACGCAAAATAAAGATTTAGTGAGGCCGGCAACTCGTTTTGCCACATCTTACCTTACTTTAGCGTGCTTGCATGAGAACAAGGACAATTTGGTAAGAATGTTCACAAGCAAGGAATGGAAGTCAAACCGTTGTGCAAAGCTAAAGGATGGGCCAATTGTTGAGGATATTGTTTTGTACAAGGGGGTTTGGCATAGTGTTGTGAAATGCTTGAAGGGTGCACTCCTCTTGTTAAAGTGCTTGATTGGTTGACTCGGATAAAAACCAAGCCATGGGTTTTATCTATGAGGCAATGGACCAGGCTAAGGAGGAGATTCAGAAGGCTTTTCGTGGAATCAAAAAGAGGTACCTTGTTTTTTAACTTGATCTTTTGCTTTTTTCGTGGTCTTGGTCTCAAAAGTGAACTAATTTAATTTGTTTTACTTTTTAGCTATAATCCTTATTGGACTATAATTGATAAAAGATGGAACAAGATGCTCCATAAGCCTTTGCATGCTGCAGCATACTATCTTAATCCTCAGATGCACTATAGTCCTAAATTTAAAGTCGATCTTGAGGTTAAAAAGGCTTGATGGATGTAATGGAAAGATTGGTACCGATCCAATTGAAAGATCTTTGATTGATGTTCGAAAGATGAGTTCAGAAACGAACAGGTATTTTGGTTGTGAATTGGCTAGACTAACACAAAATAAGAAGGATCCAGCAGATTGGTGGGAGTCTTATGGAATTGAATATCCGTAGCTCCAAAATTTGCCATTCGTGACATATTGAGCTTGACATGTAGTTCCTCTGGGTGTGAGCGTAACTGGAGTGCCTTTGATCTAGTAAGATTTCAAAAATCTAGACTTTGAATTGTAAGATAGATCCATTTGTCATATCTTAATTGTATTTGTTATTGTCTAGGTGCACACAAAAAGAAGAAATCGTTTGAAGGCGAAGACAATGAATGATGTTGTTTTTGTCATGGTTAATTCAAGATTGGCCAAAAATAAGACTCAAAGAAAAGCACGAGAGTATGAAGACCTTATATCCGAAAGTGAATGGGTTTCAGGTGATGAAGATGAAGGCACGAGCACCCAAGGCAATGAAACTATAGATGTAAATGATGATGAGGGTTATGATGAAAACCCAGAGGCAACAGAACATGATGGTGATGGTCCCATTTTGGATGGTTTGGACCAAACTCCTATTTTTGGGTATGCATCAGAAGGTCTAGAACATGATGGAGATGGAGGAGAGGAAGAAGATGAAGAGGAAGATGAAGATGAAGGAGAGGATGGAGATGGGGGGGAGGATGGAGATGATGGAGGAGAGGATGATTTTGAGGTTAACGTGGCCGATTATGTCTAAGTGTTTTGTGGGATTTAGTATATGTCTAGTTGTTTGTTAAGAATTTGGTGTTTTAAGCCTTTATGGCACTTATCTTGTGTATGACTTATGTTTGTGGCACTTATGTTTGTGTATGACTTCAAAGTTTATTAAGTATTTGTGGTGTTTTGAAGTTTTTTCACTTATTTATGGTTTTTATATTCCTACATATGTTTTTATATGCATATATATACTAGTTTGAGAATTTGGTAGGAGCTTACGAACCTTGCTACGAACCCCGCTCTTACGCTCCTATGACCCCTCCCCGCTCCTATGTAGGATCTCGCTCTTGTCTACCTTGGGTAAGACCATATATTCATTTAAAATTAACTACTTACCCTCTAAACCAATATCACAGACTAACCAAATATGTTAACACTTCCATGCTAGGAAATTAGAGAGGCCAAGTCACTTCAGTTAGAGCATTTTACTCGAAAAGCTCAACTTCCAATCCAAATGAATAACTTCCAATCCAAATGAATAGCTCAGTGTTGAATCACATATATTATAAATTGACAAAAACAATTTTATTAGGAGAGGAAAACTTGGTTCAATCTATCTCTTAGTGGATACTAATGCACAACAGATTATGCTTATCTATAAATGCCAATATGGATATTAAATATAGCAACACTGTCAAATATAGCAACTGATAGAAGCTCAATAAGGTAAAAGGAGAAGAACACCAAAAATTAAGGAAAAGAATGAGAACATTCATTTAGGGGATAATAGTATAAATCACAACATATAAGTAATTCTATAGCCCTATCTTGGCAATTTATGCTTGTAAGCGAAGTGTTTGTTTCACATGCTATTATTGTCAATTCATCTTAGCTGTTGATGGAACCCAGAAATTCAGTTACAGGAATTAAGTGAAGAAATAGAACAAACAAAGGAAAAATAGAATGTATTAATTGATGAAGAAAGGAAAAACTGTAGAAGGGAAAGAATCCCAATCTACCCCAGAGCAAAGCTCCTCAGAGAAGGAGAAAACTCTCTCTCTGCCTAACCATAAAGGTTCACTCAAATTATCTTGCATAATCCCCACAATTCCCTTACCTCACTATTTATACTACTAAGGCATAACCAACTTGCCAACTAAGCACCCTACCCCACTCTTTATTTACCATATATCCTTATCTCACTCCTAATTACATGATACCCCTTTTTCCCTTATCAGCCCTCACCCAGGTCTCTATCACTACCCACCCCTTCAAACACAGCCTTGTCCTTAAGGCTGAACCAAGTTGCATCCTCTGCTGCCAATTCTGTCCCCTACACCAAAACTTGCCTCTGTCAAATACAAAATGGAGCAAACTATGGAATATGAGGGAACTACTCCTGCAGTATTCATAAACAGTAACTTCCCTAGGAAGGCGGAATTCTTCTGGGTCCCATTGCCTGATAAAAAATGATGAATGCAAGGACATCATTTCAGCAGCAGACTCATAGTCTTCATTCCTTCCATGCCCCCATATCATTGATGATGTTACAATAAATTGAACGAAAACCCAATGTTTCCAAGAAGCATGCCCATAGTTCATATACTTCTCAAAACTAGAGGCTTCTCGATAGGTTTTTACAAGCTCTAGAAAAGCTGTTAAAACATGATTAGACTGCTCCATAAGAACTTTGTACTCCTTCGTGCCACATAAACAATGCCAATCATGATCATAGAAATGGCAATGAAAGGCTGTTAGTTTATGAACCGGGACATTTGTAGCTACTATGCTAGTTCCAATTGCCAACCTGCTACACAGTAGTGCACAATATGTGGATTTATCACATCCAACAAGCCTATTTGCATATGCTATATTGCTTAAATAACAAATAATCTCTGCTTTCAGCTTCAAAGCCCAAGCACCAAGAGCAACACTGAGAATCTGGTAACCGATGGTCTCCCCCGATGCTGTGAATAGAGTGTTACGTTTGACATCAGCAGATTTAACTCCAATTGCAAGAACTAATGCAAATCTATGCTCTTCTGCCTTAGCTACTGTAATCTTCTCCCTATGTTCACCACCATACAGTTCCTTTTTTATTTATTTTTTGCCTGAAGACACATTGGTTGAAGAGTTTACTCTTGATAATTCCTGCAAACTTCCCATCATCCTGTTGTTCATGCTTCAAACCTGTGAACAACTGTGTAGCAGATGCAGAATTCATTTCTTGCCACTTTTTATGTTCCAACTTGCAAAATTCACCCCAAAAGGTTAGCTCAACACTCCTACCAGAATAGTCCTTTAGATTCAAAATTCTTTTCTGAGTTTGCGTTACATTCTTCCTCAGGATGGGAACTGACGGATGCACAATTGTCACAACCCCAATAACATCAAGTATGGAGTTAATGTCAACATTCTCAATATCATTACTAGATATAGAACCATTCACATCTGGGCAAAGTTCCACAGTTGAATTTATATCCAAAATAATTTCCCATTCATTATTCAAATGGTTGAAATTCCTCTGTGGAGTTTTCAAGCTACCTTTGGATATCAAGTAAACTTTACTAACCTCAATTGCATCATAGAAGTAAGTGTCAGCAACAGCATTAAAGGTGGTTACTCGTACTTCACCTCCATCAGAACCAGGGAGATCAAATGAGAAGAGTCCTTCTCATCTGTCCAAGCATTATTGTAGCGACACATAACCCTTCTTGCTGTCACCCTTGCCTTGATGGCCCACCAACCTTGATAAGGATTTAATGCTTGGACTGGGAGTCGAATACCAAAGTCTATTTGGGCCTTACCCAATGGGTCAACCAGGAGATCCATTTTACAGAGTACCCATTTTGCCCCTTCATCTATCTTCTCCAGAA
This sequence comes from Calophaca sinica, assembly GCA_037113605.1. Lineage (NCBI taxonomy): Eukaryota > Viridiplantae > Streptophyta > Magnoliopsida > Fabales > Fabaceae > Calophaca > Calophaca sinica. Next base: position 34,476,665 of record CM073733.1, on the reverse strand, counting down.
TTAATTCATCTTTTCCAAAGAAATGCTTCGCTTCCTGTACCCCTGACACCCGTGGTCGTTTCGCCAGTTGTAGCTCACCAACCACCGCACGTGTGATGGCGTATGGCGGTGGTCGCGTCGAACTTCTCCCACACCTCTCTTTCTCTTCGTCCACTTCAATCGCAAGTACCTGCCCTGCGTTTCCACCAACACCTTCCCCTTCCCTGCTCTGTTTCTGGGTTGCAGAAAGCAGGGACGAATTTCCCCCATTTCCTCCTCTTCGATCACTTCTGGTGTTCGATGAAGCAAAAGACGACGCCCCTTCTTTTGTATTGGACCCAAACGAACTGGTATTAGTGGGCTTGGGCTGGTTTTCATTCACATAGCTCGATCCTTGCGAACCGGGTCAACCCGGCGATTTCCATCCACCCGAATCTCTGTAATTGGGGCTCCACGGGTTTGGGTCATTAGGGTTCGTCGATCCACGCGTTTCCCACGAATCGTTTCCAATCATCTTCGCCTCAGCATCAAACTCTCTCGCCATTTTCGTCTCTTCCCTGTTCGCCATAAACGGATCTGTGTCTGGTGGCTTTGGAGGCGGTGGTGGTTCCATCGTCGCAGCTTGGTTACTCTCTCTCCTTCTACCACTGTGATACCCATATCGGGGGTTTTCTCCTCCATTGTTGGTGGTTCCTGCATCTTCTTGGGTCGCTTCATCTGCTGAGAATAGATCTCAACAGTTCGTCCCTCAATCTCCCTACCCCTTGGGTTTTCTTCATTCTTCTTCATCTCACCAAGGGTTTCTGCATCGTGGGTCTCTCTAAATTTTCTTATCATCGCGATGGCAAATGTCCCCTAATCTGCATCTAGGTCCTCCTGACACCAATCCTGGAACCACGACATTGCAACACCTTCCATTCTCATGAAAGCCCATTGAACCTTATCAGATGCTCTTGAAAAAACCTTTCTGCATTGATGATCCACCCAAATGGGTCTTCACCCGCAAATCCTGGCGGCCCTTCATTCACAAACAAATTGTATGATTCTTCCATCTCTGATATCGTTGGTTCTCACTCGAATAATCCGGCAAGTCGGACCAATGATGGAACCCAGAAATTCAGTAACAGGAATTAAGTGAAGAAATAGAACAAACAAAGGAAAAATAGAATGTATTAATTGATGAAGAAAGGAAAAACTGTAGAAGGGAAAGAATCCCAATCTACCCCAGAGCAAAGCTCCTCAGAGAAGGAGAAAACTCTCTCTCTGCCTAACCAAAGGTTCACTCAAATTATCTTGCATAATCCCCACAATTCCCTTACCTCACTATTTATACTACTAAGGCATAACCAACTTGCCAACTAAGCACCCTACCCCACTCTTTATTTACCATATATCCTTATCTCACTCCTAATTACATGATACCCCTTTTTCCCTTATCAGCCCTCACCTAGGTCTCTATCAGCTGTAAAGTTGTAGCAAGTTAACACCAATTCATTTAACAGATTTTGAATCACATGGATGATGGGTCATGTCAACATGCATGAGAAGCCAAATCTAGAGCTTTACATTATCTATGTTGTCAAAGTATGAAAAAGACATCAAGAAGAATGACAAACAGACTAATAAGAAAAAGAAGGAAAGAATAACATACAGAAAAAAATCAGCAAAAAAGAAAGGAAAAAAAAAAGATATTTACATTGTGATTGCTTATCCTTTCCCCTTCCCATAAATCCCATGAAAAGGGACCTCCATTGATTTATTATGTATACTTTCTGCACTATGCAAAGGTCCAATTTTTTCAACCCCAATTTTTTTTGTAGTTATTTCTAATTTCTAATTTACCAACATATAGTCTATTTTTTTAAGGCAATTCTATATGCATATCAGTTGAACTTTTTCTAGAAAATGGCGAAGTCATTAGACCAGCCTATTGTTGTCTAAAATTGATGGTGTAGATTAAGTCAATAATTAACAGCTATTCACACTGATATGAAGAATTAGAAGGAAATTTTTGTTTGAATTCGCGGCTTGCAAGGAACATCAAGTATTCTGCATATACTAAGTCAAACATTATTAGATTCTGTGACTATCTATATGCAAAAATGGTTACCAATGTATTGATTATGAAGGCCTTTTATTGTTTCTTTAGAACTTAGATGTTAGTATGTAATAAATTGGAAGTGTAGGCCTTTTATTGTTATTCTTATTCTTAAATGTCATAAATCTGTAGGCCAAGTTTCATTCCATTCAAGATAGTTACTCGCATGTGATTTTAAATTTTGACTGCCTCAAAAGGATTTTTCACTTTATTTGGGATAAGTATTTCAAAGAGGCCTCCAAAAAGAGATCCGGATCCGGTATCCAATCCAGTTCCAGTAGGAAGAGATCCAGAAGCACTTTTTCCATGAAGTCATCTTCTTCAATAGATGATTCTCCAAATGTTTTTGGGAGAGTTATAGCCCGATTACAGGAACTTTTTGGCGATGGACCTTCCAAGTATCTTCCAAAGGAATATGCGAACCCCGCGATGTCTTTTTATGGTGCTAATGATAAGGAATGTTATCTTTTTTTGGCATTGGATGACGATGCTGCTAGGGGGAGCTTTCTATCCAAAATGGGCTTTTTATGATGCAGGTTGCTGCCAACTTCATTGTCTCTTCCACTATGTTTGGGAGAGGGGAAAGAAAATAGAGAGGATGAATTTTTTTTTGTAAAGCGTGAAATATATGCATAGATAAATGTGATAGACCAATAATAATGTGACACATTAATTTTACCCTTTAACCAATAATTTTTTTTCTCCCCACTTTCTTTTCCCACACTTTCTTACATACCAAACATACTATTCTTGTTTTTCAGTTTGTGTGGTTTGTCTGGGATATGATGTGATCCCGGTGAGACATTATTTACTTTTCCTTGTTTTTGATGCTTGTTTCAGACCCGCCACACGCATATTTCTCATGGCACTCTCAGGAAGACATTGGCCAACAGGCCTAAGACTTGAGTTTTCTTTTCAAAATAACTCTGTTATCCCTTTTGTGCGCATGTGTATGGGAGTTAGGCCAATCAGAGCCCTTTTTTTTCCAAAGATAGGCCTTGCCATTTTAAAGTCAATATTTAAGGGGGTGAACTTAGCAAATCTTTTCCCAAAAAACTATTTATATGGGTTTCAAAGGCCCATTTCTAAATAAAAGTTTACAAAAGTTCAAAGATAAAATGGAAGGGGTACACTTAGCAACTTTTGTAAAAAAAAACAGTTTTTTTAACTTGGGTTTCAAAGGTCGATTTCTAAATTGAAAGTTGTGAAAAATCTAAAAAAGGAGGGTGCGCATAAGTGAAAACCATTTGTCATAGTCACAAGTTTTGCTTAAAAGGAGGAAGGGTTCCAAAGGCCCATTGTTTTTGTGCAAGATCTATAGAAAGCCCAAACACTAATGCCGAGTAACAACTAAGGTGGAGGCAGAAGAGACTAATAGGAAAAAATAAATTAATAAACAAACTCATATCATAAAAATTCAAACTTTATTAAATGGGGTTTGTCACAATGACCCAAAAAACTCTGAAATGAAATGTAAAATCAGTGTGATGAACAGAGTAACAAAATGAGTGTGTGTGTGTGTGAGGAAAAGAGAGATAGAGAGAGAGAGAGAGAGAGAGAGATATTTGCTGTGATTGATTTGAGAAAGAGAGCTCCGAAGAAAAGGAGGGAGCACTATTATTTATATTAAAAAAAGATTCAAGCTACGTTGTTGTAAAACAACACTACCAGCGCACTCTAGTGTTAGTGCAAGAGTGGTTTCTAAAATGGTGTAAATATAAGTAAGGTTGTCAAACACGAGAGTCTAGACAGACTCGTGCAACATAGGTAAACTCGACTCGTAAACTCGTACGAGTATACATAATATTTAAAATAATATTAATGAGAGAGTCTAGGCAAATTCGTGGAGCATAGGTAGACTCGACTCGTAAACTCGTACGAGTTTACCTAATATTTAAAATATTATTAAACAAATCTACACATCACAAATACTTACTATAATATCATCAAGACTTGCGGACTAAGTATAATAAGGAAACGATTGATCTTTTGAAAGGTCAATTTCAATCATTAAATACAAATCATATCTTTTGAATAAAATTTAAATTATACAGTATTTATTTCTTTAATTAAAATTAACCAATTTCAATGGATAAATGGATTGTCTCCAATCCATCTATTAGGATCCATTCAAAAAATTATCCAATTCGTCCTTTTGCCACCCTTAAGCTTGGCCGAATTGACTGAGAAGTATAAAATCATGGAATCCAGGTTTCAGAGTTTTGTCCTCACACTTGTATGTTATAACAACTAAAACATTATGAGCTGAAGATGGATATGACAGAATAATGGATTGTGATATACGATCACCAATATAAGTGATTTCTTTCAGATGACAATCAGAAAATTTGCACAGCTACCTGACAATGACAAAAAGTTTCAAGCTCCCATAAAAACTCTCAAAACACATCCATTTCTTCTGGCTTGTTGTCATCAAGCAATTGAAAGTCAATGCCTCACAGTTGAGGACCATAAATGATATTTCTTCAGCAACAAGGTGCATTTCCTTACCCTTATAGTTTATAATGATTATGGGTTTGTCATCAGTGCCAACAATGACTTTAAAGGACCATAACCGTAAAGACATTATTCTCCTCTGAGTTGAGTGTCTCTAGAAGTGGCCTTGACTTTAAAGGCATTATTCTTAATGGTAAGAAAAGATACATTAAAAGTTCCACCTCCAATACGATCACTAATATAAGTGATTTCTTTCAGATGACAATCAGAAAATTTGATTGCACAGCTACCTGACAATGACAAAAAATTTCAAGCTCCCTTAAAAACTCTCAAAACACATCAATTTCTTCCTGCTAGCTGTCAAGAGCATTTTTGGAGTCATCTGTAGAGAATGCAGTTATTACTGTGCCTGCTTATTTCAATTTTTGTAGAGATTCAAACCCATGAATGCAATCATCTATGGTGATGTATAATTTTGTGTCCTAAAAAAAACCACAATGGAGAAATAAGAATAATAATAATAATACCAAAGACAGTGTTGGCAGGGATGAATGATGGATAAATTGAATTTTTTTAAACATTTTTTAGTGGATGATAAGTGGATTGTCTCCAATCCATTCATTAGGATCCATTCAAAAAGTTATCCAATCCATCCTTTTGCCACCCTTAAGCTTGACCAAATTGACTGAGAAGTATAAAATCATGGAATCTAGGTTCCGGAGTTTTGTCCTCACACTTGTATGTTATAACAACTAAAGCATTATGAGCTGAAGATGGATATGACAGAATAATGGATTGTGATATACGATCACCAATATAAGTGATTTCTTTCAGATGACAATCAGAAAATTTGATTGCACAGCTACCTGACAATGACAAAAAGTTTCAAGCTCCCTTAAAAACTCTCAAAACACATCCATTTCTTCCTGCTAGTTGTCATCAAGTAATTGAAAGTCAATGCCTCACAGTTGAGGACCATAGATGATATTTCTTCAGCAACAAGGTGCATTTCCTTACGCTTATAGTTTATAATGATCATGGGTTTGTCATCAGTGCCAACAATGACTTTAAAGGGCCACAACCGTAAAGACATTATTCTCCTCTGAGGTGAGCGTCCCCAGAAGTGGCCTTGACTTTAAAGTTTCAAGCTCCCTTAAAAACTCTCAAAACAGATCCATTTCTTCCTGCTAGCTGTCATCAAGCAATTAAAAGTCAATGCCTCACAGTTGAATGAAGCAGCATTGGGTCACCTGCATCAATGACTAGCTCTCTAAACTTCTGTGGTATCATTTCTCTTTAAATGTCATCAGTGAACGGAATAAGCAGGCACAATCATAACTGCATCTCTACAGACGACTCCAAAAATGCCTCTACAATCCCCCGCATGTTCGTAAGGTCCATAGATGATATTTCTTCAGCAACAAGGTGCATTTTCTTACCCTTATAGTTTATAATGATCATGGGTTTGTCATCAGTGCCAACAATGACTTTAAAGGGCCACAACCGTAAAGGCATTATTCTCCTCCGAGGTGAGTGTCTCCAGAAGTGGCCTTGACTTTAAAGGCATTATTCTTAGTGGTAAGAAAAGATACATTAAAAGTTCCACCTCCAAGATAAAAAATGAAAATGTCTTTTGAATATACTCATTAACATTCTATAATAGAAAATGTGTTGTTAACATTCCTCATAAGACCTAACTAACTAACCCTGAAGGCTTTGAATCAAGCACATTTACAGTGTCTCCAGAAGTGGCCTTGACTTTAAAGGCCTTATTCTTAATGGTAGGAAAAGATACATTAAAAGTTCCACTTCCAAGATAAAAAATGAAAATGTTTCTCTCTTCAACACAATTAGCTCTCTTTTGAAGGCCATATACAATAGCAGCAGCTGTTGGTTCATTGGTTGTCCACACTATATTGAGGCAAAAAATGACGCCAACATCTTTGGTTGCTTTTCGTTGAGAATCATTGAAATAAGCAGCCACAGTAATAACTGCATTCTCTGCATACAACTCCAAAAATGCCTCTGCAATCTCCCGCATGTTCGTGAGGACCAGATCTTCACCCAAATCAACAAATAATTGTATAATAATGTTATGAACATAAAACCATAAAAAGTTGAGGCATACACTCTAATGCATAGATAAATAAATAAATAAACTAAAAGAACTGCCTCAAAGGTAGAACACTATTCACTATTTTTTTGGTTGGAACTCATCCTAATTAGCCACTTTGTAGTCGAGTGGGCCGATCGGAGTATCCCCACGGCTTCGATCCTTTGGACTGGCTATGGGACTAATCTCCTGTTCGGGGGCCAGGTCACAGCTTAAGGGTCATCTCCCCTCCCAAAGAATGTATTCGGTGAGAATCGAACCTATGGATGGTGCTAACCCCATGCTTAAAAGTTGTGGTATTTCCATAAACCCAAATTTCACCCAAGTTGAGGGTCGGGTATTACAACCTCCAAGGTTGAAATTTGGCAATGGGGAGGATTTCAGTCCCAAAAATGGTAGATGGAATTTTAATAATAAGAAAATAGCACAGCCAACTAAAATTGAAAGATGGGCTCTTGTCAACTTTTCTGCTTGTTGTGATGTCCGAGGACCTGTGAGGGATCTAATTAAATGTGGAGGAATGAAAGGAATTATGATTGAACAACCCTTTGATGTTTTCGAAGAAAATGATCAGTTTAGGCGTGCCCCACCAATGGTTAGATCCCTCACAGGTGAGGGCAATGGTACCACAGAAGTTAAGAGAGCCAGTCATTGATGCAGGCGACCCAATGCTGCTTCATTCAACTATGAGTGAACGACTGCTCCGTAAGCAATAGCCTCGTCAGGATTGTTACTAATGCACAAATTCTTCGCCTTAAAAAAGTTCTGCAATAGATTCTTCACTTTGGGAATCCTAGTATAGCCACCAATAAGCACAACATCATCTACATTACTCTTATCCATCTTTGCATCAGCAAGACAACTCTCAACGGCTCCATACACTTTTCAAAGAATTGTATCATTCTCTCAATTTCTTCGGCAAACAATCTTCTGTTTTCTTTGGTTATTGTGATCTCTATCTTATTTCCACTGGTTTCTTCCACGTCCGAACTTGGTGGTGCAAGATGTAAGAGCATTATCACTTGGTGAAGTGATAAAAGGAGATCTCCTAAGTGTTGTGATTCCAAGGAACACTTCCATTCCTGTCAAGAAGACAAAAGGATATGTTGCAGTGAAAGATAATCAGTCCTCTATCTTAATTGAAGTTTACGAGGGAGAGAGAATGAGAGCCACCGATAACAACTTGCTGGAAAAGTTTAGTCTTGCCGTTCCTCTTGCTCCTCGTGGCCTTCAGTTCAAGGTATGCTTTGTTATTGATCTCGATGGTATATTAAACGTCTTTGCTGAGGAAGAAACCAGTGGGAATAAGATAGAGATCACAATAACCAATGAATGATATTTCTTCAGCAACAAGGTGCATTTCCTTACCCTTATAGTTTATAATGATCATAGGTTTGTCATCAGTGCCAGCAATGACTTTAAAGGGCCACAACCATAAAGACATTATTCTCCTCTGAGGTGAGTGTCTCCAGAAGTGGCCTTGACTTTAAAGGCATTATTCTTAATGGTAGTATTGATGTTAACATTAATTTTTAATAAATAAATTTTGGCAAGGGAATTAATTAGGCAAACAATTTTCAAACGATTAAAGGTACCATTTTTTATAGGCATATTAGGGGTGCTAACACATTTCCTATACGTAACCAACTTCCGGGCTCCATTTAACATAGATGACGACTCCATTTAAATTTTAAAATATTTTTTGTTTCAAAGGTGAGAATAAAAGTGAAGAAAAAGAAGGAAAAAAAGGAAAAAGAAATAAGTAAAAGAAAAGTGGTTGCAAAACAAATAAGGTTGGGGTGCCACTAGCAAATCTGCTAGTGGACACCCAGGCCCAGTCCAAGCAGCCCATGTCCGCTTCATTCTTTTCCCCCTCAGCGCTTAACCTCAAAGGTGTGGACGTTTTGTATAAATACTTTTAACTTTTTTAATTCGAATTTTTTTATTGTATATTATTATATATTATAATATATTATATATCATATATTGTATGATTAATTATATACGATTAATTATAATTTTTATTTATTATACTTTTATATTAAGATTACAATATTAAAATTAAAGAAAAAAATCAAAGAATTAGAAAGAAATTTATTTATAAAAATGTTATAAAGAAATATATTCTATAACCCGGTCATTAGTCTCTCAACTGCACGTGGTAATCTTATGTATAAATAATGTTAGCTTTTATATCCACCAACCCCGTCAGGGAAACCACTGATCCTGTCTGTGATTTCTTTTTCTGCTTCTGGATTCTGTAGAAGTTTACCAAGCACGCCAGGTCCATTCTACTTTCATTCGGGCAATATTTCTTTTCATTTCCTCCAACACACCGTGGTATTGTCTCACAATTGCAACAGCAGAGCAAAGCCTTCCCGAATATCTCAAAAGAATCATCACACAAAATTCTTTCAGCCTGGATCTCCTGACAATGTGCCTTCTGGAACTGTTATTGATAACAAAATTTGTCACCCTCGTAATGGATTAAAATACTATTTAACATAATTTAAAAATTTAAATATTCTATAAAATATTTGCTTTATTAATAAAATGTTTACATAAAATTACATATAAAATAAGATAGCATTTTATCTAAATTTTGGAATGACTATAACTTAAATTAAATTAATTAGTTTTTAAGAACAATATAACAAAATAAATTCATTATGAAGTAGTCACGACACAAGTTCCACACGATATATAAGAAATACCAAAGACCGGCAAGCTTGTCAATATGCCTTCTCAAATATTTCTTTATAACTTTTTTATCAATATATTTCTTTCTAATTCTTTGATTTTTTCTTTAATTTTAATATTGAATTCTTAATATAAAAGTATAATAAATAAACATTATAATATACAATAAAAAAATTCGAATTAAAATAGTTAAAAGTATCTATAAAAAACATTAAGACCATTTATGTTGTTGCCCGTTTATGTTGTTCACCGTTTACGGTGGTAACCAGAGGTTTTTTTTTTTTGGGTCTGGAAGAGGTTAAGCGCTGTGGGGGGAAAGAATGAAGCGGACGCGGGCCTGGGTGTCCACTAGCAGATTTGCTAGTGGCACCCCAACTTTTTTTTTTTTGCATCCCGCTTTTCTTTTACTTATTTATTTTCCCCTTTTTTTCCTTCTTTTTCTTCACTTTTATTCTTACCCTTGAAACCAAAAATATTTTAAAATTTAAATGGAGCCTCCACCTATGTTTACTAATGAAAACGTGTCAAAGCGCATATGGGGAGTTTCTGACACGTACTATCTGTGACATCCTGATTTTGTAAACAAATCTTAAATAACGATAAGAATATTGATTAAATAGTAATTAAATATTAAGACCCTTAGTTGGAATTAAGTTGGATTTAAAATGATTCATTGGAGGCCTAGAATAGCCTAGAAAACCCTAGAATCGTATAGAAGGACGAAAACAGAACTTTACATTATAAGTACTGTCGCGTCGCGACGAAGATTTCAAAGGATACCATCGCTACGCGATGGACAAAGGTCAGGTAAGTCAGTTATAGAGAGAAAAGTGAAGGTTCTGGAGAGTGCGCATTGCGACGCGATGGACTTGCCATCGCGACGCGATGCAAGTCGGTGTAGGAAGGTGGGAGCTCTCCAATTGCCTATAAATAGGCCTTAAACCTCCCATTTCTCCCCAGGAGGTTTCAAGGGCCTTTGGGAGAGTGTGGAGGGCGTGGAAGAGCTCCGAGGGCTCGAGGAACGCGAGCGGCAATAGTCTTCTAGGTCAGGTAAGAGGGAATATACCTTAATCTCTAGGGAAAATAGGTAGTAGAGTAGTACTATTAGCATGTGTAGGGTTCCTTAGCCCTACTAGGGGTTGGTAGTAGCAACACCTTAGGAGAGGGGTTGCGGTGTACGGTGGCTAAAGATAGTCACTGTAAACCTATCAACCAACATAGGTTATGTTGTATAAGATTAGTAGACAGTCGCTTGTGCAACACTAGAACTAAATTATATGTTGTTAATTATGAAGGATGGTATTCTGTTTTATGCTTGATATTTATGTGCTGGTTACATATGATATCTGCTAGTATGATGATTGGTGTGTGGTTTTAGAGTCAAGGGTGACGCCCTCTGGTTAGAGGTATGCAAATCCCTAGATGGCAATAATGAGTATTGCCATTGATACCCTGTGATAGTGGTGATGGCCGGGTCAGTGTACCCGAGGTTGGTGTACTGAGGTACGAACGGAATGGTGTTGAGATAGTCGGTGGTCTTGAGAGAATTGTTCTCGACCAAGACCTTGAGAGAATGGTTCTCAGTCTTCCCGACGAGTTTCTCCATGTCTGTGGTACCAAAGTACGGAGTAGTATTGGGGATAGTCGGTGGCCTTGAGAGGATGGTTCTCGGTCAACCGGACGAGTCTCCAGGACTCCACGTCTGACGGGTGGACAATCTTGACCATTCTCTGTATAGGGAATATCGTCCTTGCGCACAGGACGATGCCTTACTCCGATAATTGGGTATGGTAGTATGGGATGCCATAACCGGTAATTGGAGATGGTAGCGTATCGGGATATGTTTCTGGGACAACCAACTTTTCGTGTTCGGTGCCCTAAGACTGGTGATCGGTCTAGGGAGTAGGGCCGGTGATCAGCCCAAAGGATCAGTGATACTTGTCAGTCTGTGAAGTGACCGTATGGTCGAGTTTGTCAGTATGATATGTCTGTGCGGTCTAGTCTGTGATTGTGTATACAAGAGTCTGAATCTAATATTTGTGATATTTGTCTTGATGTAATGGTGTACTGTGCTGGACATGGTAACAGGTATTCTACTATGCTATTTTCCTATTTGATGGAGGTTAATGGATATCTTACCCCAATGTTTTAAATAACAGATGGGCAAGAGCAACCTATAAGAAGTGGATGGAAAGTTTTTGAGTAGCCTGCTTGGAGGCAAAGATGAATACGTACGTCACGGCCAGTGTGTCTTTTGTCACTCATGTGGGTGTAGAGTCATGTTTGTTCTTGTATATGTGATATGTTTTGTAATAAATAAATTACGTATTTGTCTTAGTTGAACTACTTTTGTAATAAATAAATAAAGTTACACCCTGTCTCGGAAGGGTGTTACATTTATGGTATCAGAGCAGTTCCGTTCTAACCAAACTGTGGGGAGGGTCGAGTCACTGGCCGTGTTAGAGTCGGTTGTACCCCACTGGGTATCTACTATAAATGGGAAAGTCAGGTAGAACTTAAGTTAAGTGTTTACATTATGATCACGAGTTAATTAGTTGCTTTGCCAGGTTACTAATGGCTCGACGAACACGAAACAGAGGAGGTAACATTCTATAAACCGATGGAGGACTAGGAGAGACTAACGGAAACCGAGGATTAAAAAATCTAGTAGTAGCCATGCAACAACAGGCCTGACAGAATGCCTGGCAGTGCGGCAACAAGAGCGATTACTCGACATCTCACGAACCAAAGAGGTGAAGGAGAAGTAACAATTGATGCTGGACAAGCAGCTTTTATGAAAAGTAAACCCCCACAATTTAAAGGAGAGTATGACCCAGAGGGAGCAGAGCTATGGCTTCAGGAAGTTGAGAAGATCTTCGCGGCAATACGTTGCCGAGATGATAGAAAGGTAACTTACGCAACTTTTCTCTTAGTTGGAGGAACGGAGAGTTGGTGGAAGAATAAGCAACGAATGTTGGAAATGGAAGGAAGAGTTATTACATGGGAGTTGTTTCAGACTTGTTTTCTGGAGAAATATTTCCCAAGTACACTAAAGCATGAAAAGGAAAAGGAATTCCTTAGTTTGAAGTAAGGAAAGATGTATGTGGGTGAATATGCAGTAAGGTTTGAAACCCTAATTAAATATTCTAGGTTTTACCAGATGAACTCGGACGAAGAATGGATGTGTAGACAATTTGAGGACGGGCTAAAACCCGAGCTACGTAGATCTGTGATCCCTTTGAAGATTAATCATTTTTCAGAGTTAATGGAAAGGAGTATTGAGTTAGAAACTCTTGATAACGGGGTAGGAAAAAAAAAGAACGATGGACCCACAAGGAACCATAGGAGGAACCAAGATGAGAAAAATCGAGGACCTTATATAATCGTCCCGACCAATTGGAAGCTGAAAGGACAACAAGACGTGTTCGATGTGGGGAAAGACATCAACTCCAGGAATGTCCAGAAAAATAACCTGTCTGTTACCAATGCAAGGAACCAGGACATATTGCTCGAGACTGTAAAGAAGAACTAGCTGGAAATAAAGGAAAAATGATTGAGGAAAAGCCAACAATATCAACCAAATCAACAACACGAGTTGGGCGAATGTTCACGATCAAGGGAGTTAAGGAGGCTTCAGATTCAGGTACTTACTTGACATCCTGATTTTGTAAATAAATCTTAAATAACGATAAGAATATTGATTAAATAGTAATTAAATATTAAGACCCTTAGGTGGAACTAAGTTAGATTTAAAATGATTCATTAGAGGCCTAGAATAACCTAAAAAACCCTAGAATCGTCTAGAAGGACAAAAACAGAACTTTACATTATAAGTACTGTTGCGTCGCGACAGAGATTTCAAAGGATACCATCGCGATGAGATGGACAAAGGTCAGGTAAGTCGGTTATAGAGAGAAAAGTGAAGGTTTTGGAGAGTGCGCATCGCGACGGGATGGACTTGCCATCGCGACGCGATGCAAGTCGGCGTAGGAAGGGGGAGCTCTCCAATTGCCTATAAATAGGCCTTAAACCTCCCATTTCGCCCCAAGAGCTTCCAAGGGCCTTTGGGAGAGTGTGGAAGGCGTGGAAGAGCTCCGAGGGCGCGAGGAATGCGAGCAGCAACAGTCTTCTAAGCCATGTAAGGGGAAGATACTTTAATCTCTAGGGAAAATAGGTAGTAGAGTAGCATTGTTAGCATGTGTAGGGTTCTTTAGCTCTACTAGGGGTTGATAGTAGCAACACCTTAGGAGAAGGGTTACGGTGTGCGGTGGCTAAGGACAGTCACTGTAGACCTATCAATCAACATAGATTATGTTGTATAAGATTAGTAGACAGTCGCTTGTGCAACACTAGAACTAAATTATATGCTGTTAATTATGATGGATGGTATTCTGTTTTATGCTTGATATTTATGTACTGGCTACATATGATATCTGTTAGTATGATGATTGGTGTGTGGTTTTAGAGTCAAGGGTGACGCCCTCTGGTGAGAGGTATGCGAATCCCTAGATGGTAATAATGAGTATTACCATCGATACCCTGTGATAGTGGTGATGGATGGGTCAGTGTACCCGAGGTTGGTGTACTGAGGTACGGACGAAATAGTGTTGAGATAGTCGGTGGTCTTGAGAGAATGGTTCTCGACCAAGACCTTGAGAGAATGGTTCTCGGTCTTCTCGACAAGTCTCTCCATGTCCGTGGTACCAAAGTACGAAGTAGTTTTGGGGATAGTCGGTGGCCTTGAGAGGATGGTTCTCGGTCAACTGGACGAGTCTCCAGGACTCCACGTCTGACGGGTGGACAATATTGACCATTCTCTGTATAGAGAATATCGTCCTTGCGCACAGGACGATGCCTTACTCCGATAATTGGGTATGGTAGTATGGGATGCCATAACCGGTAATCGGAGATGGTAGCGTATCGGGATATGTTTCCGGGACAACCAACTTTTCGTGTTCGGTGCCCTAAGACTGGTGATCGGTCTAGGGAGTAGGGCCGGTGATCAGCCCAAAGGATCGATGATACTTGTCAGTCTGTGAAGTGACTGTATGGTCGAGTTTGTCAGTATGACGTGTCTGTGTGATCTAGTCTGTGATTATGTATACAAGAGTCTGAATCTGATATTTGTGATATTTGTCTTGATGTAATGGTGTACTGTGCTGGACATGGTAACATGTATTCTACTATGCTATTTTCCTGTTTGATGGATGTTAATGGATATCTTATCCTAGTGTTTTCTTGTGTATTTCTATTGTATGTTATTAAATAATAGATGGGCAAGAACAACCTATAAGAAGTGGATGAAAAGTTTTTGAGTAGCCTTCTTAGAGGCAAAGATGAGTACGTACGTCATGGCCAATGTGTCTTTTGTCACCCATGTGGGTGTAGAGTCATGTTTGTACTTGTATATGTGATATGTTTTGTAATAAATAAATTATGTATTTGTCTTAGTTGAACTACTTTTGTACTAAATAAATAAAGTTAAGCCATGTCTTGGAAGGGTGTTCTACTGTCGCGTCACGATGAGCCTTAGGCTATTCTCCATCGCGTCGCGACAGACACAAGATATTTAAGTATTTTTATTTGAGTTCTGGATAAGCCAATTCTTGGAATGTCCAAAAATAATTATTGAAATAGTTAAAGCACTGGTTCACATATATTAAGTAATATATGACATTAAACGTTTTTCAAAAAATAAAATTGTTCCGACCTCAATTCCGTAGCATTGTTTTCTGAGGTATTGTCCACTTTGGGCCATATATGATGTGGGTCCTCATGGTTTTGTCCTTAAAAGGCGCCTCGGTGGGTTAAGGCATGTGAGTGTTTATAAACTTCCCTTGGCCTTGATTCCCAAGCAATGTGGGACTTTTTGGTGTATCTGGAACAGTAGCCTCCCGTCAAGGCCAAGGGGCTAAAGGGTCGTGAGCCCTCATATGTGGCTTAAGCCCTCCTTCTAGCGTCAATGTTCCGACCTCAAGTCCACAACATCGTTTTTCGAGGTATTGTCCACTTTAGGCCACATGTGATGTGGGTCCTCATGGTTTTGTCCTTAAAAGGCGTCTCGGTTGGTTAAGGCATGTGGGTGTTTATAAACTCCTATTGGCCTTGATTCCCAAGCAATGTGGAACCTTTTGGTGTATCTGGAATAGTAGCCCCCAGTCAAGGCCAAGGGGCTAAAGGGCCGTCAGCCCTCCATGCGTGGCTTAGGCCCTCCTTCTAGCGCCAATGTTCAGGCGAGGCTCTTAACCTTGTGGTCGTGGGTTTGAGTCCCACAGTGGGCGCCAGGGGGGCTACTATTTCGGATACATCAAAAAGTCTCACATTGCTTGGGAATCAAGGCCAAGGGGAGTTTATAAACACTCACATGCCTTAACCCACCGAGGTGCCTTTTAAGGACAAAACCATGAGGGCCCACATCACATGTGGCCCAAAGTGAACAATACCTCAAAAAACGATGCTACGGACTTGAGGTCGGAACATTGGCGCTAGAAGGAGGGCCTAAGCCACGCACGAGGGCTGATGACCCTTTAGCCCCTTGGCCATGACTGGGGGGCTACTGTCCCGGATACACCAAAAAGTCCCACATTGCTTGAGAATCAAGGCCAAGGGGAGTTTATAAACACCTACATAAACACCTACATGCCTTAACCTACCGAGGCGCTTTTTAAGGACAAAACCATTAGAGCCCACATCACATGTGGCCCAAAGTGGACAATACCTCGGAAAACGATGTTACGGACTTGAGGTCGGAACAAAAATAAAAAAAGAAATCTCCCCCAAGTAATTTAATGGCTACAAATGAAGTGGGCGAAAATATTATAACGCGTTTACATTCAGCTAATTCAACTAATGTTCCAATTCCAGAGATTCCATCCAGAGATACTACAAAACAAGTCCGAAATACTACTACTGCACAGTGCTAATATATATCTCTTGGAAAGTTTGCCACCCCTAAGCTTGACTGAATTGACTGAGAAGTATAAAAGCATGGAATCCTGGTTCCGAAGTTCTGTCCCATAATATTAGAATAAATGTAGAATAGGTGTAGGGTAGCCCTTCTATAGGGTTGATACAACACCTCAAGAGAGGGGTTGTGACCTGCGATGGTCTAGGAGGACCTCTGCTGGTCTGTCAACCCATAGGTCATGTAGACTAAGACATGTAACAATAATAAAGTTTCGATTTTGCATTTCATTTCAGAGTTTTTGGGTCATTGTGACAAACCTCATTTAATAAAGTTTGAATTTTTATGATATTGGGTTTGTTTATTTCATTTCTTTTCCTATTATGGGAATGCATGAATAAATAATGGTTACTTATCATTGAGTTTTTAGCGTATTCATTTCATTCATCATGTGATTGTTTGAAAATGCTTACGTAAGTAAACATGCTTAGCCCACAAGCAAGCTAAGGTGTAAGAATGCATGCTCAGCCCCAAAGCAATCTGAGGCGTAATAGTCACGCTTAGCCCAAAGGATAACTAATTACTTTAAATATTATTACACTAAATGATAACCGAAGGATAACTAATATTATAACACTTAAAACAATATTAATTACTCTAAATTATATTAATTACTATAAGAATGATATTAATGTTCATTACTTCAAGGTGAGACTCCCATACCCAGAAGTTTTATTGGGTATGAATACCCAATCACCAATTATGTGACGCCACATCATTTTTTAACTTTTTTAAAGTGAAATTAGATGCTTAGTTTTCATACCTATTGTTAGGGTAAGAGTATAGGAGAAATTTCCTGAAAATTTTCTATATTTATTAATAAATTTGACTTTCTCTAAGGAGTCTTTTTATTCTTTTTTTATTTCATTTTTTATAAAAATTCTTTCTCTATTTTCGTTATTTGGATCACTGCTTAAATAATATTCTAATATTTGTGTAAGCTATTTAATTTTATTCCTAGCTTTTTTTCTTTTCTTATTTCATTCCTAATAATAAAATTATATTTTTGTTAATTTCTTCTATTGTTTTACTTATTTCATACACGATTTCAATTTCTTTTGATATTTCAATTTATTTTTTTATTTTGAGTTTGTTTTGTAGGTTTTATTTGTTTTGTTATTTATGATTTATGTTTGAATTATAGTTTTTTATTTTTATTGAGATTATTTTTGTTTGTTTAACAGATGGGTATCGATACTCACCTTTCTTTCTGGGTATGGAAGAATTTACCTTACTTCAATGATATATAATTGATACAATTTAATAATTTACTTATATTTAATAAATATAAAAAATGATTTATGTTAATGATAAAATATAAAAAATGATATTTATGTTACTTATATTGTGGATTCGGCTTACATGCAGTTACTATTTGCGTGCAATCGGTGCAGTCAACTCAAAACGACCACATGTTTGTCTGGTTTGGCAGATACACACTTTTTATTGTTTTTCCTTTGTTTCCAAAAAACTTATTCCTTTCTTCCTGTAGCTAGTTAAGCTCACGTCCATCTATTATAGAAAAAAAGCTCGCCTCTTTAATTGGGTTGGTTTCTCATTTATCTCTCACAAAACAACAACGAAGCATCTTTCTTTCTTTTGCTTAATTTGATAATTTGAGTAGCCTGCCATATCATAATGGCTTATATCGTGGAAGGTTAAATGCTTCCCCAATTTAAATTTTGGGAGTGTTTTTATCTTGCATACTGGGTGCATGGGGATTTTATGTTGTTTTTGTCCAAACAATCAAATACAGCGAATCAATCAATTGTTTGTGATCTGCATTGTTCGTTTCGGTCAATCTTGACCGTGCATAATGTTAGGAAATTACGCAAAATTTCCCCATAATCAGATTAGTGGAAGAGCGAAAAATAAATGCGGAAGCACACACAAAAACACAAAAATTGATAACGGAGTTCGGCCAATAATGCCTACGTCTCCGGACTGCTGCAGACCTTATATTGAAAAAGGAAATACACACTGTGTTTACAAACACTCACACTCTCTCACAAAACCCACAACCCAATTACACCCAAAATATTTCTCTCTAAATATTTTTCACAAAAACTCCCTCACTGGAATTTTCTCTCGGTGCTCACTCTCTCAACTTGGAATGCACTCAATGTTGGAATGAATTTTCCTTCGTCCATGAGCTTCTATTTATAGGTGAACCAATTGTGAACAACCCCAAAAATTGCTGCACCGTCCAAAGAAAAATTGGGATGCACCATTTGGTGCAATTAATTTGGGTAGGTGGGGAGTTGATCTTTGACTAATCAATAGAAGAATTGGGATGCACCATTCGGTGCAATTAATTTGGGTAGGTGGGGAGTTGATCTTTGACTAACAATCTCCCACTTGAAGACTGATTTCAATCGGTCTTCACACCTTGATCAAGCAGCAGCCTTCCCCGGTCTGTTATTTGAGCAGCCAATCAAGTTGAGCACAACTTCGCTTTGTCGATAGTCACCACCTTTGTCAACATGTCTGCTGGTTCTTACTTCCTTGAATCTTCTTCAACATTAACACCTCATCCTCAAGTAGATCGATGAAGTGATAACGAAGACCAATGTGCTTTGTTCTCGAGTGAAATGCCGAAGTTCTTTGCCGATGTATCGCACTCGACTATCAACTTTGTGCAAAACACTCTTCTCTTGTGTGAAACCCAACTCGTTAACAATCCTCAAGCCATATCAATTCTTTGTCAAGCTTCATCGCTACATACTCACCTGTAGTGGATAAAGCAACAATCTTTTGTATCCGCGACATCCAACTAATCAGTAGTACCAACGATAAATACGTAACCAAAGGTACTTCTTCTGATCGACTTCACCGCAAAGTCCGCATCTACGTAGCCTTGTACTTTTATTTCTCCTTTGCCAAAGTACAAACACTTCTCTGTGGTGCCTCGTAGATACCTTAAAGTCCATTTCATCGCTTCCCAATGAGCTTTTCTGGATTTGACATAAACACGCTAACTACTCCCCTTTGCATGGCCAATGTCCTGGTCTCGCATGCACCATTGCGTACATCAAACTTCCAATGGCTGAAGCATATGGTATCTTAGCCATGGATTCTCTTTCTTCCTCCGTCTGAGGTGACTGTTCATTGGATAGGCGAAAATGACTGGCCAAAGGTGTGCTGACCGGTTTGGCGTTGCCCATGTTGAATCTTTGCAAAACACGGTTGATGTACTCCGCCTGAGATAACTTCAAAATTCCTCTCTGCTTATCTCTCGTGATTTGCATTCCAAGGATCTTCTTTGCTGGACCCAAGTCCTTCATGTCAAATTCTTTTGACAACTGCATCTTCAAGTTTTTAATCTCATCCATATATGAACCTGCTACTAACATATCATCGACATAAAGTAACAAAATGATATAACTGGACTTATATCTCTTGAAGAAATAACAGTGGTCAGCATTGCACTTCTGAAAGCCTTCCTTGTGCATGAAGCTTTCAAACTTCCTGTACCACTGTCTCGGAGCTTGTTTCAGGCCATACAAGCTCTTCTTTAATCTGCACACTATATTTTTGTTTCCATCTTCTAAGAAACCTTCAGGTTGGTGCATATAGATCTCCTCATCTAAGTCTCCGTGAAGAAACGCAGTTTTCACGTCCAACTGCTCAAGGTAGAGCTCTTCGCTTGCAACATACTTAACATCGACTGATAGTATTGAAGCCACAACCGAGTAAAAATTCGGTGTAGTCAACTCCTTCCTTTTCTTTGGAATCCTTTAACGACTAGTCGGGCTTTGTATCTCTTGGAGCCATCATTCTCCTCCTTCACCCGATACACCCATTTGTTGTGAAGTGCCTTCTTTCCCACGGGTAACTCAGCTAGTTCCCATGTTTGATTGGAGATCAAAGACTTCATCTCGTCTTTCATGGCAAGCTCCCACTTGCTAGCATCTGCGATCTGACATGCTTCTGCATAATCTTCGTGCTCCTCCATCGATCAACAACATGTAGTCCATGTATCTCCTGTTGGGCACAGGAACTCGAGAAGACTTTCTCACTACCGGAGCTGGAGTAGGATGCTCTACTGTGTCAAATTGTTGTCTGCTACCTGGATAAGTTGATTCCTCTGACTGAGGATTCTCAACCATAGGACTTTCTAGGACATCGTCCACCTCTGCATACACTGGCCCACTCTGTTCTGAGTTGCTGGTGTCTGTGCTATGCCTGTCCTTGTACATCACTCTTTCATTGAAGATCACATCTCTACTGCGGATCAGCTTTTTGTTTTCATCATCCCAAAGACGGTAGCCAAACTCATTTTCACCATAACCGATGAAAGTGCACTTCTTTGATTTGGGATCAAGCTTATTCCTGCCTTGATCACTGATATGCACATATGCTACACAACCGAAAACTCTAAGATGTGAGAGTTTTACCTCTTTTCCGCTCCATACCTCTTCTGGTATTCTGTGCTCCAATGGTACCGATGGACCTCGGTTGATCAAGTAAGCTGCTGTGTTGACTGCTTCGCCCGTAATCGCCTTTGGCCTGACTGCACCCGCAAGCTTCTGGCTCTCTCTGTCAACGTTCGATTCATACGCTCACCTCCACCATTGTGTTGAGGTGCACCGCGGTTCTTTCCATTCGATCCGTGCTCATAGCAGAACTTCTTGAATCTGGTGTCTTCATATTCACCACCATTGTCAGTTCTGAGCTTTTTGATCTTCAATCCTGTCTCATTTTCTACCATGGCTTTCCACATCTTGAAAGCCTCGAATACTTCAGACTTATGTTTCAGAAAGTATACCCATACCTTCCTAGAGTGATCATCAATAAAGGTCACGAAGTATTGCTTCCCACTAATGGATGAGATAGTCGTTGGACCCCAAACATCAGAGTGAACAAGCTCGAGTTTCTCTTTCTTTGGGGTTCTTCCACTTGTCTGAAAGCTAACTCTTTTCTGCTTTCCAAGTATGCAGTCTTCACACATGTCAATTTTCTTGATCAAGACATGGCAATTTTCCTTCGAGTGCATGATCTTCATCCCTTTCTCACTCATATGGCCTAGTCTCTGGTGCCATAGATTGGAATTTTCATTTCTTTGAATCGCAATCAAATGGCATGCTCTCTGTCTTGTAAAGACTACCACTTTTGCTGGCGCGAACAATCGTCATTGCACCCTTTGAAATCTTCCAATGGTCGCCGTGGAAGACTGTTGTGTAGCCGCCACTGGCCAACTGGCCTACTGAGATTAAGTTTTTCGTCAGTCGTGAATATGTCGACATTTTTCAATTCCCATACAGACCATTCAACTTAATCTTCACCATACCTTTGCCGACAATCTCACAAGATTGTTCGTTACCAAGGTAAACTTTACCAACGTTTTCGGTACATAGTTCTCGAAGAATTCTTTTTGCGAAGTGGCATGAAAAGATGCTCCAGAGTCTAATACCCAAGACTCTTCCTTGCTCTCCAAAGAGCATATCAACGCGTCACCTCCTCCTGAGGTGGAAGCAACATTTGCCTCGTCCTTTGCCTCCTGGTTCTTCGGTGCACTCCTGCACTGATTTTTGTAGTGCCCGGTCTTCCCGCAATTCCAACACTCGATAGTCTTTGAGTTGGAGTTTTGGGAACTTTGATGATTTCTGGATTTGGACCGTCTGCCCTTTGATTTGCCACGTCCATTTCCTCTAGCTGAATTTCTTCCCCTTGACTCTGTATGCACATCAAGAGGATGAAGATTCACCCGACTCTCTCCGTCGGATCTCTTCACGAGAACTAGATCACGAACATCGTCGATTTCAACTTATTGTTTCCCGCTGAGCTACTCACAATGTGGCGATAGCATTCCAACTCTCTGAAAAGAAGACAAAAGTATCAATGCTCGTACCTCATCATCAAATTCAATTCCAACTGAACTCAACTGGGTTGTGACTAAGCTGAGTTCATTGAGATGTTGCGCTACCGATGCACCTTCCGCCATCCGCAAGTTAAACAACCGCCTCATCAAATGAACTTTGTTTGAGGCCGATGGCTTCTCGTACATATTGGAAAGAGCCTTCATAAGATCTGCTATGGTCTTTTCTTTTGTAATGTTAAACGCAACGTTACGGGATAACGTCAATCGGATAACGCCAAGGGCTTGTCTATCGAGAAGGATCCATTCATCATCCTTCATCTCCGCTGGTTTCTTTCCTGTGAGAGGTTGATACAGCTTTTTCTGATACAGATAATCCTCGATCTGCATCTTCCAAAAGCCAAAGTCCGCACCATCAAACTTTTCAATTTTCACCTTTCCTTCATTTGCGGCCATCACTCCCACTCGAGTCTGACTTCTCAGAATCGTTTTTGACAATTTCTGCGAACCACCGTGCTTTAGAACACCTCCGTGGACAAATTGGTAGTATACACACACACACACACACACACACACATATATATATATATATATATATATATATATATATATTATGTATCATTTATTTTATATGTAAGTTTTATGTAAATATTTTATTAATAAAGCAAATATTTTATAGAATATTTAAATTTTTAAATTATGTTAAATAGTGTATGTGTAATTTAATATTATCAAATTATTATTATAGATCTAATTTATTATTAATATTAAATCATTTTTAGTATTTTATTAAATATAAGTAAATTAATAAATATTATCATTTATATATCATTGAAGTATTGAACATTAATATCATTAATATAAACTTTCATTCATTTTCAAAAAATATTTAACACAAAAAATACTAAATAACAAAAAAATAAACAACTATATACCACAAATACGATGAATGTATTTGGTTTTTCAAGATCGTCACCCAAGTCAAATTTAAAATATTCGTATATTGAGGCCTAATTGTAGGAACAAAACGAAAAGAGTGAAATAATTCAATAATAAAAATTATTTTAAATTTGAATTCATTTAATTTTTTTTGTTATATTGTTCTTAAAAACTAATTAATTTAATTTAAGTTATAGCCATTCCAAAATTTAGATAAAGTACTATCTTATTTTTTAAGTATAACTAGTATAATTACTCGTGCCTTAAAGCCGCGGGTATCGACTAAGCAAGGATAGGTCCAAGTTACGGGAGTTAGTTAAAATCGAAAACTGGAAAGCAAGGATAATGCGTGAAGAGAGAAGAGAGTATAAAACGAGACGAGAGAAGCAGAAATAGGCCTTTGGAACCCAAGTTAAAAAGGGTTTCTTTTACAAAAGTTACTAAGTGTACCCCTCCCTTTTTATCTTTGAACTTTTGCAAACTTGTATTTAAAAATGGGCCTTTGGAACCCATATAAAGAGTTTTTTGGGAAAAGATTTGCTAAGTGCACCCCCTTAAGTACTGACTTTAAAATGATAGGGCCTATCTTTGAAAAAAATGGCTCTGATTGGCCCAACCTTGGTTTTCTTCATAAATAATTTGTATTTAATGGTGTATTCTCTTTTAGTATTTTTATCCTTTCGGCTGCCCAATTGAACTTGCAGCTCTCTTAATTGGTCCAATAAAAAAATACAAGCATTTATGCAAGTTGAGTTCGAGTTTCATAAAAATTAAGGCTCTTCAAATGAAGAAAAAAAAAGATGACCAACAGTCTAACAAACATGAAGAAAATGCCATTAGATACGTAAATGCCTAGTATTCGCCTTTCACATCGTTAATCAAGTCACACGGAATTGGAGTAACTGTCTCCAATAAACTTCCTGATGCTCCTGAACTTCTCCTTTGTCTCCTTCCCGAGAGGAAAAATTCTGACCTTTATGGTCCATGGAAAAAGAAGAATCTAGCAGAATTTGAAATTGTTTCGCAATGCATAGCTCCGCAAAGGGTAAATGACTGGTACTTGACTAATGTTTTGTTGAAGAATAATGCCAAGCTTG